>CM077634.1:15155690-16355690 GCA_039660915.1 Euphorbia tirucalli | reverse complement strand
AGCAACTTATTGTTCGGTATATCTCCACAGATGATCAAGCTGCTGACATTCTCACTAAAGCTCTGCCTCGGACTCGGTTTCAATTTCTTCGTGACAAGTTGGCTGTGGTCTCTGCCTCAGCTCAACTTGAGGGGGAGTGATAGAGTAGCCCATTATGTATTATAGTTAATTGTATATTTATTAATTGTAAAGCCCATTATGTAATTACCCAATTGTATTTCCATACCTATATATATTAATTTCACTAACTCTCAATACAATTGATTGAGAGCCCAAACCCTAAGTCTTCTCTAACCCTAACTCTCACAGTTTTTGCGTTATTTTATTGTGTCACTTCACCAACTTAATGAATACACCCTCAAATAGCACATTTCACTCCAATGCTAAAACCCCCCTAAACGTACTTTTAAATGGACCTACCTAATAAAAGTAAACCAAATTTCATTCATTAAAATACTCTTAAAAGTGCAAAAAATAATAAAAAAATAGAAACAAGAACTAGTTCTCTTTTGAAGAACCCGTCAAATAGTAGTATTTCAAATGGGCCCACTACAAATATTAGTATTTGTGTAAGGCATTGGAGATGCTCTCTGGCAAAAGTTGCAAATAGAGCATACGATTTGAAAATACCAAACGATGCAGCAAGTAGTGATCAAAATGTTTGTGTATTGTTCGATAATCTGCAAGCAATGAAGATAGATTAAAAACAATAGCAGAGTTTGGGTTCCATAGTTCCTTAGATGAAGGAACTCTCCTAAGCCTAGAATTTCTTAATCATTACCATTAGAGAGACTCAGTATAGAAATAAATCAGCATTGAACAGTAAATAAATCAATGATACATACAATATTTACTTTAATCTGCATATGTACAATTTAGCAAAATTCTCTGTTGTGGTGTATAGTTTAATCTGTGTATATAAGTTTTCTTTTGCTAATTCTTAGTCTTCTAGTTGTTGATGTGGATGCAATAGAAAATTCTTGTATGTTATCATCTTCCAATTGTTTTAGCTGATGTTGCTCTTCAATTTGTTTTTTTTTTTTTTTCTAGTAATCTCATCTCCTCTTTTATTCTTTATTAAATCCTACACAAATAAAAATTATGTAATAATTTTATGAACATGGTAATTAACAATTAGAGTTATAATAACTGTGTTTTAGTAATGTAATTATATACATACCACTTGTTTCTTTGAGTCATCCAATTGGTCTTTTTGCTCACGAACATCAAAAACTTTAGTAATTGCATAATTTATGAAAACCTTCCTTCAAACCATGGTTAGTAAATTTAATCGTAAATAAATGTTTTTGTTGCACCAAATTTTTGATTGGAGTCGGAAGTTGGTCTATCTCAGTATTTTGTTTGTCTAATATTATTGTTGCTGTAGTGTTGAGAAGCTTTTTAGCTTTCTTATTCAATAAAACAAATGTTCTAGTAGTTGTTGTCTTTGATACTTTCATATGTATTTTGAATCTGTAAGAAATTTGAACTAATACATATATCCATTCTTTATATGTATAATAATATATGATTATATGCATAGAATTAATGATTTGTTTTGTGAATTTATTTGGCATTGCAAGAAACTCACCTTGTCTTTGGAAATTGGCATTCCTTATCGCAAAATCTGCACATATGTTTACCTTCAATTGGTATGGATTTTTTGTTGCATAGATGACAACTTATATAAAACCATCTACATGTGGTCTCAATTTCATTAATAATTGCTTCAACAGTAAAATTACGCTCCTATGATCAAGAAATAAAGTTAATGAGTACTAAGATAATTTATAATTGAGTAACTAAAGTTTTTGTGATTTCTTTGGAATACTTGCTCATCTGAAATCCATTCCATTGATACTATCTCTTGAAGAGTTCTTCTATTTAATTTCATTTGTTGTTCCTCCGAAATGTCAACATTATTTTGTTCCCCAAGTGAATATACTTATAGTAATGGTGTTAATGACCAACTAAATACATAGTAATTATAATTGATTTTTTATTTGAGATTTTGGTGTTTAGTTATAGACATGGTGTGAGCGGACGACCTTTTACTAGAAAGGAACGCGGCGAAACGAACCCGGGAAAAAAGAATTTAGGGAAACGGCGTTTTGTTTGTTTTTTTTTGGGGAAAACGGGATTTTGATTATCTTGTTTTAGGAAAACCGTTGATTTGTTTTTTGGAAATCCTTTTGTAGAAAACCTTTTTCCATTTTATTAACTTAAAGACCTCGAAACTTAAATTTCAAGATCAGTGACAAAGTCGCCACCCGGATCAGCTCATCTGGAAAATTCCGGTACAGCTCCCTACCGAGGGTAGACTACTGTATCTAATCCGGAGATTTAGGGGTCGGGAAACTTACCTATTCAACCTCAAGCTTGCATTCATTTTTTAGTTCATATTACCATATTTTTATTTGCTTATTATTTTTCTCTACCTAATTTTGTTTTGTTATCAGCCGATGCTCATAGAAATGACAGGAATAAATTACAGAATAAATAAATCATACATCCAAGCAATCAAAAAAATAAAAGTAGAGGTCGCTTGTACAACCAAATCGAATAAAAAGGAAAACTCTCGTCCTTACCTTACAAACACCTAGAATACACGAAGATCTAAAAATTTACAATCGCCCAAAATACACGAATTAATCTATTAATTACATTCAAAATAATAAAAGAAACATTGCAAGACAAATGGTTAGCATGATTATATTATAAGCACAAATAGGACTCACAGCAGGACAGAATTAGGATTTCAGGAGCGGAGGCATGCATTTAGGGGTTAGCTGGGTCAACTCGGCCAGTTGGCCCTACTAGACCTAGAAAATAGTTTTGAAACGCCCTATAGGTTTTGTGTTGGAAAGCAATTTTGAAAAACAATTTGGCTCGGTTTCATGCAAATTTTCCTTTTTTATGGGTTTGTTATCTCGAAACTCGGGGTTTCGTTCGTATGGATTTCCTAATTTCGACATCCATCTAGGGTCCAAAAACGGTAAATATGCCAAAATAGTTTGATTCTGAAGACAGCATCACGCGATGACATTCGTACGAGCCATCCCATAATTTTGCTTCCTTCTGGAGATTGTAGCCATGTGGCTCTGGTTAGAGCCGTGTGGTTCTAACATCCAACGTCGTGCGGCTGTAATGCCCAGAACCTGAAATCGGTTTTCTCGTTTTGAAAATCACCTCATTTTCGGTGTTTCCTAAGGATTTTCATAGAGTTCGAGGGACTGCTAATGCTGGACAACGGATCCTATTTGGATCGAACGACCCTAAATCCCAGAAAAACAAAATCCAGGAAACCCAAAATCTCACAATTGCATAGTTAGAAATCCAAAAACCGAGATTTGGTAATGCACAGATTGTTTTTGACCGAAATGGATCATATAAAAATGGATCGAAATTGAAAGCAGACTATTTTCGGTCAATTTAGGGGCTTTTTGGAGTTGCCACCCTAAAGGAACACAGCCGTACGGCTATGATATCACAGCCGTGTGGCTCTGTTCTTCAGAACTACAGCCGCACGGCTATGTTCAAAGTAAACACAGTCGTGTGGCTCTAGCTGGGCAGTCAGCTTTTCTGGAAATTTACAAAATCAGAGGAAAAATGCATAAACAAAGCAACAAACATAGGTTTAAGGCCTCTCAGGGTTTACCTGGTTGTTATTGCAATGTCCCTAACGTCAAAAAATGGATTTGGATGCCAGAATACGCCTTGAATTCTACAAACATCCTGGAATTCCTGAACCGAGCTTTAAGTCAATCCGAATCAACCCGAGACAAACCCGGATGAATATGGTATGGTCTGGAATAAAACACACTCAGTTTCTAGGGTGTGTTTGCGTTTCTGATCTTATTCTCTTCTTATTCTCTTGTTTTTCTCTCTTCTCTATTTTCGCTTTTTTTTTTCTTTCTTTTTCTCTCCTCTTTTCTTGATTTTCTAATGATTGTTAATCCCTTTCTCTACCTTTCTTTCTTCCTTTTAACAATTTTTTTAAGATCTCTCTTACCAATCCCAGCCAAATTACAGAAAAATAAGAAAACCATACCCTACTACCAACTCTTTTTTTTTTTGCAGAAAATCCGACCGCTCGTTAGAGCCGTGCGGCTGTAGTACTATAGCCGTGTGTCTCTGGCATTACAACTGTGTGGCTATAACCAGAGCCGTGACAGATTTTTCAAAATCTCACGCTTACCTCTAAGCCTCCTTAATGACTCGAAGGACTTATCTCGGGGTTTCGGGTTGAGGAATGCTTGATTTTCGGAGCGTTTCAGACATTACAGGAGACATCTCGCTTGTTCACGAGTAAAATTCACATTTGTCTGCTTAAAAAGGTAATACAAGACTCTCATCACAGAGGTCAAAAAAACACGTGCTCACAGGCTTCCCCTCGCGAAATCAAAGTCGACACAACCAGGCCATTGTGGCGGGACCGAGTTTGGTCTCGTGATTGGGAGCACGGTGAGAAAGAAAAAGAAAATGTGCCTGACGTCTTGGTCGTGTTGGTTCTCCGTTGTGCTTGTGTCACGGATGGAAGTACGTTGACTCCAGGGACTTGCTTCAATGCCTGTGCGAAGCAATAGTCTTACCCGAGTTAGGTTGGTCTTATTCCAGGGACTTGCTTCGGTGTCTGTGCGAAGCAACAGTCTTGCCCGAATTGAATTGATTTGGTTCAGGGACTTGGCTCGATGTTTATTTGAAGCAGCGGGCTCACTTGAATTGAGTTTGTTTGATTCAGGGACTTGCCTCGATATCTATGCGAAGTAGCGGTCTCTCCCGAATTGAGTTGATTTGATTCCAGGGACTTACCTTGATGTCTGTATGATGCAGCGGTCTCGCCCGAATTGAGCTGATTTGGTTCCAGGGACTTACCTCAATGTCTGTGTGAAGCAGCGGTCTCACCCGAATTGAGTTGATTTGGTTCAGGGACTTGCCTTGATATCTGTGCGATACAGCGGTCTCGCCCGAATTGATTTGGTTTGATTCCAAGGACTTGCCTCGATGTCTATGCAAAGTAGCAGTCTCGCCCGAATTGAGTTGATTTGGTCCAAGGACTTACCTCGATGTCTATGCGAAACAGTGGTCTCGCCCAAATTGAGTTGATTTGGATCCAGGGACTTGTCTCGATGTCGGTGGGAAGCAGCGGTCTCACCCGAATTGAGTTGATTTGGCTCAGAGACTTACCTCGATGTCTGTGCAAAACAACAGTCTCACTCGAATTGAGTTGATTTGGTTCAGGGACTCGCCTAGATGCCTGTGTAAAGCAATGGTCTTGCCCGAATTGAGTTGATTTGGTTCTAGGGACTTACCTCGATGTCTGTACGAAGGGACTTGCCTCGATATCTGTACGAAGCAGCTGTCTCGCCCGAATTGAGTTGATTTGGTTCTAGGGACTTGCCTTGATGTCTGTGCGAAGCAGCAGTCTCGCCTGGATTGAGTTGATTTAGGGAATTTTGATTTGAAGTCGACCTAGGGAGCATCGGTTTTGGGTCAGCCCGGGGGTGTGTTGGCTTTCTGAAGTTGTGTGGAGGATGCATATTTATTTTTTGATCGATAATTTTGGGAATAAAAATTTTTGCTCCTTCGATCAGGAATAAATACGGCTTGATTTTTTAGCCCCCTATACACTTGAAGAAGGTAAGAAATACCCTTCTCGGGATTATATCAGCATAAATGTGAATTCTGAAAATTGAGAAAAGTCTCTTATCTGAGGTTTTAGGGATGCCCCAACACTGGACTATTTCCGCTTCCAGTATGCCCACGATGATAATGGTTACCTGTACTTAGGTTGGTTTTGATGCATGCATGCATGAATGTGTGTATGTTTTGAGTGTATGCATGTATGTGACATGATGCTTCTACTATTGATTTTGGTGTGTCCACATTCGGCACTCAGTGGGTCTATCAGAGGTGCGGTTTGCTTATTATTAGATTACTGGAAATGAGGACCGGATGGGTGGTCAGGGTGACAGGGCATAGTCCTAGACCTTCTTTTTCCAATGGATCAACTCCATGATTGCCTAAGAGATTACCAGAGGACCTCTCGCTCTTCTAACTAGGCCACATTGGCTCCTTTTGGTCTACAGTCCATTCGGGTCTACATTACTCTGAGTTCAAAGGCTTTTTAGCAGCTGTAGCCAGCTTCTGGGATCTGATGGATCATGTTTTGCTCTTCTCTGGGTAGGAGCTGTGCCCCACGGTCAAGGAGTTCAGCACCATTCTCTGTATCCCCTGCCCCGGTGGAGTCAGGTTAGTTGTTCCTGAGTCTGATGCATTTCAGAGATTGTTCATGCTGGACACGACAGGATTGGGCCGTTTGCTCTCTAGTAGAGTTGCCTCTATGAGATTCAGTCTGTCTGCGATCATGGATCTGTGCTCTACTTTACCCATTTCTGCCCCTGGTTGGCCCCCTTTGATGAGTCTAATGCAGATGTGTAGTTATCTATGCAAGTCCAGGGATAGGACCTGTGGATTTCTGTTGGCCTTGGTTGTGGCTCAGATGGCCAATGGCGCTTCACCCATAGGGGTTATCTTAGCTGAGAGCCTAATCTGCTTGGACTCTGTTCACTATGGTTACCCCATTGAAACTAACAGGTGCCCCTTTCTTCTTCAGGTATACTCTTACCACATACTTTCTTAACATGATTGTTTCATTAGCCTTCTATTTGACCGCTATCATACAGATTTGGCTATTAGAGAAGTTGGGTCTCCTGAGTGTTCCTCCCCCTTATCCGAGGTATGCTCCAAAGTGCTATCAGGCTTAGTGGGTCAAGACCATAGGCTTTGCCACCCGTTTTGCCAAGAAATGGTCTACTTAGCTTAGTGAAAGGATGAGAGTTAGCCCTTGTATTTTTTATTGCATTTCTTTACATGACATATTGGCCAGATATTGTTGTTTATGACATGAATTCCATTTCCCTCGTCATAGGTTTGAATGCAATGATCGACTGATAGATGTTTATATATAATGGCACGATGTGTGTAAGATGAACATCTAACCAGAAATCCAAGCATGCATAATATCATTATGATGACATCAGAATGAGTACGATAGGGAAATTAAAGTGACTCTGACTCTGAACATCACCCTCTTCTTGTTACCAACACGTCCTTTCAGTTTCCATGTCAGAAATTTTCTTTTGGTGATAACTTTTTTTTTCTTTACTGGACTGAAAATTCTGCACTAGCATTCTAGCCGAGTTGATCTCTTCGCATTGGCTTGTTTTGGGATTGGAACTGTGCCTCGACATGTTCATCAAAGATCGTGAGAGCATTGTTCGTGATGATACCCAGTGGTTTAGCTTTTACCTGCCCTTAGTATTAGGGATTTGTATTTAGGTGTAAAACACTTCATCAGATCTGGCACGCTGCGCGCTGTAATCCGTATGCAGACATTGACATGCAATGACATGACGAATGCATATTGAACTTCGAAACGGAATATAAAACACCTATGACATAATGTATGTGCATGCATTAGGAAAATCCAAACTGTGGCTCTGGTTTTGATCAATGCCCCTTCGCGTTACCAATATGACCTTTCGGTTTTCCACATTGGAGATTTTTTTTTTACTGGACTGAAAATTCTGCATGAGCATTCCATCCAAGTTGATCTCTTCGGATTGGATCATTTTGGGATTGGAACGTGTGCCTCAACATGTTCATTGAAGATCGTGAGAGCATTGTTCCCGATGATACCCAGTGGTTTAGCTTTTACCTGCCCCTAATGTTAGGGATTTATGTTTGGGTGTAAAACACTTCATCAGATCTGGCTCGCTGCGCGCTGTAATCCGTATGCGGACATTGACATGCAATGACATGACAAATGCATATTGAACCTCAAAACGAAATATAAAACACCTATGACATAATGAATGTGGATGTATTAGGAAGATTCAAACAGTGGCTCTAGTTTTGATTAATGCCCCTTCGTGTTACCAATAAGTCCTTTCGGTTTTCAACATTGGAGATTTTTTTTGAAAGAAGCTAATACATGTTAAAAGCAAGCCATCAAAGTATACAACTCAACACTAAACGAAGTTAATTAATTAACCACTAGATTCTCTAAGGGTTTGAACCTATATATATGTTTCCAATTCACCCCTGATTCCAATTCACACACAGTCCCCAAAGATGGACACGGCTTTTAGTCCTTCAAAGTATGGTCTGATTCAAAATGACTTGAGTTAATTTTGGTTTCCTTATGCCTGCCAATCACAATAACCCTATAGCAAATCACACCATCTTTAGGAGGTGAAAGAATCACTGGTAAGTAGTCACTTTTGTTACAGCTGAAGATTGAGTTCTTAAAATGGTTGGTAAATGCAACTTTCCCCTGAATATTGGCACATCAGGCTTTACAAGTCTTTCTGTTGACAGGAACATCCCATTCACAACTGTTGAAAGCTTTGTAAAACCTGGTTGCTCTAACGCTGTTAGTGAAGTTCATAAATGCACAACCAAAACTTCCTCTGGTTTGAAACTGATTCAGTATATTTATGATCATTAGGCATGTTTTTCCACCAAAGTTAACTTCAATCTCTTTCTTATTCAGCCTGGTATTTCTTTTATTTTTCTTTAGATAAGAGGAAGAATCCTACCACCTGCCCTAAGTAAAGACTTACAGGAATAGGTGTCAGTCTCCACCCTCTCCCTATCACCCTTTGCTCAACGGAACCCCTTGTGTCATCCCTTGCTGGGCTAGATGTTACTGGTAAATGATCATCCCTTTCATACTCAAATGTTGGCCTCTCAAAGTGCCTCACCAGCTCTTCTTTTCCTTTAAGCCTAGCATGGGCTATAGTGTAGACTTTGCTGGGCAAGAAAAGTGGCCATCTCTTATTATGAACTGCCCACTGAAACTTGCATACGGCTTTTAGGTTTGTGAAATTTACAAATGCATGCCCTTCCATAGACTTGGTTTTTTTTTTAATTTTTTGAAAGAAGCTAAACCCAAGCCACAGTGTCCTTTTAGTTTTCCTGCTGCATTTAAATTCATGCATGTCATGTGTGTTTAATATGCTTTTTGGATGAACAATGCCTGTGTAATGTCACGTACACATGAATTCATACGAACAAGATAATACATACACTACAACTAAGAACTGCTTTAGAGTTTTACCATATGATAGGTGATGAAGGTCATTTGAATTTCTTATGGGTTGGAGATTTTGACGAGTTTGGAATCATAGCTTTAGGGTTTTGGCATGGAGTACTTTCTTGGATAAGGAATTAGGCTTGGAGTTTCATTTTGGAGTTTCATTTTGAGGTTCAATAGTAGCTTTTGGCTTAGAATAGTTCAGGTATCATATGTGCCATTCAAATTAAAACTCAAGAGCAGGGACAATAGCATTTTGACCTGTGATTTGTAAGGATTGCTGATTTGGATTGGCAAATGACTCGGCAAAGGTGATGCCATCCCGTCATTTATTTATCTTACAAGCTCACTTTTCAAGAGAGCGTTCGATCAGAGCCATATTCACTTGTAGGTTCCTTACAGTACTCAGATTGATGTATGCATTTTGACATTATGTTTTATTGGATATGTCATTTCAGATGGTCAAATGCATGCATAATGCCATATACATGCAATCACCACATAAGAAAAAAGATAAGAAATTGCATTGCATTCAAAAATAAGTTTGATACGCCTTACAAACAAGATGAGTTCTCTACAATAAGGGAGATTTCTAAAAGGTGTTGATCTCATTGTCCTCTGATCCGTTTCGGCTTTAGTGTTTATCCGCTGCCCCACTCTTATCAGACTAGACCTTATAGTTCTTCATCGTATTCCTTTCCCTCGAGAAGCTTGAGGAATTTCCTTAGCAGCTTCTTGGATTACCCCCGGTCGTCCATCAAAGCCAGATAGGATCTTCAATTTTCCTTTGTCGACTAGCTTCTGAATCTCATTTCTTAAAGCTAGACATTCTTTGGTCCAGTGACCTCCCATCATATGGCCTGACACTCTGCAACAGATCCTTCCTTCTGCACTAGATAAATAGTTTGTTTAACAAGCAGGGCCAGGGGGATATGCCTTTTTTGTTACCCTTAACAGGTGGATTTCAGCTGTGTCACGGAATGGAGTCGGTGACGACACTGGTCTTAAGGGGCCCCTTTAGTTCTACTTCATTGGTCAGGCCTGGTAGACCTGAGTTCTAGTAAGATGGCCTTTTGAGGTGACGAGGATGAGTGTCAGTAATCTAGGCATTCTGCTTCTTGTTAGCATCGGCATTGTGATCTGTGCGTACCATATCTCTTATTTTTCCCTCGAGTTCTGCCACTCTTGCTTCCAATTCAGTCCACCTTGTCGTTCGTCTCTCTACCCTGCCAAAGTCACCCCCTAGCATTTCTCTCAACATTGTTGCCACTTCCTCCGTTACTGCCTTTTGAAATCGTGATGAAGCAACATAATCCTCCACAACATCTGCGATAGTGTTGAAGTTCATTAGATTGGCCATTCTCGAGATTCTTTCCCTTCCCCTGATAAGAATACTTGTTAATGTCGACTAGTGCATGCGTGAAGAATACCAAGTACAGGATGATGTATGCATGAGTGTGTGACGTGATGTGAGTGGTGAGTTGTACATGCGATGTCATGTAATGCCATGTTCTGTTATACTATTCTAAACCAATCAATTGTATGCAAACCCAAGAAATGTACAAATGTAATGAATGCCACTGAGGTGGTCATATATTAAGACAAGGTATAGTGTATAAATATACACCATAGGGATAAAATGACACACAGGGTGTCCACGGATCGAAGCAAGATGATACTTGCGAGGGGATTTGGAATAGGGCGCATAACTATGCACCCGGGGAATAAGATGACACATGAGGTGTCCACGGATCGAAACAAGATGATACTTACTAGAGAACTTGAAATAGGATGCATAATGAAATGGCACACGAGGTGTCCACAAGTCGAAGCAAGATGATACTTGTGAGAGGGTTTGAAATAGGGCACATAACTATGCACCCGGGGAATAAAATGACACACAGGGTGTCCACGGATCGAAGCAAGATAATACTTGTAAGAGGATTTGAAACAGGGTGCATAACTATGCACCCGGGGAATAAAATGACACAGGGGTGTCCACGGATCGAAGCAAGATGATACTTGTGAGAGAACTTAAAATAGGGCTCATAACTATACACTCGGGGAATAAAATGACACATGAGCTGTCCACTAGTCGAAGCAAGATGATACTTGTGAGAGGGTTTGAAATAGGTTGCATAACTATGCACCTGGGGGATAAAATGACACACGGGGTGCCCACAGGTCGAAGCAAGATGATACTTGCAAGAGGATTTAAAATAGGGCGCATAACTATGCACCCGAGGGATAAAATGACACATGGGGTGTCCACGGATCGAAGCAGGATGATACTTGTGAGAGGATTTGAAATAGGGCACAAAATTATGCACCCAGGGGATAAAATGATGCACGGGGTGTCCACGGATCGAAGCAAGATGATACTTACGAGAGGGTTTAAAATAGGACGTATAATTATGCACCCGAGGGATAAAATGACATAGGGTGTCCACGGATCGAAGCAAGATGATACTTGCGAGAGGGTTTGAAATAGGGTGCATAACTATACACTCGGGGGATAAAATGACATAAGGGTTATCCATGGATTGAAGCAAGATGATACTTACGAGAGAACTTTATGCTATGGATGCATGCGCATGGTGTACGGACGTTATTTTGGTGCTTGGGGAGTACCTTGGGTATTCATGGATGAAATGGGATGAAAAGGTATGGTTGGCACACAGATAGCATTTTAGAGCTTGGGGAGCACCTTGGGCTTTCATGCGTGAAATGGGGTGAAATGAGTTCTCGCTTAGCCCACAAGCATAGATTCGGCGCTTAGGGAGCACCTTGGGTTTTCATGTCATGATATGAAATGAGTTCGCGCTTGGCTCGCGAGCAGAGCTTTGGCATTCGGAGAGCACCTTGGGTTTTTATGCTGTGATATGAGATGAGATTTTTCGATATTCGTGGAATATCAATGCATGAAACGGGTTTTCGATGCTTGTGGAGTGCTTAAATGGATTGATGAAGTTTTCGGCGTTCATGGAACACCTAAATGACTTGGCTTATGAGATAAAGTTTCGGTGCTCGTGGAGCACCTAAATGGCTTGATGTATGGATGAGATATACGGTCGTGAGTTAATCGTGATTGAATGATGTCAGATGGATGGAAACGATAATGTGGATGGCCTTTCGTTGTTTTATTTCTTTCTTTTTTATTATTATGATTTTGGACGTTCTAAGAATACCCAATGTCATGCAAAAAGGTCGTGCATGAGCCAACACAAGGACAGAGGTTTGGTGCCTTTGGGGCACTCAGTGGATGTTGTGAAATGGTCACATGTGTGCCGACACACGGACATAGGTTCGACGCTTTGCAGGTCAATGAAGTGATATGAAATGGTCACATGGGGACCGTCCTACAAACAGAGTTCTGATGCTTTTGAGGCATCCGATATGATATAATGCTACAGACAAGTCACGTGTAGCTCGAGACACTGACAGAGATTTGGTGTTCATGGAACTCCTTGCATGATTTGGTAATGTCATGAAATACCCCTACATGTGTAGTAATCCGGTTCACGGGGAGTACCTCGAATGATTCATTAATGTCATGAAATGATCTGATGTGGATCGCAATACACGAGCAAGACTTCGGCATCACCGTGACACCAATGATGAATGGGCATGATGTCATATGATGATATCGTGTGACCTGCCATACGAAAATAGACCTAAGACTATTGTGGTAATCCAATGAATGACATGGTATGGCCAAGTGCAAACCGGTGCGCAGGCAGGACATGGGTAGTTTTGGGACACCCGATATGTTATGTAATGAAACGACTATGATGAGCATCCTTAGAACATCCTTTATTAAGTGTAATGAGATGATATGAATGTCCATGTCACATAAAATGCAAGTGGTTACACAAAGACATGGTCAAAATGCATGACATACAGGGATGATGCATGCTTCGTGAAAATGTCACACATGAGATACATATGGCACACAAATAAAATGTCGTGGCTACATGAAAATGTGGTTAGCATCAATATTACACGTATGTATATGTATTGAAAATAGCTGCACGAAGATGTGATTAGAATGGCATACGAATGATTATGCGTGTTTAATGTTTTATGAAAAGGTCAAATGAAACCATCACAGAACAAACAGTAGCACACGCAATAATATGCTCACTCTTCCAACCTTATTCCTCCTTTCGATTACTCGTGCATTCTTCCTAGGTGTTGGGTCTCTTTGGCATCAACCGGGGATACCAAAGGTGTACTCTCAATGTCCAATTTCAAATTTATGTTTTGGTAATCCTAAGGGAAGTTACTAGGTCACTACATATGGGCCAAAGTCAAACCAAGGGTCGTATAGGCTCCCATAGCGAATGTACACTCCTCATCGTAGAACATGATGTAAGGTCATGCGGTGCTATGAGTGGTTTACTCATGGGGTGCCTCCAATCCTGGAGGTAGGGGTAGGTCACTTTCCGAAATAAACCGAGGCTGATCATGTTGGATGGGTTGAGAAGAGGAAATGTCATGATATGCAAGTGTGAATAGAATATGGTACTATTAACTAGTAAAATAATTGCAAGCAAGGTTATATTTCAGTAGTTGCCTAAGTTTCTTAAGTTTTTATAAAAACATTTTTAAGAAACCATTGTCCCTAGCAGAGTCGCCACTGTAAGCAGACAACCTTTTACAGGAAAGGAATGCGACGAAGTGAACCGAGGAAAAAAGAATTTAGGGAAATGGTGTTTTGTTTGTGTTTTTGGAAAAACGGGATTTTGATTATCTTGTTTTACGAAAAAAGTTGATTTGTTTTTAGAAATCCTTTTGTAGAAAACCTTTTCCCATTTTATTAACTTAAAGACCTCGAAACTTAAATTTCAAGATCAGTGACAGAGTTGCCACCCAGATCAGCTCATCCTGGAAATTCCGGTATAGCTTCCTACCGAGCGTAGACTACTGTACCTAATCCAGAGATTTAGGGTTCGGGCAACTTACCTATTCAACCTCAAGCTTTCATTCAGTTTCTAGTTCATATTACCATATTTTATTTGCTTATTATATTTCTCTACCCAATTTTGTTTTGTTATCAGCCGATGCTCATATAGATGACATGAATAAATTGCAGAATAAATAAATCATACATCCAAGCAATCAAAAAAATAAAAGTAGAGGCCGCTTATACAACCAAATCAAATAAAAAGGAAAACTCTCGTCCTTACCTTACAAATGCCTAGAATACATAAAGATCTAAAAATTTACAATCGCCTAAAATACACGAATTAATCTATTAATTGCATTCAAAATAATAAAAGAAACACTGTAAGACAAATGGTTAGCAAGATTATATTATAAGCGTAAATAGGACTCACAGTAAGACAGAATTGGGATTTTAGGAGCGGGGGCATGCATTTAGGGGGTAGCCAGGTCAACTGGGCCAGTTGGCCCGACTAGACATAGAAAATAGTTTTGAAACGCCCTTAGGTTTTATGTTGGAAAGCAATTTTGAAAAATGATTTGGCTCGATTTCATGCAAATTTTCCTTTTTGGCTTGTCTATTATCCCAAAATTCGAGGTTCTGTTAGCATGGATTTCTGAATTTCGACATCCATCTAAGGTCCAAAAACGATAAACACACCAAAAATAGTTTGATTCTGAAGACAGCATCACGCGACGACGTCCGTACGGGTAGTCTCTCAATTCTGCCTCCTTTTGGAGACTATAGCTGTGCATCTGTGGTTAGAGCCCTGCAATTCTAACATCCACAGCCGTGCAGCTATAATGCCCAGAACCCAAAATCGGTTTTCTTGTTTTGAAAATCACCGTTTTGCTCGTTTTCAGTGTTTCCTAAGCATTTTTATGGAGTTTGGGGGTCCACTAATACTAGACAATAGATCCAATTTGGATTGAATGACCCTGAATCCCAGAAAAATGAAATCAGGAAATCGAAAATCTCACATCCGCACAGTTAGAAATCCAAAAACCGAGGTTTGATAATGCACAGATGCTTTTGGACCGAAATGGATCATATCAGAATGGATCGAAATGGAAAGTAGACTGTTTTCGGTCAATTTAGGGGCTTTTTCAGGTTGCCAACCGGAAGGAACATAGCCGTGCGGCTCTATTCTTAGAACTACAGCCGCGCTGCTGTGTTCAAAGTAAACACAGCCGTGCGGCTCTAGCTGGGTAGTCAGCTTTCTGGAAATTTACAAAATCGGAGGAAAAATACGCAAACAAATCAACAAACACAGGTTTAAGGCCTTTCAGAGTTTACCTTGTTGTTATTGCAATGTGCCTGATGTTTGAAAATGAATTTGGATGCCGAAATACGCATTGAATTCTACAAATGTCCCGGAATTCCCGAACCAAGCTTTAAGTCAATCCGAATCAACCCGAGACAAACCCGGATGAATGTGGTATGGTCTGGAATCCAACACACTCAGTTTCTTGGGTGTGTTTGTGTTTCTGATCTTAATCTCTTCTTTTTCTCTATGTTTTTCTCTCTTCTCTATTTTCTCCTTTTTTTTCTTTCTTTTTCTCTCCTCTTTTCTTGATTTTCTGATTCTGATTGTTAATCCCCTTCTCTTCCTTTTTTTCTTCCTTTTATCAATTTTTTTAAGAGCTCTCTCACCAAATCTAGGCCAAAATACAGAAAAATCAGAAAACCATACCCTGATACCAACTCTCTATCTTTTTGGCAGAAAATCGGACCACTCGCTAGAGTTGCACGGCTCTAGTACTACAGTCGTGCAGCTCTGGCATTATAGTTGTGTGGCTATAGTTGTGAAACTATAGTCGTACCGCTGTAACCAGAGCCGTGACAGATTTTCCAAAATCTCACGCTCACCTCTAAACACCCCCTCATGACTCGAAGGATCTATCTTGGGGTTTCGGGTTAAGGATTGCTCGGTTTTCGGAGCATTTCGGATATTTCAGGTGACATCCCCTCATTCACGAGTCCAATTCACGTTCGTCTGCTTAAAAAGGTAATACAGGACTCTCATCACAGAGGTCGGGAAAACCCATGCTCACACATGGTCAAATGATAGCAAAGTAATACCTATTTTTAAAGTCTTGCACTTCTTTGATTTTTTCGTCAAAGTAAACTTTTGTTGCTACAGTTGATGATGATAAGTGTATTTTATATACTTATTTTGCCTTTGTTTTTGTGCTTTAATTGAGTTGATTTTATTTATTAAAGGCATAATTTACTTCCTTTTTATGTATTTCCCTTGTTAGGACCTCTAAGAAGAAGATAGAGCTAAAAGTGCATGATAAAGGAGCAAAATTGACTTAAAACAGCCCAGGAGCAGTCCTAAGGCGTGACCATGCCCTGGGAGGTGCTGATTTTGGAGTTTTAAAGCTGATTTGGTGATTTGGGCCTGCGTTCATGATGGGCCAAGGAAAAGCAGCTGGTTTGGTCTCATTGAGGAGAGAACTAGAAATCTTTTGGCTGAGAAATCTTGATAGCTAATGGACTCCTTGTCAAAGGAGGAATGTTTTCTTTTTTTTGGTAATTCCCTTAAAAGAAGGAAAGGTTTTTGACTCTTATTAGAATTCCTCTTTCCTTTTTGTTTTAGGGAGGGAGAGTTAGAAAAGGAGATTATTCATCATTCAGCTGTAGTTTTTTTAGGTTTTTTGGAGTTTAGTTTTAGAGTTTAATTTTTCAGATTTTATTCTTACTTTCTCTCTTGCAAGAGTGGATTGGGAGAATGTGTTCTTGGGAGTTAGGGTTTGGAGGAGCATTCATCTTTTCATCTCAATGATCCGTACATCAACCACTTTGATTCTAGTCTTCTCTAAACCTTTCTCTTTACTATGTTTTCTTTAATCCATTTTTGTGTTATTAGTTTAGTGATGAACTAATTCCACCATAGCTAAGGCTATGGTGGATCTTAGGAATTGTTTCATGTAATTATTTTATGTTTAATGCAATTTTCATTCGTATTATTTTCCAATATTGTGTTGTGTATGTTTAATGCTTTGGATGCGTGACCATCAATTCCAATGTTCATAGTTAATCTATAATTGACCAAAGGACTAGATTAACGGAATCATACAACATGACTTTTGCATGACCATTGCTCTAGTGGCTCACTAGTTAGTGCTAGGATTTCTTAGACTTAATGCTTTCTGGCTTGACGCTTAGAACTGAGAGGTTTAAGTGTTTAGGTTAAGAATTAGAATTAATAGCCCTAACCGGTATTGATTATTTATGGAAATCGCCATTTTGGAATTTAATCGAATTAGTTGCATAATATGAAATATTGCTGGAATTAATGCTAAGTGAAACCGGACGCCTTAGTTAGCTTCCTGATTGAATTTCTCTTATACAATTTTATTACATTCTTAATTTTAATTTAATTGTTTTTAGCAGTAATTTTAATTCACAATCCAAAATCAAAGATTTGTCATTCTCTCCACCTAGATTGATAGAAATCCGACTATTTTTAGGGTTAGCATAATTAGTCCTCGTGGGATCGATACTCTACTTACTATATATTACTTGAGCGACGAAGTATACTTGCTTCTAAGTGTGTGTATTTATCACGCATCAGATGACAAAGAAGACTTTTGTTGCTACAGTTGATGACAAAGAAGAACTATGTAGATAAACGATGGCGATTATAATATTTGGTATTAGGTAAACAAAAAAAGGTGTAGTGTATAATATTTATACCATTGAATATTTTTACTGTTGTTGAAGTAATAATAATTACAGGAGCTTCAATCTCATTATATCTTGCAAACTCAAAATCATCAGTTTCTAAAAATGTCTCCCTATGAAAATAATATCAAATAGTAGTATTTCAAACGGGCCCACTACAAATATTAGTATTTGTGTAAGGTATTGGAGATGCTCTTAGGCAAAAGTTGCAAATAGATCATACAATATGAAAATACCAAACGATGCAGCAAGTAGTGACCAAAATGCTTGTGTATTGTTCGATAATATGTAAAGCAACAAAGATAGATTTAACAATAGTTGCAGGGTTTGGGTTCCTTAATTCCATAGATGAAGGAACTCTCCTAAGCCTAGAATTTCTTAATCATTACCATTAGAGAGATTCAGTAGAGAAAGAAATCTGCATTGAACAGTATATAAATCAATGACATATACAATATAGGTTAAAATTGGATGTAAAAATTTACGATTTAATATATATACAAAAAAAGGTACTTGGCATCTTCTCCATTTTAGTGCAATGTAGATTCCTACTTGTGTTTCACCATATTGGTCTTAACTTCTTTTCTCAATAGCAACAATGCCAATGCTTGACACATAAAAGAACAATCATCTTTTACAATTCAATTTGTATGCTATTTACATCATTTTTAGTTATAAATCCTTTTGAAAAAATCATTAAAAAGTCAAACTACTTGTTTTCCAAAGTTGTATTATTTTTTACTCTTTACAATCCTAAAAGGATGGTATTCTGGACTTATTTAACTTATTACTTGTGGACCTAGTGCACTTGCTAGTATCATTTTAGGGACAATATTGGTGATGTCAGCTGGATTTCCGCTGGTCTGCCTCTACTCGATCGGCCACCAGGTGGTGCTTTGTCCTGTGCTGTGTGGATTACTGATTGAAATTAGGGATTGAATGTGAACTTGTGATGTGGAAGAGAAGAAGAAGGATTAGGTTAAGGATTGAGAATTTTAGATCTGCGATTTGGGAGAGACGGATTGAAGGAGAAGTGAAAACTATGAAATTAGGGATTGAGAGAGACAGAGTGATCGATATAGCGCGAAGAGCGAGTGTTGGGTTAATGACTCTGGAAGTGAAATTACATTAAAGACCTAAATGTTTCACTTCTAATTCATATTACCTACATATGTAATTATATAATTTTTTTTAAATTATTCATTAACGGTCTATTAACCGAGTCCATATGGACTTCTAGTGTAAAAATCGAAACTAAAACTGTTGATTTTTAAAAATTAAAACCTACACTGGTCCATCAGTTTCAGTTAACCATATTTTCTGTACGGTTTCAGTTTAGTTTCACGGCTTTTCAATTTTTTAATTATTTGGTTTCATGGCATCATCCCTAAGTTTATCATAGCATCATTTTAAGGCTCATCATAACATCATTTCAACGCCCATCGTAACATCTTCCTAAAGATCATTATAAGATCATCCCCAAGCTCATCGTAGTATCATCCCAAGGATCATCATAGCGTCATCCTAAACTCACCATAACATCATCTAAAGGTTCACCATACTATCATCCCAAGGCTTTAACCTTAGGGTTAAACCTTCCACCATAGCATCATCTCAAGGCTTAAACCTTCCACCATACCATCGCCTCAAAACTTTAACCTTAGAGTTAAACCTTCTACCATAAAATCGTCTCAAGGAAGCCTTTATCTTCAAGGCTTTAATCTAATGATTAAACTTTTCATCCTCTTAAAATCCCCAAGACGATTGATCTTTTCTTCATAAATATATTGTTATATTTAGGCTACAACAGTATCGAGAATGATTGAAATATGAGAAATACCCAGAAGAGATGAAACATGATGAAATTCTATAATAATTTTAGTATGGTTTCATTATTTTATATCGAAAATTGATTGATTCGGAAGAAAGAAAAAAAAAAGATAATTTGTTGGGTTTGTTTGAAAGTGAAAGGAGAAAAAAAAAGTACAGAGAGGAAATACGTATCTTATATTTGGGGATTTGATTGTGCCTTTAGTTGTTCATGCAACTGAATAATACTAAATAAATTAAAATACAAATAAAATAGGAATTCTAATCAGTTTAAGATCCACAGAACAAAATCTATTACTAATCCAAATTATAAAAATAATTGCAATTAAAAGAAAGATACAATCTAAAATATATCTTTAATTTCTTTTCATGACAAGTAGTTGTTCTAAGTTGTTGATTCTTTTTATTACTTGTGGCCCGCATCATACTCCTCCTCTTAGAAAAAACTCGTCCTCGAGTTTTCCCGTTAAGAAACCAAACTTTAAGTTTGTTAACTGATCCACATTTAAAATATAGTTGATCCCAACAAAATCGAAATCACCCTTCCAATAAGAATTCTCATATTCATTTGAAATGCAACATGAGGTGAAAAGAAAAACAACTATTCCCAACTTTCACTGGGATAATCACCAAAAGCTAAACCCAGTTCCATTGTGCAACTACCATAATTCTTCCCATATAGAACATAATCTTCGGCAATGATAGGCCACAAATTTTCGATCAAAGAAAATTGTTTCTCAAAATTAAAAGGGTTTGATCTCCTCACACATGCAGGCTCCTCATCATATATAACAGGTCAAGAGAAATAAAAAACCTTACCTTGTTCAATTGCAGATTCAGGATTGAAGATTGCATCCTTTTCTTCGCAATCAAAGCTTCTAATTCCTCATCTGTGAAATTGATTTTTCTCCACATTCTGAACGAATCCAAGAGCGAACTAAGCTCTGATACCAACTGATGCAGCGGAATAATACTAAATAAATTAAAATACAAACAAAATAGGAATTTCAATCAGTTTAGGATCCATAGAATAAAATCTATCACTAATCCAAATTATAAAATAATTGTAATTAAAATAAATATACAATCTAAAATATATTTTTAATTTCTTTTCATGACAAGTAGTTGTTTCCAAGTTGAATTACTAATCTTTTTTATTACTTGTGGCCCGTATCCATTGTTATATACTAGCAGCCATTTTTGTTGTGATTTTACCTTCAATCTAAATATCTAATTGTTATATTCTTGGAGATTTGGCATTTTGGTGGGTGAAGAAAGAGCAAAATTAAGAGATATTTGTGGTTAATTAATTCATTAAGAAACGAAGAGGAGTAATTAACAAATGGTAACGGATAATGATCGAGAACGAAGAGAGAGGAAGCAAGTAATTACGGAAATAATTAAAGATGTTTAATTAAGAGAGTAGAAAGAAAAGCAGAAAATGAGAAGCAACCAATGAGCAGATAAAATGGAAAAAGAGTGGAATATAATTGATGAGAGAGAAGAAAGAGCAGAGGGAGATTTGCGGGACAAAAGTGAAAGAGTAAGAAACTAGGGAGATAATTAAGATGATTATGAGATGAATTATGGGTTTATTGTGTTAAAGCTCAGTTTCTTCAGTGTCAACGTAAATGGTTGTACTTAATCATATACCAAGACATATGCATGTGACTTGGAAAAAAGTTTCGGAGTGGGGCAAGTATATTCATACGTTCACATGAACCGTGTTCCGGAATTTTGTTTTTTTATTGTTGACGTATCACAGTTGTCATGGTTTCATTTCAATTAGAAAGTGGGAATAGGAAATGGAAGAAAAGAGTAGTTAATTTGAATGTAAAAGAAAAAAGCAAAAGAAAAGTGAGGAGAAGAATAAACGATCAAGTTGACAGAAATGGAGAAGGATAATTACAAATTTGACAGGTGAAAATGAATGAAAAAAAAAAAAAAAGGAAGAGAAGTAGAACGTGCTGTCTGTACTCTGTACCGAGTAATAATTGTTGTCGCTCTATTATTGGAGACCAATAAAATTAGTGAAACGAAAAGAAAAAAAAGGACAGCAAAGAAAAAAATGAGAATATATTGAGAAGATGTCATAGATAAACAGTAAAAAATAGAAAAAGTCTAATAATATAAATAATAATCTAAATTTCCTAATTTTTGACGAATTGCTGTTGAAATAGAGGGTAAATTGATGAAAATTTAAAAGATAATGGGTAACATTGATGATTTCGAAAGATTACGAATTAAATTGACTTTTAAAGAATAATTCATCAACGAAGATAGCAATATTAGTTGAACTAATTTTGCAAATGGGCAAGATAGAACCATATTTATGTGTTATGAAGTATTGGAGCAACTAAACAAATAAATGATGATCAAATTAATAGTTTTCAAATCAAACAATAAAGTTAAATGGAGTTTTACAGAGACATGAAAGCTTACACTTGTTAGAAGACTTGGAATTTGTTTAGTTGACTGGAGCAACGCGTTTTGAAGAATTCAATATTTCATATCTGTAGTCATTAGCTTAGATATGTATTTTAGTCTAAGTTAATTAAGTCATTATGTAATCAGTTTTGAGCTATAAAAACCCCTGAACCATGCTAGTAAAGGTTTTAGTATGTCTGACCCTAGTTTATTAGTTTTCCTAGATAGTCAAATCTCGTGGTGAATTTTTAAGGTTCTGTTACTTTCAGGTTCGTAATATCAATTCTACGAACTACTTTTATTAATACTTCCAAAAAATTGTCATTATATGTATAAAATTCATTCATTATTGGATCCATCCATTTCAAGAGTAAAAGGAGTCTAAAGTTCCAACTTCAAGAGTCAAATATGCTCTATGTTTCAATTCTAAATTAGATAGCTAAATATTTGCAAGGTTCCACATCAGCCCTCCTATCACCTTGAAAGAAGCATGCTATATCAAGAAAAATATTCGTTTGATCCCGATCTACTCCATCAAAGCTTATTCTCAGAATTTTTTGAATTTCTAAAAGACTAATAGTATTAAATTTTTCCAATGCTTCTTCCCAATATGTTGTTGTTTTGTGTCTAAGTTCAGAGCCTAAAACAACAAGAGCAAGTGGAATAACACAACAATAATCTACTGCTTTTTCTGATAACTTTATATACTCTTTTTGGGGATCACTTGGGCCAAAGGCATGCCAACTAAAGAGCTGGAGAGCATCGATTTCCTTTAATTGTTTGGCTTCATATATAACACTCTTCATTTTCACATCTTTTAACACTTGTGAATCTCTACTTGTTACAATGATTCTACTCCCTAGAGAAAACGAATCCGGAGAATACAAACCGCTAGTTTTTAGTAAAGATTCTAATTGCATACAAGTATCCATGTTATCTAAAACAATAAGGACTTTTATACGTTTGAGTCTTCTCCAAATAAAGTCATCAATTGGATGAGATGAATGTACCCTTACATCTTTGTCCCTTAATAGCTCACGAACAAATTTATCTTGTAATTTGTTTAGTCCATCCATTGTGCCCAATGTCTCCCTCACATTTGATACAAAGCAGTGACCATCAAATTTCTTCTTAACTCTTTCAAATACTTTGGTAGCAATGGTTGTTTTGCCAATGCTCCCCATTCCCCAAATTCCAACCATTCTCACATCATCTATTGGATCAATGCATAATAACGACTCAACATCATTTGTACTTGATGTTAGGATTTTGTGGACTTTATAATATGTATATAACGCATTACCGATATTTGGGCATGTAGACGTATGTGCATTGTCGGTTTTGGATCGTGTATTTATCATTTTAAATAAGTTAAAGGCCCAATAAAAGTGATCTAATTAATTTAATAGGGCCATATCATTTTATAAAAAGAAGTGTGGGTCAATTTATAATAGGCGTAGAAACCCAGGGTATAAAACTAATTTATGATGGGCTTAATTAGTAATTTATACCAACTCTTTATAAATAGGGGTAATGGTCCCTGGTTGAGTGTAATTTCCTAAGGAAAACACATATTCCTTAAACTCAGAGAAAGCTCCATCCTTCTCTGAGCCTTCAGAGGAATTACAAATCAACCCGAAGATCAGATACCCGGATTCAAACAGAATGTGCTGTGATCATGGAACCAGGTACGCTTCCGTTATTACAGTTTTAATCAATGATTTCTACATAAGAATTAGATCCTGGATTATTAGATTATAATCTACATGTGGTATCAGAGCTTTTCTTATTGTGGAATTGTTGGTTTAATGGATTCATTCAATTAATTCTTTTTCCATGATTATATTTATTCTGGATATCTGATGATATTGTTGTTAGGATCTATTGTTTTATGATAATGGAATTGGAATTGAATTTTGGATTGATGGGTTTATAGTATCTGATGAAATTGAATTTTGGATTGCTATTGATTCTAGAAATTGGAATTGATTTTGGATTGTTGGGTTTATTGAATTGAAATCAATTGGAATTTGATTTTGGATTATTGGGCAAGAGTTTTCGGAAATAAGTCATTTAAAAAAAATATATGAAACCCAGCAACTGGATTGACCACTTCCCACCGCTGTAACAGCTTGCCCTCCACCGGCATATGGCTTCGTCAGTTTTCAGTGGGGTGAGCGGCGGCAGGAATCAGCCTGCATCTGGCTCATGGCGGCAGCAGGAAGCAACGGATTTTAGGCAGCGGCGAAACCCATCCAAGTTTCACTGCTCTCCATCGCGCGGCCATGAGGATGCTGTCGGTCGATCGTCACCGGTGATTTGGGAGGCCGATCGACGCTGTATTTGGTGTTCGATCTTCTGGGTTGTGATGGCGCTGGCTAGGGTTTCAACCCTAGCACACCGCCAACCCAGAAGAAGAAGGAGAAAAAAAAAAAGCATAGCGCCAACCCAGGAGAAGGAGAAAAAAAAAAATTTTTTTCTGGAAATTTTTTTTTATGGATGGAATTTTACCACTTTAGCCCCTAAAGAAAACAAATTCCTATTTTTGTCTTTAGTTTTTTTTATTACAGATTTAGTCACTAATTTATTTTAATTACATAATTGGTCCTTTTATGTTGTTTTATGTATTTTCTTTATTTCTTTATGATTAGTTTAGGAATAATTATATGATTAAAGTATGTTATGATGTCAAATTATATGGTTAATTTGAATTTTGGTTGAGTGATTAATTCATATCATTTATAATATTAAGCATGTCTAGTAATTTGAATCGGTAAATTGAAGCAGCATGTTACCGAAGTATCCTCTCCTGTCTACGATTTTTTGATTTTAAGTTACTAAGATGTTTTGTTTTTAGTGTGCGTGTTTTTCATGCGGATAATATCTAGCCCAAAGGAAGGTTATTATTGTTTGGCAGAAATTCACATATACATGTAATGATAAACTTGTGATGATTATTAGGTGTCCGTTGTGAGTGTTAAGTCGGTCCAAAGAAAGGCCTGACACTTGGCTGGATTTTATTATCTGTGTTTGTTTACTACACCAAGGAAATCACTTAAAAATTAACTTTCTGTCCAAAGACTAGACTTAATGTGACGATTTTCTTGTGATGGGTGTTATTTATGATTATGATTAATCACTCTTATAAGCTTACTGTGATTTTTATTCTTGTGTTCTCTACACAGTTAATTCTATCACTGCTGCTACAGTATCTGCTTATATGAATAGCATTCCAGTACTAAATGGAGCCAACTCTAATCTTTGGAAAAATAAGGTTTTAATTGCTCTGGGATGCATGGATCTGGACCTTGCGCTTAGGGAGAAGCATCCTGCTGAGCTTTCAGATGAGAGTACCTCTAAACAACAGAGGGAAATGGCTCAGTGGGAGCCCTCTAATCGTATTAGTCTAATGATCATGAAGCAAGCCATCCCTGAGACTTTCTTGGGTGCTATGTCTGAGGAGACTAATGCCAAAAGGTTCTTGGAAGTGCTTGAAGAGGGCTTTGCCAAAAGTGAAAAGGTAGAAACAACTGGCGTTTTACGACAACTTGTTTCCATGAAGTACAAAGGTAATGGGAACATGAGGGAGTACATTCTTGAGATGTCTCATTTGGCTTGAAAATTGAAAACACTCAAGTTAGAGCTTTCAGAAGAATTGCTCATGTATTTGGTTTTGATCTCTCTTCCTCCTCAATTCAGTCAATTTGAGGTGAGCTATAATTGCCAAAAGGATAAATGGACTCTTAATGAGCTCATTTCTCACCTTGTGCAAGAGGAAGAGAGGCTGAGGCATCATAAGGTGGAAAGTGCTCATTTGGCATCGTCTTCTAAAGACAATAAGAAAAGGAAGGGCAAAAAGATTGCAGTTGAGGAACCACAAAAGAAGAAGCAAAAGGTACCTGAACTAGGTTTCTTCTTTTGTAAAAACCCTTCTCATATGAAGAAAGAATGTGCTAAGTATCATGCCTAGCGCGTGAAGAAAGGTACATCTCTTGCTCTTATTTGTTCTGAGGTTAATTTAGTTTCAGTGCCAAAAAATACTTGGTGGTTAGATTCTGGTGCTACTACTCACTTAAGTATATCAATGTAGGGTTGCCTGGACTGCCGAAAACCAAGTGATGCTGAAAGATTCATCTATTTGGGGAATGGCAATTCGGTAGAGGCTGAGGCTATAGCAACATTTAGGTTATTGCTTAAGTCTGGTTTTTATTTGGATTTATTTGAGATACATGTTGTACCGTCTTTTAGACGGAATTTGATTTCTCTTTCTGTTTAGGACAAAGAAGGTTATGTTTGTTCATTTGGAAACAGACAATGTTGTCTTTATTTGGATAATAAATGCATTGGAACCAGTACTTTATCTAGTTTTGATAACCTATATTTGCTTGATCCGGTTACCTCATATAATGAAAACCTTCATGTTAATTCACGTGGCACTAAACGAAAGTTAACTAATGAGAATTCATTAACGTTATGGCATAAGCGATTAGGACACATCTCTAAACAGAGAATTGAAAGGCTAGTGTCAGACAGGATACTTAATGAACTTGACAACTTAAGTAATGAAATCTGTGTTGAGTGCATTAAGGGAAAACAGACAAACAAGAGAAAGTTAGGAGCCAAGAGAGCTGAGGGCGTCTTAGAACTAATACATACAGACATTTGTGGACCGTTCCTCACACCCTTGTGGAACGGTCAACAATACTTCATAACATTCATAGATGATTACTCTCGTTATGGCTACCTATACTTGATACATGAGAAGTCTCAACCTTTGGACGTTTTCAAAAATTTTAAGGCCGAGGTTGAAAATCAACTCGGGAAAACAATAAAGCAAGTTAGATCCGACCGTGGTGGTGAATACTATGGAAGGTATAACAGTTCAGGTGAACAATGTCCAAGGCCTTTTGCCAATTCCTAGAGGAGTGTGGGATCATCCCTCAGTATACTATGCCAGGTAACCCGGCAATGAATGGGGTAGCTGAAAGACGAAATAGGACCCTTAAGGATATGGTGAGAAGTATGATAAGTCGTACTACCTTACCAGACTCACTCTGGGGATATGCACTGAATACTGCAGTTTACATTCTTAATAGAGTTCTAACAAAAGCTACTAACAAAACCCCTTATGAGTTATGGACTAGTAATAAACCTATCCTAAAACATTTACGTATCTGGGGATGTCCAGCTGAAGCAAGGCCTTACATGCCTAATGAGAAGAAATTAGACTCTAGGACCGTTAGTTGTTATTTTGTTGGATACTTTGAAAGATCACGGGGTTTTAAGTTTTATGATCCTAAAGGAAGAATGTTTTTCGAGATGGGAAATGCTCATTTTCCTGAGGATATTGAGCTTGCGGGGGAAAAGAAGACCCAATATTTTGTCTTTGAAGAAGAGGTAATTTCTCTTCGTATAATTGCTATTGATCATGATCAGGTCCTTATTCCTAGTTTTAATCAACAAGCAAATTCAGCACCTGAAGACTATATTGAAAATTCCCCTAATCAAGATCAACAAAATATTCTGGAAATGCAAGCTCAACAACCTCAAGAACCAGTACCACTTATGAGATCCACTAGGGAAAAGAGAAATGCGATTCCAGATTACTACATCGTCTTTCTCTAAGAGCATGAGATATACAGTGGAATGGAGGAAAATGATCCAATCAACCTCCGTCAGGCCATTGAAAGTCCCAATGCTCAATCATGGATTGATGCTATGAATGATGAGATGAAATCCATGAAAGATATTGACATGTGGGAGCTTGTCCCTTTACCCGAAGGTGCAAAACCAATTGGTTGCAAATTAATATTTACAACCAAAAGGGATGCAGAGGGTAAACCAGTCAGGCATAAAGTTCGTCTAGTCGCTAAAGGATTTACTCAAAGGGAAGGAATTGACTACAAAGAGACTTTCTCTCCAGCTTCATTGAAAGACTCCTTTAGGAAATTATAGCACTTGTGGCACATTATGATCTTAAGTTGCATCAGATGGATGTTAAGACAGCGTTTCTCATTGGTGACCTTGAGGAAATGATTTATATGGTGCAACCTGAATGCTTAGATTCTAAGGACTCAAAGCATTTAGTCTAAAAATTAAAGAAATCCATCTATGGGCTCAAACAAGCTTCTCGTCAATGGTATCACAAATTTCATAAAGTAGTGTTATCTTTTGGTTTTGAAGCTAACGCTGTGGAAGATTGTGTGTACCATAAGTTCTATGGAAGTAATTTTATCTTTCTGATCCTATATGTGGATGATATTTTGCTAGCCATTAGTGATGTAAGATTATTGCATGAGACTAAGAAATTTCTTTCAAAACATTTTGAGATGAAAGATCTTGGTGATGCATCTCTTGTATTAGGTATCCAAATACACCGAGATCGTTCTCGAGGTATTTTGGGTTTGCTATAAAAGGCTTACATCAATAAGATATTAAAAAGGTTTGGCATGTAAGATTGTAATCCCATTAATACTCCTGTGACTAAGGGAGGCAAGTTCTGTCTCGATCAATGCCCTAAGAATGACATGCAGAAAAGGAAAATGCAGAATTTTCCTTATGCCTTTATGATTGGCAGTTTAATATATGCACATGTCTATACTTGTCCAGACATTGCATTCATTATCGGAGTACTAGGCAGATACTTGAGCAATCCGGGTAAAGAACATTGGACAGCAGCCAAGAAAGTATTGCGATACTTACAAGGAACAAAGAATCACATGCTCATGTATAGGAGATCGAATCAGTTGGAGATCATTGGGTATTCTGATTCTGATCATGGAGGATGTAAAGATAGCCGTAGATCAACATCATGGTATATTTTCTTGCTTGCTGGTGGAGCAATTTCCTGGAAGAGTGTAAACAATCACTCGTAACCTCTTCCACTATGGAATCAGAGTTTGTGGCGTGCTATCAAGCATCCAATCATGCTATTTGGCTGCAAAATTTTGCTACTAGATTGCGAATAGTTGATGGTGTTGAAAGACCACTTAGGATATACTGTGACAATAGGGCCGCAGTCCTTTATGCCAATAACAACAGGAGTTCGTCAAATTCTAAACACATAGAAATAAAGTTCCTTGTTGTTAAAGAAAGAGTTCAGAGAGGTCAGATTAGTGTTGAGCATATAGGTACAAGCTCCATGCTTGTGGATCCACTGACTAAAGCATTAGTACCTAAGTTATTTCTCGAACATGTACCCGAATGGGTGTTGGATTGTTAGAGGATTTTTAGGTTCAGTGGGAGTCTCAGACACACAATTAAGTCTATTACTTGATTTTATCAATGTCATGACAATTTAGTTTAAATAAAGTACTCAGTTTTTTTGATTTTCCACTCTAAATGTTATTTGATCTCATATGGTTAAGGTTGGACCAGTTGGAAATAGGCATGTACTGATCACATCACATGTATTTTCTATGCTACACTTCCACACTTGATCGAGGTCATTTAGTTTTGTTATTATATGTGACCATGTTGGGTTTAGTTGTATCATATATGTTGGATATGCCCTAGTCGCGAGCCATTAGACCTTGTATTTGTATTATACATTTATTGGATTTATGTATTATACTTATTTTATGTTATTAATAAAGGCATTAATTCATTTATTATATGTATCTTGTGCAATATCTTAAATGAAGTATCCAATGGACATATCCATATCCATGATGACAAGTGTCATGCACTTGGCAGTAAGACCATGGATAGGGTAAACGATATGACCATAAAAAGATCTGTAGTCTGTTCCAGTCATGGGAATGAATGGAACTAGAGACTATCATTAACCTGGTTGTATAGCGGTGTCTTACTGGTCATTGGACATGGGATGTCAACCAAGTTAATGGGTACATGTAAAAAGGCCATGCTACTGGATAGATCCACTAAACGAGAAATCCACATGGTATAGTATCACAAGTGATTCTCGTGTAGTACTTGTATAAATCCTTTGACCTGACCATATGATGGTATTACATGTGAGGTTTCATACTTAGGGGTACGCCTAAAGGGCCTGTAATAGGGTTCCAAGTATGGGTACTTTCAGGTATGACACTTAGCATGGCAATGCTATGGATATGCAGAAGGGATTTGTCACTCAGTAGTCAACTGAGAATATATCACTGGCCTCTTGATGAATGTGACTGATAAGAGTGTGGCCACACTCAAACAAGTTGGAACTTGTTTGTGAGCTTCAGTACATTTGGGATCAGTAAATGTCCAGACACAAAAGAGGGTGATTAATCCATGCCTTTGTGTTGGACACCGATATCGATGACATGGGATATACAAGTTAAAACTACTGGGTTATGATAACAGTTGGACTGCCATCTCCATCTTAATTGGGGGCTGCAGTGGCTTGCTAGAGCCCAACTGCAGTCTGTGGGCCACAGGCCCACTGCCAACATAAAGATGGGCCCACGGAATCGTACACATTAAGCGACTGAACACTGACTTAAGGAATCACATATATATTTGGAGTATACACTCTGGAGAGAGAGGATTATATTAATTATATTATAAAGATCAATTGGATTGATCATAATAATAAAATTAATATTTTGATTGGCTTTCTCATAATTAATTGGCTTAATTATGAGATTATTTCCTGGGTGGAAATATTCATATGTATAGGTTTACATATGAATTTATTTTGTGAAGATCTAATTTTAATTTAATGGATTAAATTAATTAGTCAAACCAATTTTAATTAAATGTAAACAATATGTTATATGGTGTAATATATTGTATACATGTGTAAATTAAAGTTGGGCTTGAAATTAATTTAAACCAGGCTGATTAAAATAGATTTGGGTCTAAAATGAAAGTAGGAAAGCCCACACAAAGGAGGAGCCAATTGGGCAGAAATTCTCCTTGAGAATTTCGGCCACCTAGGGTTAAAATAACCCTAGGATTTTCGGCCTGAATGAGAGCATCACATTGTAGCCGAAATCTCCCCTCCCGTCTCTCTATAGTTTTGTGTTTTCCGACGCTAGCACGGGTGGTTTTCGTAAGGCGTTAGTGTACGTGAACGAGGAGGGATTCTAATTTAATTATTGCAGTCTGCATCCATCTCTTGTAGAGATAATCCACGTTAAAGATTTATCTCTTGTGATTAAATTTTTGTTTTTACAATTTCCATCTCAATTGCTCCTGGGCACGGATTTGAGAAAATCATTGCGTTCTTCTGCTTTAATCGGATGATTTCCGGTGACAAATCCCAACAATATATTAGCAACCAAAACCCCCTTGATCCTTGTACTAATTTACTAATGGACAGGATTGGTTTAAAATGATATATATATACACACATGATTATAAAGCATAATGTATGAATACATACTTATAAAGTCCAAGTGGGAGATTGTTAGGATTTTGTAGACTTTATAATATGTATATAACGCATTACCGATATTTGGGCACGTAGACGTATGTGCATTGTCTGTTTTGGAACGTGTATTTATCATTATAAATAAGTTAAAGGCCCAATTAAAGTGATCTAATTAATTTAATAGGGCCATGTCATTTTATAAAAAGAAGTGTGGGTCAATTTATAATAGGCGTAGAAACCCAGGGTATAAAACTAATTTATGACGGGCTTAATTAGTAATTTATACCAACTCTTTATAAATAAGGGTTATGGTCTCTGGTTGAGTGTAATTTCCTAAGGAAAACACATATTCCTTAAACTCAGAGAAAACCCCAACCATCCCTGAGCTTTCAGAGGAATTACAAATCAACCCAAAGATCAGATATCCGGATTCAAACAGAAGGTGCTGGGAGCATGGAACCATGTACGCTTTTGTTATTACAGTTTTAATCAATGATTTCTACATAAGAATTAGATCCTGGATTATTAGATTATAATCTACACTTGAATCAATTCCAAATAAAGTATCATTATTTGAAATGCTTGGACAATTCTTACTTAATATCTCTGAATCTTCAAGCACCATGGCGTCAATTAATTTGACATCATTTTTTATCACAAATAAAAAATAAATAAATGACAACTTATAATAAAAACACAAAAACATATAATGTTCTTTGAAATAAATATTAAAGTACGCATTAATACATTTTTCAGAATGTAATAACCAATGTATATGATTGCAATCATGAAAATGAGAAAAACAAGATAAAGGAAATTTCCTATTTTTATCAAAAGTAATTAGTTGCGGGCTCGAGTTAATCCTAAGTTCCATTAGACAATGGATATTATACAAAACTATACACATTTATATGTTATTTTTCATTTTTCACCCCCCAAAATATTTTAGTTTTCATTTCTAACTTTTCAATATTACACTTTGTACATCTTTTCTTTTTCTTATTACTTAATGCATAATATATTATTTTTGTCTCAATCCTCTCTTCATGTGTGTACTCTACCTCCCCATAGGTCCCATTACTTTTCTTTCTCCTTTTTTTTAATGTTAATCTAATTTCGCATTTATCTTTTAATCTGTTTCGTCACATCGATTTACAAAGTTTTTTTTTGTTTTTTCTTTTCTTTTTGAAATGAAATCTATATTTACATATTTTTTCCAGTTTTTTTAATGGTATAAATATGGTATCTTATGATACTTTTTATGTTTTTCATACTTTATATTATGTTTAAACTTCCTAATACCATATTTATACCTTCATAAGACTATTTTTGTTGTTTATACTATGCTTATACTTTTTCCATATGTATATAAATTTTTCCTTTGTTTTTTAATGGTATTTTAAGATTTTTTTAATAGTATTTTATAATACTTTCATGATATTGTTTTGTTATTTATATTCTATATCATTGTTATATCTTCATGATATCATTTTTATACATTCATGAAATCATCATGATACCTTATGATGCTTTCATAAAGGTATTGAAGTGGTATTATAAAGGTATAAATATGGTATAAAAAATAAAAACAGTCTCATCAAGATATAAACAAAAAAATAGTCCCATAATAGTATAAAATATTTATACCATTAAAAAAGTGGGAAAAATATATAAATATGGATTTAATTTCAAAGAGAAAAAATATGAGAAGTATAACATCCGAGATCTGATCGTCTGTCCCCACAAACCAACACGTGTTTTTCCAGCATGTTTTGTCCTCATTCACATGCTTTCTGGAAATTTCTTCCCATGAGGTCACCCATCCTGGAATTTCCCCAAGTTAAGCATGCTTGACTTTGAAGTTACTTCCGAATGGGCTACCGAAAAGAAGATGCATCTTGTTGGGATATGTAGTACCTATCAAATCTCTTATGCCCTTTCTCAACTGTGCCGTCCCATGCCAGTACAGTCTCGAAATCTAGCCCTTCTTAACTGTACTGTCCCATACCAGCACAGTCTCAAAACCCTCTCTTTCCGGTATAGATTCGGTTTGGTCCTGCACGCATCGACATCCTTCAGGGTCACTCCTTGCTCAGGTTTCTCTAACTCGGCGCCACCCCTCACTGGGTCGCTCCTTGCTCAGGCCATCCACCCCAGCGCCACCCCTCTTAGGACCGGGTCGTTAAAGAAGAACTTTGTAAAGCGGCATGATGAAGAAATGAACGGATTGAGTGATAAATGTGAATTCTATTAAAATTATAAAAAAGGAAGGAGAAAAATAATAGATTTCAAGGGGGGTGAGGCCACGCACAGAGAGTGTGGAGAAGGGAGAGTGGTTTTGTTTTTTTGTTTTTTTTTTTTTTTTAATATAAAAAAGAGTGTAATGCTGTAATTTAGAAAGTTTTTTTTTTTTTAATATTTAAGCAATTTTGAAAGTTAAAAGTGTATAACTGTTATTTTTTTTTTATTGGTGGGTGATTTTGTAATTAAAAAAAGTTCTTAGTATAATTGTGTAAGCACCCCTTAGACAATTATCATAAACCTGATATCTATTATATCTATTATATCTATATAAAATCTGAAGCATGGGACTCTTCAAAATTGTGCCACATTAGCTAAAACGAAAACATGTCAGCCCCAAATTAAAAAAAAAAAAAAAACAACAAACTCAGCTGCATGAAATTTTGACCCACTATTTATCCCCTCTATAATTATTATCATTATTAGCCTTGACAAGAAAACCAAAGGTCAAAAACGTAAACGTCCCTTTTATTGGCGATAGAACTCACCACCTTCACCATTCATAGTCTCTTTCTTTAAATTATTCATTCAGGTGTATGAAATTTTGACTCATTATTTATCACCTCTATCATTATCATTATTAGCATTAATAAGAAAACTAAACGTAACAAACGTAAACGTCCCTTCTATTTATGATAGAACTTACCACCTTCCTTCACCATTCATAGTCTCTTTCTTTGAATTATAAGAATAAGAATGCCTCAGTTACAGTTTGTGTAAGTATGCAATGCTGTAGTGGTACAATCAAGAACCAAATTCAATGGTGCAAAGAATCAACAAATCGTGAAATTTTTGAATATCACAGTTTTTTAGTGTTCAATCTACTTGGATTTGTAGTCTTCTCTCTTCTAAATTCACAATTTTCCAGTCACCACTTATCTATGAATTATTACATACTGTTTATATGCTAATAATCTACTGTTTTTAATTTTCAGATGCCTTTTCCACTGTCCTAAATGCTCAGGCAAGGTTTATATAAAATTTAATTTATTTCTTTTTCTAATTGAAGTTAATTATAGAAACGTTAGTTTGATTGAAATTAACTTCTACAAAAAAGAAAAAGATATAATGGAACCAGTTTCTTCAGAAAGATACAGCCCAAAGGAAGAGATATGTTCCCCCAAAATCCCAGTCTTTAACTGCTGATTTTTGTTTTGCAACTATTTTTATTTATTTCTTATTAGTTAATACAATCTTGATTAATTTTATATTATTTGTGATTAAGTTTTTGTTCACGTCTTCGTCCCTATATTTAAATTTCTTGAATTGAAATCTTTTACCCTATTGCTTTTATATAGTTTTATTTTAGCTTTTGGAAAAAAAAAATATATTTCAGCTAATATTATTGTTTGTGCAGGTTAACTTTTGAGATTGAAGTAATAATGATACTGACAGTTTGTAGTTGATGGTGTAGATAAGTTAATTATTGTGTTATCGTCATTTAGCTTAACGCAAGATTTCAAGTTATTTGAGAACATTAAGGATGAATTTTTTGAGTGAAGATAGAGATTTTTTTTAATCAAAGAGTTCAGATAGAGTTGGGCACGAAATCAAAACCAATTAAAGTTCAACATATAACTCAAATCACATTAACTAGGAATTTAGAAAGAAAAAATAAATAAAGTACGAAATTGCAAAGAGAATTCACCATTAATTTTAATATCTTCCAATGAATATAAATTTTGTGAGCAGGACACACACACACACACACACACACACACACACACATATATATATATATATAGTTCTCGGTTTAAAAAATAATGAATATGATTCTCACAATATTAATAAAGAAAAATAACATAAGTAAAATTGAACACAAAAATACATAGTATATAGAACCAGTGCAATGCGCGGGCCAACGAGTAGTTATATTTAAAAGGGAAAATATCTCTTGTGGTATGAATGAAGCATCAATAATCTATAATAAATAAATATATAATTGCTGAAACATTAAGATTTGTGAAAGGATACCACATCTGATTAAAAAGGGCAAAATGCATTTTAAACCTCTTAATCTTTTATTAAAACTATAATTTAGTCCCTGATCAATTTTTTGAATACATTGAGTATTTAATTTTTTTATTTTAATATTATTACCCCTAAACTCGATTTTATATTATGTCTATATAACAAGCACTATTAAATAACATGACCAATAATATTTTAATATGTAACAAAATTTAAGAAAATTATTTGGATAAGAAGATTTGGTTTACAGTTTCAAGTGGTAAAACCATGTATTTTTTAAAATATTTAGAAATATTTGTTTCACAGTTCCGTCACTGAATGATACGTATTATATATACACAAAATAAGTTGAGTTTTGAACTAATAATATTGAAATGAAAAGATCGGGTATTTAATATATTTAAAAAATTTGATCAAATAACCCGTTGCAGTTTTGATAAAAGATGAAGGAGCTTAGGATGTGTGTTATAAGTATTTTCTACAAAATATGTTTTCATTAGTGGTTGTAAAATAGATGATATTATATTTAAAATTCAGACACCACTAAGAAGTTGCACATCAGATGGATCAACTTCATAGAAAACAGGTACTACTATCTGTTTACCCTCTTTCCTGCTTTTCTGTATTTTCTCAAGTTCTTCCAAACACCATTCCGATTTTGGATAGTTTTGGGAGAATATTACAATTGACAGATCTGATTCTTCAATTATTCGGAACAGGTTTCCACTGATTTCTTTGCCTCTTTCAAGATCGGCATCAATGAAAGCATGAATTTGTTTTCTTTGCAAAGCAGCGAAGAGATGGCCCAGAAATCTGATACGAACATCAGATCCTCTGAAACTAATGAATACTTCATACTTCTCTCCTTCATGATTTCGGTCCGTAGAAGAAGAAGAAGAAGCAGCCATTGATACCCAAAAGCAAAGATCAAAACTGTAATCTGCAGACACAGATTATCAAATTATCGTCTTTATAGGAAATAATGGGAAATTTCCCCTGAAATTTCTTGTCACGAAGTAGGGAAATTAAGAGATCGGAATTGAGATTTCAGAGATATAAAGTATGAAAATGAGGAAAGATTAATACAAGTAATTACAAGAACAAAGAGAGACAAAATATAAGAGAAAATTCAGGCGGAAATAAAAGAAAGTTCCATGAATTGGGAACGCAACTTACCAAGAATCAATGGAACAAGTACAGAGTCGACCAAGAGTTGACTTGAGGGATTAAACACAATCACAAAACGAGAAGGAAAAACGACCCAAGAGATCTGAGAAATGGGCCACTTTTATGATGGATGTATCCATAAGGCCCATCAACCTCACATCAATTTGGGCTTTTTTTTTTATGTGAAACGAAAAAAAAAAAAAAAAAAAATACTCTATAAATTTTTTAAAAATTTTCCAATTAAGTGATTTCTGGATTCCAGAACCTTTCTCGTCATTCAATTTTAGATTATTTTTTTCGTTCCTGTTTTCTCTTCGACATGAGATCTCTCTCTATATATATTTTCATCTTTAGCTTTTATATCGAATAACGTATAAACAATTTATAATCAATATATCAAGAGTGTATCAACACAGGATATGACAACAAATGCATATATAACAATATATAAATATAAACAATGTATCATAAACCATAATCAAAAGAAACGTATCTGAGGTCACAGTATCACAAATGTAAAATCACAATATCACAATGTATCATTGCAATATCTAAGTTCATACATAAATTCATAACAAATAGTATCACAATATATTTAACAACAGTATCACAAATGTATAAACACAATATATGATGTGATTATGTATCACAAATATATAACGCATGAAAACAAATAGTATCACAAAATGTATAATCACAGTATCATGAATGTACCACAGCAGCATCTGAAGTCATATATGAATGCATAAAAAACAATATCATAAAATGTATAAACGTATTATGCCTTTTCCTTGAGATCTTTTTGGCAGGAACACTTATACTAAATGTCCTCTTATTATATATCTTTTCATTCGATGCAGAAGCTAAAGACTCGCGTTATAAAGAATGATGTTAATCCAGAGTGGAACGAGGATTTAACACTTTCTGTTAATAATCCCAACCAATTTCTCAAACTGGTAAATTTTCCATCACATATTTGCTGCATTATAGGATGAGTTCTTTTATGATCATAGTAAGCGACACTAATGTACATATATACAAATGAAATCGGCATACTTGTCTTGCAAAATTTCAAAAAAGGGCCCAAACATTCTAAATCTTTATCCTGTGTCTGATTAATGCTACTTAAAGCAATCCAGTGAAACATGAAGCAACCAGGTTTCTCCTTCACTAATGCAATTTCAAGGGGAGAATTGGTTTGTCTCATTTCAGTTTGTGATTGTGTTTTCCTCATGTGTCTTTTGTCTTCTAACTAGAGCTAATTTTGTTAATTTATTACCGGCATCTCTAGAAATTAGGTTAATATTTAACTCCTATTTCTATAAATTCTGGCCAAGAACGATTTTTACAATGTGACAGATATGTGCTTTTTATGACTAAAGAATGCAGTAATGTTTTTCAGCTTTGTGCATCCAAATATTGCAATGGAACTAGCATTTCGATTCATTACATTCCAACTTTCATTGCATTACATTCCATTACAGCGTACTAAATGCGTTCTTCTGTTATTGCTATCGTTTCCTGATATTGATGAGAAATATTTTTTGGTAATCCAGATTGTGTATGATCACGATACATTCACCAAAGATGACAAAATGGGAGATGCAGAGTTCGATATCAAACCGTTCATAGAGGCATTGAGGATGGATTTGAGCGGGCTTCCAAGCGGTACCATAATTAGCAGAGCACAACCCAGCAGGCAAAATTGCTTAGCAGAAGAAACCTGCATCACATATACAGATGGCAAAGTCATTCAAAATCTCTGCCTCAGATTGAAGAACGTAGAATGTGGTAAAGTTGAAATCCAACTGCAATGGATTGACCTTCCTGGTTCGAAAGGGTTATAAAGAAATAAAAATAAATGCTAGGAATGAATTTTACTTTTTTTTCTTATACTCTCTTCAATCAGTCTTCTTCGCTCTTCTTAGTTGCAGTCGACGAGTCTCTGGTTTGTTCATAGTTGTCTATTTACGGAATTACCCTTGTATGTGTTTGTATTGTTGTGCATGGTATCAATGTGTAGCAGACCACAACATATACAGAGTTGACAATTTTGGGTTCTTTTCTGATGCAGCGGATAAACAATCGAAGTCCGTTGATCGCGTACGATACCGGAAACGATTCTTCTAACCTTAGAATTTACGAAAATTCAAAGAGATAGGAAAATAACACAAAATTTCGAATTCAACAAAACTATCTTATTCTTGTCTTACATGCCTTTAAATAGAGACTAGGACCTAGGGTTAGAATTTCAGAAATAACAGAATAAAGGAAAAACTTTTACAACTTTGCAATTAGGTCCCTAAAAATATAAAAATGCAAAATTGAAAGACTAAACAGCATTTTTTCACCAAAAAACGATGGGGCCCACCACAGCGTCGTGGGTTCTGTTCACCAGCCCGATTCCCTAGAAAATCCACTAATTTTGGGCCCAAATCAAATACTTTCAAAATTTCACCGCTTCGTTGATTTTTTTCCGTTTTCGACTTTCGCATGTGTAAACATTGTAATCTCAAAGTTTGATATAGATATTATTGGAGATTATAAATTTTACTTTTTTATATACAAAATACTCAAATATGGTATAATTTCATGTTAGAATCCTAGTTTAATTTTGCTCCATGTTATATATTTTAACTGAATTAATATAGAAAATACAGATAAAATTATTGATGAATTCTTTTAAATAAAAAAATTTAGTTAAATTAAAGTTCCTATATACATGGGCAATGTTTGACGGTTTGTATCATAAAAATAACGTTGCTATTTTTAAAAAATTTTGGAAGTAAAATTGACCATTTGTTTCTCAAATTTTATTCTAAAAATGTTACTTAAACCAAGTAATCGTATGTTAATAAAAAATTAATTATTACTAGTTTTAAACCACTGCTTTGCTGGGGAGGAAATAAAAATCGAGGTTTTGAAAAGTTGAACGGTTCATTATTCTAAGTGGATTTTGTTTCAAAGTTTTTTTTTATTATTATTTTTCAAGATTTTCAATATAATTGATGGAGAAATGGAAAACAAATGCAATAGTGGTTTGAATTGAGCCCTCGATTGAAACTTGTATTTATGAAATGTTCAAAAGGGAGAAGCAGATGAGAGTAACTATTATTAGAGAAAGAGAAGATTACACGAAAAAAATTTGAGAGGTGAAATGGGAGGAGCATATCAGGGGAATTGTGAGTAACGAAGAAGAAGATTGGCGAGAGAAAGAGAAGACAGTAATCAAAAAATTTGAGAGATGAAACGGGAGGAGTACATGAGGAACATGTGAGTAACGAAAAAGAAGACTGACAGGGGAAGAGAAGACTGCAAGGAAAAAAATTTGTCCATGCTTTCACAAAATCCAACGGCTGATATTTTCTAAACGGAAGCAGAAAACTGAATAGGAAAAGAGAAGAAAATAAAGAAAAACTTTGTCAATATTTTGACCAATCCAACGACTGAATTTTTTTTTTTAAAAAAAAAATCTAATAACAGTGTAGCGGATAAAAAAAATTGAATGTCTCATGATGTTTGAAAAGAGACCGTTACACCTGGCTAGTGCCCGACCATTAAAAAGGTCTAATCATATAATAAATTTAATATGCAAAAAATTCAGTTTTATATATATTTAATAATAAATTTGAAAATCTTTTCAGTGGAATACATATAAAGAAACAATTTATTCAGATACATACTTAATAAAAGAAAATAGTAATAATAAATATGAAATCACGGTTTTTAAAATTTTACTCAAACCTATAGTCATGTATTATGAATGTGCTGTATTAAAATTAATTTTCAATAATTAAAAAAAAAACAAAAGAGCTATTTATTAATTTTCGATATATTAATATTTATTAATTTAGAGAATATATATATATATATATATATATATATATATATATATATATATATATATATATATATATATATATATATATATAAAGCAATAAATTGAAGAAAATAAAAGGCAAATAAAAAAATTGAAAATTAAATCAAAAGAAAAAATGGAAAAAAAAATGAAACAGAACATTGAAAACTTAAAACATATTCAAAGAGAAAGGTAAATAATTATAACCTCCCTGAGATTTCGTCAAATACACTAGTACCTCCCTGTGTTTTACATATCTAATTTATACCCCCTGTATTTTGCATCAATCACATATAATATGCTATTTTTGATACTTTCCTGATACTTTCTTAACTATTGGAAAAAAAATTCTGAAAAAATATATATATGTGGATATTGTTTCTAAGAGATAAAAAAAGGTAATAAAAATATTTTAAAGTGGTATGTCAAAAAAAGATCAAAAGGAGAGAGGTTTCTAGAGAGAAACAATCGTCCTTTAGTTATTTATCTAGACTCAGAATTAAAAAAGACAAGTTTGATTCATAAAAGAAAACTGTTAAAGAATGAGAAACCATACAAAATTCATAGAATTTTCACACATATAATTCACATATATTCATCACTTTTCTAAGGAAACAACAACTTGTTATATCAAGATTATAATACAATGCTTACATTATTAGTTCGAGGAGAATTTACGACAGCCCTACTCCTGGTAATGATGAGGCCGTTTCTTGAATTGGTCTTCCGCCATCTCTATCAGCTCTGTAGAAATATTTTGATTAGTCATACAAAGGGCTCAGATGCGGTATTTTGAATTAGAAAGGAAAACTGAAAGAAAAAGGAGATAAATGAGGACTTACAAATGTAATTAACTGATCGATTTCCCATAATCCAAACTACCAATTTTAAAATCAACTAGATCTATTCCTCTAGATGTTTTCTCTTGGTCTCAAAATCTCGATCGTTATTTGGATCTGCCTCATCCTCTTGATGTTTTCTCTTGCTGTAATTTTTGTTGTGAAATATGGGATGAGCACCACACCCCATTATAATGCCTTCATGATAAAATGAGACAGATTTTATATCTGTATGGTGAACGATTACATTCCAAAGCAAAACATGAGATGCTTCTTCATCTGATGAGTTCCAATTCTCTTCCATCTTAAACCCATATTCTGATTGTCCATTTTCGTGTGTTAAAACAGCCCTTGTATTGTAAAAAACTGGGGATGAACAGAAACTAACGATACAAAAAATGAAATTAATGGGAGGTACAAGAGTTTCCATCTCCAGACAAATATAACTTTCAAGAATATTACGATGCTTCATCCACCTGGGTACTCTACTTCCTTCAATACATAAACTTGGTTGCATCTGTAGCAAATTAAAACAATTAGGATTATATTTATTCTAAAATATGAATGCAGGGGAAATTAACCGTTTATTTGGTTTGGGGTTATTACAGTAAAGTAAGGTAGGTATAAAACTATATCCATGTTTTTTTGGAGATGTAAATGAGGGGTAGAATAGTTCATGGTAAATCCATAGACTAAATGGTGTAGTTTAACACCCCAAATTCGGGTGTTTTCAAAATGAAATATAATTTTCATATAACTTTATATTATTAAATGATGAATTTACATCACCTTGAAACCAAACAATATGCTATTTGATGGACCATTATTATATCACTCCTTATTTACCATACTTTTCTATACTTTATTAACCCTTAAACCAAACAAAGGGTAAGAAATACCTTAGCTGGCTGATTCTCCACTGCCCATAGATATTGCTCCATAATTGATGATGCCACACGCTTTAATTTTGGGCAATGACTTAATTTTACAGTGGTCTTCGGAAACACGAACGGAGTTGGCAATATTTGCAGACATGTGCATTCATTTGCATTTAAAAATTCAAGATTCGACGGAAGAGCTGTCAAAGATTCAAGGTATCCACAACAGCATAAATTAAGCTTCACCAGTTTCTTCAAATTTCTTATGGACAATGGCAATTCTTCTAAACCACTATCAGATGCATCAAGCTCCTCTAAAGATTCTAAATTCCCAAAATCCTCTGGCAGTTTCTTCAGGTTACCACAAAAAACAAAACTAACTCTCTTAAGAGATATTAATTTGCAAATGCTACTTGGCAGATCTCTTAGACCCCTATAAGATGCATCAAGCTCCTCTAAAGATTCTAAATTCCCAAAATCATCTGGCAGTTTCCCGAGGTTCGAACATCCTTTCAAATTAACTCTCTTAAGAGATACAAAATTGCAAATGCCACTTGGCAGATCTCTTAGACCACTATGAGATGCATCAAGCTCCTCTAAAGATTCTAAATTCCCAAAATCGTCTGGCAGTTTCCTGAGGTTCGAACATCCATTCAAATTAACTCTCTTAAGAGATACTAAATTGCAAATGCTACTTGGCAGATCTCTTAGACCACTATCAGATGCATCAAGCTCCTCTAAAGATTCTAAATTCCCAAAATCATCTGGCAGTTTCCTGAGGTTCGAACATCCTTTCAAATTAACTCTCTTAAGAGATACAAAATTGCAAATGCTACTTGGCAGATCTCTTAGACCACTATGAGATGCATCAAGCTCCTCTAAAGATTCTAAATTTCCAAAATCGTCTGGCAGTTTCCTGAGGTTCGAACATCCATTCAAATTAACTCTCTTAAGAGATACAAAATTGCAAATGCTACTTGGCAGACTCTCCAGGTCATCACATGATGCCAACGACAGGCCTTTTAAATGAGTGAGATGCCCGATTGTTGAGGGCAATTGCCTTAATCCACTCCTCTCTAAGTTCAATTTTACAATGCTACGTGGAATTTCTGGAAGATGAGAAAGACTTTTGCATCCTCCTACATCTAATTCAGTAAGCTTTTTCAGATTTTCTAAAGACGATCCAATTTCAACCAAACTTTCACAACAACTCAAGAGTATAACTACAAGATTAGGAGCCATAGCCAAATCTGGAACTCTGATTAGATAAATGTTCAAAGAAAGATCCAAGAATTTTAAATTTTTAAGAGGCTGTAATGAAAAGAAAATAATAATTAATTAGATACGACACTTGAAAAATTAAATACATTAAAACAAAATTTTAATTTAGAAAATAAAAAAGCATATCAAACTGTACCTTATTCCAAACAAGTTCTTTAAGCTCGGATCCAAATAGGTGAAGCTCAACAATTTTCTCTGGGTTGTAACTGGATGGCCAATAATGCAATGGGTACCAAGTCCATTTGAGATACATAATACTGTCAGGAAGATATTCAATGCCCATGCGACAGCATAGACGGCCATCTAATAGGAGGAATCTGAGTTTGCACATTGGAATGAAAGCTTTAGGGTTGATATTTATCACATCATGATCCCAATATGGTAGTGATATGGCTTCCACATCTTTAGTCCCCTAAGTAAAAGGGAAAAAAAACACAGTTGGATTTGAAACAATACCTTCAAATACCTCTAAACAAAAACCAAAAAGTAGCAGCTTACCCTGTTACTAGTCAATACATCTCTGATGTCCTCAACTTCCCATAACCTGCTTTGTTGTTTCTGGTTTTCTTTTTCCTGCTCAACAATCTCTTTCCCCATCTGCTCAAGCAAGTCATGCATCGTAATTTTTCCTCTTTCTTCTTTAAGGAGAGATTTATCAATAAGTCGATCTATTCCAATGCTAGCATGGAAACCAGAGGCATTTAGCATCCTTTCCACATAAGCCCTTGATAAACCTTTAAAGAAGCATGCTATATCAAGAAAAATATTCTTTTGATCCCGATCAAGTCCATCAAAGCTTATTCTCAGAATTTTTTGAATTTCTAAAGGACTAATAGTATTAAATTTTTTCAATGCTTCTTCCCAATATGTTGTTGTTTTGTGTCTAAGTTCAGAGCCTAAAACAACAAGAGCTAGTGGAACACCATGGCAATGCTTTACTACTTTTTCTGATAACTTTGTATAATCTTGTTGGGCATCACTTGGGCCAAAGGCATGCCAACTAAAGAGTTGGAGAGCTTCAATTTCCTTTAATTGTTTGGCTTCATATATATCACTTTTCATTTTCACAGCTTTTAACACTTGTGAATCTCTACTTGTTACAATGATTCTACTCCCTGGAGAAAATGAATCCGGAAAATACAAACCGCTAGTTTCTAGAAGAGATTTTAATTGCATACAAGTATCCACATCATCTAAAACAATAAGGACTTTTATACGTTCGAGTCTTCTCCGAATAGAGTAATCAATTGGATGAGATGAATCTACCCTTACATCTTTGTCCCCTAATAGCTCACGAACAAATTTCTCTAGTAATTTGTTTAGTCCATCCATTGTGCTCAATGTCTCCCTTACATTTGATAGAAAGCAATGACCATCAAATTTCTTCTTAACTCTTTCGAATACTTTACTAGCAATGGTTGTTTTGCCAATGCCTCCCATTCCCCAAATTCCAACCATTCTCACATCATCTATCGAATCAATGCATAATAACGACTCAACATCGTTTATACTTGAATCAATTCCAAATAAAGTATCGTTATGTGAAATGTTTGGACAATTCTTACTTAATATCTTCGAAACTTCAAGCACAATGGCGTCAATTAATTTGACATCATTTCTGACCACAAATAAAAAATAAATAAATGACAACTTATAATAAAAACACAAAAACATATAATGTTCTTTGAAATAAATATTAAAGTACGCATTAATACATTTTTCAGAATGTAATAACCAATGTATATGATTGCAATCATGAAAATGAGAAAAACAAGATAAAAGAAAATTTCCTATTTTTATGAAAAGTAATTAGTTAATTCTAAGTTCCATTAGACAATGGATATTATACAAAACTATACACATTTGTATGTTATTTTTTATTTTTCACCCCTAATATTTTAGTTTTAATTTCTAACTTTTCAATATTACACTTTTGTGCATCTTTTCTTTTTCTTATTACTTAATGCATATTATATTATTTTTGTCTCAATCCTCTCTTCATGTGTGTACTCTACCTCCTCATGGGCCCCATTACTTTTCTCTCTTTTTTTTTTATAATTTTAATATAATTTCGTATTTATCTTTCAACCTATTTCGTTATATCACTTTACAAAGTTTTTTTTCGTTTTTTCTTTTCTTTTCGAAATAAAATCCATATTTACATATTTTTTTCCAGTTTTTTTTTAATGGTATAAATATGATATTTTATGATACTTTTTTTGTTGTTTATACTTTATATTATGTTTAAACCTTCCTAATACCATATTTATTTCTTCATAAGACTGTTTTTGTTGTTTATAGCATATTTATACTTTTTCCATATGTATATAATTTTTTCCTTTGTTTTTTTAATGGTATTTTATGATTTTTTTTTAATGATATTTTATGATACTGTTTTGTTATTTATATTTTATATCATTGTTATATCTTCACAATACTATTTTTATACATTCATGAAATCATCATGATACCTTATGATACTTTCATAAAGGTATTGAAGTGGTATTATAAAAGTATAAATATGGCATAAAAAAATAAAAACAGTCTCATCAAGATATAAACAAAAAAATAGCCTCATAATGGTATAAAAATAGTATCAAAAATTCTGATACTGTTTTGATACCCAACAAAAACAGTATAAAAAATGTATCTTAGTGGTATAAAGGAATAAACATGATTAAACAAAATTTCATCAAGGTATAAACATGATATAAACAGCAAAAACAATCTCATTAAAGTATAAATATGGTATTGAGAGGTATAAACATAGTATAAATAACAAAAAAAAAAAAAAAAAAAAAATTATAAAAGTATAAATATAGTATTAGGAAGGTTTAAATATGGTATAAAGTATAAACAACAAAAACTAGTATGATTAAATTATCATAAGATAGTATATTTATACTATTAAAAAAAGTGGGAAAAATATATAAATTTGAATTTAATTTCAAAGAAAAAAAAATACGAAAAAAACTTTGTAAAGCGGCAAGATGAATAAATGAACGGATTAAAAGATAAATGTAAAATTATATTAAAATCATAAAAGAGGGAGAAAAGTAGTAAATCCCATGGGGGTGAGGACACGCGTGGAGAAAAGTAATTGTTCAATTAATTTTAGTTAGTATTAACTTAAAAGGGGTATAACTAATTGAATTATATATATTTTTGATAATGAGGGTGAAATTAAAAGGACTTAAATGAGAAGGGAAAAAGAAAGACATACGAAAAAGTTTTGGAATGAAAGCCAGATAAGTTGCCAATTTCCACCAAAGCATCTCTCCATTTCTGCTGCTCAATTGCATAATTCCCTTTGAGATCTTGCACATCTGATGGATCTACTTTATAAAAAACTGGTACAACTACATGTTTCCTCTCCTTCTTCTTCATGGATTCATGTATCTTCTCCAGTTCTTCCAAACACCATTTCGATTTTGGATATTTTCGTGAGAAAATGACGATTGACAGATCTGATTCTTCAATTATTCGGAAGAGGCTTCCACTGATTTCTTTGCCTCTTTCAAGATCACTATCCATGAAAGCATGAATTTGTTTAGCTGTGAGAGCATGGAAGAGATGGCTGACGATTCCGCGACGGGCATCAGGTCCTCTGAAACTAATGAATACTTCATACTTGTCTCTTTCATGATTTCCGCACAAAGAAGAAGAAGCAGCCATTGAAATTGAATGATACCCAAAAGGAAAGATCAAAACTGAAATATGCAGACACAGATCGATTATGAAAGAACGAAGCAAGAGAGATTTTTTTTTTTTTTTTTTAATAGGAAATGATGGGAAATTTCCACAGAAACTTCTTGTGCGTAGATAGGAAATGAGAGTTAAATTACCATAGAATTGACCAAGACTTGAGTGAGTGATAAAGTGGAAATTACCATGCAATGACGAAAAGAAGAGACCAAAAAAATAAAATAATCAGCCAATTAAAATAATTTTGAAAAGTAAAATTTTGAAACATATATTTATATCAATACTTGAATTTAAAATAATTTTACTTTCTTGCTTTTTTTTGTTATCTTTTCTAATTTGGTAAATGGTGTCACTACAAATTACACTTTTGTAAAAAAAAAAAAAAAAAAAAAACAACTTCATTATGAAAGAGGGAGAAGAACCTTGAGTACAAATCGTTTATTATTATTTTTTTCCCGTGTTGTATCGGATAAAACAGGGGAAGTAGTTACATTATAGCCAAAATTAAGTCAACAGTGTGTAGTCTTAACATACAATATAATGATATAATTTAATTTATTTTTTGGTTTTTTTCTATTATTTGATTTGTTATTTTTTTACGATTTATTGTAGCTTGTAAGCTTGTAAAAAAATTTTATGTACACTTGGTTTTGTTATTTTTCAGGTACAACTTTGATAAATTAATTGGATTTTCAAGTCAAAGTTGAAGATTAAGAATGAATGCTTTGTTACTTTGGTTATTTAAATGTTGTAATTTCAAGTTTAGTTACAATTAAAATATCAGATTGTAATCTCGAACTTTTTAGTGGTGTTCTTTTATAATTTAGATTAGATTGAATAAATAATCATTGATACTTTATATTATAATTTCAACTTTCAAGTATCTCAATTCGGTTTTTTCTTGAACCGAACCGAGCTCTATTAGTTTCGATTAAATATTTTCATTATTAGGTTCGGTTCAATTTGGTTCTTGGACAGAACCGACCTTTGCCTCTCTGTTTCAATTGTCGGTCCGATTATAATAACACTAGATGAATACAGAATTTTCCATGAAATGGTAAACCAAACTACAGACAATTAAAAAGTACATACAAAGTTGACCAAGAGGAGACTTGGAAAGTATTTTTTTTTTTTAATAATGGTAAAACTCATTTATTAATATAGATTTATTGGTAATAAAACCAAATAAATTTAACAAATTTTATTATAAAAATTGAAATAAAATATAGCAACAAATATAATAATATTATATTAGTGAGGAAAACTAAGCCCATGTGTACCACACAAAAAATAAATAAAACAAAAATAATAAAAAGTCTTGAATTATTGATCCGCATAAGGTGGAAAAAGATGCCAGCACACAGTTATTAGTATTACTGAAAGATAAAAGTCAGAGAATAAAAGAGGAAAAGAAGAGACAAAATAAAGCGTAATTCCTTATTTATAACGTAAAGTCATTTATAATGTAAAGTCTTTTTTTTTTTTGTGGCATATGCAATAGGCAGATGCCACTGCCATTCTGCCTCCCCCTTTTTTTCCACTTTCAAATGATACATTACTATACCAATTAATTAATTAAACTAAACTGTCTTTGTGAAAACTAATCATCCAATTGTAATGATTTCCTAAACCTACAACTCAAAGTTATGTGTTTTGATTTGCCAGCATAAACTGTCTCTATTAAGAAAAAAGAAGACATTACTCTACGTAATAAGACACTACCTAGTTAAAAATCTTACCAAGAAAAAATCCAGTGGAGCAAAAACCTTTGGTCAAGGGAAAAAGAGTACAGTGTTTACTCTCCATGTTCGTGATATTATTGAAGATCTTTGAGACGACACATTACAATTCCATAAACTAACTTCTTGAAAGTTGCAGTTGGTAATGCTTTGGTGGACAAATCTGCCAGATTGTTACATGATTGGATTTGTTGAATATTAATGTCACCATTCTTATGTAAATGGCAAAACACATCCTAGCTAGAAATACATATTAAATATTAATTTGTTTTTACAAAACATTATTTCTAATTGATTAGTTGAGAAAATAACCCATTTAATTCAAATAGTCTATCTAATTGATTCTGTAATGTGACATATTTTCTTATTGATATAAGGGTCAATTTTATGGTGTCGTGGTACAAGACGTTACAATTTTATTCCTATAGTATAAAATCTAGCTCAACTTTTCTAATTTTTATAAAAAAATTTCTCCAAATTGGTAGTTGAATTTTGTTAGCATTAACTTCAAAAGGGGTATAATTGAATTATATTTTTTGTGAAATTAAAAGGACTTATCTTAGAAGGGAAAAAAAAGGTGAACAATTATGACATTTTTTAGATTTACGAAAATACATGAATATTTTCCTCTATTTACATCGAGTCTGGCCAAGTTCCTTTCCCTAATTACAGGTCCAATGGTTCCAGAGGAGGTACCTCTTTTCTCTTTTCTTCTTTTTTTTCTTCTAAAGTTTATCATGTACTTATTATATTCGATTCCCCGCCTCTTTTCTCTACCCTCACCTTTTTAATAACATATCTTACTTTCATGTACTGACTCTCGCTATTTTCAAATATGTTCACCCTTACCCCATTGCCATAAATACTGCAATAACCAAGTCTCAGGCATCACGGTTTTTAAAACACATATTACTTTTAAAGTACAATAATTCTATCTCTATTTTTTATGTCAGATTTTGGTTCAATCTTGTCTCATTAGTTATTTTTTAGAGTTTTTTTTTTTTTTTTTTTTGGTCGGACCTTCTATCCTTATATCACTTTCTTATAAATCATTGAAAATATAGTCTATAACCCACAATATGAAGATAATTTCTATATATCCAACAACACAGCTCATTTTTTTTTTCTATTTTTGTCCATTTTATTGTTAGCTAGCTGTTTGCTAATAAGGGCATGTACTTTATTTCATTTCTTAATGAAACTTGAGCGTTTAATAAGAAAAAAAAAATGGTTGAAATGAGAATCCAGAAAAAGGGTGAGAATGATCTGCGTATTATATTCTCATTTCTCACGAAGAAATTAATTTAATTAAATTTAAAATGGCCAAAATTAATTACGTGTAGCAAAGAAAATCAGATGCAAAATCTTATTTGTCTGACCCTACCAGCACTTTTCACGTGGCTTTCATATATGTATATATATACAAAAACGTGTATAACACTGTCGTCATTCATTAGTCCTTTTGTTCTACACAGCAGGCAATTATCAGCAATTTTTCTTGGATTCTTTTTCTTTGAACAAATGTTAATTAATTTGTTGGATTTCAATTCCTTAATTTCCTCAAATAATTTGTAAAATAATTGCCCAGTCAGCATCAATGAACCCTTATAAAACAGGGCTGGAATTTCGGTGAAGACTCAAACTGTGACTGCATGTGTTGTTAAGATATCGAAGTAACCGTTTGACAGCTTGCCAATGAGACACATTCGGAGCTCGGTCAGATGGCGAAGGAGAGAGCAGGGCTACTGGTTTGGTTAGGTTCGGTGTGGGGGTTGGTGGGGGCGATACCGGTGAGTTACTGCTAACCGGGTGTTTAGAAGGTAGGATTGCAGGTTGGTTCGTGTTTTGGTGAGGACTGAGAGCTATAGGTACTGGTGGGTGTGGTGTCGGTATGGTGAGAGTGAGGGTACCCGATTATGTCACTGAAGTTGAAGAAGAGTGCCCATCATCATACAACTTGGAATAGGGAAAGACCTGTTCATCAAACAAGACATGGCGTGAGATAAAAAAAAAGGGGAAGAAATAGGATCAAAGCATTTAAAAACCTTGTGGAGTTTACTATAGCCAAGAAAAATACACTCTTTGGATCATGGTTCAAGTTTATTTTTAGTGTAGGGGTGTAACCAAGGGAAACACAGGCATCCAAACACACGAAGGTTCATGTAGTCAGGGGGTGTGCCAAAAAGTCATTGATATGTTGTGTAGAAATTGATGGAGGCTATTTGGATTTTGTTAATTAGATAGGTGGCTGTATCAAAGGCATAGGTCCAGAATTTGTCAAGTAATTTGGCATGGTGTAAGAGAGCAAGGCCATGTTCAACTATGTGTCTGTGTTTCCGTTCGGCACTCCCATTTTGTTCAGGGGTGTAAGGACAAGAGATTTTGTGTGTGATGCCATGTTCCCTAAAAAATGGTTGTAAGGCAATAAATTCACCCCCCCAGTCCGATTGAAAAGATTTAATTTGATTGCTAAAGTATTTCTCCACAAGTAGTTTAAAATGCTTAAAAATAGGAGCACGTCAGACTTGTGTTTCAGAAAATAAATCTAAGAGTATTTGCTATAGTGATCAAGGAACAGAACATAGTAAGAGTAACCACCCACAAATACAGTAGGTGCTGGCCCCCAAACATCAGCACAAATTAAATCCAAGGGAGCTTTAGACTCAGATTTTGATAAAGCAAAGGGTAATTTATGGCTTTTATTAATAAAACAAGAGTTGCACATAGAATGTTTGGAATCAGAGACAGCAATTTATTCCAATGCAATAATTGTCTAACACAAGGAAAATTAGCATATCCTAAACGATAATGCCAAGTATTAATAGAAGCTAAATTGGCTGAAGGGAAAGAAGAACCCGTGGAGGAGTTCGACTTCAGCGTTGCAGCACACAAGGAATATAGCCCGTTGTCACTCCAGCCTTTGCACCAAATGCTCTCGTGTCCAAATCCTTAATCACAAAATGGTTAGCAAAGAATTCAACAGAAACAGGATTAGCGTTAGTGAAAGCATAAACAGATAACAAATTGTGGGAAGAATGCGGAACATGTAAAATATCATGAATTTGAAAAATTTGATTCCTAATTTGAAATGAGAACTGACCAACTAGAGATATGGGGAGTTTAGAGCCATTACCTATGGTTACTTCTTGAGGTCCTTGATACTCAGAATGAAGATTCAGGTTTCCCAGTTCGGAGGTCATATGATGAGAGGCACCCAAATCAACAACCCAAGACTATAAGGGAGCATTGCTTGCGGTGAAGTTGGAGGAAGGGCGGTGTGGATTGGGTTCTTGGGTTAGTTTAGGTGAGGAACAGTCCTTGGAGTAGTGTCCAATACCTTTGCAATTGTGACAAGTTACCGTCTAAGGATCAAAGTGTCTGAAAGTGGGCCGTGAATCATAACCAGGGGTACTGAAATTTTGCTGCTGCTGCTGCCCCCTATAATCGGAAAAACAGCTGCTGCCACGGTCTGAAAAACTGCTGTTACGGTCTGAAAAATAGTTGCTGCCTCATCCTCTCTGCTGGCCACCTCTGCCTTTGCCCCGTTGACCCCATCCTCTCTGTTGGTGCGTCTGTTGTGGGGCAGCCACCATGGCTGTTGGTGGTGGCATTTGATCAGCAACGGTGATGGTTCTCTGTTGGGTCAGTCGAGCAATATTCCTTTCTTCTATCAACAGGAGCCCAAGTAAATCTTCAAACCCTATGGGTTCCATTTTTGTTTCAAGAGTGAGATTGAATAACCTATAATCTTCACCCAAACCACCAAGTATAGAATCAATAAAATCATCTTCTTGCACCCTATATCCCAAGGATGCCAATTGGTCTTTGATACTCTTAGCACGCAGTGTATAGGTTGTAATTGACTCATTTTTCTCACGACTTAGAGTCTGTAGTTGGGCTCTAAGATTTCAGATCTGTGATCTAAACCCCGGAGAGTATGCTCTATTAAGTCTATTCCATGCCTCAATGGCAGTAGGGGCATCTATAACTTGTGGTAATAAATTAGCTTCAATTGAGGCGAATAACCAACTGAGTACCTGTTGATTTTGCTGTTCCCAAGTGTCACATGTTGGATTTCTAATCTGACCTTCAAGGAACTCCGGTGGAACTGATTGATTCGCATCAATATGGTGCCACATCCAGCAACCTTTTAACATGGTGATGAACTGTGCTTTCCAGAGAACAAAATTCGACGAATTGAGTTTGCTCGTGATGAAGGTAGACGGATTAGGGTATGTGATTGGAGGTGTTGGCACAGCTACAGGAATCATAGGTGTGGCAGTGAGAGGAACGACGGATACAATGGTGGAGCAAACCGGTACACTAGGAACGATGGATACAATAGTGGAATCGGCGGCTGTCAATTGCGGAGGAATCAATGGAGAACTCGAGTTGACGGTTGCCATGACTGGGGAAGACGACGGCGGCAGTGTGACGGAGGGAGGTGGGTTGGTTTGAGACATGTTTAGGGTTAGGGTATCGGTGGCTCTGATACCATAAAAACTATTGAGGCAACACGTGATTTGTATTGATATTGAGAGTACATATACAAGTAAGGAACCCTAACCCTACAAGGACTGAAATACACTTTGTACAATAAGTGAAAATTACATTATCATTCCTTTATCTCTATCATTGGCGAGGTAAAGAGAGGACTGTAATGAAAAAATTTGAGAGATGAAACGAGAGGGGCACATAAGGAGAATCGTGAGTAACGAAAAAGAAGACTGACAGGGGAAAGAGAAGACTGCAAGGAAAAAATTTGTCCATGCTTTCACCAAATCCAACGACTGATATTTTCCAAGAAAAATCCAATGGAAGAAGAAAGCTGAATGAGAAAAGAGAAGACAACAAGAAAAAACTTTGTCAATGCTTTGACCAAATCCAACGACTGCATTTAAAAAAAAATTCTAATAATAGCACAGTGGATAAAAAAATCGAATGCCTCATGATGTTTGAAAAGAGGCCGTTACGCCTGGCTGGCATCCGACCAGTGAAAAGGTCTAACTATATAATAAATTTAATATGCAAAAAATTCAGTTTTATATATGTTTAATAATAAATTTGAAAATATTTTCAGTGGAATACATACAAAGAAACAATTTATTTAGATGCATACTTGATAAAAGAAAAAAGTAATAATAGATATGAAATCAATGTTTTTAAAATTATGCGCAAACCTACAGTAGTGTATTATGAATATGCTCTATTAAAATTAATTTTCAACAATAAAAAAATAAAAACAAAAACAAAAGAGCCATTTAAAAAAAAAAACAATGATTAATTCATTGATATATTAATATTTATTAATTTAGAGAATATATATATATATATATATATATATATATTAAGCAAGAAATTGGAAGAAAATAAAAGGAAAAAAAAAATTGAAAATTAAATCAAAAGAAAAAATGGAAGAAAAAATAAAAATGAAACAGAACATTGAATGGGGCCCACAGAATTCAATTCTAATATATGAATCTCATACCAATCGGATAGAATTAGTAAGGGATGGATTGATAGGAATGGGTCTTTGCTATTCGACAATTTGGGGATAACTGTATAGTGTTGTTTTTGGTGAAAAGGGATGAGATTTTCAATTAATCTAATGGTAGATATTAATCCCACCAGCAAATGGTCTCCAACATTTCTGACTAATCCTTATGAAACTTCATTTTACATCTTCAGCCCTCTAAAGTTTCTATTTAGTCCCTTGGTGTCTCCATTCCACAATTTCAGCCCTATAAAATCTCCAAACTTCAGCTCTAGCCGTACCAGATTTCATAAATTTGCAATTCAGCTCCTTAGAATCGAATGAACCATAAAACTACAAAAATAACTCAAAATCAGATCATGAAATTAACAAAATTGAATTAGAATGAATGATAAAATACCTTAATTTCTATAGCTAACAAGATTTATTGCAAATATGATCAAGAACAAATACCTGAGATTGAAAAGAATATACACAGCTTCAGTTATAGTAAATGATATGAGAGAATAAAATTGGAGCAGAAATCAATTACCAAAAAGTCTAGAAATCAAAAGAAGAGGCGCTTAAAATTATAAGAGGAACACTGTCAGAATCATACAAAAAACTACCAAGCTACCTCTACATGCTCAAAAGGATAATTCAGGAACAACAATCAACCTTGAAATAATAGTAAACAGATTCATGTTCCTCTTTGTATCTATGGAAGCATCAATACGAGGTTGGCAACAGTGCAAACCAATTGTAGTTGTTGATGCCACATTCCTACAAATATGCTACAACAGAACATTAATATCAGCATGCACATAGAATGCCTTAGGTAAAGAAAATTATTGAATACACTACCAAAAAAAAAAAAAGCAGTTAATGTATGAAAAATTGTCTCTTATGCTTTTGGGGACAAATTTTTTGTCCCTAATAATCATGTCCAAAAGCTCCGTTCCCGATTCCATAGGGAACGGAAAATATGATATTATCCTCATTTCTAGGGACAATTGTCATCCCTATTATGAGAGACGACAGTCGTCCCCATACAAAAAAGACAACTTTTGTCCTTACATTTGGGGACGATTATTTGTCCTCAAATAAAGGGACAATTGTTGTTCCTATGTAAATGGAGATAACTTTTGTCCTTACAATCGGGAACAATTATTTGTTCTCAAATAAAGGCACAATTATCGTCCCTATGCAAAAGAAGACGACTTTTGTCCCCACATTAGAGGACAATTATTTGTTCTCAAATTAAGGAACAATTGTCGTCACAATATATTCGTCCCTATCTTAGCAACACACAAATTTGGATTGAATGGAACTCATATATATATATATATATATATATATATATATATATATATATATATATTGTAAAAATTAAGAACGAGTAGAGAGCAAAAGCAAATTTACTTCTGCAAAGAAGATTGTAAATGAGGAAATTTTTCTCAATAATGTTATTGATGTGTAAAGTAGCTTTATATACAGTGTCAACTGAGAAATAAAAGTAGCTACACAAAACGAATTTGGGTACTCAAATCTGATAGCTAGCAACTAACAACTTAGTAACAAAGTCATGCTAAAAGGCCCTTCTTCCCCCCGCGCATTCTCTTCAAGCTTGTAATGTGACACTGATGTACCATTGTTAATGCTGCTACTCCTCATAGTCTCAACATGCACAGCCAATGTCCCAAATATGGACTCAACCTTTATACAGACCAAAAAGTAAACGAAAGAAAAACGATACGAGGACAAAAAAGATGGATTATACTCTCACAAAGAGCTCACAGAATTAGTAAAAAACATAAATGCTAGTTTAAATTCCAATATGAAGCTTTTACTCAGCTTTTTTTTTTTTTTTTCTTTTCGCGCCTCTGGTTTAACATTCAAGAGAACTCCATTATTAAACCTGTTTGATTAGATATTGTATGCTTCAAACTTCCACAGCATTTCATTCCATTTTATATCAATAGCTGGAAAATAAAATTAATAGGAGGAGAAGAACAAATGACCGTCTTAACAAATCCGGCAACTGCAATTAGCAGTGGCTATAGTAGATATCATATTATTGAACAACTTGGCTCAGTACGTATATCAATATAATTAGCTATGAATTCCTAATACCAAGTATCATAGTTTTTAGTTTCCATTTTCAAGCATGTGATCTAATATTCATGTCATAAGATTTGATTAGTTACTTAAGAACAACATAGTTCTAAACAGGAAACCATTGTTGCATAATCAACAACTTGTACTTGGTTTATTTAAAATATCAAAAAAGACTCCACACAAAAACCTAAAATAATGAGTTACTACTAATATAAAAGTGAAATTGAACTAGCTACTCAAACCAAGCAATTGTCAAACTCAAGTTTGAACTAGAAAGTAATTACCTTGAACAAGGAAAATCATAGATGGAAACCCAACTACAGTGATGCAGCAGGAACACTTCAAAAGGCAGAGGATTTTAACTGCACCTGAATTAAAGGGAATCTGAAACTAGAATAAATAATTGAAATCGAAAGGTAGAGAACTTAACAAGTATCAATATATTCTATATTATGTAAATACACACAATTTTTCAGAAAAGATACACCTTTGGAGTGAAGTGACTTAGCCAAATAGTCACCATTTAGGATCTCTACAGATACCTGAAAAAAAGATGGTGTATTAGTTCAAATGTTACATGCTAAAAGAATCGGCAACAAAAGAAAATGAAATAAGTTTGAAGTCAACTCAAGGGTTCCAAAAGATTATCTTCCTATAAGTTTCAAAAGCCAAAATATCATAAGGTTTCAGAAACATTGTCATATAAACCAAAATATCATGTAAAGCCAGCAACATGGTTCTATAAACCTCCTGTATGGCTGCAAGATAATTTCCTAAGTTTAAAATCTATGCTCTTTGAAAGAATTAAATGCAGGACAAAAATGACATTCAGGTTCACATATTTGGGACTTTAACTGACTCCTCTTCTCTTACTATATCTCATACAAGAAGCTTGAAGACATCGGAAAATCTCTAGCTTATCAACCATACTCTCCACTACCATCCATACCCTTGGAAAAAAAGAAATTGTATGGAATTTCCCCTTTTGGAAAGGACTTCTAACAGGGCAAGGAAAATTAAATACCTTGGGACAAAAAAGGTATCATGATAAAACCACAAGACAGTAACTGATTGACTCAATCAATTAGCAATAACCCCAGTGCTGTTGCTATATACCTTTCACTAACCTAACAAAGTAATCATCAACGAATCATCCGTCCTAAACCATTGATTCCAGACCAAAAGTTAATCAAGAAAACAAAAATTACAGAGGAAAACCAGCTCCAAAGAACCTATTTCCTGAGTAGATCATCCTTTAGAACCAAATGCTTTGGCTTTTTCTGCCAAAAAAAGCAACTAACTTTTAACCTCTGCTATTTCATCATTTCCAACATAGACAATATCTATTTCAAAGCTTTGGTGAAGGAGCAAAACCAATTCTATTGTCAATTAACATAAAGGCTTTCACTTCAGTTAGATTATCAAAGTTCAACATGCATAGCAGCCATAATTAACAAAACATTACTAGTCCGTGCACTAAGGACCATTTAAGTTGAACCAATGTCTACTCATGATTTTTTTAAAAAGATAAAAGCTTTCACCAATAAGTGATAATAAGGGAATATAAGTTGCACCTATCCTGTAAACATGGATTAATGATTAATCACAGTCATACAAGAATTATAGACCCCAAACTAAAACTAATCAAAGTGAATTATACATAAGCACTTACATGCTCTTTCAACAATGACCTCAGAGCTCTAATTGACTGTGAGATGTAAGCATTGCACAACTGTTTAGTTACTACTGAGCAACTACAACAGATGAACATCACCACAAAATGTGAAGTACACACTACAAAAGGCATGAAAACGGCAAGTTAGCAACTCAGCATGTAGTTCATAAAATGAAGAAAATAAATGTTGATTTGCTGAAGAGAAAGGTGTAAGAATAAAATCGCACAGATGAAAGCTCTTGCACTATTCACATGTTCCAGTTATTCTCACACATGATATACTTAATAACCAAATTAACAGTCAAACATATAGCAGTTGTATGAGGCATGCCGATATAGGTACTGCTCATAATTGACCTATGAATCCTGCAAAACGTAAGAAAATACATTAAGCTATAACAATACCAACCAGTAAGATCATACTCATTAATGAAATCACACAGGCTTCTAAGTGTTGATTTCATGTGTAACAACCAAGGCTGAAAGAAAGGAAACATGTCAGCATTTAGAGCAAATTATGCATAAATGCAAAGAAATATAGAGCTCAAAAACAGAACCCATAATGCAACCTGAAAGACATCTTAATCAATGACATAACAACGTGGGAATCTTCAGTCAGTGCAACTCAGAATCACTGACACGGTCAATTTTCCTTTTTTAAACTAATATCTCATTACTACTCAGCATGACTTCCTAGATTTTAAGTGGTAGTCTACAGTTCTCAAGGCCAACACATTGGCTTAAAGTGGCAAATATTCATTTAATGAATGATTGTATACATGTAATTTAGTTTTACAGCTGCCATTACAAGTACATCAGCAGGAACACGAACAATGACTAATAATTTGTTTAATAGGTAAAATACGCCAACTGCTACAAGCCTACAACACTATCATAAGGCAGGAGATCTATTAATTACTTCATAAATCTAATCTTTTCTCAAAGTGCATATAGAAAAACACACTGATAAGGAATATGTTAGCATAGATATAGCAACATACACACCAATTCACCGTGCAAGAGGATAACACCAGCATTTTTGTTTTTAAAGTAAAATCTAGAGGAGCCTTTTGGCCTGGTAAAAGGCATTCAGAGAGGGGTGTGGCTGTACGAAGTGTATGATCACCAAATTCACTGGAAGTTTCTGCAGCTAAACCAGAACTTGCAGGGATTTCTGTTTCCGCCCTTCAATTGCAGAGAAGAAAAAAATAAATGAAAAAGTAAAAGCAAAGATGTAAATGATTTTCAGAAGGATGAAAACCTGGAAAACCAATCTTTTAGTAGCGTAACTAACGGAATGAAACCGAACCATCCCAACCTAACAATCAATTAAATTATACAATAAGAAACATTACCCCTCAACAATCTTCTCAAGCCAGGGATGCTTTGACTTAGGTTCGGGATCTCCAGACCCAAGAGGACTATTTCCTCCCTCCATTCGCACTCTTAATTGAATCTGGTAATGGAAAGGAAACCCTAAATCTCAGGCAAAATCCAGAGGGCGAGAATCATTACAATCCTTGAGAGGAGAAAAGATTTTATTGGAAGAGAACAGAAATCGGCAAATAACAGAGGGAAAGAGAGGGAAATCGTAAAACCAGAAGAGAAGGGGAGGAGGAGAAAGAAATTGTAAAATAAAAAATTAAAAAAAAGGAAATTATAATTATCTTAGATTTTAATAATTCTCCAAAATTAATTAAAAGAGAAAAGAAATCGGGTAAAGATTCACGGATAGAGTTGTCCCCAATTCTCAAATCAATTATATATTTAATTTTTAAATATTGTCTCCAATTCTATTTTAACAAAGAATTGGGAACTATAAAAACAATTATCTCCAATATTGATTGTGATCCTTAATTTTTTGTCCCATTAAATCCTTTTTTTTTTTAGTGATAAGAACACATTTTTATTCTGTTTTGATTCTGATATATTTCTAATACATTCCTGATACAATACTTATACATTTCTGTTTCACTGCATCATTTATGTATCAAAAAAGTAGCAAAGTAAAAAGAATAAAAAAACTAACAAAGTAAAAAGAATAAAAAAACTAACATAAAATTATGCTATGTATATGCAGAAAAGATACAAATCAATCATGATATTGAATTGTTATCATGATAAAACAAGGGTATGTATTTCACCTAAGTTTTAACTTTGCAATATGGAAGAGATCTAATTAGTCTTTTTTTTTTTTTTCTCAATTTGTGCCATCTTAGTGCTATATATATTATTTTGATTTTTTACATTTTACAGACACAACTAGAAAACTTAAAACATATTCGAAGGAATGATACCAACAATTGTGATTTACTTCGTAAATATTGGTTGTAGGTTTATAATAATATGATTTTTTGTTGTCTTTTCACTTTTGTTTGTTTACTTTAACGGCAAATATGAAATAGCCTTCAAGTCAAACGGTCATAAAAGAGAAACTCTAATTGACTAAATTTTTAATATTTGCGGACATTGGTCTTAGTAATAGAAAAAGAGGCAAAATATAATAGAAAAATTAGATACGTAGCACCCATGTGTGCAAATGTGTCAAAACACATGGATGATATATCAGTGCTATGTGTCATTTTTTTTATTGGATGAAGCTATTGTGGCATCATGTTGGTATTTCAAATTTGGTGTTGACTTACACGTGACAATTCTGGCAATGATTTTCCACAATCAGGTAATAATAGATTTATTTGACAATGGAATTAAAGTTTAGTGACTTTCATTCATTTGCATCAACCGTCCATGACTCCATTCAGTCTACTCCTTATCTAGGATAGCAAACTTGGATTAAGTTCATCAACTGTCCTAGCCGCAAAAGATGGTACTAGGCTGTGCACGTACCATCTCAGAGTGTCGCAGCTAATGTGCATGTTTCATCATACTGCCTGGGAATTGATGGGTGCCCATGTACAAGCAGTGGAGCCTGAACAGGAAAAAGACCAAAAGGAGAGAGGTTTCTAAAGAGAAACAGTCGTCCTTCAGTTGTTTATGTAGACTCGGAATTAAAAAGAGTAAGTTTGATTCATAAAAGAAAATTGTTAAGGAATGAGAAACCATAAAAAATTTATAGAATTTTCACACATATAATTCACATATATTCATCACTTTTCTAAGGAAACAACAGCTTGTTATATGAAGATTATACCTGAGATTGAAGAGAATATACACAACTTCAAATATGGTACATGATATGAGAGACAGGGTCACTTGCATTCGTAGTTTGCGGCTGTCGCTCGTCACCGTCATTCTCAGTCCTTTTTTGCCGTCATCTTCTTCGATTTTTCTCACTGTGATATCTCGGCGTTGAGCTCGAGTATCAAGTTTATCTTTGATGTTCTCCAATCTCTAGTTAAGCTTTTTCTCTCATTCCTTTTTATTTTCAGATCTGCTTTCGATCAATGTTTTGTTCTCACTGCTTTTTATTTGTTTCTCAAAGTTATATTCATATCGAAATCCAATTGCAATTAATGTTAATGGATTCTTGTTGTTATGCATTCTAAACTAATCGTTCTGCACTACCGATACTTGATCTCCCTCTCAACTATTACATTGGCCTAATTATTCCTTGTCGAACTTGTTAAGGCGTGAAATTGTGTATTGCCATCGATTCCTTCACGATTCTGTTTGAATTTCAAGGTACGTTCAAATTCTATTTTCCAATTGCTTCTTCTGATTCCTTGAATATGATTTGCACTTTGTGTTTAAATTTTTCATCCACTTGGGCACTTTACTTCCTTCGATACATAAACCTGGTAGCATATGTAGCAAATTAAAATAATTAGGATTATATTTATTCTAAAATATGAATGCATGGGAAATTGACCGTTTGTTTGGGCGACTTTATGATGGCCCAAAACGACTTTATGCATTTTTGTCTAAAACAACTTTTCACATTGGTTTGTTTAGGAAAATACTTGTAAAATTTGGCGCTTTTTTTTTTTTACGTGAAACGAAAAAATAGACAAAAACACTCTATAAATTTTTTCAAAATTTTCCAATTAAGTGATTTGTGGATTCTAGTACTTTTCTCATCATTCAATTTTAGATTATTTTTTTTCCTTCCTGTTTTCTCTTCGAAATATATATATATATATATATGAAGTCAGAATTCCATAGATAACCATAAACAGAATAAATAAACAGACTTACGGTTTATGTGCAGCGGAAACTCGTTTATGGAATGGATCTGATCTACAAGAGAAACCGGATCGTTCTGGTTGCCTTTCCTACGAGTGTATGAATACACTGAGTACGGGCTATATCCGTGAATTCTTCCGACGAACGAAGAAGTAATCCGTGTTTTGCCGGTAGGGACGTTTTCCCCGGGAATAGAATGGGAATCTCTACGATTCCATCATCCATTCAGAAATAGAGAAACTTCTTCTCTATTTATAGTGGAAATCCCAACTTCCATCTATATATAGGGTCGGACCAAATTACACATTTAGTCCCTGTAATTTACACATAATTACAGTTTAGTCCCTGCCATTCCAAAATGTCATGGGCGGACCAAAAACCAACATCTCCCACTCGCACATGACAAGACACACTTTCATTGCGATTGAACACACATACTTCTTTCAATTCTTATTCGGCGAATTCACGCGACCAGTCAACGTAACGGTTAAACCTTGAAGCTCTCCTTCATCGTTCCACCTTTAGCTTAACGTGACTTTCCCCTAATCCATTTTCCATGATCACTAGTTTTCGACTCACTTTTGATCTCACGAAAACATTCATATACACTACATACCTTTTCCACGAAAAAGTATTGAGCTCGAGTGTTATATGTTTACTAAGTGACATGTTACTGAAAATGTACTTCCTCTCTATAAATAACCTTCCACCATATGTCTAATGTTTATCTGACTGGTCCTTATATGCCCGTTCATAGCTAACAAAGCCTGATTTAGGGTTCCAATCAAGTTAATCATCAGACATACCCTTCTTGTTATTTACAAGAGTCTTTAAGGGTGAACTTGAAACTCATAGTTTCATTTAGGTCTCACATTAGGAAAGTTGAGATCAATTTTCTTCCTTCCATCCCTTGGTCGGCTGTTACACATATTACTAAAATATGCCATAGCGTTAATCCACTTAGGACGTATGTTTTATAAACACTATGCGAAAGCATTCAGTCTCTAAATACAACTCATGCATTAGTACCTCTAGTCCACTTTTAAGCCTTTCACAAGACAGCTTTCGGTATAAACGAAATAATGATATTACACAAAATATCACATATGGAGTAGGTCACACTCCCACTTTTACCTATGACCACACAATCATAGTAAAAGATTCATCCATGTGAGTAGATGACATTTCGCCAACATACTGAACTATACTCAATAGCTCTATGTGTATCGCTTTAAATAGTGAATGAATTTGAACACAACAAATAACTCACATTCTATTCCAATAGAATTTACCAAAGTTATTATAACAGTTCAAAAACAACATGTTCCAATAACCTACGAAGACCAAATTCCAAAATGTGTTTACTAAAAACATTTGGAACTATTGGCTTTGGTAACGAATCTGCAATCATATTACCAGTTGGAACATGCACTAAACTTATTTCTCTCTGTGCTATTTTGTCTTTAACAAAATGATATTTTATATCGATATGCTTGCTTTTTCCATGATAACAAATATTTTTGGAATAAGTTATCGATGCAGTGCTGTCGGAATAGATAGTCGTATATTTCCTTTTAGGCAATAGATCCAAAAGATCTATGAATCGAACGAAAACGCTTCTAGTACTGTAGCTACTGCAGCTACAGATACCGACTCCATAGTCGATAATGCCACACAAGTTTGTTTCTTGCTACACTAGGAAATTGCACAATTTCCTAGAATGAAAATATACCCAGACGTGGACTACCTCCCGTCTTTATCAGTTCCGTGATCAGCATCTGTGTATCCCTTTAACTGCAGATCCTTTCCTTGGTAATAAAGGGAATAATTTGAAGTCCCCTTCAAATATCTCAATATCCTTTTCACTACTGCCTAATGCTTCAAACCTAGATTATCCTGATAACGGCTTGCGAGACCCAACGCAAAAAAACTATATCAGGTCGTGTACAAATCATAGCGTACATCAAACTACCAATTGCACACCTATAAGGAATTCTCTCCATCCTTTTAGTCTCTTCTGGAGTCGTGGGACACATACTTGCATTTAGTTCTATACCTTTTGCAATAGGGGTTGGATTGGGATCACAGTGAGCCATACCAAACCGTTCTAAGATCTTATTGATATACGTCTCTTATGAAAGAGCCAATAATCTCTTAGATCGATCTCTTGAGATCTTAACCCCAAGGATGTAGTTAGCTTCTCCTAGATCCTTCATCTCAAAGTTAGAAGACAACCAAGTCTTTACTTTCTTGAGTAAGGAAGTGTCATTTCCTGCTAACAAGATATCGTCAACGTATAACGTTAGAATGACAAACTTCCCTCCGTTTTCGCGCTTAATGTAGACACATGAGTCTGCATGATCACCTTAAACTGCATTGATATGATCGCTTCATGGAACCGAAAATACCATTGTCTTGAAGATTGCTTAAGGCCATAAATTGATCTCTTCAACTTACAAACCTTATGTTCTTGACCCTGAACAACGAAACCTTCTGGTTGAACCATATAGATTTCTTCGTTCAATTCACCGTTCAAGAACGCAGTCTTTACATCCATTTGATGTAATTTAAGGTCCATACATGCTACAAAAGCAAGTACAATTCTTATAGACGCGAAATGGACAACAGGTGAAAAAGTTTCTAGATAGTCAATTCCTTCCTGTTGTGTAAACCCCTTCGCAACCAGCCGACTCTTAGTCTGGATAGGTTTCCCATCCGCTGATCGCTTAATGGTATGTACCCATTTATTCCCAATGGCTTTGCGCCCTTTGGGTAGATCAACTAGTTCCCAAACTTTGTTGATCCACATTGACTCCATTTCACTTTCCATTGCTTTAATCCATTCTTCTTTCGCTGGGGATTCCAATAACTCTCGTATGTTAGTTGGAATATCTTTAATTTGAGCTACGATCGAGAGAGCTTCGCTATCAACTAAATGACGGCATTGCGGGATATTTCCCCTCTATGATCATCTTAGAGGTTCTGCTTCTTGATAAACAAATCTCATATATTCATCAAGGTGTTGGGCAGAACTCCCACTGGGACCACTCCCACTGGGATCTGTATCCATATTCACACTTGAATTTGGAACAAGACTCCCACTCAAATCAAGACCACTCAAGTCAGGGTCAGGATTACTCAAATCCGCTTGTGAAGGTTGAAAAACATCATTCTCTTCCCTTTCCCTTACGTCTTCAACTTCATTCCTCCCACTCGGATTGAGCGATCCTGAAGTTTCAGACTCTTGAGTTTCAAAGAAAGTGAATTCCTTATCCACTTCTCCCAACGTAGGAAATTCATTCGCTAAGAATGTGACATCTCGTGACTCAAATTCTGTTATTTGCCCATTCTCGTTCTCTCCCACTAGAACATATCCTTTGGAGAGATCAAGATATCTTATAAAGATACCTTTCTTGCCTCTTAGGCCTAGCTTGCCCTGCTTGCTAGATGTATCACGAACATAGGTAGCACATCCCTATGGTCGCAAATGGTTCAAATTGGGCTTGTGGCTCGTCCACAATTTACAAGGCGTGGTTTCAACGGACGTAGAAGGTACTCTATTGAGTACATATGTGGCAGTCAATAGTGCGTCTCCCCAAAAGGAGATAGGCAAATTGGCTTCAGCCATCATAGACCTTACCATCTCTAAGAGGGTTCGGTTTCTTCTTTCCGTTACTACATTTTGTTGTGGAGTCCTAGGTATTGTCAACTGATGTCCAATACCTTTTTCATTACATAAAACTTTAAATTCCTCGGAGAGGTACTCTCTTCCCCGATCGGTCCTTAAAGCTTTGATTCTCTACTATAATTGATTTTCAACTAGAGCCATAAATCGTTTAAAACATGCTAATGCTTCGAATTTATGTGCAATCAAATAGACATGACCATACCTTGTATAGTCATCTATAAATGTAATGAAATAGTACGTACCATGCCTTGCCCGAACATTCATTGGGCCACAGATGTCAGAATGGATTAGTTGCAATGGTTGGTCAGCTTGCGTAGCTTTACCAAATGGTTTTCTTGTCATCTTTCCTTTTAAGTAGCTATCACAAGTTGGGAGATCTATTTTTGATAAATCAGCCAACAAACCTGCTTTAGCCAATCATACTAAACGATGTTGACCAATGTGACTAAGTCTCGCATGCCACATTTTTGAAATGCTAACATCATCCAGAGATGAGTTAACAGGAAAGGAAAAACTATTATGACACACATAATTTGGATCCAAATCCAAAACAATAAAACCATCCAACAAATGTCTACCACCAAAGTAGATATTGTTTATAAAGAGACTAAAATTGTTCAATTCAAAAGATAACATGAATCCCAAATTCATGAGGGCAGAAACAGATATCAAGTTCCTTCGAATTACAAGGAGCATAGAGGACATCTTTAAGAAATAGTAGTCGACCACCATCCAAGACCAGCTCACAACAACCAATCCCTAAGACTTCCTCTTTAGAGTTGTTTCCCATGTATATCCACTTAGTTCCCAGTGGAACACTGCGGAACTCAACAAAAGAATTTCGATCCTTTGTTACATGGTCTGTTGCTCCTGAGTCTACGATCCATAAAGGATGAGATTCAGTTTGGAAAACAGAACTTGAAACAAATGTATAACACTTATACACTTCGGTAACATTTACCTCAGGAGCTGTGCAATCTTTTGGAAAATGCCCCTTCTATTTGCGATTGTAACATTTGACCCTAGAAATGTTAAAATCTTTCTTACCCTACGATTGAACTTGAACACTGCCCACCGTTCACTTTGCCTTCTTCTTGAAGAACCTCTTGTTCCTCTCTTTGGACTTCAGACCATGACTTGAACTAGCCATGCAAACCTCAGATTTCACACTAAGAGAGGCTAGACGGTCCTTTTCCAGTTCAAGATGACGAACTGCATCGTCAAAGGTCTTAATGTCGTTGGTATGGGTTAGGTGCAACTTCATATGCTCCCACTCATTCGGCAGAGAACGTATCACAGCTTGAACTTTCTGCTCCTTGAGAGCATAAATCGTATTAAGCATGTGTTTTATTCGTGAAACTTTTTCACGATATCATCATTCATCGCACTAAGCATGATGATGTAGGCAGATGAGTTCTTCCTCTTCCAGGCTTGATAAGCTTCAAGGTCCCTCTTTGTTTGGGCGGTGTTACCCTCTGCAGGAGGAACCATTATTCTCTCCAGAGTGTCAAGAATCTCTTGTTCTTCAATTATGTATTGGACTTTCATAGCCCAAACTTCATAATTGTCACCGTTCAAATGAAGGTCCTTATTTAGTTAAGCAACTATTGCTTTTGAAGCAGTCATTGAAAAACCGTTAAAGACAAAAGTAGCACAATAAGTAAGCGATACACCATATTTATTATAAGAACATTTAAAACTAAAAAATAGTGTTTGGTTCACGTAAAATCGAACATCCATGCGCAATGCACCGAGTCACCATTTACATAGGCTAATACAAACACCATATTAGTTTTTAAATTTCCAATAATAAATATATATTTAGTTTTGTTTTAGATTATATTTTAATTTATTTAACATTTATACTTCTCTTAAGTATAAAACTAATTAGTAATATAACACTTAGTTATAATCTCAAAATAAATAAATTAAAAAATTACTAAAACAAATAACTAAAATAGCAATGTTTAACAAATAAACATTTTATAATACCATAAAAATATCCAACATTTAGTCAAAATTACCACCACAATAAAAACTTAAGCACAAAGCCCTTCAATACAAAATTGAAAAACGAAATCAGCAAGAGAAATAGTGAAAAATGAAGAGCTCAATCTTCGTTTACATCGAGTGGAACTGTCTCAATTTCTTTTAAGGCGACTGGGATCATCTCTACGAACTTATAGTAGAGATCCAAAAGCATGTTCACAACACCCTTATTAACAGCATCCAGACATGGGCGACGAACCAACTTGTTACTTCTAAGTAACATGGTTCCAAGATTATAAGATAGCTTAGCTCTCGTTTCAGCCAAGTTCAACATAACTACTTTGCATTGGGATTCATAATCCTGTTCAGGAACTAATCCATCAATGGAGTCCACCAGTTCGTCAAAAACAGAATTTTCACGAAAAGCCTTTTTTTTCGCAAATTTTAATATATATTTTTTTTAATTGATCAATTCCAGAGGAAAATCCTCCTTTCCAGACAAGCTCTTGGATTTCCCGGTTTTAACGCATTAAACCGCTCCAAAACTCTAACAATATTCCCTTCCTCCAACGGGGAATACCATTTAGAGAAAAGCTCAACTTCAAGTTTTTGGATAGTCCTCGTCTCCTCGTGAGACTAGATTATTTTCACCGTTTTTATGAACGTTTTCATTTCTATAACATATATAGAAATAACCAAAACTTGTTAATGATCAACCAAAAATCAGTATATAAATACACAATAGATATACTGAATTTTCTTGAATTTATGAAACATAAATTAAGCATTTATACACAATAAATACTAGTAAATTTAGTTTAAAATATCAAATGAATTCCAAAAATTCATCAAAATATGCCAAAAATTCAAGAAAAATGTAAAAATTCATTCTAAAAAAAATTTGACGAAATTTGGACACCGGACAACACCGCACACGCCTACACGCACCGTCTGGATCTGCACCACACGTTGACACGTGCAGGCACACGCCCTCACGCTCTCCATAGGCATTGCTGACTCACGTGACACGTGGCAACTTGTGATTTGCTCTGACGTGGCATACATGTCACGTGTCATAACCTGATTGGGTCAACTGATGACGTGGTTGATGACGTGGTGTGATTATGTGGCACAATCATGACAAGTGGCATAACCCTACTGGTCCACAGTGATGACGTGGCAGGAGACACATCACGATGACATGGCAAAATCACAACTTTTTGTGACACGTGTCGTCATGCTATTGGGACACGTGTCCGAGACGTGGCATGTGACCGGTTCAGAAGTGGTTGACGTTGACACGTGTCGTAACGTGATTGGTTGGACTTTTCAACCGTCAGAAAATCAGCGAATCGCGTCGCACCACGTGTCCCTGAACCTTAACTTCTCCCAACCGTCACGCGGCAAATCCCAGCCGTAGTGGTGGCGCGTGGTGTCCACGCGCCGCCTTCCGGGCCTCTGTTAGCCGTGCAATTTGACATTCCGAATCAATTTTTTGTGCTGATTTCAGTGGTGTGGTCAGATTTTTGAAATTCCGGAAAAAATTTTTGACACTTTGTACTGTTGGATCTAATACGGTATCGTTTTGACTCGGATAACAATGCAAATCCGTATCAAAACGAAAAAAAATGAATTCAAAATGAACAAAAACATATTCTTTTCATGGAATATCAGATTTCAATGTTTACAGAATCATTTTGATGCGGATTTCAATATAAATCTGTATCAAAACGAATAAATATGTATTTAAACGAATAAATACGCATTCAAACGAATAAAGAAACGTAATCTTATTCACGGATTCCCATAAACCAAGATATGAACACATCAATATTCATGGAATACCAGAAACCTAGATTCGAACACATCAATCTATAAACCTTTCTGGCTCTGATACCAATGAAGTCAGAATTCCATAGATAACCATAAACGGAATAAATAAACAGACTTACGGTTTATGTGCAGCGGAAACTCGTTTATGGAATGGATCTAATCTACGAGAGAAACCGGATCATTCTGGTTGCCTTTCCTACGAGTGTATGAATACACTGAGTACGGGCTATATCCGTGAATTCTTCCGACGAACGAAGAAGTAATCCGTGTTTTGCCGGTAGGGACGTTTTCCCCGGGAATAGAATGGGAATCTCTACGATTCCATCATCCATTCAGAAATAGAGAAACTTCTTCTCTATTTATAGTGGAAATCCCAACTTCCATCTATATGTAGGGTCGGACCAAATTATACATTTAGTCCCTGTAATTTACACATAATTACAGTTTAGTCCCTGCCATTCCAAAATGTCATGGGCGGATCAAAAACCAACACACACACACACACACACACACACACACACACACATATATATATATATATGGTTTTTATATCAAATAACGTATAAACAATGTATAATCAATATATCAAGAGTGTATCAACAGAGTGTACGACAACAAATGCATATATAAAAATATATAAATATAAACAATGTATCATAAATCATAATAAAAAGAAACGTATATGAGGTCACAGTATTACAAATGTAAAATCACAGTATCACAATGTATCATAGCAGTATCTAAGTTCATACATGAATTCATAACAAACAGTACAAAATGTATAATTATAGTATCACAAAATGTATCACAAATTTTAATTTATAATGTAAAGCCATCGTATCATATCAGCAAAGTTAATTAAATTCCTTATTTTATTAATAATTCAAATCATATGGTTTTTTTTTTAATACAAGTAATTGAAAATATATGCATGTGAAAAATCGTCTAGTTAGTATTAAGTATTAAAAAAAAAAGGGGGTTTGAAGTGTACTTTTTTTTATACAATTAAAGCAAATGCTCTTTTTTATACAATTGGAGGAGGAGGTGATGAGTTTGGTACTCGGAACGTACTTGAAATCCCTTTGAATTCATCATTGATAAATGGCAAAACAGATCCAAGCTAAAATACATATTAAATATTAATCTGTTTTATTTCTAACTGATTAGTTCAGAAAATAACCCACTTAATTCAAATAGTCCATCTAATTGATTGTGTAATGTGACATATTTTCTTTGTCATATAAGGGTCAATTTTATGGTGTCGTGGTACAAAACGTTACAATTGCATGCCTATAGTATAGTCATGATCTTACATATTACTTCATTTATAGGAACTCGAATAATGGAACTAGAAATCGAATTTAGCGTTTCCTTTATATTAAGTCAACTCTTATAAACATTATAATGATACAAGTAACATGAAAGGAATACTTTTTTTTAATACCATTTTATTACTAAAAAGAAAATAATTCCCATGTCTTGATATGATATTGATTAATGATTAACGGACTTGTAAAACAGACTAATAGAGTTTGTGATATAATAGCTTCATCCATTAAAAAAATGACATGTAGCACTCATATATCATCCATGTGTATGACACATTTGCACACTTGGGTGCTATGTATCAAATTTTTCTATTATATTTTTCCTCTTTTTCTATTACGAGACCAATGTCCGCAAATTGCATAGGTATACGAAATTGAATATACACAAATTATAGCTATCAATTTTAGATAATTTATAATTTTACGTAAATATTAGATTAAATAATTTGAAAAAAAATTAAGTACAATACTATAAAGGAGCTCACATTTTAAAATTTATGAAAAAGAAGCCAAAACAGAAATTGAAATCATTCTCCTATTTAAATCGACAGTACAACTAATGTACAGATTTCGTAAGCAACGTAAATAAACAGACTTACAGTTTATGTGCAGTGGAAATTTATTTACGGAATATGTTTTGAGTTTTCTAGTAGTGATTGTAAAATGTAAGTAACTGCAAATTAAACATCAAAATAATATATATAGCTAAGATGGTACCAATTGAACAAAAAAAAAAAAAAAAGAGACTAATTAGAACTCTTCCATATTGCAAAGTTAAAACTTAGGTGAAATACATACCCTTGTTTTATCATGGTTGATTTGTATCTTCTTTGCATATACATAACACAATTTTATGTTAGTTTTCTGATTCTTTTTACTTTGATACATAAATGATACAATGAAACAGAAATGTATCAGAATTGTATCAGGAATGTATCAGAAATATATTAGAATAAAAAAAAAACAGAAGTATGTTCTTATTGAATAATTTTCTTTGCGTAAGGCATCCTGTGTGCATGTTGATATTAATGTTCCGTTGTAGCTTGTTTGTAGAAATGTGGCATCAACCACTACAATTGGTTTGTAGTGTTGCCAACCTCGTATTGATTCTTCCATAGATACAAAGAGGTATATGAATCTGTTTACTCTTATTTCAAGGTTGATTGTTTTTCCTGAATTTGTCTTTTTGAGCATGTAGAGGTAGCTTGGTAGGTTTTTGTAAGATTCTTCTGGTGTTCCTCTTATAATTTTACGCGCCTCTTCCTTTGATTTCCAGGCTTTTTGGTAATTGATTTCTGCTCCAATTTGGTCTCTCATATCATGTACCATATTTGAAGTTGTGTAGATTCTCTTCAATCTCAGGTATAATCTTGCTATATATAACAAGTTGTTGTTTCCTTTAAAAAGTGATGAATATATGTGAATTATATGTGTGAAAATTCTATAAATTTTTTATGGTTTCTCATTCTTTTACAAATTTGTTTTATGGATCAAACTTACCCTTTTTAATTCTGAGTCTACATAAACAACCGAAGGACGACTGTTTCTCTCTAGAAACCTCTCTCCTTTTGGTCTTTTTTCTGTTCAGGCTCCACTTCTTGTAGGTGGGCACCCATCAATTCCCAGGCAGGATGATGAAACATGCACATTAGCTGCGACACTCTGAGATTGGTACGTGCACATCCTACTACCATCTTTCGTGGCGAGGAAAGTTGATGAACTTAATCCAAGTTTGCCATCCTAGGTAAGGAGTAGACTGAATGTCCAAGAAAATGTTGTTGAAAATGAAGAAGATGCATTTTTTTATTAACATATGAAATTATGAAATCACAATTCATAGTCAGATGGATCAGTTAAAGACTTCATTAGGATAATTTTGTTCAGGGCTTAGTCACAGTTAAGGTTTCTCATCCCTCCTTGTGGTGTAGTTAGTGAGATTCGAATCTCCTTCCACAAATTCAGCCTGCCCTATTAATTGAGCTACAACTGGTAGGTTTTACCTGATTTTGTAGATGCACTTCAGTTCCAGTTAAGGAAGAAGACCAAATTAAACCTCCCAATGTTCTTGTACCTCAATTTTTGTTTTTCACTTTCGTCCATGCATTTTTTGTGGTGCAAGCATGGTGCTATTATATGCAAATTAGATAGCAAGTTTGGAGTCTAAGGATGGGTGGTGCAAATAAATCAAAGTATAGGGTGTTAAGTGTTACCGATTAATCTTTTGTGTATCTCACATTTTCAACAAAAATCTCATCAAATGAAATTCCCTTTGTCCCATATCACAAACTCTATTAGTCTGTTTTACAAGTCCGTTAATCATTAATCAATATCATATCAAGACATGGGAATTATTTTCTTTTTAGTAATAAAATGGTATTAAAAAAAAGTATTCCTTTCATGTTACTTGTATCATTATAATGTTTATAAGAGTTGACTTAATATAAAGGAAACGCTAAATTCGATTTCTAGTTCCATTATTCGAGTTCCTATAAATGAAGTAATATGTAAGATCATGACTATACTATAGGCATGCAATTGTAACGTTTTGTACCACGACACCATAAAATTGACCCTTATATGACAAAGAAAATATGTCACATTACACAATCAATTAGATAGACTATTTGAATTAAGTGGGTTATTTTCTGAACTAATCAGTTAGAAATAAAACAGATTAATATTTAATATGTATTTTAGCTTGGATCTGTTTTGCCATTTATCAATGATGAATTCAAAGGGATTTCAAGTACGTTCCGAGTACCAAACTCATCACCTCCTCCTCCAATTGTATAAAAAAGAGCATTTGCTTTAATTGTATAAAAAAAAGTACACTTCAAACCCCCTTTTTTTTTAATACTTAATACTAACTAGACGATTTTTCACATGCATATATTTTCAATTACTTGTATTAAAAAAAAACCATATGATTTGAATTATTAATAAAATAAGGAATTTAATTAACTTTGCTGATATGATACGATGGCTTTACATTATAAATTAAAATTTGTGATACATTTTGTGATACTATAATTATACATTTTGTACTGTTTGTTATGAATTCATGTATGAACTTAGATACTGCTATGATACATTGTGATACTGTGATTTTACATTTGTAATACTGTGACCTCATATACGTTTCTTTTTATTATGATTTATGATACATTGTTTATATTTATATATTTTTATATATGCATTTGTTGTCGTACACTCTGTTGATACACTCTTGATATATTGATTATACATTGTTTATACGTTATTTGATATAAAAACCATATATATATATATATATGTGTGTGTGTGTGTGTGTGTGTGTGTGTGTGTGTGTTGGTTTTTGATCCGCCCATGACATTTTGGAATGGCAGGGACTAAACTGTAATTATGTGTAAATTACAGGGACTAAATGTATAATTTGGTCCGACCCTACATATAGATGGAAGTTGGGATTTCCACTATAAATAGAGAAGAAGTTTCTCTATTTCGCGATACTTTGATTATTCACTATTTGAGGTATTAATTGAAACCAATTGAGGCAACGTGAATGATTAGATTGATTAAGGAGATATATATACATGTTACAACCCTAACCCTTTAGGGATTACAGAGTAATAATTACAAGATGTAAAATATACATAACAGTCATCTATGATTAATGCATAGCACATAATACACAAAGTATCAAAAAAGTAATAGAAATGTATCAAGAATGTATCAGAGTTAATACATGTATCAAATTATGTAGAATGAATGTAACATCTCGAAATTTTATTTATATGTAAATTTTGATTTCTAATATTATATTTGATTTTACTATGATTAATATATATATATATATATATATATATATATATTTATATAAAGAGGAAAGAAAGAAAAGAAAGGCAGAAAAAAAAGGGGGGAAGGACGTTGGACATAGAATTCTCCAGAGACGGAGAATAAGATGGAAATAAGGAAAAAGTAAAGAGAAAAAAAATGGAAAATCTAACTTCTGACCGTTAGATTTTGATGAAATTTTAGGTACATGTTCAGAGCTAAGTGAATTTTATTATATACGGCTAAGATTTTATTTTAAGGTATATATGATAGAAATGCATTTGGGGGAATATATAATATTTAGGGTGATTCTTGAAAATTTCTCCTTAAAGCAGTGATCTAAACGTGTCATGATGGATAGATGGATATATTTGACGAGTAATAGAGTGTATTTACCTGATTGAAATCCATAGTAGAGATAATTAGGAGAAGAAATGGGGCTCTTGCTGATCGATGGTGAGTTAGTGGATCATCAGAGGTATAGAATTTTCATTTTTCATCCATAGCTTAATGTTAGCTTACTGGTTTTCTTACCATTGAAGAGAAAAAGATACCAGTAAGTGGAAATTACTCGGTCCATAACAACCAATCATGCCCCATTTTCCTTTGGGCTTTGCTTAGAATAATCATTGGGCCACAAAACCCACGTTATGGGCAACATACTTTATTTTTTTTCTTTTTTTCATTTTCTTCTCCTGATTCTTGAAAATTCATTAAAATGTTTGTATTATATAAATTAAAGATCTTTCTCACAAGGAACAAGTTATATAGAAATGATAATTTAGTTATTTTAAGATTAGGAGAACTACGTGGCTTTGATTCCCAAATCGGAATTTGGGGTACGTAGAAAGCTTGATAATAAATAATTATCAAGTCCAAGCCAAATAAAGTATATTAAATTAGATAATTTATATTTAATTTTACTGATGCATTAGTATAAGATTATTCTATATTAGGATTTGAAGATTTATGACAATGAGGAATTTATTTGAATATTAAGGTTATTGCTGGGTGGTTCGAGAGATATTAGGAGGAATGGAAAGGTTAAAATATTTTGGAGTTGGGTGTCACAATGAATGCATAAAACATTGTACACATAAAATATCATAAAAAAATATCACAAAATATATCGTAAAATGTATTGGAACTGATACATGTATCAAAAATAACATATAACATGTTATTTTTTTATACTTTCCTAACGATTCAAAAAAAATTTTGAAAAAATATATACCTATGAATATTGTTTCGAAGAGATAAAAAAAAAAGGATAAAAAATTCTAAAGTGGCATGTCGAAAAAATTAACGGATTAAGAGATAAATGATAAAAATTAAAGTTAAAATAAAAAAAAAAAAAAGAAAAAAAAGAGGAAAGTAGAATAATCAGGTATAGACAATACCATAGAAAATGGAGTAAAAAAGAATTGTAAAATGTGCATTTGAGGAATGAAACTTAAAAAGAGAGTATAAAAGAATGTATGGGAGAAATCAATTTTAATAAGAGAGTATTATTTATAATTTCTCTAAAATTTAAGTAACCTTAGGCACATGATCCACAAAGCTTAAAGCTAGGGATGTAAACGGGGCGGGGCGGGGCGGGGATTGGCAATCCCATCCCCGTTCCTCGGCTAGGTGGGAATCCCTGTCCCCGTCCCCGTTCAGTAAAAGGGGATGATCTTCATCCCCATACCCGACCCCGTCCCCGTTAAGATTTTTTTTTTTTTGAAATTTTAAATAAAATTCAATTTGGTACAAAAATAAGTTAAAAAACATATTACAGTTTAGAGACCATTAAATAAATCACTTAATTTTTCTTATAAGAAAGTAATATTTAATTAAAATATTACAATTACTATATTATTATTTCAAAATAGAGTATAGGAATCCAATATACAAAAATTAAATTAGAGGTTTCTAAATTGATAAATTCTATCGAATGCAAATGCTAAATTTTAAGTTTTGCACCTAGGCAAAAATTCTACAAATAAGCACAAAATTGCATATATTTAGTATCAGCAGCAATAATTAAGCACACATGATTGATTTTTAGAAACTTTAGAAGTGAAAGAGGGATATAAAGCAATCCATAGTTTTAGTTTTATTATTATAAAATTTAATTATTTATGTATATATATATATATATATATAAATAAATAATAAAATAAATAAATAAATGGGAATTTAATGGAAATTCTCTTCGGAGACTAAACGAGAACGGGAAGGAGTGATAGAACTGATTCATTGCAATACTTCAGAACAGATAGCTGATCTGATGACAAAACCACTTAAGGTTGATACTTTTGTGAAGCTGCGTGCAATGCTTGGAGTTTGCGCAGGAAACAACATAAACTAATTTCTTCTCAGTATTCAAGAATTTAGTTTAAGGGAGGAATTGTTAGGAATTAGTCAAATAAAATCCCATCTTATTTGGGACTCATTGCTTTAGAATAGGTCTTCATCAGTTAGAAGACTCCTTATTTATAGTATCTTTCTGTTTTGCTGTAAATGGCTATTTAATGGCCCAAATTCTTTCAATTTGAAACAGCATTTTTCCTCTCAATTTTCTCTGTTTCTGAGATACTTCACTGTAAGCTTATCATCACTTAGGCCAAATGCATGCCAACGAAAGAGATGGAGACCATGTATTTCCTTTAATTGTTTGGCTTCATATATATCACTCTTCATTTTCACGTCTTTTAATACTTGATCTCTACTTGTTACAATGATTCTACTACCTGGAAAAAAATGAATCCGGAGAATATAAACCGCTAGTTTCCAGTAAAGATTTTAATTGCATACAAGTATCCACATCATCTAAAACAATAAGGAGTTTTATACGTTTGAGTCTTCTCTGAATAGAGTCATCAATTGAATGAGATGAATCTATTCTTACATCTTTGTCCCCTAATAGCTCAGGAACAATTTTATCTCTTAAATTTTTTAGCCCATCCTTTGTGCTCAATGTCTCCCTCGCATTTGATACAAAGCAATGACCAGCAAAATTCTTCGTAACTCTTTCGAATACTTTACTAGCAATGATTGTTTTGCCAATGCCTCCCATTCCCCAAATTCCAACCATTCTCACATCATTTATCGAATCAATGCATAATAACGACTCAACATCCTTTACACTTGAATCAATTCCAAATAAACCATCGTTATGTGAAACGCTTGGACAATTCTTACGCAATATCATCGAAACTTTTAGCGCGATGGCGTCAATTAATTTGGCATCATTTCTGATCACAAATAAAAAATAAATAAATGACAACTTATAATAAAAACACAAAATATATAAGTTCTTTGAAATAAATATTAAAGTACGCATTAATACATTTTTCAGAATGTAATAACCAATATATATGATTGCAATCATGAAAATGATAAAAAAAAATTTCCTATTTTTATCAAAAGTAATTAGTTGTGGGCTCGAGTTAATTCTAAGTTCCATTAGACAATGGATATTATACAAAACTATACACATTTATATGTTATTTTTCATTTTTCAACCCTAATATTTTAGTTTTCATTTCTAACTTTTTAATATTACACTTTTGTACATCTTTTCTTTTTCTTATTACTTAATGCATATTATATTATTTTTGTCTCAATCCTCTCTTCATGTGTGTACTATACCTCCTCATGGGCCCCATTGCTTTTTTCTCTTATTTTTTATAATTTTAATCTAATTTCGCATTTATCTTTCAATCTGTTTCATCACATTACTTTACAAAGTTTTTTCCCTTTTCCCTTTTTTTTTTCGAAATGAAATCCATATTTAAATATTTTTTTCCAGTTTTTTTAATGATATAAAACAACAACATATTGAGTGATAAATGTGAAATTCTATTAAAATTATAAAAGAGGAAGGAGAAAAGTAATAGATCTCAAGAGGGGGGAGGGGATTTTTTTTTTTTAATATAAAAAAGAGTGTAACTTTGTAATTTAGAAAGTTTTTTTAATATTTAAGTAATTTTGAAAGTTAAAAGTGTATAACTGTTATTTTTTTTTATTGGTGGGCGATTTTTTAATTAATAAAAGTTCTTAGTATAATTGTGTAAGCATCCCTTAGACAATTATCATAAACCTGATATTATATTTAAAAGGGAAAAAACCTCATGTGGTATGAATGAAGCATCAATAATAAATATATAATTGCCGAAACATTAAGATTTGTGAAAGGATACCACATCTGATTAAAAAAGGCAAAATACATTTTAAACCTTGCGATCTTTTATCAAAAATGCAATTGGATAGTGAACAATTTTTTGAACGCATTGAATACCTAATTTTTTTATTTTAATATTATTAGCCCTAAACTCAATTTTATATTATGTTTGTATAACAAACACAAGTAAATAACATGACCAATAACATTTTAATACGTAATGAAATTTAAGAAAATTGTTTGGATAAGAAAACAGATTTGGTTTATAGTTTCAAGCAATAAAACCATATAATTTTTTAAAATATTTAGAAATATTATTTCACAGTTCCATCACTGAACGATACGCATTATATATACATAAAATAAATCGAGTTCTGGGCTAATAATATTGAAATGAAAAGATCATATGCTTAATGTGTTTAAAAAATTTGATCAAATAGTCAGTTAGCGTTTTGCGTTTATAAGTATTTTCTACAAAATATGTTTTCATTGTTGGTTGTAAAATGGATGATATTATATTTAAAATTCAGACAAAAACGAAAGAAAGCACCAAATTTAAACTCAGAAAATTAATGAATGAAAAAATAATAATAATTCTCCTAATTGATAAATCCATTAAATTCAAAAGAAAGACATACCCAGAATTGTTTGAATCGAAGCCAGATAAATTGCTGATTTCCACCAAAGCATTTCTCCATTTCTGCTCTTCAATTTCATAATTTTCTCTAAGAAGTTGCACATCAGATGGATCAACTTCATAGAAAACAGGTACTACTATCTGTTTACCCTCTTTCCTGCTTTTCTGTATTTTCTCAAGTTCTTCCAAACACCATTCCGATTTTGGATAGTTTTGGGAGAATATTACAATTGACAGATCTGATTCTTCAATTCTTCGGAAGAGGCTTCCACTGATTTCTTGGCCTCTTTCAAGATCGTCATCAATGAAAGCATGAATTTGTTTTCTTTGCAAAGCAGCGAAGAGATGGCTCAGAAATCTGTGACGAACATCAGATCCTCTGAAACTAATGAATACTTCATACTTCTCTCCTCCATGATTTTGGTCCGTAGAAGAAGAAGAAGCAGCCATTGTACCCAAAAGCAAAGATCAGAACTGTAATCTGCAGACACAGATCATCAAATTATCGTCTTTATAGGAAGTAATGGGAAATTTCCCCTGAAATTTCTTGTCACGAAGTTGGGAAATTAACAGCATGTTTGGTATTGGGGATAGAAGGTGGGAGAGGAATTTCTTATCCCTATCCCACCTTTATCTCCCATTTGTTTTTATGTATATGAGATAGGGAGAGGGCTCCTATCCCAAAATACACAATCCTTGCCCCGCCCCCATGTATTACTCACTTGGGATAGAAATTTTTTGCCTTTGACCCATTTGTCCTTTGCTCTCCCTTGTTCTCATCTTATTTTAAACATGTTTAGGGGTAATTTCGTTATTTATATTGATTTATCCCTATCCCTATCCAACATACCAAACATATCTTAAATTATACATATCCCACTTTTAACTTTTATCCCTATCTCTATTCCAATCTTTTATCCCTATCCCTATCCCTATCAATTGCCAAACGCCCCATATATCTCTGAAATCTCAATTCCGATCTCTTACAGTATGTTTGGTATCGGGGATAGAAGGTGGGATAGGAATTTCTTATCCCTATCCCACCTCTATCTCCCATTTGTTTTTATGTATATGGGATAGGGATAAGGGATTTTATCCCTCTCCTATCCCAAATACACAATCCTTGCCCCGCCCCCCCCTCTCCCCCCCATGTATTACTCACTTGGGATAGAAATTTTTTGCCTTGACCCATTTGTCCTTTGCTCTCCCTTGTTCTCATCTTATTTTAAACATGTTTAGGGGTAATTTCGTCATTTATATTGATTTATCCCTATTCCTATCCAACATACCAAACATATCTTAAATTATCCCTATCCCACTTTTAACTTTTATCCCTATCTCTATCCCAATCTTTTATCCCTATCCCTATCCCAATCCCTATCCCTATCCCTATCCCCATCAATTGCCAAACGCCCCATATATCTCTGAAATCTCAATTCCGATCTCTTAATTTCCCAACTTCGTGACAAGAAATTTCAGGGGAAATTTCCCATTACTTCCTATAAAGACGATAATTTGATGATCTGTGTCTGCAGATTACAGTTCTGATCTTTGCTTTTGGGTACAATGGCTGCTTCTTCTTCTTCTACGGACCAAAATCATGGAGGAGAGAAGTATGAAGTATTCATTAGTTTCAGAGGATCTGATGTTCGTCACAGATTTCTGAGCCATCTCTTCGCTGCTTTGCAAAGAAAACAAATTCATGCTTTCATTGATGACGATCTTGAAAGAGGCAAAGAAATCAGTGGAAGCCTCTTCCGAAGAATTGAAGAATCAGATCTGTCAATTGTAATATTCTCCCAAAACTATCCAAAATCGGAATGGTGTTTGGAAGAACTTGAGAAAATATAGAAAAGCAGGAAAGAGGGTAAACAGATAGTAGTACCTGTTTTCTATGAAGTTGATCCATCTGATGTGCAACTTCTTAGAGAAAATTATGAAATTGAAGAGCAGAAATGGAGAAATGCTTTGGTGGAAATCAGCAATTTATCTGGCTTCGATTCAAACAATTCTGGGTATGTCTTTCTTTTGAATTTAATGGATTTATCAATTGGGAGAATTATTATTATTTTTTCATTCATTAATTTTCTGAGTTTAAATTTGGTGCTTTCTTTCGTTTTTGTCTGAATTTTAAATATAATATCATCCATTTTACAACCAACAATGAAAACATATTTTGTAGAAAATACTTATAAACGCAAAACGCTAACTGACTATTTGATCAAATTTTTTAAACACATTAAGCATATGATCTTTTCATTTCAATATTATTAGCCCAGAACTCGATTTATTTTATGTATATATAATGCGTATCGTTCAGTGATGGAACTGTGAAATAGTATTTCTAAATATTTAAAAAAATTATATGGTTTTATTGCTTGAAACTGTAAACCAAATCTGTTTTCTTATCCAAACAATTTTCTTAAATTTTATTACGTATAAAAATGTTATTGGTCATGTTATTTACTTGTGTTTGTTATACAGACATAATATAAAATTGAGTTTAGGGCTAATAATATTAAAATAAAAAAATTAGGTATTCAATGTGTTCAAAAAATTATTCAATATCCAATTGCATTTTTGATAAAAGATCGCAAGGTTTAAAATGTATTTTGCCTTTTTTAATCAGATGTGGTATCCTTTCACAAATCTTAATGTTTCGGCAATTATATATTTATTATTGATGCTTCATTCATACCACATGAGGTTTTTTCCCTTTTAAATATAATATCAGGTTTATGATAATTGTCTAAGGTGTGCTTACACAATTATACTAAGAACTTTTATCACTCAATATGTTGTTGTTTTATATCATTAAAAAAACTGGAAAAAAATATTTAAATATGGATTTCATTTCCAAAAAGAAAAAAAAAAAGGAAAAACGGAAAAAACTTTGTAAAGTAACATGATGAAACAGATTGAGAGATAAATGAAGTTGTTTTACATTTGCGTATTAAAGAAGAAAAGAGAATTCCTTCTTTCAGTGTTATCTTCGCTTTATTTTGTCTCTTCTTTTCCTCTTTTATTCTCTGACTTTTATCTTTCGGTGCTTTGCCTTCTCATTTCATGGTAATACTAATGGCTGTGTGTTGGTATCTTTTTCCACCTTATGCGCATCAATAATTCAAGACTTTTTATTATTTTTGTTTTATTTATTTTTTGTGTGGTACACATGGGCTTATTTTCCCTCACCAATATAATACTATTACATTTATTGCTATGTTTTATTTCAATATTTATAATAAAATTTGTTAAATTTATTTGGTTTTATTACCAATAAATCTATATTAATAAATAAGTTTTACCATTATTAAAAAAAAAAAAAAACTTTCCAAGTCTTCTCTTGGTCAACTTTGTATGTACTTTTTAATTGTCTGTCGTTTGGTTTACCATTGCATGGAAAATTCTGTATTCGTCTAGTGTTATTATAATCGGACCGACAATTGAAACAGAGAGGCAAAGGTCGGTTCTGTCCAAGAACCAAATTGAACCGAACCTAATAAAGAAAATATTTAATCGAACCTAATAGAGCTCGGTTCGGTTCAAGAAAAAACCGAATTGAGATACTTGAAAGTTGAAATTACAATATAAAGTATTAATGATTATTTATTCAATCTAATCTAAATTATAATAGAACACCACTAAAAAGTTCGAGATTACAATCTGATATTTTAATTATAACCAAACTTGAAATTACAATATTTAAATAACCAAAGTGACAAAGCATTCATTCTAAATCTTCAACTTTGACTTGAAAATCCAATTAATATATCAAAGTTGAACCTGAAAAATAACAAAACCAAGTGTACATAAAAATTTTTACAAGCTTACAAGTTACAATAAATAGTAAAAAAATAACAAATCAAATAATAGAAAAAAACCAAAACATAAATTAAATTATATCATTATATTGTATGTTAAGACTACACATTGTTGACTTAATAAATAAAAGATTTGTACTCAAAGTTCTCCCTCTTTCATAATGAAGTTTTTTTTTTTTTTATACAAAAGTGTAATTTGTAGTGACATTATTTACCAAATTAGAAAAGATAACAAAAAAAGCAAGAAAGTAAAATTATTTGAAATTCAAATATTGATATAAATATATGTTTCAAAATTTCATTTTTCAAAACTATTTTAATTGGCTGATTATTTTATTTTTTTTATCTCTTCTTTTCGTCTTTTATTCTGACTTTTAATTCCCATGTGTTGGTCAATTCTATGGTAATTTAACTCTCATTTCCTATCTCCTCACCACAAGTTTCAGTGGAAATTTCCCATCATTTCCTATTAAAAAAAAATATCTCTCTTGCTTCTTTTTTTCATAATCGATCTGTGTCTGCATATTTCAGTTTTAATCTTTCCTTTTGGGTATCATTCAATTTCAATGGCTGCTTCTTCTTCTTTGTGCGGAAATCATGAAAGAGACAAGTATGAAGTATTCATTAGTTTCAGAGGACCTGATGCCCGTCGCGGAATCGTCAGCCATCTCTCCCATGCTCTCACAGCTAAACAAATTCATGCTTTCATAGATAGTGATCTTGACAGAGGCACAGACATCACTCAAAACCTCTTCCGAATAATCGAAGAATCAGATCTGTCAATCGTCATATTCTCACAAAACTATCCAAAATCGGAATGGTGTTTGGAAGAACTGGAGAAGATACATGAATCCATGAAGAAGAAGGAACATGTAGTTGTACCAGTTTTTTATGAAGTAGATCCATCAGATGTGCAAGATCTCAAAGGGAATTATGCAATTGAGGAGCAGAAATGGAGAGATGCTTTGGTGGAAATTGGCAACTTATCTGGCTTTGATTCCAACACTTTTTCGTATGTCTTTCTTTTTCCTTTCTCATATAACTCCTTTTAATTTCGCACTCATTATCAAAAAAATATATAATTCAATTAGTTATACCCCTTTTAAGTTAATAATAACTAAGATTAATTGAACAATTACTTTTCTCCACGCGTGTCCTCACCCCCTTGAGATCTATTACTTTTCTCTCCCTTTTATAATTTTAATATAATTTCACATTTATCTCTCAATCCGTTCATTTATTCATCATGCCGCTTTACAAAGTTTTTTTCGTACTTTTTTTCTTTGAAATTAAATTCATATTTATATATTTTTCCCACTTTTTTTAATAGTATAAATATACTATCTTATGATAATTTAATGATACTAGTTTTTGTTGTTTATACTTTATACCATATTTAAACCTTCCTAATACTATATTTATACTTTTATAAATTTTTTTTTTTTTTTTTTTGTTATTTATACTATGTGTATACCTCTCAATACCATATTTATACTTTGATGAGATTGTTTTTGTTGTTTATATCATGTTTATACCTTGATGAAATTTTTTTTAATCATGTTTATTCCTTTATACCACTTAGATACATTTTTTATACTGTTTTTGTTGGGTATCAAAATAGTATCAGAATTTTTGATACTATTTTTATACCATTATGAGGCTATTTTTTTGTTTATATCTTGATGAGACTGTTTTTATTTTTTTATGCCATATTTATACTTTTATAATACCACTTCAATACCTTTATGAAAGTATCATAAGGTATCATGATGATTTCATGAATGTATAAAAATAGTATTGTGAAGATATAACAATGATATAAAATATAAATGTGACACCCAACTCCAAAATTTTATAACCTCTATACTCCTTCCAATATTTCTCGAATCACCCAATAATTTCCTTAATAACCTTCGAACCACCCAACAATATCCTTAATATCCAAATAAATTTCTCGTTGACATAAATCTTCAAATCCCTATATAAAATAATCTTATATTAATGCATCAATAAAATTAAATATAATATATCTAATTTAATATACATGTTTGGCTTGGACTTGATAATTATTTATTATCAAGCTTCCTACGTACCCCAAATTCCGATTTGGGAATCAAAGCCACGTAGTTCTCCTAATCTTAAAATGAATTAATTCCCTCTTCCACTCTAGTATTTCTTTAACACATTACAAAACTTTCATGACATATCACTCTACCAAACAGATTACAGAACTAACAAAAGCAACTAAACACATGCCCACGCATTGCATGGTAAACTTAATCTTTCTAATTATTTCTAGTGCAAATTAATTATGAATTAAAATATTCTCATTGTATCAAATTGATCTCAAAACAATTATTATTTCTCCCATAGAACTTCACCAAGTCAAGGAAAAGCAAAATTAGGTAAATTAAAACCAACTATTCATCGAGGAAATCCAATATAACATTAAGCCAAATTGGATAGGAAAGACATCAAGGAAACTCCTAAACATCTCCAAATACCTATCTACATCAATTAAGTACAAAATCTCCACATACATGTATATAAATTTTGAAATCCTAGAATTCAAAACTCTTCAAGAGTTGAGGGTATTGATTGCATTATGCTTCCAATTTTTCATATTTATCCACATGCAAATATTGATTAAACTAATTAACCAATAATTATAACACAATTAATTAACCAAGAATGCATCAACAATATATAGAAAATAACCAACTCAAAATTATCAAAAATACCAAGAATTAAAGTTGTTCTAAATAATATTTAGAATTTTTTGAACTTAAATTCAAAATTTTCCACCACTGTTCTGTACCTTGCCGGAAACCGCCGCCGGTGCCGCCATGCGCGGTGGCCGTGAATTCAAACATTTACCTACTAGTAATCCGATCATGCCATCACGATCCTTGCAACCTGAGGAGCCCAAATATGCCTTTAAATCACTCAAATTAAGCCGGAAAGGCTGTTAATCGGAGAAAAATTCATTTTCTCCGACGAAGCTCCGATCGCTAGCCAAACCACCGTGAAAACTTCGAGATCCACTTTACCCAAAGGTTTTCCAGCCTTCTGAGTCCATTTTTGGGGTTAATTTGAAGAGATAACGGCTGGAACATGTAGAAACAGGAGTGACAGCCATAATTACGAAATTTCACTCCCCTTTTATTTTCCTAAAAAGTAATTTCTCCCTCTAATAATCATATCATCTTGTAGTACGAGTTGAGAGCTTCGTTTTGGTATCAAGAAATCGAAAAACGGAGGTCGGATGAGGGAGAAACAGTTGCCGGAGTTTTGACGGAAAAAAAAAAAGGAAAAGAAACGAGAAAGAAGAAGAAGAAGACGTCCCACTCCCCTGCTCCTCTTTTCCCCTTTTCTTTGTATTTATTTATTATTTTTTAATAAAAATATCTTTCTATACAATTACAATTTTACCCTTAAATTAATATATTTTTAATTTCTAAATTCTTCCACATAATTTTTAATTCCTTTCGATTATATCCTAACTATGCATAATTACTGCTAATTAAACTCTATAAAAATCCTCAAATTATAATATCATTTTTTGAAGATTAATACTCATTGAATTTTCGGGATATTACAATAAATAACAAAATAGTATCATAAAATACCATTAAAAAAAATCATAAAATACCATTAAAAAAACAAAGGAAAAATTATATACATATGGAAAAAGTATAAATATGCTATAAACAACAAAAACAGTCTTATGAAGGAATAAATATGGTATTAGGAAGGTTTAAACATAATATAAAGTATAAACAACAAAAAAGTATCATAAAATACCATATTTATACCATTAAAAAAAAAACTGGAAAAAAATATGTAAATATGGATTTTATTTCGAAAAGAAAAGAAAAAACGAAAAAAACTTTGTAAAGTGATATAACGAAATAGGTTGAAAGATAAATGCGAAATTATATTAAAATTAAAAAAAAAAAAAAAAAGAGAGAGAAAAGTAATGGGGCCCATGAGGAGGTAGAGTACACACATCAAGAGAGGATTGAGACAAAAATAATATAATATGCATTAAGTAATAAGAAAAAGAAAAGATGCACAAAAGTGTAATATTGAAAAGTTAGAAATTAAAACTAAAATATTAGGGGTGAAAAATAAAAAATAACATACAAATGTGTATAGTTTTGTATAATATCCATTGTCTAATGGAACTTAGAATTAACTAATTACTTTTCATAAAAATATGAAATTTTCTTTTATCTTGTTTTTCTCATTTTCATGATTGCAATCATATACATTGGTTATTACATTCTGAAAAATGTATTAATGCGTACTTTAATATTTATTTCAAAGAACATTATATGTTTTTGTGTTTTTATTATAAGTTGTCATTTATTTATTTTTTATTTGTGATCAGAAATGATGTCAAATTAATTGACGCCATTGTGCTTGAAGTTTCGAAGATATTAAGTAAGAATTGTCCAAACATTTCACATAACGATACTTTATTTGGAATTGATTCAAGTATAAACGATGTTGAGTCGTTATTATGCATTGATTCGATAGATGATGTGAGAATGGTTGGAATTTGGGGAATGGGAGGCATTGGCAAAACAACCATTGCTAGTAAAGTATTCAAAAAAGTTAAGAAGAAATTTGATGGTCATTGCTTTCTATCAAATGTAAGGGAGACATTGAGCACAATGGATGGACTAAACAAATTACTAGAGAAATTTGTTCGTGAGCTATTAGGGGACAAAGATGTAAGGGTAGATTCATCTCATCCAATTGATGACTCTATTCGGAGAAGACTCAAACGTATAAAAGTCCTTATTGTTTTAGATGATGTGGATACTTGTATGCAATTAAAATCTCTTCTAGAAACTAGCAGTTTGTATTCTCCGGATTCATTTTCTCCAGGGAGTGGAATCATTGTAACAAGTAGAGATTCACAAGTGTTAAAAGCTGTGAAAATGAAAAGTGATATATATGAAGCCAAACAATTAAAGGAAATTGAAGCTCTCCAACTCTTTAGTTGGCATGCCTTTGGCCCAAGTGATGCCCAACAAGATTATACAAAGTTATTAGAAAAAGTAGTAAAGCATTGCCATGGTGTTCCACTAGCTCTTGTTGTTTTAGGCTCTGAACTTAGACACAAAACAACAACATATTGGGAAGAAGCATTGAAAAAATTTAATACTATTAGTCCTTTAGAAATTCAAAAAATTCTGAGAATAAGCTTTGATGGACTTGATCGGGATCAAAAGAATATTTTTCTTGATATAGCATGCTTCTTTAAAGGTTTATCAAGGGCTATTGTGGAAAGGATGCTAAATGCCTCTGGTTTCCATGCTAGCATTGGAATAGATCGACTTATTGATAAATCTCTACTTAAAGAAGAAGAAGGAGAAATTACAATGCATGACTTGCTTGAGCAGATGGGGAAAGAGATTGTTGAGCAGGAAAAAGAAAAGCAGCAACAACAAAGCAGGTTATGGAAATTTGAGGACATCAGAGATGTATTGACTAATAACAGGGTAAGCTGCTACTTTTTGGTTTTTGTTTAGAGGTATTTGAATGTATTGTTTCGAATCCAACTGTGTTTTTTTTCACTTTTACTTAGGGGACCAAAGATGTGGAAGCCATATCACTACCATATGTATTGACTAGAAACAGGGTAAGCTGCTACTTTTTGGTTTCTTTTTAGAGGTATTTGAATGTGTTGTTTCGAATCCAACTGTGTTTTTTTTCCCTTTTACTTAGGGGACTAAAGATGTGCAAGCCATATTACAACATTGGTATTGTGATGTGATAGATATCAACCCTAAAGCTTTCATTCCAATGTGCAAACTCAGATTCCTCCATATAGATAGATTTTTTTGGGCCAAATGTCCTATGGGCCTTGAATATCTTCCTGACAGTATTATGTATCTCGAATGGATTTGTTACCCATTGCATTATTGGCCATCCAATTACAATCCAGAGAAACTTGTTGAGCTTAAACTGACGAATTCCCTGCTTAAAGGACTTGTTTGGAATAAGGTACAATTTGATATGCTTATTTTTTTCTAAATTAAAATTTTGTTTTAATGTATTGAATTTTTCAAGTGTCGTATCTAATTAATTATTATTTTCTTTTCATTACAGCCTCTTAAAAATTTAAAATTCTTGGATCTTTCTGACAATCAGCATCTAATAAGAGTTTCGGGTTTGGCTATGGCTCCTAATCTTGTAGTTATACGCTTGAGATGTTGTGAAAGTTTGGTTGAAATTGGATCGTCTTTAGAAAATCTGAAAAAGCTTACTGAATTAGATGTAGAAGGATGCACAAGTCTTTCTCATCTTCCAGAAATTCCATGTAGCATTGTAAAATTGAACTTAGGCAGGAATGGACTAAGGCAATTTCCCTCAACAATCGGGCATCTCACTCATGTTAAAGAACTGTTGTTTGAATTCTGTGATGACCTGGAGAGTCTCCCAAGTAGCATTTGCAATTTAATATCTCTTAAGAGAATTAATTTGACTGGATGTTCGAACCTCAAGAAGCTGCCAGAGGATTTTGGGAATTTAGAATCCTTAGAGGAGCTTGATGCATCTGAGAGTGGTCTAAGAGATCTGCCAAATAGCATTTGCAGTTTAATATCTGTTAAGAGAGTTAATTTGGCTGAATGTGATGAGCTCAAGAAACTGCCAGAGGATTTTGGGAATTTAGAATCTTTAGAGGAGCTTGATGCATCTAGAAGTGGTTTAGAAGATCTGCCAAGTAGCATTTGCAATTTAATATCTCTTAAGAGAATTAATTTGACTGGATGTTCGAACCTCAAGAAACTGCCAGAGGATTTTGGGAATTTAGAATCCTTAGAGGAGCTTGATGCATCTGAGAGTGGTCTAAGAGATCTGCCAAATAGCATTTGCAGTTTAATATCTGTTAAGAGAGTTAATTTGGCTGAATGTGATGAGCTCAAGAAACTGCCAGAGGATTTTGGGAATTTAGAATCTTTAGAGGAGCTTGATGCATCTAAAAGTGGTTTAGAAGAATTGCCATTGTCCATAAGAAATTTGAATAAACTGGTGAAGCTTAATTTACACCGTTGTGAACACCTTGAATCTTTGACAGCTCTTCCGTCGAATCTTGAATTTTCATATGCAAGTGAATGCACATTAATTTCTCGGAAGTTATATTTGTCTGGAGATGGAAACTCTTTTACCTCCCATTAATTTCATTTTTTCTTACAATACATGGGCTGTTTTAACACACGAAAATGGACAATCAGAAAATGGGAGAGGGTGGGATATTTTTTAATACAGCATGTCATGTGTTCCTTTGGAATGCAATCGTTCACCATACACATATAAAAGGTGTCTTATTTGATCATGATGGCTTTATAATGGGGTGTGGTGCTCATCCCATATTTCACAACAAAAATTAAAGCAAGAGAAAACATCAAGAGGATGAGGCAGATCCAAATAACGATCGAGATTTTGAGACCAAGAGAAAACAACTAGAGGAAGAGAATGTAGTTGATTTGGATCTAGATTTAAAACTTGGTAGTTTGATCAGTTAATTACATTTATCTCCTTTTTCTTTCAGTTTTCCTTTCTAATTCAAAATACCGCATCTTAGCCTTTTGTGTGACTAATCAAAATATTTCTGCAGAGCTGATAGAGATGGTGGAAGACCAATTCAAGAAACGGCTTCATCATTACCAGGAGTAGGGCTGTCGTAAATTCTCCTCGAACTAATAATGTAAGCATTGTAGTATAATCTTGATATAACAAGTTGTTGTTTCCTTAGAAAAGTCATGAATATATGTGAATTATATGTGTGAAAATTCTATAAATTTTGCATGGTTTCTCATTCTTTAACAGTTTTCTTTTATGAATCAAACTTGTCCTTTTTAATTCTGAGTCTACATAAATAACTAAAGGACGACTGTTTCTCTCTAGAGACCTCTCTCCTTTTGGTCTTTTTTCGACATACCACTTTAAAATGTTTTTATTACCTTTTTTTATCTCTTCGAAACAATATCCACATGTATATATTTTTTCAGAATTTTTTTTCCAATAGTTAGGAAAGTATCAGGAAAGTATCAAAAATAGCATGTTATATGTGATTGATGCAAAATACAGGGGGTATAAATTAGATATGTAAAACACAGGGAGGTACTAGTGTATTTGACCAAATCTCAGGGAGGTTATAATTATTTACCCTTCTCTTTGAATATGTTTTAAGTTTTCAATGTTCTGTTTCATTTTTTTTCCATTTTTTCTTTTGATTTAATTTTCAATTTTTTTATTTGCCTTTTATTTTCTTCAATTTATTGCTTTATATATATATATATATATATATATATATGTATATATATTCTCTAAATTAATAAATATTAATATATCGAAAATTAATAAATAGCTCTTTTGTTTTTCTTTTTTTTAATTATTGAAAATTAATTTTAATATAGCACATTCATAATACATGACTATAGGTTTGAGTAAAATTTTAAAAACAATGATTTCATATTTATTATTACTATTTTCTTTTATTAAGTATGTATCTGAATAAATTGTTTCTTTATATGTATTCCACTGAAAAAATTTTCAAATTTATTATTAAATATATATAAAACTGAATTTTTTGCATATTAAATTTATTATATGATTAGACCTTTTTAATGGTCGGGCACTAGCCAGGTGTAACGGTCTCTTTTCAAACATCATGAGACATTCAATTTTTTTTATCCGCTACGCTGTTATTAGATTTTTTTTTTTTTCAGTCGTTGGATTTCGTCAAAATATTGACAAAGTTTTTCTTTATTTTCTTCTCTTTTCCTATTCAGTTTTCTTCTTCCGTTTAGAAAATATCAGCCGTTGGATTTTGTGAAAGCATGGACAAATTTTTTTCCTTGCAGTCTTCTCTTCCCCTGTCAGTCTTCTTTTTCGTTACTCACATGTTCCTCATGTACTCCTCCCGTTTCATCTCTCAAATTTTTTGATTACAGTCATCTCTTTCTCTCTCCAATCTTCTTCTTCGTTACTCACAATTCCCCTCATATGCTCCTCCCATTTCACCTCTCAAATTTTTTTCGTGTAATCTTCTCTTTCTCTAATAATAGTTCCTCTCATCTGCTTCTCACTTTTGAACATTTCATAAATACAAGTTTCAATCGGGGGCTCAATTCAAACCACTATTGCATTTGTTTTCATTTCTCCCTCAATGATATTGAAAATCTTGAAAAATAATAATTAAAAAAAAACTTTGAAACAAAATCCACTTAGAATAATGAACCGTTCAACTTTTCAAAACCTAGATTTTTTATTTCCTCCCCAGCAAAGCAGTGGTTTAAAACTAGTAATAAATAATTTTTTATTAACATACGATTACTTGGTTTAATTAACATTTTTAGAATAAAATTTGAGAAATAAATGGTCAATTTTACTTCCAAAATTTTTTAAAAATAGCAACTTTATTTTTATGATACAAACCGTCAAATATTGCCCATGCATATAGGAACTTTAATTTAACTAAATTTTTTTATTTAAAAGAATTCATCAATAATTTTATCTGTATTTTCTATATTAATTCAGTTAAAATATATAACATGGAGCAAAATTAAACTAGGATTCTAACATGAAATTATACCATATTTGAGTATTTTGTATATAAAAAAGTAAAATTTATAATCTCCAATAATATCTATATCAAACTTTGAGCTTACAATGTTTACACATGCGTAAAAACTCATGCTCTGAAATTGTATTCCTTGTTTCACTCTTCAAATATCTAATTACTCCTTTATTTGAACTAAGCATTATCTACAGTAAAAATGAAAACATTATTTATTTATTTATTTATCATTCTATCAAGCAGCTCTCAGTCATATTTCCAATTGACTAAAGTTCAAAATCCTTCTATGCAATTTTCATTCTCTATCCAATGATCAGTTAAGCTCATATAATTCAAGTTTTGATCTTCTGTCCAAATGTTAATAGTAAGACATACACAGACATACTCATCTGTATAGATCATAGCTTATGAATCCATATAACGAATAGAAAAGTTCTGTGATATTTCCAGCAAATGGTGCAAAATTACACATTGACCTTTACAATTAACTTGAAAAAGAAAAGAACCCAAAATTGTCAACTCTATATATGTTGTGGTCTGCTACAAACATTGATACCATGCACAACAATACAAATACATACAAGGGTAATTCCGTAAATAGACAACTATGAACAAACCAGAGACTCTTCGCCTGCAACTAAGAAGTGCGGAGAAGACTGATTGAGTAGAGTATAAGAAAAAAAAAGTCAAATTCATTCCTAGCATTTATTTTTATTTCTTTATAACCCTTTCGAACCAGGAAGGTCAATCCATTGCAGTTGGATTTCAACTTCACCACATTCTACGTTCTTCAATCTGAGGCAGAGATTTTGATTGACTTTGCCATCTGTATATGTGATGCAGGTTTCTTCTGCTAAGCAATTTTGCCTGCTGGGTTGTGCTCTGCTAATTATGGTACCACTTGGAAGCCCGCTCAAATCCATCCTCAATGCCTCTATGAACGGTTTGATATCGAACTCTGCATCTCCCATTTTGTCGTCTTTGGTGAATGTATCGTGATCATACACAATCTGGATTACCACAAAATATTTCTCATCAATATCAGGAAACAATAGCAATAACAGAAGAACGCATTTGGTCTGCTGTAATGGAAGGTAATGCAATGAAGGATGCAATGGAATGAAAGTTGTAATGTAATGAAACGAAATGCTAGTTCCATTGCAATATTTGGATGCACAAAGCTGAAGAACGTTACTGCATTCTTTTGTCATAAAAAGCACATATCTGTCACATTGTAAAAATCGTTCTTGGCCAGAATTTATAGAAATAGCTCTAGAGATGGCGGTAATAAATTAACAAAATTAGCTCTAGTTACAAGACAAAAGACACATGAGGAAACAAAATCACAAACTGAAATGAGACAAACCAATTCTCCTCTTGAAATTGCATTAATGAAGGAGAAACCTGGTTGCTTCATGTTTCACTGGATTGCTTAACGCAGTGTTAATCAGACACAGGATAAAGATTTGGAATGTTTGGGCCCTTTTTTGAAATTTTGCAAGACAAGTATGCAGATTTCATTTGTGTATATGTACATTAGTGTCGCTTACTATGATCATAAAAGAACTCATCCTTTTGCACAATAAAAGGATAAAGCAGCAAATATGTGATGGAAAATTTACCAGTTTGACAAATTGGTTAGGATCATTAACAGAAAGTGTTAAATCCTCGTTCCACTCTGGATTAACATCATTCTTTATAACGCGAGTCTTTAGCTTCTGCATCGAATGAAAAGATATATAATAAGAGGACGTTTAGTATAAGTTTTCCTGCCACAATGATCTCAAGGAAAAGGCATAAATCAAATCAACATGGCTAAACTACAATGTGAAGATCAATCACACCAAAGATCAAAGTTGCCTGAATTCTAAGTTTCCTCTTGAATTACCACAAAAGGTGGAAATCAAAGAAAACTGATGTCATTTGGCCAAATTAAACACCACATCAAAAGAGGATTCTGCCATGATCTATGAACTTGCATAAAGCTAATCATTTAAAGTTATAAAATTATTAGTTACGTTTCATAGAAAAACATTCCAACATTTGTGATTGTTGCTTCATTTTAAAGTCGAGATCAATGCTTTATGCTTTATAAATGGAAACTCAGTCCTATCATTAGAGATTGAGAATTATCATATATATATACTTACTACTAACTAGACGATTTTTCACAAATAAATTAGCATATATTTCCAATTACTTGTCTTTAAAAAAAAAAACCATATGATTTGAATTATTAATAAAATAAGGAATTTAATTAACTTTGCTGATATAATATGATGACTTTACATTATAAATTAAAATTTTAATATAGTTTAATTCCAATTCCGATAGTTGGAGGGTCACAAATGATATTAAAATTAATGGTGAATTCTCTTTGCAATTTCGTACTTTATTTTTTTTTTTTTTCTTTCTAAATTCCTAGTTAATGTGATTTGAGTTATATGTTGAACTTTAATTGGTTTTGATGTGGTGCCCAACTCTATCTGAACTCTTTGATTAAAAAAAACCTCTATCCTAACTCAAAAAATTCATCCTTAATGTTCTCAAATAACTTGAAATCTTGCATTAAGCTAAATGACGATAACACAATAATTAACTTATCTACACCATCAACTACAAACTATATGTATCATTATTACTTCAATCTCAAAAGTTAACCTGCACAAACAATAATATTAGCTGAAATATTTTTTTTTTTCCAAAAGCTAAAATAAAACTATATAAAAGCAATAGGGTAAAAGATTTCAATTCAAGAAATTTAAATATAGGGACGAAGACGTGAACAAAAACTTAATCACAAATAATATAAAATTAATCAAGATTGTATTAACTAATAAGAAATAAATAAAAATAGTTGCAAAACAAAAATCAGCAGTTAAAGACTGGCATTTTGGGGGAACATATCTCTTCCTTTGGGCTGTATCTTTCTGAAGAAAATGGTTCCATTATACCTTTTTCTTTTTCTTTTTCTTTTTCGTAGAAGTTAATTTCAATCAAACTAACGTTGCTATAATTAACTTCAATTAGAAAAAGAAATAAATTAAATTTTATATAAACCTTGCCCGAGCATTTAGGACAGTGGAAAAGGCATCTGAAAATTAAAAACAGTAGATTATTAGCATATGAACAGTATGTAATAATTCATAGATAAGTGGTGACTGGAAAATTGTGAATTTAGAAGAGAGAAGACTACAAATCCAAGTAGACTGAACACTAAAAAACTGTGATATTCAAAAATTTCACGATTTGTTGATTCTTTGCACCATTGAATTTGGTTCTTGATTGTACCACTACAGCATTGCATACTTACACAAACTGTAACTGAGGCATTCTTATTCTTATAATTCAAAGAAAGAGACTATGAATGATGAAGGAAGGTGGTAAGTTCTATCATAAATAGAAGGGACGTTTACGTTCGTTACGTTTGGTTTTCTTATTAATGCTAATAATGATAATGATAGAGGTGATAAATAATGAGTCAAAATTTCATACACCTGAATGAATAATTTAAAGAAAGAGACTATGAATGGTGAAGGTGGTGAGTTCTACCGTCAATAAAAGGGACGTTTACGTTTTTAACCTTTGGTTTTCTTGTCAAGGCTAATAATGAAAATAATGATAGAGGGGATAAATAGTGGGTCAAAATTTCATGCAGCTGAGTTTGTTCTTTTTTTTTTTTTTTTTTTAATTTGGGGCTGACATGTTTTCTTTTTAGCTGATGTGGCACAATTTTGAAGAGTCCCATGTTTCAGATTTTATATAGATATAATAGATATAATAGATATCAGGTTTATGATAATTGTCAAAGGGGTGCTTACACAATTATACTAAGAACTTTTTTTAATTACAAAATCACCCACCAATAAAAAACGAATAACAGTTATACACTTTTAACTTTCAAAATTGCTTAAATATTAAAAAAAAAAAAAAAACTTTCCAAATTGCAGCATTACAATCTTTTTTATATTAAAAAAAAAAAAAAAAAAAACCACTCTTCCTTCTCCACACTCTCTGTGCGTGGCCTCACCCCTTTTGAGATCTATTACTTTTCTCCTTCCTTTTTTATAATCTTAATAGAATTTCACATTTATCACTCAATCCGTTCATTTCTTCATCATGCCGCTTTACAAAGTTCTTCTTGTAACGATCCGGTCCTAAGAGGTGTGGCGCCGGGATGGATGGCCTGAGCAAGGAGCGGCCTAGTGAGGGGTGGTGCCGGGTTAGAGAAACCTAAGCAAGGAGCGACCCTGAAGGATGTCGATGGGTGCATGAACAAATTGAATCTATACCGGAAAGAGAGGGTTTCGAGACTGTGCTGGTATGGGACGGTACAGTTAATAAGGGCTAGATTTTGAGACTGTACTGGTATGGGACGGTACAGTTGAAAAAGGGCATAAGAGATTTGATAGGTACTACATATTCCAGCAAGATGCATCTTCTTTTCGGTAGCCCATTCGGAAGTAACTTCAAAGTCAAGCGTGCTTAACTTGGGGAAATTCCAGGATGGGGATGGGTGACCTCTTGGGAAGAAATTTCCAGAAAGCATGTGAATGAGGACAAAACATGCTGGAAAAACATGTGTTGGTTTGTGGGGACAGACGATCAGATCCCGGATGTTATACTTCTTGTATTTTTTCTCTTTGAAATTAAATCCGTATTTATATATTTTTCCCACTTTTTTAATGGTATAAATATTTTATACTATTATGGGACTATTTTTTTGTTTATATCTTGATGAGGCTGTTCTTATTTTTTATACCATATTTATACCTTTATAATACCACTTCAATACCTTTATGCAAGCATCATAAGGTATCATGATGATTTCATGAATGTATAAAAATGATATCATAAAGATATAACAATGATATAGAATATAAATAACAAAACAATATCATGAAAGTATCATAAAATACTATTAAAAAAAAATCTTAAAATAACATTAAAAAACAAAGGTAAAAATTATATACATACGGAAAAAGTATAAACATAGTATAAACAACAAAAATAGTCTTATGAAGGTATAAATATAGTATTAGGAAGGTTTAAACATAATATAAAGTATGAACAACATAAAAAGTATCATAAGATACCATATTTATACCATTAAAAAAACTGGAAAAAAATATGTAAATATAGATTTCATTTCGAAAAGAAAAGAAAAAACAAAAAAAACTTTGTAAATCGATGTGACGAAACAGATTAAAAGATAAATGCAAAATTAGATTAAAATTAAAAAAAAAAAAAAAAGAGAAAGAAAAGTAATGGGACTCATGGGGAGGTAAAGTACACACATGAAGAGAGGATTGAGACAAAAATAATATAATATGCATTAAGTAATAAGAAAAAGAAAAGATGTACAAAGTGTAATATTGAAAAGTTAGAAATGAAAACTAAAATATTAGGGGGTGAAAAATGAAAAATAACATATAAATGTGTATAGTTTTGTATAATATCCATTGTCTAATGGAACTTAGGATTAACTCGAGCCCGCAACTAATTACTTTTGATAAAAATAGGAAATTTCCTTTATCTTGTTTTTCTCATTTTCATGATTGCAATCATATACATTGGTTATTACATTCTGAAAAATGTATTAATGCGTACTTTAATATTTATTTCAAAGAACATTATATGTTTTTGTGTTTTTATTATAAGTTGTCATTTATTTATTTTTTATTTGTGATCAGAAATGATGTCAAATTAATTGACGCCATGGTGCTTGAAGATTCGGAGATATTAAGTAAGAATTGTCCAAGCATTTCACATAATGATACTTTATTTGGAATTGATTCAAGTGTAGATTATAATCTAATAATCCAGGATTTAATTCTTATGTAGAAATCATTGATTAAAAATGTAATAACAGAAGCGTACATGGTTCCATGATCCCAGCACATTCTGTTTGAATCCGGGTATCTGATCTTTGGGTTGATTTGTAATTCCTCTGAAGGCTCAGAGAAGGATGGGGTTTTCTCTGAATTTAAGAAATATGTGTTTTCCTTAGGAAATTACACTCAACCAGGGACTATAACCCCTATTTATAAATAGTTGGTGTAAATTACTAATTAAGCCCATCATAAATTAGTTTTATACCCTGGTTTCTACGTCTATTATAAATTGACCCACACTTCTTTTTATAAAATGACATGGCCCTATTAAATTAATTAGATCACTTTAATTGGGCCTTTAACTTATTTATAATGATAAATACACGTTCCAAAATAGACAATGCACATACGTCTACGTGCCCAAATATCGGTAATGCGTTATATACATATTATAAAGTCCACAAAATCCTAACAATCTCCCACTTGGACTTTATAAGTATGTATTCACACATTATGCTTTATAATCGTGTGTGTATATATATATCATTTTAAACCAATCATGTCCATTAGTACATTAGTACAAGGATCAAGGGGGTTTTGGTTGCCAATATATTATCGGGATTTGTCACCGGAAATCATCCGATTAAAGCGGAAGAACGCGATGATTTCCTCAAATCCGTGCCCAGGAGCAATTGAGATGGAAATTGTAAAAACAAAAATTTAATCACCAGAGATAAATCTCTAACCCGGATTATCTCTACAAGAGATGGATGCAGACTACAAGAATCAAATTAGAATCTCTCCTCGTTCACGTACACGAACGCCTTACGAACACCACCCGTGCTAGCGTCGGAAAACACAAAACTATAGAGAGAAGGGAGGGGAGATTTCGGCTACAATGTGATGCTCTCCTTTAGGCCGAAAATCCTAGGGTTATTTTAACCCTAGGTGGCCGAAATTCTCAAGGAGAATTTCGGCCCAATTGGCTCCTCCTTTGTGTGAGCTTTCCTACTTTCATTTTAGGCCCAAATTTATTTTAATCAGTCTGGTTTAAATTAATTTCAAGCCCAACTTTAATTTACACATGTATACAATATATTACACCATGTAACATATTATTTACATTTAATTAAAATTGGTTTGACTAATTAATTTAATCCATTAAATTAAAATTAGATCTTCACAAAATAAATTCATATGTAAACCTATACATATGAATATTTCCACCCAGGAAATAATCTCATAATTAATCCAATTAATTATGAGAAAGCCAATCAAATATTAATTTTATTATTATGATCAATCCAATTGATCTTTATAATATAATTAATATAATCCTCTCTCTCCAGAGTGTATACTCCAAGTATATATGTGATTCCTTAAGTCAGTGTTCAGTCGCTCAATGTGTACGATCCCGTGGGCCCATCTTTATGTTGGCAGTGGGTCTGTGGCCCACAGACTGCAGTTGGGCTCTAGCAAGCCACTGCAGCCCCCAATTAAGCTGGAGATGGCAGTCCAACTGTTATCATAACCCAGTAGTTTTAACTTGTATATCCCATGTCATCGATATCGGTGTCTAACACAAAGGCATGGATTGATCATCCTCTTTTGTGTCTGGAAATTTACTTGATCCCGAATGTACTGAAGCTCACAAACAAGTTCCAACTTATTTGAGTGTGGCCGCACTCTTATCAGTCACATTCATCAAGAGGCCAGTGATATCTTCTCAGTGGACTACTGAGTGACAAATCCCTTCTGCATATCCATAGCATTGCCATGCTAAGTGACATACCCGAAAGTACCCATACTTGGAACCCTATTACAGGTCCTTTAGGCGTACCCCTAAGTATGCAACCTTACATGTAATACCATTATATGGTCAGGTCAAAGGATCCATACAAGTACTACACGGGAATCACTTGTGATACTATACCATGTGGATTTCTCGTTTAGTGGATCTATCCAGTACCATGTCCTTTTTACATGTACCCATTAACTTAGTTGACATCCCATGTCCAATGACTAGTAAGACACCGCCATACAACCAGGTTAATGATAGTCTCTAGTTCCATTCATTCCCATGACTGGAACAGACTACGGATCTTTTTATGGTCATATCGTTTACCCTATCCATGGTCTTACTGCCAAGTGCATGACACTTGTCATCGTGGATATGGATATGTCCATTGGATACTTCATTTAAGATATTGCACAAGATACATATAATAAATGAATTAATGCCTTTATTAATAACATAAAATGAGTATAATACATAAATCCAATAAATGTATAATACAAATACAAGGTCCAATGCCTCGGGACTAGGGCATATCCAACATATATGATACAACTAAACCCAACATGGTCACATATAATAATAAAACTAAATGACCTGGATCAAGTGTGGAAGCGTAGCATGGAAATTACATGTGATGTGATCAGTACATGCCTATTTCCAACTGGTCCAACCTTAACCATATGAGATCAAATAACATTTAGAGTGGAAAATAAAAAAAAAACTGAGTACTTTATTTAAACTAAATTGTCATGACATTGATAAAATAAAGTAATAGACTTAATTGTGTGTCTGAGACTCCCACTGAACCTAAAAATCCTCTAACAATCCAACACCCCTTCGGGGTACATGTTCGAGAAATAACTTAGGTACCAATGCTTTAGTCAGTGGATCCACAAGCATGGAGCTTGTACCTATATGCTCAACACTAATCTGACCTCTCTGAACTCTTTCTTTAATAACAAGGAACTTTATTTTTTTGTGTTTAGAATTTGACGAACTCCTGTTGTTATTGGCATAAAGGACTGCGGCCCTGTTGTCACAGTATATCCTAAGTGGTCTTTCAACACCATCAACTATTCGCAATCCAGTAGCAAAATTTTGCAACCAAATAGCATGATTGGATGCTTGATAGCACGCCACAGACTCTGATTCCATAGTGGAAGAGGTTACGAGTGATTACTTTACACTCTTCCAGGAAATTGCTCCACCACCAAGCAAGAAAATATATCCTGATGTTGATCTATGGCTATCTTTACATCCTCCATGATCAGAATCATAATACCCAATGATCTCCAACTGATTTGATCTCCTATACATGAGCATGTGATTCCTTGTTCTTGTAAGTATCGCAATACTTTCTTGGCTGCTGTCCAATGTTCTTTACCCGGATTGCTCAAGTATCTGCCTAGTACTCTGACAATGAATGCAATGTCGGGACGAGAACAGACCTGCACATACATTAAACTGCCAACCATAAAGGCATAAGGAAAATTCTACATTTCCCTTTTCTGCATATCATTCTTAGGGCATTGATTGAGACAAAACTTGCCTCCCTTAGTCACAGGAGTATTAATGGGATTACAATCTTGCATGCCAAACCTTTTAATATCTTATCGATGTAAGCCTTTTATAACAAACCCAAAATACCTCGAGAATGATCTCGGTGTATTTGGATACCTAATACAAGAGATGCATCACCAAGATCTTTCATCTCAAAATGTTTTGAAAGAAATTTCTTAGTCTCATGCAATAATCTTACATCATTAGTGGCTAGCAAAATATCATCCACATATAGGATCAGAAAGATAAAATTACTTCCACAAAACTTATGGTACACACAATCTTCAACAGTGTTAGCTTCAAAACCAAAGGATAACACTACTTTATGAAATTTGTGATACCATTGACGAGAAGCTTGTTTAAGCCTATAGATGGATTTCTTTAATTTGCAAACTAAATGCTTTAAGTCCTTAGAATCTAAGCATTCAGGTTGCACCATATAAATCATTTCCTCAAGGTCACCAATGAGAAATGCTGTCTTAACATCCATCTGATGCAACTCAAGATCATAATGTGCCACAAGTGCCATAATTTCCTAAAGGAGTCTTTCGATGAAACTGGAGAGAAAGTCTCTTTGTAGTCAATTCCTTCCCTTTGAATGAATCCTTTAGCGATTAGATGAACTTTATGCCTGACCGGTTTACCCTCTGTATCCCTTTTGGTTGTAAATATTAATTTGCAACTAATTGGTTTTACACCTTCGGGTAAAGGGACAAGCTCCCACACGTCATTATCTTTCATGGATTTCATCTCAACATTTATAGCATCGATCCATGATTGAGCATTAGGACTTTCAATGGCCTGACGGAGGTTGATTGGATCATTTTCCTCCATTCCACTGTCTGTCTCATGCTCTTGGAGAAAGACGATATAGTAATCTGGAATTGCATTTCTCTTTTCCCTAGTGGATCTCCTAAGTGGTACTGGTTCTTAAGGTTGTTGAGCTTGCATTTCCTGAATATTTTGTTGATCTTGATTAGGGGAATTTTCAATATTGTCTTCAGGTGCTGAATTTGCTTGTTGATTAAAACTAGGAATAAAAACCTGATCATGATCAATAGCAATTATAAGAAGAGAAATTACCTCTTCTTCAAAGACAAAATATTAGGTCTTCTTTCCCCCCCAAGCTCAATATCCTCAAGAAAATGAGCATTTCCCATCTCAAAAAACATTCTTCCTTTAGGATCATAAAACTTAAAACCCCGTGATTTTTCAAAGTATCCAACAAAATAACAACTAGCGGTCCTAGAGTCTAATTTCTTCTCATTAGGCTTGTAAGGCCTTGCTTCAGTTGGACATCCCCAGATACATAAATGTTTTAGGATAGGTTTCTTACTAGTCCACAACTCATAAGGGGTTTTGTTAGTTGCTTTTGTTGGAACTTTATTAAGAATGTAGACTGCAGTTTTCAGTGCATCTCCCCAAAGTGAGTCTGGTAAGGTAGTACGACTTATCATACTTCTCACCATATCCTTAAGGGTCCTATTTTTCTTTCAGCTACCCCATGCATTGCCGGGTTACCTGGCATAGTATAATGAGGGATGATCCCACACTCTTCTAGGAATTGGCAAAAGGCCCTAGACATTGTTCACTTGAACCGTCATACCTTCCATAGTATTCACCACCACGGTCGGATCTAACTTGCTTTATTGTTTTCCCTAGTTGATTTTCAACCTCGGCCTTAAAATTTTTGAAAACGTCCAAAGGTTGAGACTTCTCACGTATCAAGTATAGGTAGCCATAACGAGAGTAATCATCTATGAATGTTATGAAGTATTGTTGACCGTTCCACGAGGGTGTGGGGAGCGATCCACAAATATATGTATGTATTAATTTTAAGACGCCCTCAGCTCTCTTGGCTCTTAACTTTCTCTTGTTTGTCTGTTTGCCCTTAATGCACTCAACACAGATTTCATTACTTAAGGTGTCAAGTTCATTAAGTATCCCGTTTGACACTAGCCTTTCAATTCTCTATTTAGAGATGTGTCCTAATCGCTTATGCCCTAACGTTAATGAATTCTCATTAGTTAACTTTCGTTTAGTGCCACGTGAATTAACATGAAGGTTTTCATTATATGAGGTAACCGGATCAAGCAAATATAGGTTATCAAAACTAGATAAAGTACTGGTTCCAATGCATTTATTATCCAAATAAAGACAACATTGTCTGTTTCCAAATGAACAAACATAACCTTCTTTGTCCAAAACAGAAATAGAAATCAAATTCCGTCTAAAAGACGGTACAACATGTATCTCAGATAAATCCAAATAAAAACCAGACTTAAGCAATAACCTAAATGTTCCTATAGCCTCAACCTCTACTGAATTGCCATTCCCCAAATAGATGAATATTTCAGCATCACTTGGTTTTCAACAGTTCAGGCAACCCTGCATTGATATACTTAAGTGAGTAGTAGCACCAGAATCTAACCACCAAGTATTTTTTGGCACTGAAACTAAATTAACCTCAGAACAAATAAGAGCAAGAGATGTACCTTTCTTCACGCGCCAGGCATGATACTTAGCACATTCTTTCTTCATATGAGAAGGGTTTTTACAAAAGAAGCAACCTTGTTCAGGTACCTTTTGCTTCTTCTTTTATGGTTCCTCAACTGCAATCTTTTTGCCCTTCCTTTTCTTATTGTCTTTAGAAGATGACGCCAAATGAGCACTTTCCACCTTATGATGCCTCAGCCTCTCTTCCTCTTGCATAAGGTGAGAAATGAGCTGATTAAGAGTCTATTTATCCTTTTGGCAATTATAGCTCACCTCAAATTGACTGAATTGAGGAGGAAGAGAGATCAAAACCAAATACACGAGCAATTCTTCTGAAAGCTCTAACTTGAGTGTTTTTAGTTTTGAAGCCAAATGAGACATCTCAAGAATGTACTCCCTTATGTTCCCATTACCTTTATACTTCATGGAAACAAGCTATCGTAAAACGCCAGTTGTTTCTGCCTTTTCACTTTTGGCAAAGCGCTCTTCAAGCACTTCCAGGAACCTTTTGGCATTAGTCTCCTCAGACATAGCGCCCAGGAAAGTCTCAGGGATGGCTTGCTTCATGATCATTAGACTAATGCGATTAGAGCGCTCCCACTGAGCCATTTCCCTCTGTTATTTAGAGGTACTCTCATCTGAAAGCTCAGCAGGATGCTCCTCCCTAAGCGCAAGGTCCAGATCCATGCATCCCAGAGCAATTAAAACCTTATTTTTCCAAAGATTAGAGTTGGCTCCATTTAGTACTGGAGTCTAAGAATGGGTGGTGCAAATAAATCAAAGTATAGGGTGTTAAGTGTTACCGATTAATCTTTTGTGTATCTCACATTTTCAACAAAAATCTCATCAAATGAAATTCCCTTTGTCCCATATCACAAACTCTATTAGTCTGTTTTACAAGTCCGTTAATCATTAATCAATATCATATCAAGACATGGGAATTATTTTCTTTTTAGTAATAAAATGGTATTAAAAAAAAGTATTCCTTTCATGTTACTTGTATCATTATAATGTTTATAAGAGTTGACTTAATATAAAGGAAATGCTAAATTCGATTTCTAGTTCCATTATTCGAGTTCCTATAAATGAAGTAATATGTAAGATCATGACTATACTATAGGCATGCAATTGTAACGTTTTGGACCACGACACCATAAAATTGACCCTTATATGACAAAGAAAATATGTCACATTACACAATCAATTAGATAGACTATTTGAATTAAGTGGGTTATTTTCTGAACTAATCAGTTAGAAATAAAACAGATTAATATTTAATATGTATTTTAGCTTGGATCTGTTTTGCCATTTATCAATGATGAATTCAAAGGGATTTCAAGTACGTTCCGAGTACCAAACTCATCACCTCCTCCTCCAATTGTATAAAAAAGAGCATTTGCTTCAATTGTATAAAAAAAAAAGTACACTTCAAACCCCCTTTTTTTTTTAATACTTAATACTAACTAGACGATTTTTCACATGCATATATTTTCAATTACTTGTATTAAAAAAAAAAAACCATATGATTTGAATTATTAATAAAATAAGGAATTTAATTAACTTTGCTGATATGATACGATGGCTTTACATTATAAATTAAAATTTGTGATACATTTTGTGATACTATAATTATACATTTTGTACTGTTTGTTATGAATTCATGTATGAACTTAGATACTGCTATGATACATTGTGATACTGTGATTTTACATTTGTAATACTGTGACCTCATATTCGTTTCTTTTTATTATGATTTATGATACATTGTTTATATTTATATATTTTTATATATGCATTTGGTGTCGTACACTCTGTTGATACACTCTTGATATATTGATTATACATTGTTTATACGTTATTTGATATAAAAACCAAATATATATATATATATTGCAAGGGAATATTATTTCTGTAAATATATTATGTCTATATGTGTAATTTCCCAACCCTGTTAGGGTTTGTAATCTCTGTATAAATACTTCTATATCAATACAAATCTGATATACGGTTGATTTCTCATATGGTATCAGAGCCACAAGGGTTATACCAATATCACCGAATCCATCATGGCCACCGCCGGTAACACCTCCTCCTCTTCTTCCTCCACTGCAAGTTCTAGCTCTGGCACCCCATCCACAGATGCCTCTTTATCGACTCCCTTATTTTCCTCTTCTTCCACACCTGGTAATCTCCATAAAAATCATCTTTTGACCGCCAACAATTTTCTGGTTTGGAAGAGTATAGTTATGCCGATGCTCAAAGGACATGGACTGATGGGTCATGTCGATGGTCGGATTGTAGCCCCGACTCAGTATGATGCCGATGGCAATGAAACAGCATATTTTTCTGCCTAGGAAAGGCGTGATCAACAGCTCTTATGCTGGTTGTTAAATTCAATCTCTGAGAATCTGCTTCCTCAATTTGTTGGTGCGGCTACGGCTAAAGAGGTATGGGATCGCCTCTTAGCCGCTTATTCTGTTGGCGCTGGACCACAAATTCGAAATCTTCATTAGTAATTGACTAACCTCCGCCGTGGCAATGATTCTATTACCTCTTATGTGCAAACCGCCAAGGGCATCAGTGATCAACTTCATGCTTTAGGATTTCTGCTACCGGAGGATGATTTAGTGTACTCCATTATCGAGGGCCTGGGTGAACCCTACGATATATTTCAGGGCACCATGGCTACAAGAACTGAGCCAATTTCGTTCTCCAATCTGGTCGGTCTTTTATTAACTGAAGAGAGGCAAATTAAGTTCAACAGTTCCCTTTCTTCTCCTTCTTTGGCAGCAATATAACCAACTGCCCAATACGCTGGCAGAGGCTCATCGGCGGGTAGAGGTAGGAATTCTGGGTTCTATGGAGGCCGTGGCAGGCAGGCAGGCCGAGGAACCGGAGGCCGAGGCCAACAGCAGTTCCGTGGGGGACACTCGCCCAACTCTAGGATTTCGACTCCTACTCGGTCAAATCCTAATTTTGGGAACAACTATGGAGCTAATAATACAGATGACAATATGACTTGCTACAATTGTGGGGGCTCTTTGCATAAAGCAAATGTCTGTCCATCGCCAAAAATCTACAGGAACCGAACCAACTCTCCTTCCTCCAATATAGCTGCTGCACACAATCAGTCTTGGGTGGTTGATACAGGAGCCACACATCATCTTACATCAAATATGGAAAATCTGGCTTTGCATTCTGAGTACACTGGGCCTAAAGAGGTTCAAATTGGGGATGGTAATTTTCTTCCGATAACTCATGTTGGTTCCAATTTATTTCGTGCTGGCAATTTAAATCTTAAATTTCGTGATATTCTTCATGTCCCTTCTGCCAATTGAAATTTACTATTCGTTTATGCACTAACAAATTCTAATCCAGTTTCTGTTGAATTCTTTTCTGACTGTTTTCTTATTAAGGATCTGGAGTCGAAGGAGATTTTATACCGAGGCCGGAATGATGATGGACTCTACAGCTTGTGTTTAAATTCCAGTTCTAAGAATAAAGTTGTTAGTGCAAATTTTGCTAGCTTAAATGTTTGGCATGCCCGTTTGGGACATCCGTCTCTTTCTATTGTTAAACGTACCTTGCAATTGAATAAAATTAAGTTTGGTTCTTTTCATACCTCCTTATGTAATGCTTGTGCTTTAAGTAAGAGTCATAAATTGCCATTTGTTGATTCCACCTCTGTTTCCACTGCTCCTCTAGAAATGGTTTGTGCTGATGTATGGGGACCCGCTCCTATTAAATCTTATGATGGTTATTCCTATTATGTCTTATTTTTTGACCATTATTCGAAATATACCTGGTTGTATCCTATGCATCACAAATCTGATGTCTACAATATCTTTATCCAATTTCGCACTTTGGTTGAAAAATTCTTTGGCTCCTCAATTAAAATTTTTCAGTCAGATGGGGGTGGAGAGTTTATTTCTTTGCAATCTTATTTTTGAGAGCATGGTATTTCTCATCGGGTTTCTTGTCCTTATACACTAGAACAAAATGGGAGAGCGGAGCGAAAACATAGACATATTGTTGAAACCGGGTTGTCACTACTTCATCATTCCCAGATGCCTATTAAATACTGGAGTGCAGCCTTTGAGTGTGCTGTTTATAATATCAATCGCCTTCCCACACCAATACTCTCCCATGATAATCCTTATAACAAATTGTTTCGAGTTCAACCTGATTATTCCTTTCTTCGGGTTTTTGGTTGTCGTTGCTACCCGTGGTTGCGTCCCTATACTCAGCACAAACTTCAGTCTCGTTCCGTTCCTTGTGTCTTTTTGGGGTACAGTAAAATTCACAAAGGCTACAAATGCCTTGATCTTTCTTCTAGCAAGGTTTATGTCTCACGTCATGTTCTTTTTGATGAACAGGTTTTCCCGTTTCATGTATTGACTGATGATGTGGCTAATGTATCACCTCATGCGGATTCTATTGATACTCTTGGTTTCAGTCTATCATTGCCTACAGCTCCAATTCTGAAACCGAATCCTCTTTCTTCAATCTCTCCACCTGAGACACCAACTCACTCGAGTAATTCTGTTGCCACTGAATCTGAGCCTCATACACCACTGTCCTCTACTGCTGTGCCTTCCTCGAGTTCACCTATGGTTGGTTCTAATGATCTTTCTACTTCTTCAGCTCCTCGGGTTGTGCATCGGTCTGCGGCCTCTAGTTCTCCTTCATCTACGGAGTCCCCTGGTATTTCTCTTGCGCTTGATCTTCAGCGCTATACTACCACGGTTCCTACAATGGTTCCTTCTAATCCCGCTGGTGGAAATTTGGTCACTACACGCAGCAATCGTGTTGTGAAGCCAAAACAAGTGTTGAATCTGGTGGCAGCTAAGTCTCCTTCGTCATCCCTTAAGCCCTCATGTTATACTCAGGCTATCAGGATTCCTGAATGGAGAGCTGCAATGTCTGATGAGCTCAATGCTCTACTTGCCAATGGCACGTGGGATCTTGTTCCTCGTTTACAGCATCACAATGTGATCGGGTGCAAATGGGTTTTCAGGGTCAAACAAAAGGCTGATGGATCTATTGACCGTTACAAAGCTCGATTAGTGGCCAAGGGGTTTCATCAACGACCAGGGATTGATTTTCATGATACATTCAGTCCCGTGGTCAAACCTACCACTATTCGTATGCTTTTGTCCTTGGCTGTCACTTTCAAATGGTTCGTCATCCAACTTGATGTCACTAATGCATTTCTACATGGACAGCTAGATGAAGTTGTTTATATGCAGCAGCCACCTGGATTTCATGATTCTCGCTTTCCTGATCATGTCTGTCGACTTAAGAAATCGCTTTATAGGCTCAAGCAGGCTCCTCGGCAATGGCACAAGTGTCTGACCGATGCTCTTATTCAGTTTGGTTTTCTTGGTTGCAAATATGATAGTTCCCTTTATTATATCAGCAATAACTCATTGAAAGTGGTTTGCCTGATCTATGTCGACGATATTCTCCTGATGGGTGATTCTTTGCAATATGTTAATCGAGTGATTGACTTTTTGCAACAACGGTTTGCAATTAAGAATTTGGGCCGTCTTCATTACTTTTTGGGTATTGAATCTGAATGGACATCTGGTGGTTTGTTTCTTCACCAAACCAAGTACATTAATGATCTCTTGGTTTGAGCTCAAATGCAAACTTGTGCTTCTATTTCTTCTCCTGTTAATATTAGTCAGAAACTCACGGCTGATGGAGGGGAACCATTTCTCGATGTCACCCTCTTCCGTTCAATTGTTGGTGGATTACAGTACCTGACATTCACTCGGCCCGACATTTCTTTTGTTTTCAATCGTGTGTCACAATATATGCACTCTCCAACACTTGAGCATTGGACAGCTGTAAAGTGTATTTTACGTTACTTGAGGGGCACTACCAGTTTTGGTTTGCGTTTTCTGTTGGAAATGCCCTAGTCCCGAGGCATTGGTCCTTGTATTTGTATTATACATTTATTGGATTTATGTATTATACTCATTTGTGTTATTAATAAAGGCACCAATTCATTTATTATATTTATCTTGTGCAATATATATTAAATGAAGTATCCAATGGACATATCTATATCCATGATGACAAGTGTCATGCACTTGGCAGTAAGACCATGGATAGGGTAAACGATATGACCATAAATAGATCCGTAGTCTGTTCCAGTCATGGGAATGAATGGAACGGGAGACTATCATTAACCTGGTTGTATGGCGGTGTCTTACCGGTCATTAGACATGGGATGTCAACCAAGTTAATGGGTACATGTAAAAAGGGCATGGTACTGGATAGATCCACTAAATGAGAAATCCACATGGTATAGTATCACAAGTGATTCTCATGTAGTACTTGTATGGATCCTTTGACCTGACCATATGATGGTGTTACATGTGAGGTCGCATACTTAGGGGTACGCCTAAAGGGCCTGTAATAAGGTGCCAAGTATGGGTACTTTTGGGTATGTCACTTAGCATGTCAATGCTATGGATATGGAGAAGGGATTTGTCACTCAGTAGTCCACTGAGAAGATATCATCGGCCTCTTGATGAATGCGACTGATAAGAGTGTGGCCACACCCAAACAAGTTGGAACTTGTTTGTGAGCATCAGTGCATTTGGGATCAAGTAAATGTCCGGACACAAAAGAGGGTGATCAATCCATACCTCTGTGTTGGACACGGATATCAATGACATAGGATATACAAGTTTAAACTACAGGGTTACGATAACAGTTAGACTGCCATCTCCATCTTAATTGGGGGCTGCAGTGGCTTGCTAGAGCCCAATTACAGTCTGTGGGCCATAGGCCCACTGCCAACATAAAGATGGGCCCACGAGATCGTACACATTGAGCGACTAAACACCGACTTAAGGAATCACATGTATACTTGGAGTATACACTCAAGAGAGAGAGGTATATGTATATTAATTATAAGGATCAATTGGATTGATCATAATAATAAAATTAATATTTGGCTATACATAATTAATTGGATTAATTATGAAATTATTTCCTGGGTGGAAATATTCATATGTATAGGTTTACATATGAATTTATTTTGTGAAGACTTAATTTTAATTTTATGGATTAAATTAATTGGTCAAACTAATTTTAATTTAAATGTGAATAATATATTACTTGGAGTAATATATTAAATACATGGGTTAATTAAAATTGGGCTTGAAATTGATTTAAACCAGACTAATTAAAATAAGTTTGGGCCTGAATTAAAAGCAGGAAGCCCACACAGATAAGATAGCCAAGCTGGGCCTCAATTCCCTTAAGGGAATTTGAAACCCTAGGGTTAAAAACCCTAGTAGGAATTTCGGCCAACACAAGTGTGGTAGCCACCTTTCTTTGGCCGAAACCCTAGCCCCTCTCTCTCACCGAAACTTTGTGATTTTCCGATGCTAGCACGGGTGGTGTTCGATAGGCGTTCGTGTATGGGAACGAGGAGGGAATCTGATTTGATTTCTGCAGTCTTCATCCATCTCTTGAAAGAGATAATCCGGGTAAGATTGATCTCTTTATGATTAAATTTTAAGTTTTACAATTTCCATCTCAATTGCTCCTGGGCACGGATTTGAGGAAATCATCGCGTTCTTCCGCTTTAATCGGGTGATTTCCGGTGACAAATCCCAACATTTTCGACCTTGCAAAGTGTTACTCACTGGTTTCTCAGATTCTGATTGGGCTAGTTGCCTTGATGACCGCAAGTCTACAACTGGTTTTGTGGTGTTTTTGGGTTGTAATCTCATCTCCTGGGCTTCTCGAAAACAACGGGCTGTTTCTAGGTCCTCCACTGAGGCGGAGTATCGTGCACTTGCCTCGGCAAGTTCTGAACTTCATTGGATAAACATATTCTTACAGGAGATCGGTTTTTCCAAGTTGCCTCCACCTGTCCTTTTTTGTGATAATTTGGGAGCGACTTATCTTACGTTGAATCCCGTTTTTCACAATCGGAGTAAGCATTTGGAAGTGGATTTCCATTTTGTTCGTGATCGTGTTCGTCGTGGTTTACTCCGAGTTCAGTTTTTGCCATCCCAAGATCAATTGGCCGACTGTCTCACCAAGGGTTTGAGCAAGCAATGTTTCTTATGGCTTCGTGACAAGTTGACAGTTCATTCCTCTCCCTGTACAACTTGAGGGGGGTGTAAGGGAATATTATTTCTGTAAATATATTATGTCTATATGTGTAATTTCCCAACCCTGTTAGGGTTTGTAATCTCTGTATAAATACTTCTATATCAATACAAATCTGATATACGGTTGATTTCTCATATATATATATATATATATATATTTATTTATTTCGAAGAGAAAACAGGAACAAAAAAAAATAATCTAAAATTGAATGATGAGAAAAGTACTAGAATCCACAAATCACTTAATTGGAAAATTTTGAAAAAATTTATAGTGTTTTTGTCTATTTTTTCGTTTCACGTAAAAAAAAAAAGCGCCAAATTTTATAAGTATTTTCCTAAACAAACCAATGTGAAAAGTTGTTTTAGACAAAAATACATAAAGTCGTTTTGGGCCATCATAAAGTCGCCCAAACAAACGGTCAATTTCCCATGCATTCATATTTTAGAATAAATATAATCCTAATTATTTTAATTTGCTACATATGCTACCAGGTTTATGTATCGAAGGAAGTAAAGTGCCCAAGTGGATGAAAAATTTAAACACAAAGGGCAAATCATATTCAAGGAATCAGAAGAAGCAATTGGAAAATAGAATTTGAACGTACCTTGAAATTCAAACAGAATCGTGAAGGAATCGATGGCAATACACAATTTCACGCCCTAACTAGTTCGACAAGGAATAATTAGGCGAATGTAATAGTTGAGAGGGAGATCAAGTATCGGTAGTGCAGAACGATTAGTTTAGAATGCATAACAACAAGAATCCATTAACATTAATTGCAATTGGATTTCAATATGAATATAACTTTGAGAAACAAATAAAAAGCAGTGAGAACAAAACATTGATCGAAAGCAGATCTGAAAATAAAAAGGAATGAGAGAAAAAGCTTAACTAGAGATTGGAGCACATCAAAGATAAACTTGATACTCGAGCTCGACGCCAAGATATCACAGTGAGAAAAATCGAAGAAGATGACGGCAAAGAAGGACTGAGAATGACGGTGACAAGCGACAGCCGCGAACTACGAATGCAAGTGACCCTGTCTCTCATATGATGTACCATATTTGAAGTTGTGTATATTCTCTTCAATCTCAGGTATAATCTTGATATAACAAGCTGTTGTTTCCTTAGAAAAGTGATGAATATATGTGAATTATATGTGTGAAAATTCTATAAATTTTTTATGGTTTCTCATTCCTTAACAATTTTCTTTTATGAATCAAACTTACTCTTTTTAATTCCGAGTCTACATAAACAACTGAAGGACGACTGTTTCTCTCTAGAAACCTCTCTCCTTTTGGTCTTTTTCCTGTTCAGGCTCCACTGCTTGTACATGGGCACCCATCAATTCCCAAGCAGTATGATGAAACATGCACATTAGCTGCGACACTCTAAGATGGTACGTGCACAGCCTAGTACCATCTTTTGCGGCTAGGACAGTTGATGAACTTAATCCAAGTTTGCTATCCTAGGTAAGGAGTAGACTGAATGTAGTCATGGACGGTTGATGCAAATGAATGAAAGTCACTAAACTTTAATTCCATTATCAAATAAATCTATTATTACCTGATCGTGGAAAATCATTGCCAGAATTGTCACGTGTTAGTCAACACCAAATTTGAAATACCAACATGATGCCACAATAGCTTCATCCAATAAAAAAAATGACATATAGCACTGATATATCATCCATGTGTTTTGACACATTTGCACACATGGGTGCTACGTATCTAATTTTTCTATTATATTTTGCCTCTTTTTCTATTACTAGACTAATGTCCGCAAATTGCATAGGTATACGAAATTGAATATACACAAATTATAGCTATCAAGACTTTTAGATAATTTATAATTTTATGTAACTATTAGAATAAATAATTTCAAAAAAATTTAAGTAGAATACTGTAAAGGAGCTCACATTTTAAAATTTATGAAAAAGAAGCCAAAACAGGAATATAAAGAGGTTTTAAATAGATACAACTTAATAAGTTTTATAAAGTACCCTATGTCCAATAGGTAACACAAGCTTAACACTACTATTTTCTCTTCTAAACAATGCTGAAAAATCATCAATTCATAAAATATTAAAAATTTAGTCAATTAGAGTTTCTCTTTTGTGACCGTTTGACTTGAAGGCTATTTCATATTTGCCGTTAAAGTAAACAAACAAAAGTGAAAAGACAACAAAAAATCATATTGTTATAAACCTACAACCAATATTTACGAAGTAAATCACAAATTGAGAAAAAAAAAAGACTAATTAGATCTCTTCCATATTGTAAAGTTAAAACTTAGGTGAAATACATACCCTTGTTTTATCATGATAACAATTTAGTATCATGATTGATTTGTATCTTTTCTGCATATACATAGCATAATTTTATGTTAGTTTTTTTATTCTTTTTACTTTGCTACTTTTTTGATACATAAATGATGCAATGAAACAGAAATGTATAAGTATTGTATCAGGAATGTATTAGAAATATATCAGAATCAAAACAGAATAAAAATGTGTTCTTATCACTAAAAAAAAAAAGGATTTAATGGGACAAAAAATTAGGGACAACTTACATATATATATATATAGAGTCCCTAATTGTAGAATCAATATTGGAGGTAATTGTTTTTATAGTTCCCAATTCTTTGTTAAAATAGAATTGGAGACAATATTTAAAAATTAAATATATAATTGATTTGAGAATTGGGGACAACTCTATCCGTGAACCTTTACCCGATTTCTTTTCTCTTTTAATTAATTTTGGAGAATTATTAAAATCTAAGATAATTATAATTTCCTTTTTTTAATTTTTTATTTTACAATTTCTTTCTCCTCCTCCCCTTCTCTTCTCTTCTGGTTTTACAATATCCCTCTCTTTCCCTCTGTTATTTGCCGATTTCTGTTCTCTTCCAATAAAATCTTTTCTCCTCTCAAGGATTGTAATGATTCTCGCCCTCTGGATTTTGCCTGAGATTTAGGGTTTCCTTTCCATTACCAGATTCAATTAAGAGTGGGAATGGAGGGAGGAAATAGTCCTCTTGGGTCTGGAGATGCCGAATCTAAGTCAAAGCATTCCCGGCTTGAGAAGATTGTTGAGGGGTAAAGTTTCTTATTGTATAATTTAATTGATTGCTAGGTTGGGATGGTTCGGTTTCATTCCGTTAGTTACGCTACTAAAAGATTGGTTTTCCAGGTTTTCATCCTTCTGAAAATCATTTACATCTTTGCTTTTACTTTTTCATTTATTTTTTTTCTTCTCTGCAATTGAAGGGCGGAAACAGAAATCCCTGCAAGTTCTGGTTTAGCTGCAGAAACTTCCAGTGAATTTGGTGATCATACACTTCGTTCAGCCACACCCCTCTCTGAATGCCTTTTACCAGGCCAAAAGGCTCCTCTAGATTTTACTTTAAAAACAAAAATGCTGGTGTCATCCTCTTGCACGGTGAATTGGTGAGTATGTTGCTATATCTATGCTAACATATTCCTTATTAGTGTGTTTTTCTATATGCACTTTGAGAAAAGATTAGATTGATGAAGTAATTAATAGATCTCCTGCCTTATGATAGTGTTGTAGGCTTGTAGCAGTTGGCGTATTTTACCTATTAAACAAATTATTAGTCATTGTTCGTGTTCCTGCTGATGTACTTGTAATGGCAGCTGTAAAACTAAATTACATGTATACAATCATTCATTAAATGAATATTTGCCACTTTAAGCCAATGTGTTGGCCTTGAGAACTGTAGACTACCACTTAAAATCTAGGAAGTCATGCTGAGTAGTAATGAGATATTAGTTTAAAAAAGGAAAATTGACCGTGTCAGTGATTCTGAGTTGCACTGACTGAAGATTCCCACGTTGTTATGTCATTGATTAAGATGTCTTTCAGGTTGCATTATGGGTTCTGTTTTTGAGCTCTATATTTCTTTGCATTTATGCATAATTTGCTCTAAATGCTGACATGTTTCCTTTCTTTCAGCCTTGGTTGTTACACATGAAATCAACATTTAGAAGCCTGTGTGATTTCATTAATGAGTATGATCTTACTGGTTGGTATTGTTATAGCTTAATGTATTTTCTTACGTTTTGCAGGATTCATAGGTCAATTATGAGCAGTACCTATATCGGCATGCCTCATACAACTGCTATATGTTTGACTGTTAATTTGGTTATTAAGTATATCATGTGTGAGAATAACTGGAACATGTGAATAGTGCAAGAGCTTTCATCTGTGCGATTTTATTCTTACACCTTTCTCTTCAGCAAATCAACATTTATTTTCTTCATTTTATGAACTACATGCTGAGTTGCTAACTTGCCGTTTTCATGCCTTTTGTAGTGTGTACTTCACATTTTGTGGTGATGTTCATCTGTTGTAGTTGCTCAGGAGTAACTAAACAGTTGTGCAATGCTTACATCTCACAGTCAATTAGAGCTCTGAGGTCATTGTTGAAAGAGCATGTAAGTGCTTATGTATAATTCACTTTGATTAGTTTTAGTTTGGGGTCTATAATTCTTGTATGACTGTGATTAATCATTAATCCATGTTTACAGCATAGGTGCAACTTATATTCCCTTATTATCACTTATTGGTGAAAGCTTTTATCTTTTAAAAAAAATCATGAGTAGACATTGGTTCAACTTAAATGGTCCTTAGTGCACGGACCAGTAATGTTTTGTTAATTATGGCTGCTATGCATGTTGAACTTTGATAATCTAACTGAAGTGAAAGCCTTTATGTTAATTGACAATAGAATTGGTTTTGCTCCTTCACCAAAGCTTTGAAATAGATATTGTCTATGTTGGAAATGATGAAATAGCAGAGGTTAAAAGTTAGTTGCTTTTTTTGGCAGAAAAAGCCAAAGCATTTGGTTCTAAAGGATGATCTACTGAGGAAATAGGTTCTTTGGAGCTGGTTTTCCTCTGTAATTTTTGTTTTCTTGATTAACTTTTGGTCTGGAATCAATGGTTTAGGACGGATGATTCGTTGATGATTACTTTGTTAGGTTAGTGAAAGGTATATAGCAACAGCACTGGGGTTATTGCTAATTGATTGAGTCAATCAGTTACTGTCTTGTGGTTTTATCATGATACCTTTTTTGTCCCAAGGTATTTAATTTTCCTTGCCCTGTTAGAAGTCCTTTCCAAAAGGGGAAATTCCATACAATTTCTTTTTTTCCAAGGGTATGGATGGTAGTGGAGAGTATGGTTGATAAGCTAGAGATTTTCCGATGTCTTCAAGCTTCTTGTATGAGATATAGTAAGAGAAGAGGAGTCAGTTAAAGTCCCAAATATGTGAACCTGAATGTCATTTTTGTCCTGCATTTAATTCTTTCAAAAAGCATAGATTTTAAACTTAGGAAATTATCTTGCAGCCATACAGGAGGTTTATAGAACCATGTTGCTGCTTTACATGATATTTTGGTTTATATGACAATGTTTCTGAAACCTTATGATATTTTGGCTTTTGAAACTTATAGGAAGATAATCTTTTGGAACCCTTGAGTTGACTTCAAACTTATTTCATTTTCTTTTGTTGCCGATTCTTTTAGCATGTAACATTTGAACTAATACACCATTTTTTTTCAGGTATCTGTAGAGATCCTAAATGGTGACTATTTGGCTAAGTCACTTCACTCCAAAGGTGTATCTTTTCTGAAAAATTGTGTGTATTTACATAATATAGAATATATTGATACTTGTTAAGTTCTCTACCTTTCGATTTCAATTATTTATTCTAGTTTCAGATTCCCTTTAATTCAGGTGCAGTTAAAATCCTCTGCCTTTTGAAGTGTTCCTGCTGCATCACTGTAGTTGGGTTTCCATCAATGATTTTCCTTGTTCGAGGTAATTACTTTCTAGTTCAAACTTGAGTTTGACAATTGCTTGGTTTGAGTAGCTAGTTCAATTTCACTTTTATGTTAGTAGTAACTCATTATTTTAGGTTTTTGTGTGGAGTCTTTTTTGATATTTTAAATAAACCAAGTACAAGTTGTTGATTATGCAACAATGGTTTCCTGTTTAGAACTATGTTGTTCTTAAGTAACTAATCAAATCTTATGACATGAATATTAGATCACATGCTTGAAAATGGAAACTAGAAACTATGATACTTGGTATTAGGAATTCATAGCTAATTACATTGATATACGTACTGAGCCAAGTTGTTCAATAATATGATATATACTATAGCCACTGCTAATTGCAGTTGCCGGATTTGTTAAGACGGTCATTTGTTCTTCTCCTCCTATTAATTTTATTTTCCAGCTATTGATATAAAATGGAATGAAATGCTATGGAAGTTTGAAGCATACAATATTTAATCAAACAGGTTTAATAATGGAGTTCTCTTGAATGTTAAACCAGAGGCGCGAAAAGAAAAAAAAAAAAAAAAGCTGAGTAAAAGCTTCATATTGGAATTTAAACTAGCATTTATGTTTTTTACTAATTCTGTGAGCTCTTTGTGAGAGTATAATCCATCTTTTTTGTCCTCGTATCGTTTTTCTTTCGTTTACTTTTTGGTCTGTATAAAGGTTGAGTCCATATTTGGGACATTGGCTGTGCATGTTGAGACTATAAGGAGTAGCAGCATTAACAATGGTACATCAGTGTCACATTACAAGCTTGAAGAGAATGCGCGGGGGAAGAAGGGCCTTTTAGCATGACTTTGTTACTAAGTTGTTAGTTGCTAGCTATCAGATTTGAGTACCCAAATTCGTTTTGTGTAGCTACTTTTATTTCTCAGTTGACACTGTATATAAAGCTACTTTACACATCAATAACATTATTGAGAAAAATTTCATCATTTACAATCTTCTTTGCAGAAGTAAATTTGCTTTTGCTGTCTACTCGTTCTTAATTTTTACAATATATATATATGAGTTCCATTCAATCCAAATTTGTGTGTTGCTAAGATAGGGACGAATATAGTGTGACGACAATTGTTCCTTCATTTGAGAACAAATAATTGTCCTCTAATGTGGGGACAAAAGTCGTCTTCTTTTGCATAGGGATGATAATTGTGCCTTTATTTGAGAACAAATAATCGTTCCCGATTGTAAGGACAAAAGTTATCTCCATTTACATAGGAACAACAATTGTCCCTTTATTTGAGGACAAATAATCGTCCCCAAATGTAAGGACAAAAGTTGTCTTTTTTGTATGGGGACGACTGTCGTCTCTCATAATAGAGATGACAATTGTCCCTAGAAATGAGGATAATATCATATTTTCCGTTCCCTATGGAATCGGGAACGGAGCTTTTCGGCACGATTATTAAGGACAAAAAATTTGTCCCCAAAAGCATAAGAGACAATTTTTCATACATTAACTGCTTTTTTTTTTTTTTTTCGTAGTTTATTCAATAATTTTCTTTACCTAAGGCATTCTATGTGCATGCTGATATTAATGTTCTGTTGTAGCATATTTGTAGGAACGTGGCATCAACAACTACAATTGGTTTGCAGTGTTGCCAACCTCGTATTGATGCTTCCATAGATACAAAGAGGAACATGAATCTGTTTACTATTATTTCAAGGTTGATTGTTGTTCCTGAATTATCCTTTTGAGCATGTAGAGGTAGCTTGGTAGTTTTTTGTATGATTCTGATAGTGTTCCTCTTATAATTTTAAGCGCCTCTTCTTTTGATTTCTAGACTTTTTGGTAATTGATTTCTGCTCCAATTTTATTCTCTCATATCATTTACTATAACTGAAGCTGTGTATATTCTTTTCAATCTCAGGTATTTGTTCTTGATCATATTTGCAATAAATCTTGTTAGCTATAGAAATTAAGGTATTTTATCATTCATTTTAATTCAATTTTGTTAATTTCATGATCTGATTTTGAGTTATTTTTGTAGTTTTATGGTTCATTCGATTCTAAGGAGCTGAATTGCAAATTTATGAAATCTGTTGCAGCTAGAGCTGAAGTTTGGAGATTTTATAGGGCTGAAATTGTGGAATGGAGACACCAAGGGACTAAATAGAAACTTTAGAGGGCTTAAGATGTAAAATGAAGTTTCATAAGGATTAGTCAGAAATGTTGGGGACCATTTGCTGGTGGGATTAATATCTACCATTAGATTAACTGAAAATCTCATCCCTTTTCACCAAAAACAACACTATACAGTTATCACCAGCTCTTTGCCATAGCAGCTTGTAAATTCTCCCAGAATCAACCCATCCCTTACTAATCCCATCTACTAGCATTCTATCAGATTGGTATGAGATTCATCTATTAGAATTGAATTCTGTGGGCCCCATTCAATGTTCTGCTTCATTTTTATTTTTTCTTCCATTTTTTCTTTTGATTTAATTTTCAATTTTTTTTTCCTTTTATTTTCTTCCAATTTCTTGCTTAATATATATATATATATATATATTCTCTAAATTAATAAATATTAATATATCAATGAATTAATCATTGGTTTTTTTTTTAAATGGCTCTTTTGTTTTTGTTTTTATTTTTTTATTATTGAAAATTAATTTTAATAGAGCATATTCATAATACACTACTGTAGGTTTGCGCATAATTTTAAAAACATTGATTTCATATCTATTATTACTTTTTTCTTTTATCAAGTACGCATCTAAATAAATTGTTTCTTTGTATGTATTCCACTGAAAATATTTTCAAATTTATTATTAAACATATATAAAACTGAATTTTTTGCATATTAAATTTATTATATAATTAGACCCCCGACCTCTTTTCAAACATCATGAGGCATTCGATTTTTTTATCCACTCTGCTATTATTAGAATTTTTTTTTAAATGCAGTCGTTGGATTTGGTCAAAGCATTGAAAAAGTTTTTTCTTGTTGTCTTCTCTTTTCTTATTCAGCTTTCTTCTTCCATTGGATTTTTCTTGGAAAATATCAGTCGTTGGATTTGGTGAAACCATGGACAAATTTTTTCCTTGCAGTCTTCTCTTTCCCCTGTCAGTCTTCTTTTTCGTTACTCATGATGCTCCTTATGTGCCCCTCCCGTTTCATCTCTCAAATTTTTTCATTACAGTCCTCTCTTTACCTCGCCAATGATAGAGATAAAGGAATGATAATGTAATTTTCACTTATTGTACAAAGTGTATTTCAGTCCTTGTAGAGTTAGGGTTCCTTACCTGTATATGTACTCTCAATATCAATACAAATCACGTGTTGCCTCAATAGTTTTCATGGTATTAGAGCCATCGATACCCTAACCCTAAACATGTCTCAAACCAACCCACCTCCCTCCGTCACACTGCCACCGTCGTCTTCCCCAGTCATGGCAACCGTCAACTCGAGTTCTCCATTGATTCCTCCGCAATTGACAGATGCTGATTCCACTATTGTATCCATCGTTCCTAGTGTACCGGTTTGCTCAACCATTGTATCCGTCGTTCCTCTCACTGCCACACCTATGATTCCTGTAGCTGTGCCAACGCCTCCAATCACATACCCTAATCCGTCTACCTTCATCACGAGCAAACTCAATTCGTCGAATTTTGTTCTTTGGAAAGCACAGTTCATCACCATGTTAAGAGGTTGCTGGATGTGGCACCATATTGATGCGAATCAATCAGTTCCACCGGAGTTCCTTGAAGGTCAGATTAGAAATCCAACATGTGACACTTGGGAACAGCAAAATCAACAGGTACTCAGTTGGTTATTCGCCTCAATTGAAGCTAATTTATTACCACAAGTTATAGATGCCCCTACTGCCGTTGAGGCATGGAATAGACTTAATAGAGCATACTCTCCAGGGTTTAGATCACTAATCTGAAATCTTAGAGCCCAACTACAGACTCTAAGTCGTGAAAAAAATGAGTCAATTACAACCTATACATTGCGTGCTAAGAGTATCAAAGACCCGTTGGCATCCTTAGGATATAGGGTGCAAGAAGATGATTTTATTGATTCTATACTTGGTGGTTTGGGTGAAGATTATAGGTTATTCAATCTCACCCTTGAAACAAAAATGGAACCCATAGAGTTTGAAGATTTACTTGGGCTCCTGTTGATAGAAGAAAGGAATATTGCTCGACTGACCCAATAGAGAACCATCAGTGTTGCTGATCAAATGCCACCACCAACAGCCATGGTGGCTGCCCGACAACAGACACCCCAACAGAGAGGATGGGGTCAACGGGGCAAAGGCAGAGGTGGCCAGCAGAGAGGATGAGGCAGCAGCTATTTTTCAGACCGTAACAGCAGTTTTTCAGACCGTGGCAGCAGCTATTTTTCTGATTATAGGGGGCAGCAGCAGCAGCAAAAGAAAAATTTCAGTACCCCTGGTTATGATTCACGGCCCACTTTCAGACACTTTGATCCTTAGACGGTAACTTGTCACAATTGCAAAGGTATTGGACACTACGCCAGGGACTGTTCCTCACCTAAACTAACCCGAGAAGCCAATCCACACCGCCCTTCCTCCAACTTCGTCGTAAGCAATGCTCCCTTATAGTCTTGGGTTGTTGATTTGGGTGCCTCTCATCATATGACCTCCGAACTGGGAAACCTGAATCTTCATTCTGAGTATCAAGGACCTCAAGAAGTAACCAATAGGTAATGGCTCTAAACTCTCCATATCTCTAGTTGGTCAATTCTCATTTCAAATTAGGAATGAAATTTTTCAAATTCGTGATATTTTACATGTTCCGCATTCTTCCCACAATTTGTTATCTGTTTATGCTTTCACTAATGCTAATCCTGTCTCTGTTGAATTCTTTGCTGACCATTTTGTGATTAAGGATTTGGACACGGGAGCATTTGGTGCAAAGGTTGGAGTGACAACGGGCTATATTCCTTGTGTGCTGCAGCGCTGAAGTCAAACTCCTCCAGGGGTTCTTCTTTCCCTTCAGCCAATTTAGCTTCCATTAATACTTGGCATTATCGTTTAGGACATGCTAATTTTCCTTGTGTTAGACAATTATTGCATTGGAATAAAATTGCTGTCTCTGATTCCAAACATTCTATGTGCAACTCTTGTTTTATTAATAAAAGCCATAAATTACCCTTTGCTTTATCAAAATCTGAGTCTAAAGCTCCCTTGGATTTAATTTGTGCTGATGTTTGGGGGCCAACACCTACTGTATTTGTGGATGGTTACTCTTACTATGTTCTGTTCCTTGATCACTATAGCAAATACTCTTAGATTTACTTTCTGAAACACAAGTCTGACGTTGCTCCTATTTTTAAGCATTTTAAACTACTTGTGGAGAAATACTTTAGCAATCAAATTAAATCTTTTCAATCGGACTGGGGGGGTGAATTTATTGCCTTACAACCATTTTTTAGGGAACATGGCATCACACACAAAATCTCTTGTCCTTACACCCCTGAACAAAATGGGAGTGCCAAACGGAAACACAGACATATAGTTGAACATGGCCTTGCTCTCTTACACCGTGCCAAATTACCTAACAAATTTTGGACCTATGCCTTTGATAGAGCCACCTATCTAATTAACAAAATCCAAATAGCCTCCATCAATTTCTACACAACATATCAATGACTTTTTGGCACACCCCTTGACTACATGAACCTTCATGTGTTTGGATGCCTGTGTTTCCCTTGGTTACACCTCTACACTAAAAATAAACTTGAACCACGATCCAAAGAGTGTATTTTTCTTGGCTATAGTAAACTCCACAAGGTTTTTAAATGCTTTGATCCTATTTCTTCCCCTTTTTTTTATCTCACGCCATGTCTTGTTTGATGAACAGGTCTTTCCCTATTCCAAGTTGTATGATGATGGGCACTCTTCTTCAACTTCACTGACATAATTGGGTACCCTCACTCTCACCATATCGACACCGCACCCACCAGTACCTATAGCTCTTAGTCCTCACCAAAACACGAACCAACCTGCAATCCTACCTTCTAAACACCCGGTTAGCAGTAACTCACCAGTATCGCCCCCACCAACCCCCACACCGAACCTAACCGAACCAATAGCCTTGCTCTCTCCTTCGCCATCTGACCGAGCTCCGTCTATTACCATTGGCCTATCTGTTGGTGTGCCCTAGTTCTTAGGGCATTGGATTCTTGTATTTTGTATTATACATTAAGACTCATTGTATGAATACATTATTTGTGTCACATTAATAAAGGCAATTAATCTATTTCATTTATATCTTGTGCTATAATATGAGTAGAGTATCCATTGATTGATAATCATAAAACCTATCCCAAGTCTGTTCTAATCGTGAGAACGAATAGAACCACAGACTTGTATATTCGATGACTGTATGGTAGTTCTTAACTAGCCATAGTACTTGTATAGTCAATCATGAATATAGGTACATGTCATTGACATGGGACTGGATCGATCCGCACAAGAAAGCCACATGGTTGTCATGTCATAGGTCTTTCTTGAATAGGTCTCTTTTGTCCTCAGACCAGATTTCATTATTATATCAATATGGAATCCGGTTCACTTTGACATACGCCTAACAGGTCTGTAAAAGGATGCTAAATACGGGTATGATTGGGTGGACCGGTGAACATGTTGATATTGATGATGAAGTGATGGAATTGCCACTCGGGTGACACCGAGATGATATCATTGGCCACTTGATGAGTGGGACTGATAAGTGTATGGCCATACCTAAATAAGTTGGTTGCTTATTTGATTAATCAGTCAACTCAAGATCAAGAAATATAATAAACAACAGAAGAGGATGACAGACACCATGCCTCTTGTTTATTCATATCGATATCGTTAGGCAAAGGACGCTATGAGATTACTACCGGGTGAGTGTCTTCTAAAGACTGCTGCATCTCTGTCTTAATTGGGGGCTGTAATGGTTTGCTAGAACCCACTTACAGTCTGTGGGCCTTAGGCCTACTGCCAACATAAAGACAGACTCATAGGATCGTGCACATAGATCAACTGAGTTGGAACTTATAGAAATTGTACATGTAATGTACATTGGAAGGAATGCGTTAATTAATTAGTTGACATTCGGTGTCAAGGTAATTAATTGACATTGGGTTGAATTTAATTTAATTAATAAGTTTACATAATGTAATTAATTAATTTATCAATTAATTGAATTACATAAAGTAAACAATTAATTAAATAATTTTCCTAAGTAGGAAAATTAAATACATGTATTGTATTAACTTAAGTGTGATTTAATTTTATTTAGGGGTAATTAAATTTAGCCAAATGGAATTAAATTACATAGTATATACTTTTTAATTAAAGTTTATTTATGTAATTATAATCCTAGTGGGCTTGGGTTTAATTAACCTAATTAGAACCCAATTAGACAAGGTGTCTATAAAAGGGCACACTTAAGGGATAAAAACCTAATTCAACTCTAATTAATTGCTGGAAATTTCAGCCACCAATTGCTGCCCCAAAACAACCGAAAATCCCAGCATTAAACCTCCATTCCTTCGCGTCTTCGGCTAGCACCGGTTCCCGCTCAATAGTTGGTCGTGCACCGGACTTTGGAGATCGCAGTTTCAAAAAACGATTCTGCAGCAGTCTCTAGAGGAGATGAATCCGGTGAGTTAATCTCTCTTGATTCTTATTTGATTTTATTCTAATCAATGGTAATTGGACACGATAGGTGGATTCTAGGAAATTTTAAACGGTGTATTTTCCACTGCGCCACGTTATTTTTCCAATGACGAATCCCAACAGTGGTATCAGAGCCTAGGTTTTGTCCATTAGATTGATTGGAATTGGTTCTTGAAAGCGTTCTTGAAGAAAGAATGTGTTTCAAGTTTGTGATTTTAGGGTTTTTATTCAATTGGTTTTGATTAACCCTAGTTTTTTGATTGGGGTTTTTGATTATTTTCCCCAATTGGTTTCCATCTATAGTTGTTTTGGGTTTTATTTGGATTTTTTTTGGATGGATTTTTTTTTAATGATTTAATAAAAAATAAAAAAAAAATTGATTTTGGGTGAAGGGAATCGCAAATTTGCGATTCCCTCACCTGCAGCAGGCTGCTGCATGCGCAGCAGCTGGCTGCTGCTGCAGCCTGCTGCCGCGGCAGGCTGCCGCGCGCGGGTTTCGGGTCCGGCTTTTGGATTTTGCGGGTATTTTTTTTTATCCCGGACCATAATGCAAATTAAATTAAATTTTTTAAATTAATTTGTGTTTAAATTATTTATTTTATTGGCATGCATATTTAATTTAATTGTTTGCATATTAAATTGAATATGGAGTTTGTGAAATTGGCCCAATAAACCGTGACACCGGTTAAAATTGGGAGAGCTAAATTTTAAATTTGTGACAACCCAAATTCAAGTGGGAGCAAAATTGTTAATTTTGCATTTATGGATGTTATCCATTGGGCCTTTATGGGCCTTAGTCACATTTGTTAAAATTGGCGATTTCACCCTAAGTAACTCGGCTTAACATTTATATTTATAATTTGGAATGCCATGATCATGCATCATATTGGTATGTATGTGCACGACATGTACTTTGTTTGAAATGTTATGTTGAGTTCTATGGGCCCTAAATTATTATCGGTTGTAATTTAATTTTGGGAAATATGGCCTGCGTGCCATTTTTTTATTTTGATGTAATTTTAGAATAGATTTTATTTTACAAAATTATTGTAATTGCATCAAGTATGGAGGAAGGCCCAAATGGAGCAAGCCCATGGTGGGAGCCCAAGAAGGATTGCAGTCCGGCCCATGAAGAATTAGATAGGATATCTAGTTTTTCATTAGGTTGTAATTAAAGGCCCATAGGATCTCATTTATTTTAAATTAAGTATGCTATTGCATTTGTCATATAATATGGTTGTATGGATCACCAAATTATTACCCGCGTTTATGCATGCTAAGCCGCATCACTTAATTATAATCCGGAAATTAAAATATTGAGTCGCTTAAAAGTGCTTCCCACATTCACACCTCTTCCTCTCATTGATGCTGCAATGTGCTCCATGCCCTAGCTGGGTATATTGTAGTATTCGGTGGGCCGTCGAGGGTTAAGATACTTGTTATGGTTAACATGTGAATGGTGGTTTGACTCAACATGGGTAGCATTAGCTCAGAGCGGGCCCTAAGCGCAGATGGGTAAAGTGTCAATAAGCCCATCAAACCAAGAGTCCTTCGTGGAAGGATTGGATAGGTTGTCCTACCAAACGAATCAATGGTTGGTTAGTGAGCCCTAGTTCGGCCAGTCATTGATAAGTTGTGGATCTTGGTCAAGTCAGCCAATTAACAACACCAACAAACAAATTAAAATCGGATTATTAATTTGAATTGGCTTAAAAGCCCTTTATTTCTAACTCAAGCAATGATTTCTTCCATGTAGATAATCCCATTTCAGTTAAGCAATTTAAATGGCTGCAACAAACAACAACTCACTCTCACTTAGGTCACTCTTAGAGAAGGAGAAGCTTTCGGGGACTAACTTCCTGGACTGGGCTAGGAACTTACAAATAGTTCTTAGACAAGAGTCTAAGGAGTATGTACTGAATGCTCCTTTACCAGCTGGCCCTCCTGCAGGTCGAGGCATCACCACGGCGATGGTGGAGCAGTACGATCGGCATGTGAGGGATGACCGAGATGTCTCGTGCCTCATGCTGGGTACCATGGCTTCTGATCTTCAGAAGCAATTCATGGACGAGCATGCTTATGAGATGATGGATCAGCTTAAAAAGATGTTCCAAGATCAGGCTCGTCAGGAACGTTACCTGACAACTAAGGCACTTTGCACCACTGTGATGGCAGCTGGGACTTCTGTTAGCACTCATGTGCTAAAGTTGAAGGGGTATATTGATACATTTGCCCGCCTCGGCTTGCCAGTTCCGCAGGACTTGGCAAAAGACATTATTCTCGGGTCACTTCCTGAGTCTTACAACCAGTTTATCATGAATTACCATATGCAAAGGTTGGATAAATCGGTTGTTGAGCTGCATGGCATGCTCAAGATTGCTGAGCAGTCTCTTAAGAAGACTCGTGAAGTATTGCTGGTGAACAAGGGCAATACGCCCATTGCTAAGGGAAAGGCCAAATCTAAGGCCAAAGCTAAGGCCCAAAAGGCCAAGGCTAACGACAAAAGGGTTGTGGCCCAACCTAAAGCAAGGGTTGCCTCTCCTGACGATGTTTGCCATGAGTGTCATGAGAAGGGGCACTGGAAGAGCTCATGTCCAAAGCTAAGGGAGCAACTGAAGGGCAAAACTGCTGCTTCAGGTATTTATGTTGTTGAGATTAATCTGGCTATTTCTACATCTTGGGTCTTGGACACTGGATGTGGATCTCACATTTGTTCAAATGTGCAGGGTCTAAGAAATAGGAGATTATTAGGATCTGGAGAAGTAGATCTTCGAGTCGAAAATGGTGCTCGGGTTCAGGCCATGGAGATCGGAGATTATTTCTTGGAGATGCCTAGTGGACTTGTTTTGGAACTAAGAAACTGTTATTTTGTACCTGCGATGCGCAGGAATATTATTTCCGTTTCTTTGTTGGATATTTCTGGTTTTGTATTTAATATTGGACATGGTAGAATTTCTATGCAATGTGGCAATATTATTTATGGAACAGCATTTCTTGAAAATGGCTTATATATCCTTGATCTAAAACGTGAAAGTTCAATCTATAACATAAATACTAAAAGGATTAAACAAAATGAAATTAATCCTACTTACATCTGGCATTGTCGACTTGGCCATATAAATGAGAAGCGCATTGCTAGACTTCACTCTAGTGGAGTGCTAGGGTCATTTGACATCCAGTCTTATGACACATGCGAATCTTGTTTGAGAGGCAAGATGACAAAGGCGCCTTTTAGCAAGACTGCTGAAAGGGCCTCAGAGCTATTGGAGCTAATACATTCCGATGTATATGGCCCAATGAGCACTAGTGCTAGATCTGGTTTTCTATACTTCGTCATCTTCACGGATGACTTCAGCAGATACGGTTACATGTATCTGATGAAGCATAAGTCTGAGACTCTCCAAAGGTTCAAGGACTTTAAGAATGAAGTAGAAAACCAACTTGGCAAGAAAATAAAAGCACTTCGGTCTGACCGAGCGGGTGAATATTTGAGCCAAGAGTTTGACTCGTTTTGAGAGAGTGTGGGATTGTATCCCAACTCACTCCTCCTGGTACACCCCAGTGGAATGGAGTGTCAGAGAGGAGGAATAGGACCTTACTTGACATGGTCCGCTCAATGATGAGTCATGCTACACTCCCTGTCTCCTTTTGGGGATATGCTTTAGAGACAGCTGCTTACATTCTTAATAATACACCAAGCAAGGCAGTTGAGGGAACACCATATGAACTATGGAAAGGCTGAAAGCCCAATGTTTCCTTCTTGAAGATTTGGGGCTGCGAGGCACATGTTAAGAAATTAAGAAGTGGCAAACTCGAGTCTAAATCTGTCAAGTGCCAGTTTGTGGGTTACCCTAAGGAAACTAAGGGTTATTACTTCTACAATCCGGCCGAAAACAAAGTTTTCATAGCCAGAAATGCAGTCTTCTTGGAGAAGGAATTCCTTTCCAAGAGAGACAGTAGGAGTAATGTTGAACTATCAGAAGTTCAAGACTCACAACTCCTGTAGCTACTGCGATGCTTCGGGAACCAATCTGACTACTCAAGAAATTGAGGAACCAGAAACGGTTGCACAGGACCTTAGAAGGTCTGGTAGGACATGTCATCAGCCAGAGAGGTACAGCTTTCTCGTGACTGATGATGGGGACCTTATGGTCGTTGACCAAGGGGAGCCCAAGACCTATCAGGAGGCTGTTGAAAGCCCATAATCAGGTCAATGGCGCAAAGCCATGGAGGCTGAGATGCAATCTATGCACGATAACCAAGTATGGGACTTGGTGGATCCACCTCCGGGTGCTAAGGTGATAGGTTGCAAGTGGTGTTTCAAGTTAAAGGCCCTGTGTGTAGAAGATGGTTAGTGGGAGCGTTTCCACCGTCCTAGTGCTGTATGTTGACGACATCCTTATCATTGGAAGTGACATACCAACACTGCAAGGGGTTAAGCAGTGGTTGAGTAGGTGCTTCGCAATGAAGGACTTAGGCGAAGCTGAGACGATCTTAGGGATCAGGATCTACAGAGATAGATCCAATCGGCTTCTAGGCCTAAGTCAGGCCACGTACATTGACAAGGTTCTAAAAGGATTCAGCATGGACAAGGCAAAGAAAGGATTCTTGCCTATGCGCCATGGGTTGAAGCTGAGTAAGAAAGATGGTCCTAAAACAAAGAAGGACCGGGAGAACATGGAAAAGATGCCTTACGCATCTGCTATTGGATCTATCATGTACTCCATGTTATGTACGAGGCCTGATGTCGTGTTTGCACTAAGTAAGGCTAGCCGGTACCAGTCGGACCGCGGTGAGGAACACTGGAAGGCAGTCAAGGCAATCTTGAAGTACCTTAACCGTACTAAGGATGCTTTCTTAGTGTATAGAGGTCAAGATGAACTGGTAGTGTCAGGTTACACTGATGCAAGCTTTGAGACCGATGAGGATGAGAACCAGTCACAGTCTGGTTATGTTTCTCTCCTGAATGGCGGTGCCATTAGTTGGAGGTCCTCAAAGCAGGCCACCATTGCTGACTCTACAATGGAAGCTGAGTACATAGCTGCGTGCGAAGCTCAAAGAAAGCCGTTTGGATCAAGAAAGTCATAACGGAGTTGGGAGTAGTGCCCACTATCCTAGACCCAGTTGATGTTTTTGTGACAACAACGGGACCATCGCACAAGCTAAGGTGCCCCGGTCACACAAGAGATCCAAACATGTACTCAGAAAGTTTCACCTCATTCGGGAGATCGTGAACATAGGTGACATATCATTGCAGAGGGTTGACACCAAGAATAATGTTGCTGATCCATTGACCAAAGCGCTGTTGCAGACACAGCACGACGGTCATACCAGATCTATAGGAATTAGGGCAATGCCCACTTGGAACTAGTGCAAGTGGGAGATTGTTGGTGTGCCCTAGTTCTTAGGGCATTGGATTCTTGTATTTTGTATTATACATTAAGACTCATTGTATGAATACATTATTTGTGTCACATTAATAAAGGCAATTAATCTATTTCATTTATATCTTGTGCTATAATATGAGTAGAGTATCCATTGATTGATAATCATAAAACCTATCCCAAGTCTGTTCTAATCGTGGGAACGAATAGAACCACAGACTTGTATATTCGATGACTGTATGGTAGTTCTTAACTAGCCATAGTACTTGCATAGTCAATCATGAATATAGGTACATGTCATTGACATGGGACTGGATCGATCCACACAAGAAAGCCACATGGTTGTCATGTCATAGGTCTTTCTTGAGTAGGTCTCTTTTGTCCTCAGACCAGATTTCATTATAATATCAATATGGAATCCGGTTCACTTTGACATACGCCTAACAGGTCTGTAAAAGGATGCTAAATGCGGGTATGATTGGGTGGACCGGTGAACATGTTGATATTGATGATGAAGTGATGGAATTGCCACTCGGGTGACACCGAGATGATATCATTGGCCACTTGATGAGTGGGACTGATAAGTGTATGGCCATACCCAAATAAGTTGGTTGCTTATTTGATTAATCAGTCAACTCAAGATCAAGAAATATAATAAACAACAGAAGAGGATGACAGACACCATGCCTCTTGTTTATTCATATCGATATCGTTAGGCAAAGGACGCTACAAGATTACTACCGGGTGAGTGTCTTCTAAAGACTGCTGCATCTCTGTCTTAATTGGGGGCTGTAATGGTTTGCTAGAACCCACTTACAGTCTGTGGGCCTTAGGCCTACTGCCAACATAAAGACAGACCCATAGGATCGTGCACATAGATCAACTGAGCTGGAACTTATAGAAATTGTACATGTAATGTACATTGGAAGGAATGCGTTAATTAATTAGTTGACATTTGGTGTCAAGGTAATTAATTGACATTGGGTTGAATTTAATTTAATTAATAAGTTTACATAATGTAATTAATTAATTTATCAATTAATTGAATTACATAAAGTAAACAATTAATTAAATAATTTTCCTAAGTAGGAAAATTAAATACATGTATTGTATTAACTTAAGTGTGATTTAATTTTATTTAGGGGTAATTAAATTTAGCCAAATGGAATTAAATTACATAGTATATACTTTTTAATTAAAGTTTATTTATGTAATTATAATCCTAGTGGGCTTGGGTTTAATTAACCTAATTAGAACCCAATTAGACAATGTGTCTATAAAAGGGCACACTTAAGGAATAAAAACCTAATTCAACTCTAATTAATTGCTGGAAATTTCAGCCACCAATTGCAGCCCCAAAACAGCCGAAAATCCCAGCATTAAACCTCCATTCCTTCGCGTCTTCGGCTAGCACCGGTTCCCGCTCAATAGTTGGTCGTGCACCGGACTTTGGAGATCGCAATTTCAAGAAACGATTCTGCAGCAGTCTCTAGAAGAGACGAATCCGGTGAGTTAATCTCTCTTGATTCTTATTTGATTTTATTCTAGTCAATGGTAATTGGACACGATAGGTGGATTCTAGGAAATTTTAAACGTTGTATTTTCCGCTGCGCCACGTTATTTTTCCAATGACGAATCCCAACACTATCTTCTTACGGTCCCTTGTCATCAGCGTCAATGTCCAATCCTGTTGCACCCGTGACTTCTACTGTCTCCAGCGCCCTTCCTCCACAAAGGCGCATGCTCACTTGGTCTTAGACTGGCTCTTTGAAACCCAAGGACCCCAAAGCTCTTGTCAGCTCCTTACCCATGGAACCAACTACCTTTCAGCAGGCTTACAAATCTCAGGAATGGCGTCAGGCTATGACTGAGGAGTACAATGCACTGATTAACAATGGCACTTGGATACTGGCTCCACCGGCTAAAACTCAGAATGTGGTTGGTTGTAAATGGGTCTATCATTTGAAAACCAAGGTAGATGGTAGCATTGATAGCTTTAAGCACGCCTGGTGGAGAAAGGCTTTCATCAAAGACCTGGCATTGATTATTTTGAGACTTATAGTCCTGTTATCAAACCAGATACTATTCGGTTCCTCTTGGCAATTGCAGTCAATTCCAATTGGACGGTTACTCAACTTGACGTCTCAAATACTTTCCTTCATGGAACATTAGAGGAAGATGTGTACATATCTCAACCTCCCGGGTATGTTGATCCTTCCAGACCTAATTATGTCTGTAAGTTGAAGAAATCTCTTTATGGTCTCAAACAGGCTCCTTGTATGTGCACAAATGATTGACAGACTTTCTGCATTCTCTCGGGTTCAGGGGCTCCAAATCGGTTATAAGTTTGTATTTTATTCACACAGGTGCTCTGTTTGTGGTGTGTCTCATTTATGTTGATGATATTTTGTTAATGGGATCCGATTCCTCCTTAATCCGAAACTTGGTGCAGCAACTACAGCGACAATTTGCCATTCGAGATATTGGCCGCTTGTCCTACTTCCTGGGTGTTGAAGCCTCATGGCAGCCCAATGGGCTATTTTTATCTTAGTCCAAATATATTACTGACTTGCTTTCCAGGTGTAACATGCTCGACAACAAAGGTATTTCTACTCCGATGTCCTAAGGAACGACTGATGTTAGGTGGTGATCCGCATCCTGACCCTGCTGAATACCGAGGTGTGCTTGGTAGCCTCCAATATTTGTGTCTGACTCTGCCAGACATTGCCTTTGCTGTAAACAAGCTGTCCCAATTCATGCTTGCACCGACTGTGTCTCATTGGCAAGCTGTCAAACGGTTACTTCGATATCTTAACAACACACGCAGTCACAGTTTGAGTCTTCACCGAAATTCCAGCCCTGTTTTATAAGGGTTCATTGATGCTGACAAGGCCGGCAACCAGGATGATCAGAAATCAACAACGGGCTACATAATCTACCTTGGCCGTAATCATATTTCTTGGAGTTCGAAGAAACAAAACTCCGTTGCCTAGTCTTCCACTGAAGCGGAGTATCGTGCGTTGGCTACAGATGCCTCTGAAATTGGCTGATTACAGATATTGTTACAGGAAATTGGTTTCCGTATCTCCTATCCTCCTCAACTCTGGTGTGATAATATCTCCGCTACTTACTTAACGGCCAACCCAATTTTTCACAATCGTAGCAAGCACATTGAAGTAGCTTTTTTCTTTGTTTGTGATCGGGTTTCCAAGGGCTTACTCATTGTCCGTTATCTTCCTACTTCGGATCAAGTCGCTGATATTCTCACCAAGCCTATGCTAAAGGATCGATTGTTGCTTCTTCGTGCCAATTTGAGCCTTTGTTCTAACCCGGCTCAAATTGAGGGAGGGTGATAGAGAGAGAGGAGTGATAATGTAAGTTTCACTTATTGTACAAAGTGTATTTCAGTCCTTGTAGGGTTAGGGTTCCTTACTTGTATATATACTCTCAATATCAATACAAATCACATATTGCCTCAATAGTTTTCAGCCAATCTTCTTCTTCGTTACACACAATTCCCCTGCTCTACTCCTCCTATTTCGTCTCTCAAATTTTTTTCCTGCAGTCTTCTCCTTCTCTAGTAATAGTTCCTTTCATCTGCTTCTTCCTTTTGAACATTTCATAAATACAAGTTTCGATCAAGGGCTAAATTCAAACCACCATTGCATTTGTTTTCCATTTCTCCCTCAATGATATTGAAAATCTTGAAAAATAATAATAAAAAAAAATTGAAACTAAATCCACTTAGAATAACAAACCGTTCAACTTTCTAAAACCTAGATTTTTTATTTCCTCTCCAGCAAAGCGGGGGTTTAAAATTAGTAATAATTAATTTTTTATTAGCATACTATTACTTGGTTTAATTAATATTTTTAAAATAAAATTTGAGAAATAAATGGTTAATTTTACTTCCAAAATTTTTTAAAAATAGCAACTTTAGTTTTATGATACAAAAATTCAAATATTGCCCATGTATATAGAAACTTTAATTTAACTAAAATTTTTTATTTAAAAGAATCCATCAATAATTTTATCTGTATTTTCTATATTAATTCATTTAAAATATATGACATGGAGCAAAATTAAACTAGGATTCTAACATGAAATTGTACCATATTTAAGTATTTTGTATATAAAAAAGTAAAATTTATAATCTCCAATAATATCTATATCAAACTTTGTGAGCATGTCTCAAATTTTTTGTATGATTCTATTTTATTTGATTTATAGCATATAAATTTAAATAATGAACATCTTCTAAATCCCCTTAAACTACAATGTTTATTTGATTTACAATGTTTAATTTAAATAATGAACATCTTCTAAATCCCCTTAAACTACAAATGTGAGAATGCGTAAAAACTCATGCTCTGAAATTGTATTCCTTGTTTCACTCTTCAAATATCTAATTACTACTCCTTTATTTGAACTAAGCATTATCTACAGTAAAAATGAACACATTATCTATGTATTTGTCATTCTATCAAGCAGCTCTCAGTCATATTTCCAATTGTTTCTTTCTTAGGATTAGAAACTAAAGTTCAAAATCCTTCTATGCAATTTTCATTCTCTGTCTCTATCCAATGATCAGTTAAGCTCATAGGAAATTAGCAACTGTTACTAGTAGATCCATCTGATGTGCAAGATCTCAAAGGAATTTATGCAATTGAGTTGCAGAATTGATTGCAGAAATGGAGAGATGCTTTGGTGGAAATTAGCAACTTAGATGGCTTTGATTCCAATACTTTTTTTATATATCTTTCTTTTTCGAGTAAACAATTATGACATCAACGTTTATCCAAATACATGAATATCTTTTTATATTTTATTAATTCAATGATTATCTCTTTGTGTTTTACCTCCATTATATTGATACCTCCATTTATCCAAGTTTTTCTATCCAAACTAATGATGTGACATATTATTAATTTACTAAAATATCATCTAATATTTCTTTATTTGAATTTTTTATAAGCCAAAATTTTATTAGAAGAAAGTAATATTACTAAAAGTTGACGACAAGAGAATTACTTTTTTTTTTTCTATCAAACAATAAAATATCAACATCCATTTGCAAAAGAAACATACCACATATATTATGGACAAAGGGATCTTAAATATGAAGTTATGTTTAAAAATGTTTAAAGAGGGATAGATTTTTGTATATCTTAAAATTAGATACCACAAAAAAAAAGGTCAATAGAGCAATATATTTTTGTGCACACAATGGCTACATTAATTAATTAATTAATTAATTAGAATAATGCAAAAAAATTTCCTTTCCCAAAAGCAAATCTACTAGGATATTCACTCAACATCATATGCAAATAACATAAATTTCACCTTTGAATATCCTAACTAATTGTTAAATATTGAAACAATGCAAAATCTTAAGTGAAATTTATGCAATTTGCACCTGAAATTGAGTGACTATCCTAGCAAATTTGCTTGTAGAGAATGAATTTTTTTTCATTAATCTAATCTAATCTAATTAATTAATTAATGTAGCCCTTATATGCATAAAAATGGATTGCTAATTTAAAATCCTTTTGGACATAATTTGTGTGTTATGTACTTTTGAGTATGATATCTTATTGTTTGATGCCACAAAAAAGAAAAAAAATTTCCTTTACTTTGATCTAATAAAATTTTGATTTATAAAAAAATGGAAATAAAAAGGTAACAAAGGGTGATTTAGTAAATTAATAATATACCATATCATTAGTTTAGATATAAAAAACTTCAAAGTAGATGGAGAATGTATCAGTATAACGGGGGCAAAATATTGGGAGATAGTCATTGAATTTGCAAAATAGAGGAAAATATTTATGTATTTTGGTAGATAAGTCCTAAAAAATGTCATAATTTTTCACCTTTTTTTTCCCTTCTAAGATAAGTCCTTTTAATTTCACCTTCATTATACAAAAAATATAATTCAATTATACCCCTTTTGTAGTTAACGCTAACAAAATTCAACTACCAATTTGGAGAAATTTTTTTTATAAAAATTAGTAAAATTGAGCTAGATTTTATACTATAGGAATAGAATTCAACAAATCCAATCATGTAACAATCTGGCAGATTTGTCCACCAAAGCATTACCAACTGCAACTTTCAAGAAGTTAGTTTATGGAATTGCAATGTGTCGTCTCAAAGATCTTCAATAATATCACGAACATGGAGAGTAAATACTGTACTCTTTTTCCCTTGACCAAAGGTTTTTGTCCCACTGGATTTTTCCTTGGTAAGATTTTTAACTAGGTAGTGTCTTATTTGCAATGATAGACATCAAAGGGGGCGTGTTAAATTATTTTGACGTCGGCAGGCTGCTGTCTGTGTAGCCTCAATTATTTTGAGACTGTGCAATTACCTAAAAGCTCCTGATTTTTTTCACTATAAATAGATGTTAGTTTTTTTTATTTCATATAACTCAGAATCAATAATAAAAAGTTTTTATTCTTGTATTCTCTTTCTATCTCGTTTAAATTGTTGTTATAATCTATTTATTATTATTATTATTATAAGCTTTATATAATAAACGCATTTTATAATATTTCTTAGGAAATAAGAGGTTTTTTTTTTTCTTTGGAAATGTCTGTCAAAGGACATATTACGTAGAGTAACGTCTTCTTTTTTCTTAATAGAGACAGTTTATGCTGGCAAATCAAAACACATAACTTTGAGTTGTAGGTTTAGGAAATCATTACAATTGGATGATTAGTTTTCACAAAGACATTTTAGTTTAATCTTCAATCAACATTAATTAATTAATTGGTATAGTAATAGTAATAAATTAATTATATTATTAATTAAGAAAGTAGAAAATGTAGCTGTAGAGAAGAAAAGAAAACAGAAAAAAAGGGGGAGGCAGAATGGCAGTGGCATCTATTCCCTATTCCCTATTTTACCATTTATGCTTCTTACTTTTTCTCTTGTTTTTCTTCCTACATATTATTATATGTCCCTAATTAATGAGATATCCAAAATTAAAATTTGTAGTACATTCGCCTGGTTTGAACTCGTTGGTAATTAATGAGATATCTAAGCTCATGCCTGTGTGTTGGTATCTTTTTCCACCTTATGCGCATCAATAATTCAAGACTTTTTATTATTTTTGTTTTATTTATTTTTTGCGTGGTACACATGGGCTTAGTTTCCCTCACTAATATAATATTATTATATTTGTTGCTATGTTTTATTTCAATATTTATAATAAAATTTGTTAAATTTATTTGGTTTTATTACCAATAAATCTATATTAATAAATGAGTTTTACCATTATTAAAAAAAATACTTTCCAAGTCTTCTCTTGGTCAACTTTGTATGTACTTTTTAATTGCCAGTCTTTTGGTTTACCATTTCATGGAAATTTCTGTATTCGTCTAGTGTTATTATAATCGGACCGACAATTGAAACAGAGAGGCAAAGGTCGGTTCTGTCCAAGAACCAAATTGAACCGAACCTAATAATGAAAATATTTAATCGAACCTAATAGAGCTCGATTCGGTTCAAGAAAAAACTGAATTGAGATACTTGAAAGTTGAAATTATAATATAAAGTATCAATGATTATTTATTCAATCTAATCTAAATTATAAAAGAACACCACTAAAAAGTTCGAGATTACAATCTGATATTTTAATTATAACCAAACTTGAAATTACAATATTTAAATAACCAAAGTAACAAAGCATTCATTCTTAATCTTCAACTTTGACTTGAAAATCCAATTAATTTATCAAAGTTGTACCTGAAAAATAACAAAACCAAGTGTACATAAAATTTTTTTACAAGCTTACAAGCTACAATAAATAGTAAAAAAAATAACAAATCAAACAATAGAAAAAAACCAAAAAATAAATTAAATTATATCATTATATTGTATGTTAAGACTACACACTGTTGACTTAATTTTGGCTATAATGTAACTACTTCCCCTGTTTTATCCGAAAAAAAAATAATAAAAGATTTGTACTGAAGTCTAATGAAGTTGTTTTTTTTTTTTTTTTTTCATAATGAAGTTGTTTTTTTTTTTTTTTTTTTTAAAGGTTCTTCTCCCTCTTTCATAATGAAGTTGTTTTTTTTTTTTTTTTTTTACAAAAGTGTAATTTATAGTGACACTATTTACCAAATTAGAAAAGATAACAAAAAAAAGCAAGAAAGTAAAATTATTTTAAATTCAAGTATTGATATAAATATATGTTTCAAAATTTTATTTTTCAAAATTATTTTAATTGGCTGATTATTTTATTTTTTTGGTCTCTTCTTTTCGTCATTGCATGGTAATTTCCACTTTATCACTCACTCAAGTCTTGGTCAATTCTATGGTAATTTAACTCTCATTTACTATCTCCTCACAACAAGTTTCAGTGGAAATTTCCCATCATTTCCTATTAAAAAAAAAAAAAAAAAAATCTCTCTTGCTTCGTTCTTTCATAATCGATCTGTGTCTGCATATTTCAGTTTTGATCTTTCCTTTTGGGTATCATTCAATTTCAATGGCTGCTTCTTCTTCTTTGGGCGGAAATCATGAAAGAGACAAGTATGAAGTATTCATTAGTTTCAGAGGACGTGATGCCCGTCGCGGAATCGTCAGCCATCTCTTCCATGCTCTCACAGCTAAACAAATTCATGCTTTCATGGATAGTGATCTTGAAAGAGGCAAAGAAATCAGTGGAAGCCTCTTCCGAATAATTGAAGAATCAGATCTGTCAATCGTCATTTTCTCACGAAAATATCCAAAATCGAAATGGTGTTTGGAAGAACTGGAGAAGATACATGAATCCATGAAGAAGAAGGAGAGGAAACATGTAGTTGTACCAGTATTTTATGAAGTAGATCCATCAGATGTGCAAGATCTCAAAGGGAATTATGCAATTGAGGAGCAGAAATGGAGAGATGCTTTGGTGGAAATTAGCAACTTATCTGGCTTTGATTACAACACTTTTTCGTATGCCTTTCTTTTTCCCTTCTCATATAACTCCTTTTAATTTCGCCCTCATTATCAAAAATATATATAATTCAATTAGTTATATCCCTTTTAAGTTAATAATAACTAAGATTAATTGAACAATTACTTTTCTCCACGCGTGTCTTCACAAAAAAAAACTTTGTGAAGCGGCATGATGAATAAATGAACGGATTGAAAGATAAATGCGAAATTATATTAAAATTATAAAAAAAGAAAGAGAAAAGTAATGGGGCTTATGAGGAGGTAGAGTACACACATAAAGAGAGGATTGAGACAAAAATAATATAATATGCATTAAGTAATAAGAAAAAGAAAAGATGCACAAAAGTGTAATATTGAAAAGTTAGAAATTAAAACTAAAATATTAGGGGTGAAAAATAAAAAATAACATATAAATGTGTATAGTTTTGTATAATATCCATTGTCTAATGGAACTTAGAATTAACTCGAGCCCACAACTAATTACTTTTGATAAAAATAGGAAATTTTCTTTTATCTTGTTTTTCTCATTTTCATGATTGCAATCATATACATTGGTTATTACATTCTGAAAAATGTATTAATGCGCACTTTAATATTTATTTCAAAGAACTTATATATTTTTGTGTTTTTATTATAAGTTGTCATTTATTTATTTTTTATTTGTGATCAGAAATGATGCCAAATTAATTGACGCCATTGTGCTTGAAGTTTCAAAGATATTAAGTAAGAATTGTCCGAACATTTCACATAACGATACTTTATTTGGAATTGATTCAAGTATAAACGTTGTTGAGTCGTTATTATGCATTGATTCGATAGATGATGTGAGAATGGTTGGAATTTGGGGAATGGGAGGCATTGGCAAAACAACCATTGCTAGTAAAGTATTCGAAAGAGTTAAGAAGAAATTTAATGGTCATTGCTTTCTATCAAATGTGAGGGAGACATTGAGCACAATGGATGGACTAAACAAATTACTAGAGAAATTTATTCCTGAGCTATTACAGGACAAAGATGTAAGGGTAGATTCATCTCATTCAATTGATGACTCTATTCGGAGAAGACTCAAACGTATAAAACTCCTTATTGTTTTAGATGATGTGGATACTTGTATGCAATTAAAATCTTTACTGGAAACTAGCGGTTTATATTCTCCAGATTCATTTTTTTCCAGGTAGTAGAATCATTGTAACAAGTAGAGATTTACAAGTATTAAAAGACGTGAAAATGAAGAGTGATATATATGAAGCCAAACAATTAAAGGAAATACATGCTCTCCATCTCTTTCGTTGGCATGCATTTGGCCTAAGTGATCCCCAACAAGAGTATAGAAAGTTAACAGAAAAAGTAGTGAGGTATTGCCATGGTGTTCTACTAGCTCTTGTTGTTTTAGGCTCTGAACTTAACACAAAACAACAACATATTGGGAAGAAGCATTGAAAAAATTTAACACTATTAGTCCTTTAGAAATTCAAAAAATTCTGAGAATAAGTTTTGATGGACTTGATCGGGATGAAAAGAATATTTTTCTTGATATAGCATTCTTCTTTAAAGGTACATAGAGGGCTCATGTGGAACGGATGCTAGATGCCTCTGGTTTCACTTTACCGGATCATATGGGTCCCATCACCGTGCTACGTGTCTTTTATGGGCTCCACATATGAATTATACCATATCTGATTTAGATAAAATAAAATGATCTTTTTTTTAGAAAAATAAAAACATGTGTTACTAATTTTCGTAAACAACATACTTTACACCCCGTTGGTTTATTAAAGGGGGACGGGGATGGGATTTACCTCCCCCGCTCCACGGACCCATCCCCATTCCCGTTTAGTCTCCAAAGGAGATTTCCATTAAATTCCCCTTTAGTTATTTATTTTATTATTTATTTATATATATATACATAAATAATTAAATTTTATAATAATAAAACTAAAACTATGGATTGCTTTATATCCCTCTTTCACTTCTAAAGTTTCTAAAAATCAATCATGTGTGCTTAATTGTTGCTGCTGATACTAAATATATGCAATTTTGTGCTTATTTGTAGAATTTCTGCCTAGGTGCAAAACTTAAGATTTAGCATTTGGATTCGATAGAATTTATCAATTTAGGAACCTCTAATTTAATTTCTGTATATTGGACTCCTATATTCTATTTTGAAATAATAATATAGTAATTGTAATATTTTAATTAAATATTACTTTCTTATAAGGAAAATTAAGTGATTTATTTAATGGTCTCTAAACTGTAATATATTTTTTAACTTATTTTTGTACCAAATTGAATTTTATTTAAAATTTAAAAAAAAAAAAAAAATCTTAACAGGGACGGGGTCGGATATGGGGATGAAGATTATCCCCTTTTACTAAACGGGGACGGGGACAGGGATCCCCACCTAGCCGGGGAACGGGGATGGGATTGCCAATCCCCGCTCCGCCCCGCCCCATTTACATCCCTAGCTTTAAGCTTTGTGGATCATGTGCCTAAGGTTACTTAAATTTTAGAGAAATTATAAATAATACTCTCTTATTAAAATTCATTTCTCCCATACATTCTTTTAAACTCTCTTTTTAAGTTTCATTCCTCGAATGCGCATTTTACAATTCGTTTTTACTCCATTTTCTATGGTATTGTCTATACCTGATTATTCTACTTTCCTCTTTTCTTTTCTTTCTCTTTTTTTTTTTTTTTTTTTTTTTTTTTGTATTTTAACTTTAATTTTTATCACTTATCTCTTAATCCGTTAATTTTTTCGACATGCCACTTTAGAATTTTTATCTTTTTTTTTTATCTCTTCGAAACAATATTCTTAGGTATATATTTTTTCAAAATTTTTTTTGAATCGTTAGGAAAGTATAAAAAAATAACATGTTACATGTTATTTTTGATACATGTATCAGTTCCAATACATTTTACGATATATTTTGTGATATTTTTTATGATATTTTATGTGTACAATGTTTTATGCATTCATTGTGACACCCAACTCAAAAATATTTTAACCTTTCTATTCCTCCTAATATTTTTCGAACCACCCAGCAATAACCTTAATATTCAAATAAATTCCTCATTGTCATAAATCTTCAAATCCTAATATAGAATAATCTTATACTAATGCATCAGTAAAATTAAATATAAATAATCTAATTTAATATACTTTATTTGGCTTGAACTTGATAATTATTTATTATCAAGCTTTCTACGTACCCCAAATTCCGATTTGGGAATCAAAGCCACGTAGTTCTCCTAATCTTAAAATAACTAAATTATCATTTCTATATAACTTGTTCCTTGTAAGAAAGATCTTTAATTTATATAATACAAACATTTTAATGAATTTTCAAGAATCAGGAGAAGAAAATGAAAAAAAATAAAAAAAATAAAGTATGTTGCCCACATCGTGGGTTTTGTGGCCCAATGATTATTCTAAGCAAAGCCCAAAGGAAAATGGGGCATGATTGGTTGTTATGGACCAAGTAATTTCCACTGACTGGTATCTTTTTCTCTTCAATGGTAAGAAAACCAATAAGCCAACATTAAGCTATGAATAAAAAATGAAAATTCTATACCTCTGATGATCCACTAACTCACCATCGATCAGCAAGAGCCCCATTTCTTCCCCTAATTATCTCTACTATGGATTTCAATCTGGTAAATACACTCTATTACTCTTCAAATATATCCATCTGTCTATCATGACACGTTTAGATCACTGCTTTAAGGAGAAATTTTCAAGAATCACCCTAAATATTATATATATTCCCCCAAATGCATTTCTAGAAATTTTCATATTTTCTTTGCATATAAATATCATTTAAACTAATTTTCCAACAAATAATATAATAAATTTCATTCCAAATATTTCAATAATTCATATAAAATAATCTACTCAAAATCGTCAAAAACTCCAAGAATTAACATTGTTCAAAATAATTCATAGATCAATATAAAAATATTAAACTAACAAAGACTCGCCGGAAAATATTCTGGTCACCGGAAAAATACCCATAATTTGAACGGAAAATAACACTAGATTCATAGCACTACTAGGAGTTCAAAAATACTAATTTTATTCTCATATCACTTCATATTTAAAATTAATTTACAAAAATACTCTAAAATTACATTTCCAAATACACTATCATATAGACCTTAAAATAAAATCTTAGCCGTATATAATAAAATTCACTTAGCTCTGAACATGTACCTTAAATTTCATCAAAATCTAACGGTCAGAAGTTAGATTTTCCATTTTTTTCTCTTTATTTTTTCCATATTTCCATCTTATTCTCCGTCTCTGGAGAATTCTATGTGCAACGTCCTTCCCCCCTTTTTTTTCTGCCTTTCTTTTCTTTCTTTCCTCTTTATATATATATATATATATATAAATTAATCATAGTAAAATTAAATATAATATTAGAAATCAAAATTTACATATAAATAAAATTTCGGGATGTTACATTCATTCTACTTAATTTGATACATGTATTAGCTCTGATACATTCTTGATACATTTCTATTACTTTTTTGATAGTTTGTGTATTTTGTGCTATGCATTAATCATAGAGGACTATTATGTATATTTTACATCTTGTAATTATTACTCTGTAATCCCTAAAGGGTTAGGGTTGTAACATGTATATATATCTCCTTAATCAATCTAATCATTCACGTTGCCTCAATTGGTTTCAATTAATACCTCAAATAGTGAATAATCAAAGTATCGCAAAATAGCAATTCTTTTATGTGTTTTTGAATTCTTTATCAGCTCAGGTACTTTGTTGATACTTTTTCTGATACTTTCCTGATGGTCCAAAAAAATAATAAAAAATATATATACATACGTATCTCAATTCTATTTTCGACGTAGTGAGAAATTTTCTAAACTAATTTTTTTTATTGTTATGAAGGTTAAAATAAAACATAATCATAGAACAATGTTTGTTTGTTGATACATTTTTTTTTATTCATGTGGATACTTTTCTGAAACTTTATTGACGATAAAAAAAAATCCGAAAAAATGTTTACATATGGATAATCAATTTGAAGATAAAAAGAAAACGAAAAGAACTTGCTAAAGCGGAATGTTGAAAAAGTGAACGGTTTGAAAGATAAATGAAAAAATAACGTTTAAATTCTAAAAGATGAAAAAAGAATAAGAGGAATCGCATGGGTAAAGGAAATGAAGTATTTTTGAGATTTTTGATTTGTTGTGTTCCTTTTTTTTTTTAAACTAGAAGGGAGTGTTTTAAAAAATGACAGATAGGAATATTTTAAGAATTAGTCAAAGTTTTGGAGGTATTTTTTGAGAGAATTTCTTTTTTTATGTATTTTTAAAAGGATTCTTTAAACTGAGAGTATTTTCCTAAAATGCCTTAAATTATATATATATATATATATATATATATATATAGAAGTCACTAAACTTTAATTCCATTATCAATAAATCTATTATTATCTGATTAGTGGAAAATCGTTGCCATAATTATCACGTGTATGCCAACAACAAATTTGAAATACTAACATGATGCCGCAATAGCTTCATCCATTAAAAAAATGACATGTAACACTCATATATCATCCATGTGTATGACACATTTGCACACTTGGGTGCTATGTATCAAATTTTTCTATTATATTTTTCCTCCTTTTCTATTACGAGACCAATGTCCGCAAATTGCATAGGTATACGAAATTGAATATACACAAATTATAGCTATCATTTTTAGATACATTATAATTTTACGTAAATATTAGATTAAATAATTTGAAAAAAATTAAGTACAATACTATAAAGGAGCTCACATTTTAAAATTTATGAAAAAGAAGCCAAAACAGAAATTGAAATCATTCTCCTATTTAAATCGACAGTACAACTAATGTACAGATTTTGTAAGCAACGTAAATAAACAGACTTACAGTTTATGTGCAGTGGAAATTTGTTTATGGAATATGTTTTGAGTTTTCTAGTAGTGATTGTAAAATGTAAGTAACTGCAAATTAAAAATCAAAATAATATATATAGCTAAGATGGTACCAATTTAAAAAAAAAAAAAAAAGACTAATTAGAACTCTTCCATATTGCAAAGTTAAAACTTAGGTGAAATACATACCCTTGTTTTATCATGGTTGATTTGTATCTTCTTTGCATATACATAACACAATTTTATGTTAGTTTTCTGATTCTTTTTACTTTGATACATAAATGATACAATGAAACAGAAATGTATCAGAATTGTATCAGGAATGTATCAGAAATATATTAGAATAAAAAAAACAGAAGTATGTTCTTATTGAATAATTTTCTTTGCGTAAGGCATCCTGTGTGCATGTTGATATTAATGTTCCGTTGTAGCATGTTTGTAGAAATGTGGCATCAACGACTACAATTGGTTTGTAGTGTTGCCAACCTCGTATTGATTCTTCCATAGATACAAAGAGGTATATGAATCTGTTTACTCTTATTTCAAGGTTGATTGTTTTTCCTGAATTTGTCTTTTTGAGCATGTAGAGGTAGCTTGGTAGGTTTTTGTAAGATTCTTCTGGTGTTCCTCTTATAATTTTATGTGCCTCTTCTTTTGATTTCCAGGTTTTTTGGTAATTGATTTCTGCGCCAATTTGGTCTCTCATATCATGTACCATATTTGAAGTTGTGTAGATTCTCTTCAATCTCAGGTATAATCCTGATATAACAAGTTGTTGTTTCCTTTAAAAAGTGATGAATATATGTGAATTATATGTGTGAAAATTCTATAAATTTTTTATGGTTTCTCATTCTTTAACAAATTTGTTTTATGGATCAAACTTACCCTTTTTAATTCTGAGTCTACATAAACAACCGAAGGACGACTGTTTCTCTCTAGAAACCTCTCTCCTTTTGGTCTTTTTTCTGTTCAAGCTCCACTTCTTGTAGGTGGGCACCCATCAATTCCCAGGCAGGATGATGAAACATGCACATTAGCTGTGACACTCTGAGATTGGTACGTGCACATCCTCCTACCATCTTTCGTGGCGAGGAAAGTTGAAGAACTTAATCCAAGTTTGCTATCCTAGGTAAGGAGTAGACTGAATGTCCAAGAAAATGTTGCCGAAAATGAAGAAGATGCATTTTTTTATTAACATATGAAATTATGAAATCACAATTCATAGTCAGATGGATCAGTTAAAGACTTCATTAGGATAATTTTGTTCAGAGCTTAGTCACAGTTAAGGTTTCTCACCCCTCCTTGTGGATGTAGTTAGTGAGATTCAAATCTCCTTCCACAAATTCAGCCTGCCCTGTTAATTGAGCTACAACTGGTAGGTTTTACCTAATTTTGTAGATGTACTTCAGTTCCAGTTAAGGAAGAAGACCAAATTAAACCTCCCAATGTTCTTGTACCTCAATTTTTGTTTTTCACTTTCGTCCATGCATTTTTTGTTGTGCAAGCATGGTGCTATTTTATGCAAATTAGATAGCAAGTTTGGAGTCTAAGGATGGGTGGTGCAAATAAATCAAAGTATAGGGTGTTAAGTGTTACCGATTAATCTTTTGTGTATCTCACATTTTCAACAAAAATCTCATCAAATGAAATTCCCTTTGTCCCGTATCACAAACTCTATTAGTCTGTTTTACAAGTCCGTTAATCATTAATCAATATCATATCAAGACATGGGAATTATTTTCTTTTTAGTAATAAAATGGTATTAAAAAAAAGTATTCCTTTCATGTTACTTGTATCATTATAATGTTTATAAGAGTTGACTTAATATAAAGGAAACGCTAAATTCGATTTCTAGTTCCATTATTCGAGTTCCTATAAATGAAGTAATATGTAAGATCATGACTATACTATACGCATGCAATTGTAACGTTTTGTACCACGACACCATAAAATTGACCCTTATATGACAAAGAAAATATGTCACATTACACAATCAATTAGATAGACTATTTGAATTAAGTGGGTTATTTTCTGAACTAATCAGTTAGAAATAAAACAGATTAATATTTAATATGTATTTTAGCTTGGATGTGTTTTGCCATTTATCAATGATGAATTCAAAGGGATTTCAAGTACGTTCCGAGTACCAAACTCATCACCTCCTCCTCCAATTGTATAAAAAAGAGCATTTGCTTCAATTGTATAAAAAAAAGTACACTTCAAACCCCCTTTTTTTTAATACTTAATACTAACTGGACGATTTTTCACATGCATATATTTTCAATTACTTGTCTTACAAAAAAAAAAAAAAAAAACCATATGATTTGAATTATTAATAAAATAAGGAATTTAATTAACTTTGCCGATATAATACGATGGCTTTACATTATAAATTAAAATTTGTGATACATTTTGTGATACTATAATTATACATTTTGTACTGTTTGTTATGAATTCATGTATGAACTTAGATACTGCTATGATACATTGTGATACTGTGATTTTACATTTGTAATATTGTGACCTCATATACGTTTCTTTTTATTGTGACTAAGATGGAGCAAGCCCATGGTGGGAGCCCAAGAAGGATTGCAGTCTGGCATATGAAGAATTAGATAGGATATCTAGTTTTTCATTGTTGGTGTGCCATAGTTCTTAGGGAATTGGATTCTTGTATTTTGTATTATACATTAAGACTCATTGTATGAATACATTATTTGTGTCACATTAATAAAGGCAATTAATCTATTTCATTTATATTTTGTGCTGTAATATAAGTAGAGTATCCATTGATTGATAATCATAAAACCTATCCCAAGTCTGTTATAATCGTGGGAACGAATAGAACCACGGACTTATATATTTGATGACTGTATGGAAGTTTTGAACTAGCCATATTACTTGTATAGTCAGTCATGAATATAGGTACATGTCATTGACATGGGACTGGATCGATCCGCACAAGAAAGCCACCTGGTTGTCGCGTCATAGGTCTTTCTTGAGTAGGTCTCTTTTGTCCTCAGACCAGATTTCATTATAGTATCAATATGGAATCTGGTTCACTTTGACATACGCCTAATAGGTCTGCAAAAGAATGCTAAATATGGGTATGATTGGGTGGACAGGTGAACATATTGATATTGATGATGAAACGATGGAATTGCCAATCGGATAACACCGAGATGATATCACTGGCTACTTGATGAGTGGGATTGACAAGTGTATAGCCATACCCAAATGAGTTGGTTGATTATTTGATTAATCAGTACTAGAATCCACAAATCACTTAATTGGAAAATTTTGAAAAAATTTATAGAGTGTTTTTGCCTATTTTTTCGTTTCACGTAAAAAAAAAAAGCGCCAAATTTTATAAGTATTTTCCTAAACAAACCAATGTGAAAAGTTGTTTTACACAAAAATACATATAGTCGTTTTGGGCCATCATAAAGTCGCCCAAACAAACGGTCAATTTCCCATGCATTCATATTTTAGAATAAATATAATCCTAATTATTTTAATTTGCTACAGATGCTACCAGGTTTATGTATCGAAGGAAGTAAAGTGCCCAAGTGGATGAAAAATTTAAACACAAAGGGCAAATCATATTCAAGGAATTAGAAGAAGCAATTGGAAAATAGAATTTGAACGTACCTTGAAATTCAAACAGAATCGTGAAGGAATCGATGGCAATACACAATTTCACGCCCTAACAAGTTCGACAAGGAATAATTAGGCGAATGTAATAGTTGAGAGCGAGATCAAGTACCGGTAGTGCAGAACGATTAGCTTAGAATGCATAACAACAGGAATCCATTAACATTAATTGCAAATTGGATTTCGATATGAATATAACTTTGAGAAACAAATAAAAAGCAGTGAGAACAAAACATTGATCGAAAGCAGATCTGAAAATAAAAAGGAATGAGAGAAAAAGCTTAACTAGAGATTGGAGAACATCAAAGATAAACTTGATACTCGAGCTCGACGCCGAGATATCACAATGAGAAAAATTGAAGAAGATGACGGCAAAGAAGGACTGAGAATGCTGAAAAATCATCAATTCATAAAATATCACAAAATAGTAGTGTTAAGCTTGTGTCTAGTAGGTAACACAAGCTTAACACTACTATTTTTTCTTCTAAACAATGCTGAAAAATCATCAATTCATAAAATATTAAAAATTTAGTCAATTAGAGTTTCTCTTTTATGCCCGTTTGACTTGAAGGCTATTTCATATTTGCCGTTAAAGTAAACAAACAAAAGTGAGAAGACAACAAAAAATCATATTGTTATAAACCTACAACCAATATTTACGAAGTAAATCACAATTGTTGGTATCATTCCTTCGAATATGTTTTAAGTTTTCTAGTTGTGTCTGTAAAATGTAAAAAATCAAAATAATATATATAGCACTAAGATGGCACAAATTGAGAAAAAAAAAAAGACTAATTAGATCTCTTCCATATTGCAAAGTTAAAACTTAGGTGAAATACATACCCTTGTTTTATCATGATAACAATTTAATATCATGGTTGATTTGTATCTTTTCTTCATATACATAGCATAATTTTATGTTAGTTTTTTTATTCTTTTTACTTGGCTACTTTTTTGATACATAAATGATGCAATGAAACAGAAATGTATAAGTATTGTATCAGGAATATATTAGAAATATATCAGAATCAAAACAGAATCAAAATGTGTTCTTATCACTACAAAAAAAAAAGTACTTAATGGGACAAAAAAATTAGGAACAACTTACATATATATAGTCCCTAATTGTAGAATCACAATCAATATTGGAGATAATTGTTTTTATAGTTCCTAATTCTTTGTTAAAATAGAATTGGAGACGATATTTAAAAATTAAATATATAATTGATTTGAGAATTGGGGATAACTCTATCCGTGAATCTTTACCCGATTTCTTTTCTCTTTTAATTAATTTTGGAGAATTATTAAAATCTAAGATAATTATAATTTTCTTTTTTTTAATTTTTTATTTGACAATTTCTTTCTCCTCCTTCTGTTCTGGTTTTACGATTTCCCTCTGTTATGTTTCTTGTTTTTTATTTGACAATTTCTTTCTCCTCCTTCTCTTCTCTTCTGGTTTTACAATATCCCTCTCTTTCCCTCTGTTATTTGCCGATTTCTGTTCTCTTCCAATAAAATCTTTTCTCCTCTCAAGGATTGTAATGATTCTCGCCCTCTGGATTTTGCCTGAGATTTAGGGTTTCCTTTCCATTACCAGATTCAATTAAGAGTGGGAATAGAGGGAGGAAATAGTCCTCTTGGGTCTGGAGATCCCGAACCTAAGTCAAAGCATCCCCGGCTTGAGAAGATTGTTGAGGGGTAAAGTTTCTTATTGTATAATTTAATTGATTGTTAGGTTGGGATGGTTCGGTTTCATTCCGTTAGTTACGCTACTAAAAGATTGGTTTTCCAGGTTTTCATCCTTCTGAAAATCATTTACATCTTTGCTTTTACTTTTTCATTTATTTTTTTTCTTCTCTGCAATTGAAGGGCGGAAACAGAAATCCCTGCAAGTTCTGGTTTAGCTGCAGAAACTTCCAGTGAATTTGGTGATCATACACTTCGTTCAGCCACACCCCTCTCTGAATGCCTTTTACCAGGCCAAAAGGCTCCTCTAGATTTTACTTTAAAAACAAAAATGCTGGTGTCATCCTCTTGCACGGTGAATTGGTGAGTATGTTGCTATATCTATGCTAACATATTCCTTATTAGTGTGTTTTTCTATATGCACTTTGAGAAAAGATTAGATTTATGAAGTAATTAATAGATCTCCTGCCTTATGATAGTGTTGTAGGCTTGTAGCAGTTGGCGTATTTTACCTATTAAACAAATTATTAGTCATTGTTCGTGTTCCTGCTGATGTACTTGTAATGGCAGCTGTAAAACTAAATTACATGTATACAATCATTCATTAAATGAATATTTGCCACTTTAAGCCAATGTGTTGGCCTTGAGAACTGTAGACTACCACTTAAAATCTAGGAAGTCATGCTGAGTAGTAATGAGATATTAGTTTAAAAAAGGAAAATTGACTGTGTCAGTGATTCTGAGTTGCACTGACTGAAGATTCCCACGTTGTTATGTCATTGATTAAGATGTCTTTCAGGTTGCATTATGGGTTCTGTTTTTGAGCTCTATATTTCTTTGCATTTATGCATAATTTGCTCTAAATGCTGACATGTTTCCTTTCTTTCAGCCTTGGTTGTTACACATGAAATCAACATTTAGAAGCCTGTGTGATTTCATTAATGAGTATGATCTTACTGGTTGGTATTGTTATAGCTTAATGTATTTTCTTACGTTTTGCAGGATTCATAGGTCAATTATGAGCAGTACCTATATCGGCATGCCTCATACAACTGCTATATGTTTGACTGTTAATTTGGTTATTAAGTATATCATGTGTGAGAATAACTGGAACATGTGAATAGTGCAAGAGCTTTCATCTGTGCGATTTTATTCTTACACCTTTCTCTTCAGCAAATCAACATTTATTTTCTTCATTTTATGAACTACATGCTGAGTTGCTAACTTGCCGTTTTCATGCCTTTTGTAGTGTGTGCTTCACATTTTGTGGTGACGTTCATCTGTTGTAGTTGCTCAGGAGTAACTAAACAGTTGTGCAATGCTTACATCTCACAGTCAATTAGAGCTCTGAGGTCATTGTTGAAAGAGCATGTAAGTGCTTATGTATAATTCACTTTGATTAGTTTTAGTTTGGGGTCTATAATTCTTGTATGACTGTGATTAATCATTAATCCATGTTTACAGCATAGGTGCAACTTATATTCCCTTATTATCACTTATTGGTGAAAGCTTTTATCTTTTAAAAAAAATCATGAGTAGACATTGGTTCAACTTAAATGGTCCTTAGTGCACGGACTAGTAATGTTTTGTTAATTATGGCCGCTATGCATGTTGAACTTTGATAATCTAAATGAAGTGAAAGCCTTTATGTTAGTTGACAATAGAATTGGTTTTGCTCCTTCACCAAAGCTTTGAAATAGATATTGTCTATGTTGGAAATGATGAAATAGCAGAGGTTAAGAGTTAGTTGCTTTTTTTGGCAGAAAAAGCCAAAGCATTTGGTTCTAAAGGATGATCTACTCAGGAAATAGGTTCTTTGGAGCTGGTTTTCCTCTGTAATTTTTGTTTTCTTGATTAACTTTTGGTCTGGAATCAATGGTTTAGGACGGATGATTCGTTGATGATTACTTTGTTAGGTTAGTGAAAGGTATATAGCAACAGCACTGGGGTTATTGCTAATTGATTGAGTCAATCAGTTACTGTCTTGTGGTTTTATCATGATACCTTTTTTGTCCCAAGGTATTTAATTTTCCTTGCCCTGTTAGAAGTCCTTTCCAAAAGGGGAAATTCCATACAATCTCTTTTTTTCCAAGGGTATGGATAGTAGTGGAGAGTATGGTTGATAAGCTAGAGATTTTCCGATGTCTTCAAGCTTCTTGTATGAGATATAGTAAGAGAAGAGGAGTCAGTTAAAGTCCCAAATATGTGAACCTGAATGTCATTTTTGTCCTGCATTTAATTCTTTCAAAAAGCATAGATTTTAAACTTAGGAAATTATCTTGCAGCCATACAGGAGGTTTATAGAACCACGTTGCTGGCTTTACATGATATTTTGGTTTATATGACAATGTTTCTGAAACCTTATGATATTTTGGCTTTTGAAACTTATAGGAAGATAATCTTTTGGAACCCTTGAGTTGACTTGAAACTTATTTCATTTTCTTTTGTTGCCGATTCTTTTAGCATGTAACATTTGAACTAATACACCATCTTTTTTTCAGGTTATCTGTAGAGATCCTAAATGGTGACTATTTGGCTAAGTCACTTCACTCCAAAGGTGTATCTTTTCTGAAAAATTGTGTGTATTTACATAATATAGAATATATTGATACTTGTTAAGTTCTCTACCTTTCGATTTCAATTATTTATTCTAGTTTCAGATTCCCTTTAATTCAGGTGCAGTTAAAATCCTCTGCCTTTTGAAGTGTTCCTGCTGCATCACTGTAGTTGGGTTTCCATCAATGATTTTCCTTGTTCAAGGTAATTACTTTCTAGTTCAAACTTGAGTTTGACAATTGCTTGGTTTGAGTAGCTAGTTCAATTTCACTTTTATATTAGTAGTAACTCATTATTTTAGGTTTTTGTGTGGAGTCTTTTTTGATATTTTAAATAAACTAAGTACAAGTTGTTGATTATGCAACAATGGTTTCCTGTTTAGAACTATGTTGTTCTTAAGTAACTAATCAAATCTTATGACATGAATATTAGATCACATGCTTGAAAATGGAAACTAGAAACTATGATACTTGGTATTAGGAATTCATAGCTAATTATATTGATATACGTACTGAGCCAAGTTGTTCAATAATATGATACATACTATAGCCACTGCTAATTGCAGTTGCCGGATTTGTTAAGACGGTCATTTGTTCTTCTCCTCCTATTAATTTTATTTTCCAGCTATTGATATAAAATGGAATGAAATGCTATGGAAGTTTGAAGCATACAATATTTAATCAAACAGGTTTAATAATGGAGTTCTCTTGAATGTTAAACCAGAGGCGCGAAAAAAAAAAAAAAAAAAGCTGAGTAAAAGCTTCATATTGGAATTTAAACTAGCATTTATGTTTTTTACTAATTCTGTGAGCTCTTTGTGAGAGTATAATCCATCTTTTTTGTCCTCGTATCGTTTTTCTTTCGTTTACTTTTTGGTCTGTATAAAGGTTGAGTCCATATTTGGGACATTGGCTGTGCATGTTGAGACTATAAGGAGTAGCAGCATTAACAATGGTACATCAGTGTCACATTACAAGCTTGAAGAGAATGCGCGGGAGGAAGAAGGGCCTTTTAGCATGACTTTGTTACTAAGTTGTTAGTTGCTAGCTATCAGATTTGAGTACCCAAATTCATTTTGTGTAGCTACTTTTATTTCTCAGTTGACACTGTATATAAAGCTACTTTACACATCAATAACATTATTGAGAAAAATTTCCTCATTTACAATCTTCTTTGCAGAAGTAAATTTGCTTTTGCTCTCTACTCGTTCTTAATTTTTACAATATATATATATATATATATATATATATATATATGAGTTCCATTCAATCCAAATTTGTGTGTTGCTAAGATAGGGACGAATATAGTGTGACGACAATTGTTCCTTCATTTGAGAACAAATAATTGTCCTCTAATGTGGGGACAAAAGTCGTCTTCTTTTGCATAGGGACGATAATTGTTCCTTTATTTGAGAACAAATAATCGTTCCCGATTGTAAGGACAAAAGTTATCTCCATTTACATAGGAACAACAATTGTCCCTTTATTTGAGGACAAACAATCGTCCCCAAATGTAAGGACAAAAGTTGTCTTTTTTGTATGGGGACGACTGTCGTCTCTCATAATAGGGATGACAATTGTCCCTAGAAATGAGGATAATATCATATTTTCCGTTCCCTATGGAATCGGGAACGGAGCTTTTCGGCACGATTATTAGGGACAAAAAATTTGTCCCCAAAAGTATAAGAGACAATTTTTCATACATTAACTGCTTTTTTTTTAGTGTATTCAATAATTTTCTTTACCTAAGGCATTCTATGTGCATGATGATATTAATGTTCTGTTGTAGCATATTTGTAGGAACGTGGCATCAACAACTACAATTGGTTTGCACTGTTGCCAACCTCGTATTGATGCTTCCATAGATACAAAGAGGAACATGAATCTGTTTACTATTATTTCAAGGTTGATTGTTGTTCCTGAATTATCTTTTTGAGCATGTAGAGGTAGCTTGGTAGTTTTTTGTATGATTCTGATAGTGTTCCTCTTATAATTTTAAGCGCCTCTTCTTTTGATTTCTAGACTTTTTGGCAATTGATTTCTGCTCCAATTTTATTCTCTCATATCATTTACTATATCTGAAGCTGTGCATATTCTTTTCAATCTCAGGTATTTGTTCTTGATCATATTTGCAATAACTCTTGTTAGCTATAGAAATTAAGGTATTTTATCATTCATTTTAATTCAATTTTGTTAATTTCATGATCTGATTTTGAGTTATTTTTGTAGTTTTATGGTTCATTCGATTCTAAGGAGCTGAATTGCAAATTTATGAAATCTGTTGCGGCTAGAGCTGAAGTTTGGAGATTTTATAGGGCTGAAATTGTGGAATGGAGACACCAAGGGACTAAATAGAAACTTTAGAGGGCTGAAGATGTAAAATGAAGTTTCATAAGGATTAGTCAGAAATGTTGGAGACCATTTGCTGGTGGGATTAATATCTACCGTTAGATTAATTGAAAATCTCATCCCTTTTCACCAAAAACAACACTATACAGTTATCCCCAAATTGTCAAATAGCAAAGACCCATTCCTATCAACCCATCCCAAAATCAACCCATCCCTTACTAATCCCATCTACTAGCATTCTATCCGATTGGTATGAGATTCATATATTAGAATTGAATTCTGTGGGCCCCATTCAATGTTCTGTTTCATTTTTATTTTTTCTTCCATTTTTTCTTTTGATTTAATTTTCAATTTTTTTTTCCTTTTATTTTCTTCCAATTTCTTGCTTAATATATATATATATATATATATATATATATATATATATATATATATTCTCTAAATTAATAAATATTAATATATCAATGAATTAATCATTGGTTTTTTTTTAAATGGCTCTTTTGTTTTTGTTTTTATTTTTTTATTATTGAAAATTAATTTTAATAGAGCATATTCATAATACACTACTGTAGGTTTGCGCATAATTTTAAAAACATTGATTTCATATCTATTATTACTTTTTTCTTTTATCAAGTATGCATCTAAATAAATTATTTCTTTGTATGTATTCCACTGACAATATTTTCAAATTTATTATTAAACATATATAAAACTGAATTTTTTGCATATTAAATTTATTATATAATTAGACCTTTTCACTGGTCGGGCGCCAGCCAGGTGTAACGGCCTCTTTTCAAACATCATGAGGCATTCGATTTTTTTATCCACTGTGCTATTATTAGAATTTTTTTTTAAATGTAGTCGTTGGATTTGGTCAAAGCATTGACAAAGTTTTTTCTTGTTGTCTTCTCTTTTCCCATTCAACTTTCTTCTTCCATTGGATTTTTCTTGGAAAATATCAGTCGTTGGATTTGGTGAAAGCATGGACAAATTTTTTCCTTGCAGTCTTCTCTTTCCCCTGTCAGCCTTCTTTTTCGTTACTCACGATTCTCCTTATGTGCCCCTCCCGTTTCATCTCTCAAATTTTTTCATTACAGTCCTCTCTTTACCTCGCCAATGATAGAGATAAAGCAATGATAATGTAATTTTCACTTATTGTACAAAGTGTATTTCAGTCCTTGTAGGGTTAGGGTTCCTTACTTGTATATGTACTCTCAATATCAATACAAATCACGTGTTGCCTCAATAGTTTTTATGGTATCAGAGCCACCGATACCCTAACCCTAAACATGTCTCAAACCAACCCACCTCCCTCCGTCACACTGCCGTCGTCGTCTTCCTCAGTCATGGCAACCGTCAACTCGAGTTCTCCATTGATTCCTCCGCAATTGACAGCCGCCGATTCCACTATTGTATCCATCGTTCCTAGTGTACCGGTTTGCTCCACCATTGTATCCGTCGTTCCTCTCACTGCCACACCTATGATTCCTGCAGCTGTGCCAACGCCTCCAATCACATACCCTAATCCGTCTACCTTCATCACGAGCAAACTCAATTCGTCGAATTTTGTTCTCTGGAAAGCACAGTTCATCACCATGTTAAGAGGTTGCTGGATGTGGCACCATATTGATGCGAATCAATTAGTTCCACCGGAGTTCCTTGAAGGTCAGATTAGAAATCCAACATGTGACACTTGGGAACAGCAAAATCAACAGGTACTCAATTGGTTATTCGCCTCAATTGAAGCTAATTTACTACCACAAGTTATAGATGCCCCTACTGCCATTGAGGCATGGAATAGACTTAATAGAGCATACTCTCCAGGGTTTAGATCACAGATCTGAAATCTTAGAGCCCAACTACAGACTCTAAGTCGTGAGAAAAATGAGTCAATTACAACCTATACACTGTGTGCTAAGAGTATCAAAGACCAATTGGCATCCTTGGGATATAGGGTGCAAGAAGATGATTTTATTGATTCTATACTTGGTGGTTTGGGTGAAGATTATAGGTTATTCAATCTCACTCTTGAAACAAAAATGGAACCCATAGAGTTTGAAGATTTACTTGGGCTCCTGTTGATTGAAGAAAGGAATATTGCTCGACTGACCCAACAGAGAACCATCACCGTTGCTGATCAAATGCCACCACCAACAGCCATGGTGGCTGCCCGACAACAGACGCACCAACAAAGAGGAAGGGGTCAACGGGGCAAAGGCAGAGGTGGCCAGCAGAGAGGATGAGGCAGCAGCTATTTTTCAGACCGTAACAACAGTTTTTCAGACCGTGGCAGCAGCTATTTTTCCGATTATAGGGGGCAGCAGCAGCAGCAAAATTTCAGTACCCCTGGTTATGATTCACGGCCCACTTTCAGACACTTTGATCCTTAGACGGTAACTTGTCACAATTGCAAAGGTATTGGACACTACGCCAGGGACTGTTCCTCACCTAAACTAACCCAAGAACCCAATCCACACCGCCCTTCCTCCAACTTCACCACAAGCAATGCTCCCTTATAGTCTTGGGTTGTTGATTTGGGTGCCTCTCATCATTTGACCTCCAAACTGGGAAACCTGAATCTTCATTCTGAGTATCAAGGACCTCAAGAAGTAACCATAGGTAATGGCTCTAAACTCCCCATATCTCTAGTTGGTCAGTTCTCATTTCAAATTAGGAATCAAATTTTTCAAATTTGTGATATTTTACATGTTCCGCATTCTTCCCACAATTTGTTATCTGTTTATGCTTTCACTAATGCTAATCCTGTCCCTGTTGAATTCTTTGCTGACCATTTTGTGATTAAGGATTTGGACACGGGAGCATTTGGTGCAAAGGCTGGAGTGACAACGGGCTATATTCCTTGTGTGCTGCAGCGCTGAAGTCGAACTCCTCCACGGGTTCTTCTTTCCCTTTAGCCAATTTAGCTTCTATTAATACTTGGCATTATCGTTTAGGACATGCTAATTTTCCTTGTGTCAGATAATTATTGCATTGGAATAAAATTGTTGTCTCTGATTCCAAACATTCTATGTGCAACTCTTGTTTTATTAATAAAAGCCATAAATTACCCTTTGCTTTATCAAAATCTGAGTCTAAAGCTCCCTTGGATTTAATTTGTGCTGATGTTTGGGGGCCAGCACCTACTGTATTTGTGGATGATTACTCTTACTATGTTCTGTTCCTTGATCACTATAGCAAATACTCTTAGATTTATTTTCTGAAACACAAGTCTGACGTGCTCATATTTTTAAGCATTTTAAACTACTTGTGGAGAAATACTTTAGCAATCAAATTAAATCTTTTCAATCGGACTGGGGGGGGTGAATTTATTGCCTTACAACCATTTTTTAGGGAACATGGCATCACACACAAAATCTCTTGTCCTTACACCCCTGAACAAAATGGGAGTGCCGAACGGAAACACAGACACATAGTTGAACATGGCCTTGCTCTCTTACACCGTGCCAAATTACCTGACAAATTCTGGACCTATGCCTTTGATACAGCCACCTATCTAATTAACAAAATCCAAATAGCCTCCATCAATTTCTACACAACATATCAATGACTTTTTGGCACACCCCCTGACTACATGAACCTTCGTGTGTTTGGATGCCTGTGTTTCCCTTGGTTACACCCCTACACTAAAAATAAACTTGAACCACGATCCAAAGAGTGTATTTTTCTTAGCTATAGTAAACTCCACAAGGTTTTTAAATGCTTTGATCCTATTTCTTCCCCTTTTTTTTTATCTCACGCCATGTCTTGTTTGATGAACAGGTCTTTCCCTATTCCAAGTTGTATGATGATGGGCACTCTTCTTCAACTTCACTGACATAATCGGTTACCCTCACTCTCACCATACCGACACCGCACCCACCAGTACCTATAGCTCTCAGTCCTCACCAAAACACGAACCAACCTGCAATCCTACCTTCTAAACACCCGGTTAGCAGTAACTCACCAGTATCGCCCCCACCAACCCCCACACTGAACCTAACCGAACCAATAGCCCTGCTCTCTCCTTCGCCATCTGACCGAGCTCCGTCTATTACCATTGGCCTATCTTCTTACGGTCCCTTGTCATCAGCGTCAATGTCCAATCCTGTTGCACCCGTGACTTCTACTGTCTCCAGCGCCCTTCCTCCACCAAGGCGCATGCTCACTCGGTCTTAGACTGGCTCTTTGAAACCCAAGGACCCCAAAGCTCTTGTCAGCTCCATACCCATGGAACCAACTACCTTTCAGCAGGCTGACAAATCTCAGGAATGGCGTCAGGCTATGACTGAGGAGTACAATGCACTGATTAACAATGGCACTTGGATACTGGCTCCACCGGCTAAAACTCAAAATGTGGTTGGTTGTAAATGGGTCTATCATTTGAAAACCAAGGTAGATGGTAGCATTGATAGCTTTAAGCACGCCTGGTGGAGAAAGGCTTTCATCAGAGACCTGGCATTGATTATTTTGAGACTTATAGTCCTGTTATCAAACCAGCTACTATTCGGCTCCTCTTGGCAATTGCAGTCACTTCCAATTGGACGGTTACTTAACTTGACGTCTCAAATACTTTCCTTCATGGAACATTAGAGGAAGATGTGTACATATCTCAACCTCCTGGGTATGTTGATCCTTCCAGACCTAATTATGTCTGTAAGTTGAAGAAATCTCTTTATGGTCTCAAACAGGCTCCTCGCATGTGCACAAACGATTGACAGACTTTCTGCATTCTCTCGGGTTCATGGGCTCCAAATCGGATATAAGTCTGTTTTTTATTCACACAGGTGCTTTGTTTGTGGTGTGTCTCATTTATGTTGATGATATTTTGTTAATGGGATCCGATTCCTCCTCCATCTGAAACTTGGTGCAGCAGCTACAGCGACAATTTACCATTCGAGATATTGGCCGCTTGTCCTACTTCCTGGGTATTGAAGCCTCATGGCAGCCCAATGGGCTATTTTTATCTCAGTCCAAATATATTACTGACTTGCTTTCCAAGTGTAACATGCTCGACAACAAAGGTATTTCTACTCCGATGTCCTAAGGAACGACTGATGTTAGGTGGTGATCCGCATCCTGACCCTGCTGAATACCGAGGTGTGCTTGGTAGCCTCCAATATTTGTGTCTGACTCAGCTAGACATTGCCTTTGCTATAAACAAGCTGTCCCAATTCATGCATGCACCGAATGTGTCTCATTGGCAAGCTGTCAAACGGTTACTTCGATATCTTAACAACACACGCAGTCATAGTTTGAGTCTTCACCGAAATTCCAGCCCTGTTTTATAAGGGTTCATTGATGCTGACTGGGCTAGCAGCCAGGATGATCAGAAATCAACAACGGGCTACATAATCTACCTTGGCCGTAATCATATTTCTTGGAGTTCGAAGAAACAAAACTCCGTTGCCCATTCTTCCACTGAAGCGGAGTATCGTGCGTTGGCTACAAATGCCTCTGAAATTGGCTGGTTATAGATATTGTTACAGGAAATTGGTTTCCGTATCTCCTATCCTCCTCAACTCTGGTGTGATAATATCTCCGCTACTTACTTAACAGCCAACCTAATTTTTCACAATCGTAGCAAGCACATTGAAGTAGCTTTTTTCTTTGTTTGTGATCGGGTTTCTAAGGGCTTACTCATTGTCCGTTATCTTCCTACTTTGGATCAAGTCACTGATATTCTCACCAAGCCTATGCTAAAGGATCGATTTTTCCTTCTTCGTGCCAATTTGAGCCTTTGTTCTAACCCGGCTCAAATTGAGGGAGGGTGATAGAGAGAGAGGAGTGATAATGTAAGTTTCACTTATTGTACAAAGTGTATTTCAGTCCTTGTAGGGTTAGGGTTCCTTACTTGTATATATACTCTCAATATCAATACAAATCACATGTTGCCTCAATAGTTTTCAGCCAATCTTCTTCTTCGTTACACATTCCCCTGCTCTACTCCTCCTATTTCGTCTCTCAAATTTTTTTCCTGCAGTCTTCTCCTTCTCTAGTAATAGTTCTTTTCATCTGCTTCTTCCTTTTGAACATTTCATAAATACAAGTTTTGATCAGGGCTAAATTCAAACCACTGTTGCATTTGTTTTCCATTTCTCCCTCAATGATATTGAAAATCTTGAAAAATAATAATAAAAAAAAATTGAAACTAAATCCACTTAGAATAACAAACCGTTCAACTTTCTAAAACCTAGATTTTTTATTTCCTCTCCAGCAAAGCGGGGGTTTAAAATTAGTAATAATTAATTTTTTATTAGCATACTATTACTTGGTTTAATTAATATTTTTAAAATAAAATTTGAGAAATAAATGGTCAATTTTACTTCCAAAATTTTTTAAAAATAGCAACTTTAGTTTTATGATACAAAAATTCAAATATTGCCCATGTATATAGAAACTTTAATTTAACTAAATTTTTTTATTTAAAAGAATCCATCAATAATTTTATCTGTATTTTCTATATTAATTCATTTAAAATATATAACATGGAGCAAAATTAAACTAGAATTCTAACATGAAATTGTACCATATTTAAGTATTTTGTATATAAAAAAGTAAAATTTATAATCTCCAATAATATCTATATCAAACTTTGTGAGCATGTCTCAAATTTTTTGTATGATTCTATTTTATTTGATTTATAGCATATAAATTTAAATAATGAACATCTTCTAAATCCCCTTAAACTACAATGTTTACACATGCGTGAAAACTCATGCTCTGAAATTGAATTCCTTGTTTCACTCTTCAAATATCTAATTACTACTCCTTTATTTGAACTAAGCATTATCTACAGTAAAAATGCAAACATTATTTATTTATTTATTTATCATTCTATCAAGTAGCTGTCACTCATATTTCCAATTGTTTCTTTCTTGGGATTAGAAACTAAAGTTCAAAATCCTTCTATGCAATTTTCATTCTCTATCTCTATCCAATGATCAGTTAAGCTCATAGGAAATTAGCAACTGTTACAAGTAGATCCATCTGATGTGCAAGATCTCAAAGGAATTTATGCAATTGAGTTGCAGAAATGATTGCAGAAATGATTGCAGAAATGGAGAGATGCTTTGGTGGAAATTAGCAACTTAGATGGCTTTGATTCCAATAATTTTTTTATATATCTTTCTTTTTCGAGTAAACAATTATGACATTAAGGTTTACCCAAATACATGAATATCTTTTTATATTTTATTAATTCAATGATTATCTCTTTGTGTTTTACCTCCATTCATCCAAGTTTTTCTATCCAAACGAATGATGCGACATATTATTAATTTACTAAAATATCCTCTAATATTTCTTTATTTGAATTTTTTATAAGCCAAAATTTTATTAGAAGAAAGTAATATTACTAAAAGCTGACGACCAGAGAATTACTTTTTTTTTTCTATCAAACAATAAAATATCAGCATCCATTTGCAAAAGAAATATACCACATATATTATGGACAAAGGGATCTTAAATAGGAAGTTATGTTTAAAAAGGTTTAAAGAGGGATAGATTTTTGTCTATCTTAAAATTAGATACCACAAAAAAAAAAAAAAGGTCAATAGAGCAATATATTTTTGTGCACACAATGGCTACATTAATTAATTAATTAATTAGAATAATGCAAAAAAATTAGTTATATATAAACATTACTTGTTTTTCTTCTGTTTTCCAATATATATAAACATTAGTTATATTTAAATTTAAATAAATGTAAATAGATGCCATGAGAGGTGGACTGATATTGTAATATTTCTTTTTTTCCATTTGTATAAAAAAGAGCATTTGCTTCAATTAGATATAAAAAAAAAAATGGTACACTTCAAACCCATTTTTTTTTTATACTTAAATACTTACTAGACGATTTTTCACATGCATATATTTCCAATTACTTGTCTTAACAGAAAAAAAAAAAAAAAAAAAAAAAAAAGAGATTTGAATTATTAATAAAATAAGGAGTTTAACTAACTTTGCTGATATGACACGATGACTTTATATTATTTTTCGGTGCTTTGCCTTCTCATTTCATGGTAATACTAATGGGTGTGAGTTGGTATCTTTTTCCTCCTTATGCGCATCAATAATTCAAGACTTTTTATTATTTTTGTTTTATTTATTTTTTGGCTTAGTTTCCCTAACTAATATAATATTTTTTGGCAACTTATCTGGCTTTGATTCCAACACTTTTTCGTATGTCTTTCTTTTTCCCTTCTCATATAACTCCTTTTAATTTCGCCCTCATTATCAAAAAAAAAATATATAATTCAATTAGTTATACCCCTTTTAAGTTAATAATAACTAAAATTAATTGAACAATTACTATATATATATATATATATATATATATATATATATATATATATATATATATATATATAATTCAATTAGTTATACCCCTTTTAAGTTAATAATAACTAAGATTAATTGAACAATTACTTTTCTCCACGCGTGTCCTCACCCCCTTGGGATTTATCACTTTTCTCCCTCTTTTGTAATTTTAATATAATTTCACATTTATCTTTCAATCCGTTCATTTATTCATCATGCCGCTTTACTAAGTTTTTTTCGTATTTTTTTTCTTTGAAATTAAATTCATAGTTATATATTTTTCTTACTTTTTTTAATGGTATAAATATACTATCTTATGATAATTTAATGATACTAGTTTTTGTTGTTTATACTTTATACCATATTTAAACCTTCCTAATACTATATTTATACTTTTGTAAATTTTTTTTTTTTTTTTTTTTTTTTTTTTTGTTATTTATACTATGTTTATACCTCTCAATACCATATTTATACTTTGATGAGATTGTTTTTGTTGTTTATATCATGTTTATACCTTGATGAAATTTTGTTTAATCATGTTTATGCCTTTATACCACTTAGATACATTTTTTATACTGTTTTTGTTGGGTATCAAAACAATATCAGAATTTTTGATACTATTTTTATACCATTATGAGGCTATTTTTTTGTTTATATCTTGATGAGACTGTTTTTATTTTTTTATGCCATATTTATACTTTTATAATACCACTTCAATACCTTTATGAAAGTATCATAAGGTATCATGATGATTTCATGAATGTATAAAAATAGTATTGTGAAGATATAACAATGATATAAAATATAAATAACAAAACAGTATCATAAAATACCATTAAAAAAAAAATCATAAAATACCATTAAAAAAACAAAGGAAAAAATTATATACATATGGAAAAAGTATAAATATGCTATAAACAACAAAAACAGTCTTATGAAGGAATAAATATGGTATTAGGAAGGTTTAAACATAATATAAAGTATAAACAGCAAAAAAAGTATCATAAGATACCATATTTATACCATTTTAAAAAATTGGAAAAAAATATGTAAATATAGATTTCATTTCGAAAAGAAAAGAAAAAAGGAAAAAAACTTTGTAAAGTGATATGACGAAATAGGTTGAAAGATAAATGCGAAATTATATTAAAATTATAAAAAAAGAAGGAGAAAAGTAATGGGGCTCATGAGGAGGTAGAGTACACACATAAAGAGAGGATTGAGACAAAAATAATATAATATGCATTAAGTAATAAGAAAAAGAAAAGATGCACAAAAGTGTAATATTGAAATGTTAGAAATTAAAACTAAAATATTAGGGGTGAAAAATAAAAAATAACATATAAATGTGTATAGTTTTGTATAATATCCATTGTCTAATGGAACTTAGAATTAACTCGAGCCCACAACTAATTACTTTTGATAAAAATAGGAAATTTTCTTTTACCTTGTTTTTCTCATTTTCATGATTGCAATCATATACATTGGTTATTACATTCTGAAAAATGTATTAATGCGTATTTTAATATTTATTTCAAAGAACTTATATATTTTTGTGTTTTTATTATAAGTTGTCATTTATTTATTTTTTATTTGTGATCAGAAATGATGCCAAATTAATTGACGCCATTGTGCCTGAAGTTTCAAAGATATTAAGTAAGAATTGTCCGAACATTTCACATAACGATACTTTATTTGGAATTGATTCAAGTATAAACGATGTTGAGTCGTTATTATGCATTGATTCGATAGATGATGTGAGAATGGTTGGAATTTGGGGAATGGGAGGCATTGGCAAAACAACCATTGCTAGTAAAGTATTCGAAAGAGTTAAGAAGAAATTTAATGGTCATTGCTTTCTATCAAATGTGAGGGAGACATTGAGCACAATGGATGGACTAAACAAATTACTAGAGAAATTTGTTCGTGAGCTATTAGGGGACAAAGATGTAAGGGTAGATTCATCTCATCCAATTGATGACTCTATCCGGAGAAGACTCAAACGTATAAAAGTCCTTATTGTTTTAGATGATGTGGATACTTGTATGCAATTAAAATCTCTTCTAGAAACTAGCGGTTTGGATTCTCCGGATTCATTTTCTCCAGGGAGTAGAATCATTGTAACAAGTAGAGATTCACAAGTGTTAAAAGCTGTGAAAATGAAAAGTGGTATATACGAAGCCAAACAATTAAAGGAAATTGAAGCTCTCCAACTCTTTAGTTGGCATGCCTTTGGCCCAAGTGATGCCCAACAAGATTATACAAAGTTATCAGAAAAAGTAGTAAAGCATTGCCATGGTGTTCCACTAGCTCTTGTTGTTTTAGGCTCTGAACTTAGACAAAAAACAACAACATATTGGGAAGAAGCATTGAAAAAATTTAATACTATTAGTCCTTTAGAAATTCAAAAAATTCTGAGAATAAGCTTTGATGGACTTGATCGGGATCAAAAGAATATTTTTCTTGATATAGCATGCTTCTTTAAAGGTTTATCAAGGGCTTATGTGGAAAGGATGCTATATGCCTCTGGTCTCCATGCTAGCATTGGAATAGATCGACTTATTGATAAATCTCTCCTTAAAGAAGAAAGAGGAAAAATTACAATGCATGACTTGCTTGAGCAGATGGGGAAAGAGATTGTTGAGCAGGAAAAAGAAAACCAGCAACAACAAAGCAGGTTATGGGAAGTTGAGGACATCAGAGATGTATTGACTAATAACAGGGTAAGCTGCTACTTTTTGGCTTTTGTTTAGAGGTATTTGAATGTATTGTTTCGAATCCAACTGTGTTTTTTTTCCCTTTAACTTAGGGGACTAAAGATGTGGAAGCCATAGCACTACCATATGTATCGATTAGAAACAGGGTAAGCTGCTACTTTTTGGTTTTTGTTTAGAGGTATTTGAATGTATTGTTTCGAATCCAACTCTGTTTTTTTTTTACCTGCTACTTAGGGGACTAGAGATGTGATAGATATCAACCCTAAAGCTTTCATTCCAATGTGCAAACTCAGATTCCTCCTATTACAAGGCCCAGTACAATGTCCCATGGGCATTGAATATCTTCCTGACAGTATTATGTATCTCGGATGGATTCATTACCCATTGGATAATTGGCCATCCAATCACAATCCAGGGAAACTTGTTGAGCTTAAACTGAGCAGATCCCTGCTTAAAGAACTTGTTTGGAATAAGGTACAATTTGATATGCTTATTTTTTTTCTAAATTAAAATTTTAATGTTTATAATTTTTCAAGTGTCGTATCTAATTAATTATTATTTTCTTTTCATTACAGCCTCTTAAAAATTTAAAATTCTTGGATCTTTCTTTCAACAGTCATCTAATAAGAGTTTCGGATTTGGCTATGGCTCCTAATCTTGAAGTTATACGCTTGAGACGTTGTGAAAGTTTGGTTGAAATTGGATCGTCTTTAGAAAATCTGAAAAAGCTTACTGAATTAGATGTAGAAGGATGCATAAGTCTTTCTCATCTTCCAGAAATTCCATGTAGCATTGTAAAATTGAACTTAGGCGGGAATAGACTAAGGCAATTGCCCTCAACAATCAGGCATCTCACTCATGTTAAAGAACTGTTGTTGGAATTCTGTGATCACCTGGAGAGTCTCCCAAGTAGCATTTGCAATTTAATATCTCTTAAGAGAATTAATTTGATTGTATGTCGTGAGCTCAAGAAACTGCCAGAGGATTTTGGGAATTTAAAATCCTTAGAGGAGCTTGATGCAATTTGCAGTGGTCTAAGAGATCTGCCAAGTAGCATTTGCAATTTAATATCTGTCAAGAGAGTTGATTTGGCTGGATGTAGGGAACTCAAGAAACTGCCAGAGGATTTTGGGAATTTAGAATCCTTAGAGGAGCTTGATGTATCTGCAAGTGGTCTAAGAGATCTGCCAAATAGCATTTGCAGTTTAATATCTGTTAAGAGAGTTAATTTGGCTCGATGTGATGAGCTCAAGAAACTGCCAGAGGATTTTGGGAATTTAGAATCTTTAGAGGAGCTTGATGCATCTGGAAGTGGTCTAAGAGATCTACCAAACAGCATTTGCAGTTTAATATCTGTTAAGAGAGTTTATTTGGCTGGATGTTTAGAGCTCAAGAAACTGCCAGAGGATTTTGGGAATTTAGAATCTTTAGAGGAGCTTGATGCATCTGGAAGTGGTCTAAGAGATCTGCCAAATAGCATTTGCAGTTTAATATCTGTTAAGAGAGTTAATTTGGCTCGATGTCATGAGCTCAAGAAACTGCCAGAGGATTTTGGGAATTTAGAATCTTTAGAGGAGCTTGATGCATCTGGAAGTGGTCTAAGAGATCTGCCAAATAGCATTTGCAGTTTAATATCTGTTAAGAGAGTTAATTTGGCTCGATGTGATGAGCTCAAGAAACTGCCAGAGGATTTTGGGAATTTAGAATCTTTAGAGGTGCTTGTTGTAGCTTGGAGTGGCTTAGAAGAATTGCCATTGTTCATAACAAATTTGAAGAAACTGGTGAAGCTTAATTTGCGCGGTTGTAAATACCTTAAATCTTTGACAGCTCTTCCGTCGAATCTTGAATTTTTAGTTGCAAGTGAATGCACATCTCTGGAAATATTGCCAACTCCGTTCGTGTTTCCGAAGACCATTGTAAACTTACGTTATTGCCACAAATTAAAGCAGGTGGCATCATCAATTATGGAGCAATATCTATGGGCAGCGGAGAATCAGCCAGCTAAGGTATTTTGTTTGGTTTGGGGGTTCATAATTATCTATCAAATATATATTGTGTGATATAATAATGGTCTATCAAATAGCATATTGTGTAAATTCATCATTTAATAATATAAAGTTATATAAAAATTGCAATAAAACCTAAAATTTTGAATGGAAATAACAGAAAAGATGAAGATTAACTCACTAATAACATATTTCATTTTGAAAACACCCGAATTTGGGGTGTTAAAAAAACTATACCATTTAACCCATGGATTTACCATAAACTATTCTGCTATTCATTTACATCTCCAAACAAACATGGATACATTTTTACACCTATCTTATTTTACTATAATAACCCCAAACCAAACAAACGGTCAATTTCCCATGCATTCATATTTTAGAATAAATATAATCCTAATTATTTTAATTTGCCACAGATGCTACCAGGTTTAGGTATGGAAGGAAGTAAAGTGCCCCAGTGGATGAAGCATCGTAATATTCATGAAAGTTATATTTGTCTGGAGATGGAAACTCTTGTACATCCCATTAATTTCATTTTTTGTATCGTTTGTCCATACCCAGCTGCTGACAATACAAGGGCTGTTTTAACGTACGAAAATGGACAGTCAAAAGAATATCGTTTTGAAGAATATGGTTTTACGATGGCAGAGAATAAGGGTCTTTACTTAACAGATGGAGCATATCAGGTGTTACTTTGGAATGGAATCGTTGACGGTACACATATAAAAGCTGTCACATTTTATCATGATGTCTCTATAATAGAGTGTGGTGCTCATCCCATATTTGACAACAAAAATTACAGCGAGAGAAAACATCAAGAGGATGAGGCAGATCCAAATTACGATCGAGATTTTGAGACCAAGAGAAAACATCAAGAGGATGAGGCAGATCCAAATAACGATCGAGATTTTGAGACCAAGAGAAAACATCTAGAGGAAGAGAATGTAGTTGATTGGGAGCTAGGTTTAAAATCGGTATCTTCGATTGTGGGAAAGCCATCAATTTATTCCATTTGTAAGTCCTCATTTATCTCCTTTTTCTTTCAGTTTTCCTTTCTAATTCAAAATACCGTATCTGAGCCTTTTGTATGACTAATCAAAATATTTCTACAGAGCTGATAGAGATGGTGGAAGACTAATTCATCATTAGGAGGAGTAAGGCTGTTGTAAAGTCTCCTCAAACTAATAAATGTAAGTATTATAGCACTAAACTTTAATTCCATTATCAATAAATCTATTATTACCTGAGTTGTGGAAAATTATTGCTAAAATTATCACGTGTAAGTCAACACCAAATTTGAAATGCCAACATGATGCCACAATAGCTTCATCGAATAAAAAAAATGACATGTAGCACTGCTATATCATCCATGTGTATGAGACGTTTGCACACATGGGTGCTACGTATCAAATTTTTCTATTATGTTTTGCCTCTTTTGCTATTACTAGACCAATGTCCACGAATTGCGCAGGTATACGAAATTGAATATACACAAATTATAGCTATCAAGACTTTTACATTACTATAATTTTCCGTAAATATTAGACTAAATAATTTCAAAAAAATTAAGTAGAATACTGTAAAGGAGCTTACATTTTAAAATTTATGAAAAAGAAGCCAAAACAGGAATATAAAGAGGTTTTGAATAGATCCAAATGTCTAATAGGTAACAGAAGGTTAACATAAATACAACTATTTTCTCTTCTAAACAATGCTGAAAAATCATCAATTCATTAGCTTTATTTCAAATATGTTTTCTCTTCGAATATGTTTTAAGTTTTCAATGTTCTGTTTCATTTTTTTTTCCATTTTTTCTTTTGATTTAATTTTCAATTTTTTTACTTGCCTTTTATTTTCTTCAATTTATTGCTTAATATATATATATATATAATTATTGTCTAAATTAATAAATATTTATATATCAAAAATTAATAAATAGCTCTTTTTTTTTAATTATTGAAAATTAATTTTAATATAACACATTCATAATACATGACTATAGGTTTGAGTAAAATTTTAAAAACAATGATTTCATATTTATTATTACTATTTTCTTTTATTAAGTATACGTCTGAATAAATTGTTTCTTTATATGTATTCCACTGAAAAAATTTTCAAATTTATTATTAAATATATACAAAACTGAATTTTTTGCATATTAAATTTATTATATGATTAGACCTTTTCAATGGTCGGCACTAGTCAGGTGTAACGGTCTCTTTTCAAACATCATGAGACATTTAATTTTTTTTATCCACTATTCATTAGATTTTTTTTTTTTTTTTTTGGCAAAAAATCAGTCGTTGGATTTACTCATTTATTTGAACTAAGTAAAAATGAAAACATTATTTATATGTTTATCGTTCTATCAAGCAGCTCTCAGTCATATTTCCAATTGTTTCTTTCTTAGGATTAGAAACTAAAGTTCAAAATCCTTCTATGCAATTTTCATTCTCTATCCAATGATCAGTTAAGCTCATATAATTCAAGTTTTGATCTGATGTCCAAATGTTAATAGTAATGCATACACAATGAGACTCATCTCTATAGATCACAGCTTATGAATCCATATAACGAATAGAAAAGTTCTGTGATATTTCCAGCAAATGGTGCAAAATTACACATTGAACTTTACAATTAACTTGAAAAAGAAAAGAACCCAAAATTGTCAACTCTATATATGTTGTGGTCTGCTACAAACATTGATACCATGCACAACAATACAAATACATACAAGGGTAATTCCGTAAATAGACAACTATGAACAAACCAGAGACCCGGCGCCTGCAACTAAGAAGAGCGGAGAAGACTGATTGAAGAGAGTATAAGAAAAAAAAAAGTAAAATTCATTCCTAGCATTTATTTTTATTTCTTTATAACCCTTTCGAACCAGGAAGGTCAATCCATTGCAGTTGGATTTCAACTTCACCACATTCTACGTTCTTCAATCTGAGGCAGAGATTTTGAATGACTTTGCCATCTGTATATGTGATGCAGGTTTCTTCTGCTAAGCAATTTTGCCTGCTGGGTTGTGCTCTGCTAATTATGGTACCGCTTGGAAGCCCGCTCAAATCCATCCTCAATGCCTCTATGAACGGTTTGATATCGAACTCTGCATCTCCCATTTTGTCATCTTTGGTGAATGTATCGCGATCATACACAATCTGGATTACCACAAAATATTTCTCATCAACATCAGGAAACAATAGCAATAATAGAAGAACGCATTTGGTACGGTGCAATGAAATGTAATGCAATCAAGGAGGTAATGGAATGAAAGTTGGAATGTAATGAATCAAAATGCTAGTTCCATTGCAATATTTGGATGCACAAAGCTGAAGAACATTACTGCATTCTTTAGTCATAAAAAGCACATATCCGCCACATTGTAAAACTTGGCCAGAATTTATAGAAATAGGAGTTAAATATTAACCTGATTTCTAGAGATGCCGGTAATAAATTAACAAAATTAGCTCTAGTTACAGGACAAAATACACATGAGGAAACACAATCACAAAATGAAATGAGACAAACCAATTCTCCCCTTGAAATTGCATTAATGAAGGAGAAACCTGGTTGCTTCATGTTAGACTGGATTGCTTTAAGTAGCGTTAATCAGACACAGGATAAAGATCCGGATGTTTGGGCCCTTTTTTGAAATTTTGCAAGACAAGTATGCAAATTTCATTTGTGTATATGTGCATTAGTGTCCCTTACTATGATCATAAAAGAACTCATCCTTTTGCACAATAAAAGGATAATGCAGCAAATATGTGATGAAAAATTTACCAGTTTGACAAATTGGTTAGGATCATTAACAGAAAGTGTTAAATCCTCGTTCCACTCTGGATTAACATCATTCTTTATAACACGAGTCTTTAGCTTCTGCATCGAATGAAAAGATATATAATAAGAGGACGTTTAGTATAAGTTTTCCTGCCAAAAAGATCTCAAGGAAAAGGCATAAACCAAATCAACATGCCTAAACTACAACGTGAAGATCAATCATACCAAAGATCAAAGTTGCCTGAATTCTAAGTTTCCTCTTGAATAACCACAAAAGGTGGAAATCAAGAAAACTGATGTCATTTGGCCAAATTAAACTCCACATCAATGTCATAAAGCTAATCATTTAAAATTATAAAATTATTAGTTACGTTTCTTAGAAAAACATTCCAACATTTGTGATTGTTGCTTCATTTTAAAGTCGAGATCAATGCTTTATGCTTTATAAATGGAAACTCAGTCCTATCATTAGAGATTGAGAATTATCATATATATATATACTTAATACTAACTAGACGATTTTTCACATGCATATATTTCCAATTACTTGTCTTTAAAAAAAAAACCATATGATTTGAATTATTAAAAAAATAAGGAATTTAATTAACTTTGCTGGTATAATATGATGACTTTACATTATAAATTAAAATTTTAATATAGTTTAATTCCAATTCCGATAGTTGGAGGGTCACAAATGCAATTACCTTTGTTGATTTTTGACGGTTAAGATTAAATTATTTAACAAAGAAAAATATAGCAACATTATAATGTAGTTTGGATAATACTCGAAGTGACTAATGTGTTAAGTAAAAAGTCAGGCACTAATAAATTATTTACCCAAACTTAAAATTAATTGCAACCCACAAGTGATTACTTTTTGACTCTATTACATGAAAACAACAAACGGATATGAAACTTAAACGAAAATGGATAAAAAAAAATTGACATTTGTAAAAGAATGGTTACAGAAGAATATATATATAAATCATTTCGAAGAGAAAACAGGAATGAAAAAAAATAATCTAAAATTGAATGATGAGAAAAGTACTGGAATCCACAAATCACTTAATTGGAAAATTTTGAAAAAATTTACAGAGTATTTTTGTCTATTTTTCTGTTTCACGTAAAAAAAAAAAGCCAAATTGTAAAAGTATTTTCCTAAAAAACCCAATGTGAAAAGTTGTTTTAGACATGAGGTTGATGGGCCTTATGGATACATCCATCATAAAAGTGGCCCATTTCTCTTATCTCTTGGGTCCTTTTTCCTTCTTGTTTTGTGATTGTGTTTAATCCCTCAAGTCAACTCTTGGTCGACTCTGAACTTGTTCTATTATTTCTTGGTAAGTTGCCTTCACAATTCACGGAAATTTCTTTTATTTCCGCCTGAATTTTCTCTTATATTTTGCCTCTCTTTGTTCTTGTAATTACTTGTATTAATCTTTCCTCATTTTCATACTTTATATCTCTGAAATCTCAATTCCGATCTCTTAATTTCCGTACTTCGTGACAAGAAATTTCAGGGGAAATTTCCCATTATTTCCTATGAAGACGATAATTTGATAATCTGTGTCTGCAGATTACAGTTCTGATCTTTGCTTTTGGGTATCAATGGCTGCTTCTTCTTCTACGAACCGAAATCATGAAGGAGAGAAGTATGAAGTATTCATTAGTTTCAGAGGATCTGATGTTCGCATCAGATTTCTGAGCCATCTCTTCGCAGCTTTGCAAAGAAAACAAATTCATGCTTTCATTGATGCCGATCTTGAAAGAGGCAAAGAAATCAGTGGAAGCCTCTTCCGAATAATTGAAGAATCAGATCTGTCAATTGTAATATTCTCCCAAAACTATCCAAAATCGGAATGGTGTTTGGAAGAACTTGAGAAAATACAGAAAAGAATGAAAGAGGGTAAACAGATAGTAGTACCTGTTTTCTATGAAGTTGATCCATCTGATGTGCAACTTCTTAGTAATGTCTGGATTTTAAATATAATATCATCTATTTTACAACCACCAACGAAAACATATTTTGTAGAAAATACTTATAACACATTCTAAGCTCCTTCATCTTTTATCAAAACTGCAACGAGCTATTTGATAAAATTTTTTAAATATATTAAATACCCGATCTTTTCATTTCAATATTATTAGTCCAAAACTCGACTTATTTTGTATATATATAATATGTATCGTTCAGTGACGGAACTGTGAAACAAATATTTCTAAATATTTTAAAAAATAAATGGTTTTACCGCTTGAAACTGTAAACCAAATCTTCTTATCCAAATAATTTTCTTTAATTTTGTTACATATTAAAATATTATTGGTCATGTTATTTAATAGTGCTTGTTATATAGACATAATATAAAATCGAGTTTAGGGCTAATAATATTAAAATAAAAAAATTAAATACTCAATGTATTCAAAAAATTGATCAGGGACTAAATTATAGTTTTAATAAAAGATTAAGAGGTTTAAAATGCATTTTGCCCTTTTTAATCAGATGTGGTATCCTTTCACAAATCTTAATGTTTCGGCAATTATATATTTATTTATTATAGATTATTGATGCTTCATTCATACCACATGAGATATTTTCCCTTTTAAATATAACTAGTCGTTGGCCCGCGCATTGCGCTGGTTCTATATACTATGTATTTTTGTGTTCAATTTTACTTATGTTATTTTTCTTTATTTTTCTTTATTAATATTGTGAGAAGCATATTCATTATTTTTTAAACCGAGAACTATATATATATATGTGTGTGTGTGTCCTGCTCACAAAATTTATATTCATTGGAAGATATTAAAATTAATGGTGAATTCTCTTTGCAATTTCGTACTTTATTTATTTTTTCTTTCTAAATTCCTAGTTAATGTGATTTGAGTTATATGTTGAACTTTAATTGGTTTTGATTTCGTGCCCAACTCTATCTGAACTCTTTGATTAAAAAAAATCTCTATCTTCACTCAAAAAATTCATCCTTAATGTTCTCAAATAACTTGAAATCTTGCATTAAGCTAAATGACGATAACACAATAATTAACTTATCTACACCATCAACTACAAACTGTAGGTATCATTATTACTTCAATCTCAAAAGTTAACCTGCACAAACAATAATATTAGCTGAAATATTTTTTTTTTTTTTCCAAAAGCTGAAATAAAACTATATAAAAGCAATAGGGTAAAAGATTCCAATTCAAGAAATTTAAATATAGGGACGAAGATGTGAACAAAAACTTAATCACAAATAATATAAAATTAATCAAGATTGTATTAACTAATGAGAAATAAATAAAAATAGTTGCAAAACAAAAATCAGCAGTTAAAGACTGGCATTTTGGGGGAACATATCTCTTCCTTTGGGCTGTATCTTTCTGAAGAAAATGGTTCCATTATATCTTTTTCTTTTTCGTAGAAGTTAATTTCAATCAAACTAACGTTTCTATAATTAACTTCAATTAGAAAAAGAAATAAATTAAATTTTATATAAACCTTGCCCGAGCATTTAGGACAGTGGAAAAGGCATCTGAAAATTAAAAACAGTAGATTATTAGCATATGAACAGTATGTAATAATTCATAGATAAGTGGTGACTGGAAAATTGTGAATTTAGAAGAGAGAAGACTACAAATCCAAGTAGATTGAACACTAAAAAACTGTGATATTCAAAAATTTCACGATTTGTTGATTCTTTGCACCATTGAATTTGGTTCTTGATTGTACCACTACAGCATTGCATACTTACACAAACTGTAACTGAGGCATTCTTATTCTTATAATTCAAAGAAAGAGACTATGAATGGTGAAGGAAGGTGGTAAGTTCTATCATAAATAGAAGGGACGTTTACGTTTGTTACGTTTGGTTTTCTTATTAATGCTAATAATGATAATGATAGAGGTGATGAATAATGAGTCAAAATTTCATACACCTGAATGAATAATTTAAAGAAAGAGACTATGAATGGTGAAGGTGGTGAGTTCTATCGTCAATAAAAGGGACGTTTACGTTTTTAACCTTTGGTTTTCTTGTCAAGGCTAATAATGAAAATAATGATCGAGGGGATAAATAGTGGGTCAAAATTTCATGCAGCTGAGTTTGTTCTTTTTTTTTTTTTTTTTTTATTTAAAATTTGGGGCTGACATGTTTTCTTTTTAGCTGATGTGGCACAATTTTGAAAAGTCCCATGTTTCAGATTTTATATAGATATAATAGATATAATAGATATCAGGTCTATGATAATTGTCTAAGGGGTGCTTACACAATTATACTAAGAACTTTTTTTAATTACAAAATCACCCACCAACAAAAAACGAATAACAATTATACACTTTTAACTTTCAAAATTGCTTAAATATTTAAAAAAAAAAAACTTTCTAAATTGCAGCATTACACTCTTTTTTATATTAAAAAAAAAAAAATAAAACCACTCTCCCTTCTCCACACTCTCTGTGCGTGGCCTCACCCCCCTTGAGATCTATTACTTTTCTCCTTCCTTTTTTATAATTTTAATAGAATTTCACATTTATCACTCAATCCGTTCATTTCTTCATCATGCCGCTTTACAAAGTTCTTCTTGTAACGACCTGGTCCTAAGAGGGGTGGCGCCGGGGTGGATGGCCTGAGCAAGGAGCGGCCTAGTGAGGGGTGGTGCCGGGTTAGAGAAACCTGAGCAAGGAGCGACCCTGAAGGATGTCGATGGGTGCATGAACGAATTGAATCTATACCGGAAAGAGAGGGTTTCGAGATTGTGTTGGTATGGGACGGTACAGTTAATAAGGGCTAGATTTCGAGACTGTACTGGTATGGGACGGTACAGTTGAGAAAGGGCATAAGAGATTTGATAGGTACTACATATTCCAACAAGATGCATCTTCTTTTCGGTAGCCCATTCGGAAGTAACTTCAAAGTCAAGCGTGCTTAACTTGGGGAAATTCCAGGATGGGTGACCTCTTGGGAAGAAATTTCCAGAAAGCATGTGAATGAGGACAAAACATGTGTTGGTTTGTGGGGACAGACGATCAGATCCCGGATGTTATACTTCTCGTATTTTTTCTCTTTGAAATTAAATCCGTATTTATATATTTTTCCCACTTTTTTAATGGTATAAATATTTTATACTATTATGGGACTATTTTTTTGTTTATATCTTGATGAGACTGTTTTTATTTTTTATACCATATTTATACCTTTATAATACCACTTCAATACCTTTATGAAAGCATCATAAGGTATCATGATGATTTCATGAATGTATAAAAATGATATCATGAAGATATAACAATGATATAGAATATAAATAACAAAACAATATCATGAAAGTATCATAAAATACTATTAAAAAAAAATCTTAAAATAACATTAAAAAACAAAGGTAAAAATTATATACATACAGAAAAAGTATAAACATAGTATAAACAACAAAAATAGTCTTATGAAGGTATAAATATAGTATTAGGAAGGTTTAAACATAATATAAAGTATGAACAACATAAAAAGTATCATAAGATACCATATTTATACCATTAAAAAAACTGGAAAAAAATATGTAAATATAGATTTCATTTCGAAAAGAAAAGAAAAAACAAAAAAAACTTTGTAAATCGATGTGACGAAACAGATTAAAAGATAAATGCGAAATTAGATTAAAATTAAAAAAAAAAAAAGAGAAAGAAAAGTAATGGGACTCATGGGGAGGTAAAGTACACACATGAAGAGAGGATTGAGACAAAAATAATATAATATGCATTAAGTAATAAGAAAAAGAAAAGATGTACAAAGTGTAATATTGAAAAGTTAGAAATGAAAACTAAAATATTAGGGGGTGAAAAATGAAAAATAACATATAAATGTGTATAGTTTTGTATAATATCCATTGTCTAATGGAACTTAGGATTAACTCGAGCCCGCAACTAATTACTTTTGATAAAAATAGGAAATTTCCTTTATCTTGTTTTTCTCATTTTCATGATTGCAATCATATACATTGGTTATTACATTCTGAAAAATGTATTAATGTGTACTTTAATATTTATTTCAAAGAACATTATATGTTTTTGTGTTTTTATTATAAGTTGTCATTTATTTATTTTTTTATTTGTGATCAGAAATGATGTCAAATTAATTGACGCCATGGTGCTTGAAGATTCGGAGATATTAAGTAAGAATTGTCCAAGCATTTCACATAATGATACTTTATTTGGAATTGATTCAAGTGTAGATTATAATCTAATAATCCAGGATCTAATTCTTATGTAGAAATCATTGATTAAAACTGTAATAACAGAAGCGTACATGGTTCCATGATCCCAGCACATTCTATTTGAATCCGGGTATCTGATCTTTGGGTTGATTTGTAATTCCTCTGAAGGCTCAGAGAAGGATGGGGTTTTCTCTGAATTTAAGAAATATGTGTTTTCCTTAGGAAATTACACTCAACCAGGGACTATAACCCCTATTTATAAATAGTTGGTGTAAATTACTAATTAAGCCCATCATAAATTAGTTTTATACCCTGGTTTCTACGCCTATTATAAATTGACCCACACTTATTTTTATAAAATGACATGGCCCTATTAAATTAATTAGATCACTTTAATTGGGCATTTAACTTATTTATAATGATAAATACACGTTCCAAAATAGACAATGCACATACGTCTACGTGCCCAAATATCGGTAATGCGTTATATAGATATTATAAAGTCCACAAAATCCTAACAATCTCCCACTTGGACTTTATAAGTATGTATTCACACATTATGCTTTATAATCGTGTGTGTATATATATATCATTTTAAACCAATCATGTCCATTAGTACATTAGTACAAGGATCAAGGGGGTTTTGGTTGCCAATATATTATCGGGATTTGTCACCGGAAATCATCCGATTAAAGCGGAAGAACGTGATGATTTCCTCAAATCCGTGCCCAGGAGCAATTGAGATGGAAATTGTAAAAACAAAAATTTAATCACCAGAGATAAATCTCTAACCCGGATTATTTCTACAAGAAATGGATGCAGACTGCAAGAATCAAATTAGAATCCCTCCTCGTTCACGTACACGAACGCCTTACGAACACCACCCGTGCTAGCGTCGGAAAACACAAAACTATAGAGAGAAGGGAGGGGAGATTTCGGCTACAATGTGATGCTCTCCTTTAGGCCGAAAATCCTAGGGTTATTTTAACCCTAGGTGGCCGAAATTCTCAAGGAGAATTTCGGCCCAATTGGCTCCTCCTTTGTGTGAGCTTTCCTACTTTCATTTTAGGCCCAAATCTATTTTAATCAGTCTGGTTTAAATTAATTTCAAGCTCAACTTTAATTTACACATGTATACAATATATTACACCATGCAACATATTATTTACATTTAATTAAAATTGGTTTGACTAATTAATTTAATCCATTAAATTAAAATTAGATCTTCACAAAATAAATTCATATATAAACCTATACATATGAATATTTCCACCCAGGAAATAATCTCATAATTAATCCAATTAATTATGAGAAAGCCAATCAAATATTAATTTTATTATTATGATCAATCCAATTGATCTTTATAATATAATTAATATAATCCTCTCTCTCCAGAGTGTATACTCCAAGTATATATGTGATTCCTTAAGTCAGTGTTCAGTCGCTCAATGTGTATGATCCCGTGGGCCCATCTTTATGTTGGCAGTGGGTCTGTGGCCCACAGACTACAGTTGGGCTCTAGCAAGCCACTGCAGCCCCCAATTAAGATGGAGATGGCAGTCCAACTGTTATCATAACCCAGTAGTTTTAACTTGTATATCCCATGTCATCGATATCGGTGTCCAACACAAAGGCATGGATTGATCATCCTCTTTTGTGTCTGGAAATTTACTTGATCCCGAATATACTGAAGCTCACAAACAAGTTCCAACTTGTTTGAGTGTGGCCACACTCTTATCAGTCACATTCATCAAGAGGCCAGTGATATCTTCTCAGTGGACTACTGAGTGACAAATCCCTTCTGCATATCCATAGCATTGCCATGCTAAGTGACATACCCGAAAGTACCCATACTTGGAACCCTATTACAGGTCCTTTAGGCGTACCCCTAAGTATGCAACCTTACATGTAATACCATCATATGGTCAGGTCAAAGGATCCATACAAGTACTACACGAGAATCACTTGTGATACTATACCATGTGGATTTCTCGTTTAGTGGATCTATCCAGTACCATGCCCTTTTTACATGTACCCATTAACTTAGTTGACATCCCATGTCCAATGACTAGTAAGACACCTCCATACAACCAGGTTAATGATAGTCTCTAGTTCCATTCATTCCCATGACTGGAACAGACTACGGATCTTTTTATGGTCATATCGTTTACCCTATCCATGGTCTTATTGCCAAGTGCATGACACTTGTCATCATGGATATGGATATGTCCATTGGATACTTCATTTAAGATATTGCACAAGATACATATAATAAATGAATTAATGCCTTTATTAATAACATAAAATGAGTATAATACATAAATCCAATAAATGTATAATACAAATACAAGGTCCAATGCCTCGGGACTAGGGCATATCCAACATATATGATACAACTAAACCTAACATGGTCACATATAATAACAAAACTAAATGACCTGGATCAAGTGTGGAAGCGTAGCATGGAAATTACATGTGATGTGATCAGTACATGCCTATTTCCAACTGGTCCAACCTTAACCATATGAGATCAAATAACATTTAGAGTGGAAAATTAAAAAAAAAAAAACTGAGTACTTTATTTAAACTAAATTGTCATGACAAAGTAATAGACTTAATTGTGTGTCTGAGACTCCCACTGAACCTAAAAATCCCCTAACAATCCAACACCCATTCGGGGTACATGTTCGAGAAATAACTTAGGTACCAATGCTTTAGTCAGTGGATCCACAAGCATGGAGCTTGTACCTATATGCTCAACACTAATCTGACCTCTCTGAACTCTTTCTTTAATAACAAGGAACTTTATTTTTATGTGTTTAGAATTTGACGAACTCCTGTTGTTATTGGCATAAAGGACTGCGGCCCTGTTGTCACAGTATATCCTAAGTGGTCTTTCAACACCATCAACTATTCGCAATCCAGTAGCAAAATTTTGCAGCCAAATAGCATGATTGGATGCTTGATAGCACGCCACAGACTCTGATTCCATAGTGGAAGAGGTTACGAGTGATTACTTTACACTCTTCCAGGAAATTGCTCCACCACCAAGCAAGAAAATATATCCTGATGTTGATCTATGGCTATCTTTACATCCTCCATGATCAGAATCAGAATACCCAATGATCTCCAACTGATTTGATCTCCTATACATGAGCATGTGATTCTTTGTTCTTTATAAGTATCGTAATACTTTCTTGGCTGCTGTCCAATGTTCTTTACCCGGATTGCTCAAGTATCTACCTAGTATTCTGACAATGAATGCAATGTCGGGACGAGAACAGACATGTGCATAAATTAAACTGCCAACCATAAAGGCATAAGGAAAATTCTACATTTCCCTTTTCTGCATATCATTCTTAGGGCATTGATCGAGACAAAACTTGCCTCCCTTAGTCACAGGAGTATTAATGGGATTACAATCTTGCATGCCAAACCTTTTAATATCTTATCGATGTAAGCCTTTTATAACAAACCCAAAATACCCCGAGAACGATCTCGGTGTATTTGGATACCTAATACAAGAGATGCATCACCAAGATCTTTCATCTCAAAATTTTTTGAAAGAAATTTCTTAGTCTCATGCAATAATCTTACATCATTAGTGGCTAGCAAAATATCATCCACATATAGGATCAGAAAGATAAAATTACTTCCACAAAACTTATGGTACACACAATCTTCAACAGTGTTAGCTTCAAAACCAAAGGATAACACTACTTTATGAAATTTGTGATACCATTGACGAGAAGCTTGTTTGAGCCCATAGATGGATTTCTTTAATTTGCAAACTAAATGCTTTGAGTCCTTAGAATGTAAGCATTCAGGTTGCACCATATAAATCATTTCCTCAAGGTCACCAATGAGAAATGCTGTCTTAACATCCATCTGATGCAACTCAAGATCATAATGTGCCACAAGTGCCATAATTTCCTAAAGGAGTCTTTCGATGAAACTGGAGAGAAAGTCTCTTTGTAGTCAATTCCTTCCCTTTGAATGAATCCTTTAGCGACTAGATGAACTTTATGCCTGACTGGTTTACCCTCTGTATCCCTTTTGGTTGTAAATATTAATTTGCAACTAATTGGTTTTACACCTTCGGGTAAAGGGACAAGCTCCCACACGTCATTATCTTTCATGGATTTCATCTCATCATTCATAGCATCGATCCATGATTGAGCATTAGGACTTTCAATGGCCTGACGGAGGTTGATTGGATCATTTTCCTCCATTCCACTGTCTGTCTCATGCTCTTGGAGAAAGACGATGTAGTAATCTGGAATTGCATTTCTCTTTTCCCTAGTGGATCTCCTAAGTGGTATTGGTTCTTGAGGTTGTTGAGCTTGCATTTCCTGAATATTTTGTTGATCTTGATTAGGGGAATTTTCAATATTGTCTTCAGGTGCTGAATTTGCTTGTTGATTAAAACTAGGAATAAAAACCTGATCATGATCAATAGCAATTATAGGAAGAGAAATTACCTCTTCTTCAAAGACAAAATATTGGGTCTTCTTTTCCCCCCGAAGCTCAATATCCTCAAGAAAATGAGCATTTTCCATCTCAAAAAACATTCTTCCTTTAGGATCATAAAACTTAAAACCCCGTGATCTTTCAAAGTATCCAACAAAACAACAACTAGCGGTCCTAGAGTCTAATTTCTTCTCATTAGGCTTGTAAGGCCTTGCTTCAGTTGGACATCCCCAGATACGTAAATGTTTTAGGATAGGTTTCTTACTAGTCCGCAACTCATAAGGGGTTTTGTTAGTTGCTTTTGTTGGAACTTTATTAAGAATGTAGACTGCAGTTTTCAGTGCATCTCCCCAGAGTGAGTCTGGTAAGGTAGTACGACTTATCATACTTCTCACCATATCCTTAAGGGTCCTATTTCGTCTTTCAGCTACCCCATGCATTGCCGGGTTACCTGGCATAGTATAATGAGGGATGATCCCACACTCTTCTAGGAATTGGCAAAAGGCCCTAGACATTGTTCACCTGAACCGTCATACCTTCCATAGTATTCACCACCACGGTTGGATCTAACTTGCTTTATTGTTTTCCCTAGTTGATTTTCAACCTCGGCCTTAAAATTTTTGAAAACGTCCAAAGGTTGAGACTTCTCACGTATCAAGTATAGGTAGCCATAACGAGAGTAATCATCTATGAATGTTATGAAGTATTGTTGACCGTTCCACGAGGGTGTGGGGAACGGTCCATAAATATCTGTATGTATTAATTTTAAGACGCCCTCAGCTCTCTTGGCTCTTAACTTTCTCTTGTTTGTCTGTTTGCCCTTAATGCACTCAACACAGATTTCATTACTTAAGGTGTCAAGTTCATTAAGTATCCCGTTTGACACTAGCCTTTCAATTCTCTATTTAGAGATGTGTCCTAATCGCTTATGCCCTAACGTTAATGAATTCTCATTAGTTAACTTTCGTTTAGTGCCACGTGAATTAACATAAAGGTTTTCATTATATGAGGTAACCGAATCAAGCAAATATAGGTTATCAAAACTAGATAAAGTACTGGTTCCAATGCATTTATTATCCAAATAAAGACAACATTGTCTGTTTCCAAATGAACAAGCATAACCTTCTTTGTCCAAAACAGAAATAGAAATCAAATTTCGTCTAAAAGACGGTACAACATGTATCTCAAATAAATCCAAATAAAAACCAGACTTAAGCAATAACCTAAATGTTCCTATAGCCTCAACCTCTACTGAATTGCCATTCCCCAAATAGATGAATCTTTCAGCATCACTTGGTTTTCAGCAGTTCAGGCAACCCTGCATTGATATACTTAAGTGAGTAGTAGCACCAGAATCTAACCACCAAGTATTTTTTGGCACTGAAACTAAATTAACCTCAGAACAAATAAGAGCAAGAGATGTACCTTTCTTCACGCGCCAGGCATGATACTTTATCACATTCTTTCTTCATATGAGAAGGGTTTTTACAAAAGAAGCAACCTTGTTCAGGTACCTTTTGCTTCTTCTTTCGTGGTTCCTCAACTGCAATCTTTTTGCCCTTCCTTTTCTTATTGTCTTTAGAAGATGACGCCAAATGAGCACTTTCCACCTTATGATGCCTCAGCCTCTTTTCCTCTTGCATAAGGTGAGAAATGAGCTGATTAAGAGTCTATTTATCCTTTTGGCAATTATAGCTCACCTCAAATTGACTGAATTGAGGAGGAAGAGAGATCAAAACCAAATACATAAGCAATTCTTCTGAAAGCTCTAACTTGAGTGTTTTCAGTTTTGAAGCCAAATGAGACATCTCAAGAATGTACTCCCTTATGTTCCCATTACCTTTATACTTCATGGAAACAAGCTATCGTAAAACGCCAGTTGTTTCTGCCTTTTCACTTTTGGCAAAGCGCTCTTCAAGCACTTCCAGGAACCTTTTGGCATTAGTCTCCTCAGACATAGCGCCCAGGAAAGTCTCAGGGATGGCTTGCTTCATGATCATTAGACTAATGCAATTAGAGCGCTCCCACTGAGCCATTTCTCTCTGTTATTTAGAGGTACTCTCATCTGAAAGCTCAGCAGGATGCTCCTCCCTAAGCGCAAGGTCCAGATCCATGCATCCCAGAGCAATTAAAACCTTATTTTTCCAAAGATTAGAGTTGGCTCCATTTAGTACTGGAGTCTAAGAATGGGTGGTGCAAATAAATCAAAGTATAGGGTGTTAAGTGTTACCGATTAATCTTTTGTGTATCTCACATTTTCAACAAAAATCTCATCAAATGAAATTCCCTTTGTCCCATATCACAAACTCTATTAGTCTGTTTTACAAGTCCGTTAATCATTAATCAATATCATATCAAGACATGGGAATTATTTTCTTTTTAGTAATAAAATGGTATTAAAAAAAAGTATTCCTTTCATGTTACTTGTATCATTATAATGTTTATAAGAGTTGACTTAATATAAAGGAAATGCTAAATTCGATTTCTAGTTCCATTATTCGAGTTCCTATAAATGAAGTAATATGTAAGATCATGACTATACTATAGGCATACAATTGTAACGTTTTGTACCATGACACCATAAAATTGACCCTTATATGACAAAGAAAATATGTCACATTACACAATCAATTAGATAGACTATTTGAATTAAGTGGGTTATTTTCTGAACTAATCAGTTAGAAATAAAACAGATTAATATTTAATATGTATTTTAGCTTGGATCTGTTTTGCCATTTATCAATGATGAATTCAAAGGGATTTCAAGTACGTTCCAAGTACCAAACTCATCACCTCCTCCTCCAATTATATAAAAAAGAGCATTTGCTTCAATTGTATAAAAAAAAGTACACTTCAAACCCCCTTTTTTTTTAATACTTAATATTAACTAGACGATTTTTCACATGCATATATTTTCAATTACTTGTATTAAAAAAAAAACCATATGATTTGAATTATTAATAAAATAAGGAATTTAATTAACTTTGCTGATATGATACGATGGCTTTACATTATAAATTAAAATTTGTGATACATTTTGTGATACTATAATTATACATTTTGTACTGTTTGTTATGAATTCATGTTTGAACTTAGATACTGCTATGATACATTGTGATACTGTGATTTTACATTTGTAATACTGTGACCTCATATACGTTTCTTTTTATTATGATTTATGATACATTGTTTATATTTATATATTTTTATATATGCATTTGGTGTCGTACACTCTGTTGATACACTCTTGATATATTGATTATACATTGTTTATATGTTATTTGATATAAAAACCAAATATATATATATATATATTGTAAGGGAATATTATTTCTGTAAATATATTATGTCTATATGTGTAATTTCCCAACCCTGTTAGGGTTTGTAATCTCTGTATAAATACTTCTATATCAATACAAATCTGATATACAGTTGATTTCTCATATGGTATCAGAGCCACAAGGGTTATACCAATATCACCGAATCCATCATGGCCACCGCCAGTAACACCTCCTCCTCCTCTTCCTCCACTGCAAGTTCCGGCTCTGGCACCCCATCCACAGATGCCTCTTTATCGACTCCCTTATTTTCCTCTTCTTCCACACCTGGTAATCTCCATAAAAATCATCTTTTGACCGCCAACAATTTTCTGGTTTGGAAGAGTATAGTTGTGCCGATGCTCAAAGGACATGGACTGATGGGTCATATCGATGGTCGGATTGTAGCCCCGACTCAGTATGATGCCGATGGCAATGAAACAGCAGATTTTTCTGCCTGGGAAAGGCGTGATCAACAGCGCTTATGCTGGTTGTTAAATTCAATCTCTGAGAATCTGCTTCCTCAATTTGTTGGTGCGGTTACGGCTAAAGAGGTTTGGGATCGCCTCTTAGCCGCTTATTCTGTTGGCGCTGGACCACAAATTCAAAATCTTTGTCAGCAATTGACTAACCTCCGCCGTGGCAATGATTCTATTACCTCTTATGTGCAAACCGCCAAGGGCATCAGTGATCAACTTCATGCTTTAGGATTTCTGCTACCGGAGGATGATTTAGTGTACTCCATTATCGAGGGCCTGGGTGAACCCTACGATATATTTCAGCGCACCATGGCTACAAGAACTAAGCCAATTTCGTTCTCCAATCTGGTCAGTCTTTTATTAACTGAAGAGAGGCAAATTAAGTTCAACAGTTCCCTTTCTTCTCCTTCTTTGGCAGCAATACAACCAACTGCCCAATACGCCGGCAGAGGCTCATCGGCGGGTAGAGGTAGGAATTCTGGGTTCCATGGAGGCCGTGGCAGGCAGGCAGGCCGAGGAACCAGAGGCCGAGGCCAGCAGCAGTTCCGTGGGGGACACTCGGCCAACTCTAGGATTTCGACTCCTACTCGGTCAAATCCTAATTTTGGGAACAACTATGGAGCTAATAATACAGATGACAATGTGACTTGCTACAATTGTGGGGGTTCTTTGCATAAAGCAAATGTCTGTCCATCGCCAAAAATCTACAGGAACCGAACCAACTCTCCTTCCTCCAATATAGCTGCTGCACACAATCAGTCTTGGGTGGTTGATACAGGAGCCACACATCATCTTACATCAAATATGGAAAATTTGGCTTTGCATTCTGAGTACACTGGGCCTAAAGAGGTTCAAATTGGGGATGGTAACTTTCTTCCGATAACTCATGTTGGTTCCAATTTATTTCGTGCTGGCAATTTAAATCTTAAATTTCGTGATATTCTTCATGTCCCTTCTGCCAATCGAAATTTACTATTCGTTTATGCACTAACAAATTCTAATCCAGTTTCTGTTGAATTCTTTTCTGACTGTTTTCTTATTAAGGATCTGGAGTCGAAGGAGATTTTATACCGAGGCCGGAATGATGATGGACTCTACAGCTTGTGTTTAAATTCCAGTTCTAAGAATAAAGTTGTTAGTGCAAATTTTGCTAGCTTAAATGTTTGGCATGCCCATTTGGGACATCCGTCTCTTTCTATTGTTAAACGTACCTTGCAATTGAATAAAATTAAGTTTGGTTCTTTTCATACCTCCTTATGTAATGCTTGTGCTTTAAGCAAGAGTCATAAATTGCCATTTGTTGATTCCACCTCTGTTTCCACTGCTCCTCTAGAAATGGTTTGTGCTGATGTATGGGGACCCGCTCCTATTAAATCTTATGATGGTTATTCCTATTATGTCTTATTTTTTGACCATTATTCGAAATATACCTGGTTGTATCCTATGCATCACAAATCTGATGTCTACAATATCTTTATCCAATTTCGCACTTTGGTTGAAAAATTCTTTGGCTCCTCAATTAAAATTTTTCAGTCAGATGGGGGTGGAGAGTTTATTTCTTTGCAATCTTATTTTCGAGAGCATGGTATTTCTCATCGGGTTTCTTGTCCTTATACACTAGAACAGAATGGGAGAGCAGAGCGAAAACATAGACATATTGTTGAAACCGGGTTGTCACTACTTCATCATTCCCAGATGCCTATTAAATACTGGAGTGCAGCCTTTGAGTGTGCTGTTTATAATATCAATCGTCTTCCCACACCAATACTCTCCCATGATAATCCTTATAACAAATTGTTTCGAGTTCAACCTGATTATTCCTTTCTTCGGGTTTTTGGTTGTCGTTGCTACCCGTGGTTGCGTCCCTATACTCAGCACAAACTTCAGTCTCGTTCCGTTCCGTGTGTCTTTTTGGGGTACAGTAAAATTCACAAAGGCTACAAATGCCTTGATCTTTCTTCTAGCAAGGTTTATGTCTCACGTCATGTTCTTTTTGATGAACAGGTTTTCCCGTTTCATGTATTGACTGATGATGTGGCTAATGTATCACCTCATGCGGATTCTATTGATACTCTTGGTTTCGGTCTATCATTGCCTACAACTCCAATTCTGAAACCGAATCCTCCTTCTTCAATCTCTCCACCTGAGACACCAACTCACTCGAGTAATTCTGTTGCCACTGAATCTGAGCCTCATACACCACTGTCCTCTACTGCTGTGCCTTCCTTGAGTTCACCTATGGCTGGTTCTAATGATCTTTCTACTTCTTCAGCTCCTCGGGTTGTGCATCGGTCTGCGGCCTCTAGTTCTCCTTCATCTACGGAGTCCCCTGGCATTTCTCTTGCGCTTGATCTTCAGCGCTATACTACCACGGTTCCTACAATGGTTCCTTCTAATCCCGCTGGTGGAAATTTGGTCACTACACACAGCAATCGTGTTGTGAAGCCAAAACAGGTGTTGAATCTGGTGGCAGCTAAGTCTCCTTCGTCATCCCTTGAGCCCTCATGTTATACTCAGGCTATCAGGATTCCTGAATGGAGAGCTGCAATGTCTGATGAGCTCAATGCTCTACTTGCCAATGGCACATAGGATCTTGTTCCTCGTTTACAGCATCACAATGTGATCGGGTGCAAATGGGTTTTCAGGGTCAAACAAAAGGCTGATGGATCTATTGATCGTTACAAAGCTCGATTAGTGGCCAAGGGGTTTCATCAACGACCAGGGATTGATTTTCATGATACATTCAGTCCCGTGGTCAAACCTACCACTATTCGTATGCTTTTGTCCTTGGCTGTCACTTTCAAATGGTCCGTCATCCAACTTGATGTCACTAATGCATTTCTACATGGACAGCTAGATGAAGTTGTTTATATGCAGCAGCCACCTGGATTTCATGATTCTCGCTTTCCTGATCATGTCTGTCGACTTAAGAAATCGCTTTATGGGCTCAAGCAGGCTCCTCGGCAATGGCACAAGTGTCTGACCGATGCTCTTATTCAGTTTGGTTTTCTTGGTTGCAAATCTGATAGTTCCCTTTATTATATCAGCAATAACTCATTGAAAGTGTTTTGCCTGATCTATGTCGACGATATTCTCCTGATGGGTGATTCTTTGTAATATGTTAATCGAGTGATTGACTTTTTGCAACAATGGTTTGCAATTAAGAATTTGGGCCGTCTTCATTACTTTTTGGGTATTGAATCTGAATGGACATCTGGTGGTTTGTTTCTTCACCAATCCAAGTACATTAATGATCTCTTGGTTTGAGCTCAAATGCAAACTTGTGCTTCTATTTCTTCTCCTATTAATATTAGTCAGAAACTCACTGCTGATGGAGGGGAACCATTTCTCGATGTCACCCTCTTCCGTTCAATTGTTGGTGGATTATAGTACCTGACATTCACTCGGCCCGACATTTCTTTTGTTGTCAATCGTGTGTCACAATATATGCACTCTCCAACACTTGAGCATTGGACAGCTGTAAAGCGTATTTTACGTTACTTGAGGGGCACTACCAGTTTTGGTTTGCGTTTTCTGTTGGAAATGCCCTAGTCCCGAGGCATTGGTCCTTGTATTTGTATTATACATTTATTGGATTTATGTATTATACTCATTTGTGTTATTAATAAAGGCACCAATTCATTTATTATATTTATCTTGTGCAATATATATTAAATGAAGTATCCAATGGACATATCTATATCCATGATGACAAGTGTCATGCACTTGGCAGTAAGACCATGGATAGGGTAAACGATATGACCATAAATAGATCCGTAGTCTGTTCCAGTCATGGGAATGAATGGAACGGGAGACTATCATTAACCTGGTTGTATGGCGGTGTCTTACCGGTCATTGGACATGGGATGTCAACCAAGTTAATGGGTACATGTAAAAAGGGCATGGTACTGGATGATCCACTAAATGAGAAATCCACATGGTATAGTATCACAAGTGATTCTCATGTAGTACTTGTATGGATCCTTTGACCTGACCATATGATGGTGTTACATGTGAGGTCGCATACTTAGGGGTACGCCTAAAGGGCCTGTAATAGGGTGCCAAGTATGGGTACTTTCAGGTATGTCACTTAGCATGTCAATGCTATGGATATGGAGAAGGGATTTGTCACTCAGTAGTCCACTGAGAAGATATCATCGGCCTCTTGATGAATGCGACTGATAAGAGTGTGGCCACACCCAAACAAGTTGGAACTTGTTTGTGAGCATCAGTGCATTTGAGATCAAGTAAATGTTCGGACACAAAAGAGGGTGATCAATCCATGCCTCTGTGTTGGACACGGATATCAATGACATGGGATATACAAGTTTAAACTACGAGTTACGATAACAGTTAGACTGCCATCTCCATCTTAATTGGGGGCTGCAGTGGCTTGCTAAAGCCCAACTGCAGTCCGTGGGCCATAGGCCCACTGCCAACATAAAGATGGGCCCACGAGATCATACACATTGAGCGACTGAACACCGACTTAAGGAATCACATGTATACTTGGAGTATACACTCAAGAGAGAGAGGTATATGTATATTAATTATAAGGCTCAATTGGATTGATCATAATAATAAAATTAATATTTGGCTATACATAATTAATTGGATTAATTTTGAAATTATTTCCTGGGTGGAAATATTCATATGTATAGGTTTACATATGAATTTATTTTGTGAAGACTTAATTTTAATTTGATGGATTAAATTAATTGGTCAAACTAATTTTAATTTAAATGTGAATAATATATTACTTGGAGTAATATATTAAATACATGGGTTAATTAAAATTGGGCTTGAAATTGATTTAAACCAGACTAATTAAAATAAGTTTGGGCTTGAATTAAAAGCAGGAAGCCCACACAGATAAGATAGCCAAGCTGGGCCTCAATTCCCTTAAGGGAATTTGAAACCCTAGGGTTAAAAACCCTAGTAGGAATTTCGGCCAACACAAGTGTGGTAGCCACCTTTCTTTGGCCGAAACCCTAGCCCCTCTCTCTCACCGAAACTTTGTGATTTTCCGACGCTAGCACGGGTGGTGTTCGATAGGCGTTCGTGTATGAGAACGAGGAGGGAATCTGATTTGATTTCTGCAGTCTTCATCCATCTCTTGAAAGAGATAATCCGGGTAAGATTGATCTCTTTATGATTAAATTTTAAGTTTTACAATTTCCATCTCAATTGCTCCTGGGCACGGATTTGAGGAAATCATCGCGTTCTTCCGCTTTAATCGGGTGATTTCCGGTGACAAATCCCAACATTTTCGACCTTGCAAAGTGTTACTCATTGGTTTCTCAGATTCTGATTGGGCTAGTTGCCTTGATGACCGCAAGTCTACAACTGGTTTTGTGGTGTTTTTGGGTTGTAATCTCATCTCCTGGGCTTCTCGAAAACAACGGGCTGTTTCTAGGTCTTCCACTGAGGCGGAGTATCGTGCACTTGCCTCGGCAAGTTCTGAACTTCATTGGCTAAACATATTCTTACAGGAGATCGGTTTTTCCAAGTTGCCTCCACCTGTCCTTTTTTGTGATAATTTGGGAGCGACTTATCTTACGTTGAATCCCCGTTTTTCACAATCGGAGTAAGCATTTGGAAGTGGATTTCCATTTTGTTCGTGATCGTGTTCGTCGTGGTTTACTCCGAGTTCAGTTTTTGCCATCCCAAGATCAATTGGCCGACTGTCTCACCAAGGGTTTGAGCAAGCAACGTTTCTTATGGCTTCGTGACAAGTTGACAGTTCATTCCTCTCCCTGTACAACTTGAGGGGGGGTGTAAGGGAATATTATTTCTGTAAATATATTATGTCTATATGTGTAATTTCCCAACCCTGTTAGGGTTTGTAATCTCTGTATAAATACTTATATATCAATACAAATATGATATACGGTTGATTTCTCATATATATATATATATATATATATATATATATTTATTTATTTCGAAGAGAAAACAGGAACGAAAAAAAATAATGTAAAATTGAATGATGAGAAAAGTACTAGAATCCACAAATCACTTAATTGGAAAATTTTGAAAAAATTTATAGTGTTTTTGTCTATTTTTTCGTTTCACGTAAAAAAAAAAAAAAGAAAAAGCGCCAAATTTTATAAGTATTTTCCTAAACAAACCAATGTGAAAAGTTGTTTTAGACAAAAATACATAAAGTCGTTTTGGGCCATCATAAAGTCGCCCAAACAAACGGTCAATTTCCCATGCATTCATATTTTAGAATAAATATAATCCTAATTATTTTAATTTGCTACAGATGCTACCAGGTTTATGTATCGAAGGAAGTAAAGTGCCCAAGTGGATGAAAAATTAAAACACAAAGGGCAAATCATATTCAAGGAATCAGAAGAAGCAATTGGAAAATAGAATTTGAACCTACCTTGAAATTCAAACAGAATCGTGAAGGAATCGATGGCAATACACAATTTCACGCCCTAACAATTTCGACAAGGAATAATTAGGCGAATGTAATAGTTGAGAGGATTAGCTTAGAATGCATAACAACAAGAATCCATTAACATTAATTGCAATTGGATTTCGATATGAATATAACTTTGAGAAACAAATAAAAAGCAGTGAGAACAAAACATTGATCGAAATCTGAAAATAAAGAGGAATGAGAGAAAAAGGTTAACTAGAGATTGGAGAACATCAAAGATAAACTTGATACTCGAGCTCGACGCCGAGATATCACAGTGAGAAAAATCGAAGAAGATGACGGCAAAGAAGGACTGAGAATGACGGTGACGAGCGACAGCCGCGAACTACGAATGCAAGTGACCCTGTCTCTCATATCATGTACCATATTTGAAGTTGTGTATATTCTCTTCAATCTCAGGTATAATCTTGATATAACAAGCTGTTGTTTCCTTAGAAAAGTGATGAATATATGTGAATTATATGTGTGAAAATTCTATAAATTTTTTATGGTTTCTCATTCCTTAACAATTTTCTTTTATGAATCAAACTTACTCTTTTTAATTCCGAGTCTACATAAACAACTGAAGGACAACTGTTTCTCTCTAGAAACCTCTCTCCTTTTGGTCTTTTTCCTGTTCAGGCTCCACTGCTTGTACATGGGCACCCATCAATTCCCAGGTAGCATGATGAAACATGCACATTAGCTGCGACACTCTGAGATGGTACGTGCACAGCCTAGTACCATCTTTTGCGGCTGGGACAGTTGATGAACTTAATCCAAGTTTGCTATCCTAGGTAAGGAGTAGACTGAATGTAGTCATGGACGGTTGATGCAAATGAATGAAAGTCACTAAACTTTAATTCCATTATCAAATAAATCTATTATTACCTGATTGTGGAAAATCATTGCCAGAATTGTCACGTGTAAGTCAACACAAATTTGAAATACCAACATGATGCCACAATAGCTTCATCCAATAAAAAAAATGACATATAGCACTGATATATCATCCATGTGTTTTGACACATTTGCACACATGGGTGCTACGTATCTAATTTTTCTATTATATTTTGCCTCTTTTTCTATTACTAGACCAATGTCCGCAAATTGCATAGGTATACGAAATTGAATATACACAAATTATAGCTATCAAGACTTTTAGATAATTTATAATTTTACGTAAATATTAGATTAAATACCAAGTAAATCACAATTGTTGGTATCATTCCTTCGAATATGTTTTGAGTTTTCTAGTTGTGTCTGTAAAATGTAAAAAATCAAAATAATATATATAGCACTAAGATGGCACAAATTGAGAAAAAAAAAAAGACTAATTAGATCTCTTCCATATTGCAAAGTTAAAACTTCGGTGAAATACATACCCTTGTTTTATCATGATAACAATTTAATATCATGGTTGATTTGTATCTTTTCTGCATATACATAGGATAATTTTATGTTAGTTTTCTTATTCTTTTTACTTTGCTACTTTTTTGATACATAAATGATGCAATGAAACAGAAATGTATAAGTATTATATCAGGAATGTATTAGAAATATATCAGAATCAAAACAGAATAAAAATGTGTTCTTATCACTATAAAAAAAAAAGGACTTAATGGGACAAAAAATTAGGGACAACTTACATATATATATATATATATATATATAGTCCCTAATTGTAGAATCACAATCAATATTTAAAAATTAAATATATAATTGATTTGAGAATTGACCGTGTCAGTGATTCTGAGTTGCACTGACTGAAGATTCCCACGTTGTTATGTCATTGATTAAGATGTCTTTCAGGTTGCATTATGGGTTCTGTTTTTGAGCTCTATATTTCTTTGCATTTATGCATAATTTGCTCTAAATGCTGACATGTTTCCTTTCTTTCAGCCTTGGTTGTTACACATGAAATCAACATTTAGAAGCCTGTGTGATTTCATTAATGAGTATGATCTTACTGGTTGGTATTGTTATAGCTTAATGTATTTTCTTACGTTTTGCAGGATTCATAGGTCAATTATGAGCAGTACCTATATCGGCATGCCTCATACAACTGCTATATGTTTGACTGTTAATTTGGTTATTAAGTATATCATGTGTGAGAATAAGTGGAACATGTGAATAGTGCAAGAGCTTTCATCTGTGCGATTTTATTCTTACACCTTTCTCTTCAGCAAATCAACATTTATTTTCTTCATTTTATGAACTACATGCTGAGTTGCTAACTTGCCGTTTTCATGCCTTTTGTAGTGTGTACTTCACATTTTGTGGTGATATTCATCTGTTGTAGTTGCTCAGTAGTAACTAAACAGTTGTGCAATGCTTACATCTCACAGTCAATTAGAGCTCTGAGGTCATTGTTGAAAGAGCATGTAAGTGCTTATGTATAATTCACTTTGATTAGTTTTAGTTTGGGGTCTATAATTCTTGTATGACTGTGATTAATCATTAATCCATGTTTACAGCATAGGTGCAACTTATATTCCCTTATTATCACTTATTGGTGAAAGCTTTTATCTTTTTTAAAAAATCATGAGTAGACATTGGTTCAACTTAAATGGTCCTTAGTGCACGGACTAGTAATGTTTTGTTAATTATGGCTGCTATGCATGTTGAACTTTGATAATCTAACTGAAGTGAAAGCCTTTATGTTAATTGACAATAGAATTGGTTTTGCTCCTTCACCAAAGCTTTGAAATAGATATTGTCTATGTTGGAAATGATGAAATAGCAGAGGTTAAAAGTTAGTTGCTTTTTTTGGCAAAAAAAGCCAAAGCATTTGGTTCTAAAGGATGATCTACTCAGGAAATAGGTTCTTTGGAGCTGGTTTTCCTCTGTAATTTTTGTTTTCTTGATTTACTTTTGGTCTGGAATCAATGGTTTAGGACGGATGATTCGTTGATGATTACTTTGTTAGGTTAGTGAAAGGTATATAGCAACAGCACTGGGGTTATTGCTAATTGATTGAGTCAATCAGTTACTGTCTTGTGGTTTTATCATGATACCTTTTTTGTCCCAAGGTATTTAATTTTCCTTGCCCTGTTAGAAGTCCTTTCCAAAAGGGGAAATTCCATACCATTTCTTTTTTTCCAAGGGTATGGATGGTAGTGGAGAGTATGGTTGATAAGCTAGAGATTTTCCGATGTCTTCAAGCTTCTTGTATGAGATATAGTAAGAGAAGAGGAGTCAGTTGAAGTCCCAAATATGTGAACCTGAATGTCATTTTTGTCCTGCATTTAATTCTTTCAAAAAGCATAGATTTTAAACTTAGGAAATTATCTTGCAGCCATACAGGAGGTTTATAGAACCATGTTGCTGGCTTTACATGATATTTTGGTTTATATGACAATGTTTCTGAAACCTTATGATATTTTGGCTTTTGAAACTTATAGGAAGATAATCTTTTGGAACCCTTGAGTTGACTTCAAACTTATTTCATTTTCTTTTGTTGCCGATTCTTTTAGCATGTAACATTTGAACTAATACACACATTTTTTTTCAGGTATCTGTAGAGATCCTAAATGGTCACTGTTTGGCTAAGTCACTTCATTCCAAAGGTGTATCTTTTCTGAAAAATTGTGTGTATTTACATAATATAGAATATATTGATACTTGTTAAGTTCTCTACCTTTCGATTTCAATTATTTATTCTAGTTTCAGATTCCCTTTAATTCAGGTGCAGTTAAAATCCTCTGCCTTTTGAAGTGTTCCTGCTGCATCACTATAGTTGGGTTTCCATCAATGATTTTCCTTGTTCAAGGTAATTGCTTTCTAGTTCAAACTTCAGTTTGACAATTGCTTGGTTTGAGTAGCTAGTTCAATTTCACTTTTATATTAGTAGTAACTCATTATTTTAGGTTTTTGTGTGGAGTCTTTTTTGATATTTTAAATAAACCAAGTACAAGTTGTTGATTATGCAACAATGGTTTCCTGTTTAGAACTATGTTGTTCTTAAGTAACTAATCAAATCTTATGACATGAATATTAGATCACATGCTTGAAAATGGAAACTAGAAACTATGATACTTGGTATTAGGAATTCATAGCTAATTATATTGATATACGTACTGAGCCAAGTTGTTCAATAATATGATATATACTATAGCCACTGCTAATTGCAGTTGCCGGATTTGTTAAGACGGTCATTTGTTCTTCTCCTCCTATTAATTTTATTTTCCAGCTATTGATATAAAATGGAATGAAATGCTATGGAAGTTTGAAGCATACAATATTTAATCAAACAGGTTTAATAATGGAGTTCTCTTGAATGTTAAACCAGAGGCGCGAAAAGAAAAAAAAAAAAAAGCTGAGTAAAAGCTTCATATTGGAATTTAAACTAGCATTTATGTTTTTTACTAATTCTGTGAGCTCTTTGTGAGAGTATAATCCATCTTTTTTGTCCTCGTATCGTTTTTCTTTCGTTTACTTTTTGGTCTGTATAAAGATTGAGTCCATATTTGGGACATTGGCTGTGCATGTTGAGACTATAAGGAGTAGCAGCATTAACAATGGTACATCAGTGTCACATTACAAGCTTGAAGAGAATGCGCGGGGGAAGAAGGGCCTTTTAGTATGACTTTGTTACTAAGTTGTTAGTTGCTAGCTATCAGATTTGAGTACCCAAATTCGTTTTGTGTAGCTACTTTTATTTCTCAGTTGACACTGTATATAAAGCTACTTTACACATCAATAACATTATTGAGAAAAATTTCCTCATTTACAATCTTCTTTGCAGAAGTAAATTTGCTTTTGCTCTCTACTCGTTCTTAATTTTTACAATATATATATATATATATATATATATATATATATATATATATATATGAGTTCCATTCAATCCAAATTTGTGTGTTGCTAAGATAGGGACGAATATATTGTGACGACAATTGTTCCTTCATTTGAGAACAAATAATTGTCCTCTAATGTGGGGACAAAAGTTTGCATAGGGACGATAATTGTGCCTTTATTTGAGAACAAATAATCGTTCCCGATTGTAAGGACAAAAGTTATCTCCATTTACATAGGAACAACAATTGTCCCTTTATTTGAGGACAAATAATCGTCCCCAAATGTAAGGACAAAAGTTGTCTTTTTTGTATGGGGACGACTGTCGTCTCTCATAATAGGGATGACAATTGTCCCTAGAAATGAGGATAATATCATATTTTCCGTTCCCTATGGAATCGGGAACGGAGCTTTTCGGCACGATTATTAGGGACAAAAAATTTGTCCCCAAAAGTATAAGAGACAATTTTTCATACATTAACTGCTTTTTTTTTAGTGTATTCAATAATTTTCTTTACCTAAGGCATTCTATGTGCATGATGATATTAATGTTCTGTTGTAGCATATTTGTAGGAACGTGGCATCAACAACTACAATTGGTTTGCACTGTTGCCAACCTCGTATTGATGCTTCCATAGATACAAAGAGGAACATGAATCTGTTTACTATTATTTCAAGGTTGATTGTTGTTCCTGAATTATCTTTTTGAGCATGTAGAGGTAGCTTGGTAGTTTTTTGTATGATTCTGATAGTGTTCCTCTTATAATTTTAAGCGCCTCTTCTTTTGATTTCTAGACTTTTTGGCAATTGATTTCTGCTCCAATTTTATTCTCTCATATCATTTACTATATCTGAAGCTGTGCATATTCTTTTCAATCTCAGGTATTTGTTCTTGATCATATTTGCAATAACTCTTGTTAGCTATAGAAATTAAGGTATTTTATCATTCATTTTAATTCAATTTTGTTAATTTCATGATCTGATTTTGAGTTATTTTTGTAGTTTTATGGTTCATTCGATTCTAAGGAGCTGAATTGCAAATTTATGAAATCTGTTGCGGCTAGAGCTGAAGTTTGGAGATTTTATAGGGCTGAAATTGTGGAATGGAGACACCAAGGGACTAAATAGAAACTTTAGAGGGCTGAAGATGTAAAATGAAGTTTCATAAGGATTAGTCAGAAATGTTGGAGACCATTTGCTGGTGGGATTAATATCTACCGTTAGATTAATTGAAAATCTCATCCCTTTTCACCAAAAACAACACTATACAGTTATCCCCAAATTGTCAAATAGCAAAGACCCATTCCTATCAACCCATCCCAAAATCAACCCATCCCTTACTAATCCCATCTACTAGCATTCTATCCGATTGGTATGAGATTCATATATTAGAATTGAATTCTGTGGGCCCCATTCAATGTTCTGTTTCATTTTTATTTTTTCTTCCATTTTTTCTTTTGATTTAATTTTCAATTTTTTTTTCCTTTTATTTTCTTCCAATTTCTTGCTTAATATATATATATATATATATATATATATATATATATATATATTCTCTAAATTAATAAATATTAATATATCAATGAATTAATCATTGGTTTTTTTTTAAATGGCTCTTTTGTTTTTGTTTTTATTTTTTTATTATTGAAAATTAATTTTAATAGAGCATATTCATAATACACTACTGTAGGTTTGCGCATAATTTTAAAAACATTGATTTCATATCTATTATTACTTTTTTCTTTTATCAAGTATGCATCTAAATAAATTGTTTCTTTGTATGTATTCCACTGAAAATATTTTCAAATTTATTATTAAACATATATAAAACTAAATTTTTTGCATATTAAATTTATTATATAATTAGACCTTTTCACTGGTCGGGCGCCAGCCAGGCGTAACGGCCTCTTTTCAAACATCATGAGGCATTCGATTCTTTTATCCACTGTGCTATTATTAGAATTTTTTTTTTTTAAATGCAGTCGTTGGATTTGGTCAAAGCATTGACAAAGTTTTTTCTTGTTGTCTTCTCTTTTCCCATTCAACTTTCTTCTTCCATTGGATTTTTCTTGGAAAATATCAGTTGTTGGATTTGGTGAAAGCATGGACAAATTTTTTCCTTGCAGTCTTCTCTTTCCCCTATCAGTCTTCTTTTTCGTTACTCACGATTCTCCTTATGTGCCCCTCCCGTTTCATCTCTCAAATTTTTTCATTACAGTCCTCTCTTTACCTCGCCAATGATAGAGATAAAGGAATGATAATGTAATTTTCACTTATTGTACAAAGTGTATTTCAGTCCTTGTAGGGTTAGGGTTCCTTACTTGTATATGTACTCTCAATATCAATACAAATCACGTGTTGCCTCAATAGTTTTTATGGTATCAGAGCCACCGATACCCTAACCCTAAACATGTCTCAAACCAACCCACCTCCCTCCGTCACACTGCCGCCGTCGTCTTCCCCAGTCATGGCAACCGTCAACTCGAGTTCTCCATTGATTCCTCCGCAATTGACAGCCGCCGATTCCACTATTGTATCCATCGTTCCTAGTGTACCGGTTTGCTCCACCATTGTATCCGTCGTTCCTCTCACTGCCACACCTATGATTCCTGCAGCTGTGCCAACGCCTCCAATCACATACCCTAATCCGTCTACCTTCATCACGAGCAAACTCAATTCGTCGAATTTTGTTCTCTGGAAAGCACAGTTCATCACCATGTTAAGAGGTTGCTGGATGTGGCACCATATTGATGCGAATCAATCAGTTCCACCGGAGTTCCTTGAAGGTCAGATTAGAAATCCAACATGTGACACTTGGGAACAGCAAAATCAACAGGTACTCAGTTGGTTATTCGCCTCAATTGAAGCTAATTTATTACCACAAGTTATAGATGCCCCTACTGCCATTGAGGCATGGAATAGACTTAATAGAGCATACTCTCCAGGGTTTAGATCACAGATCTGAAATCTTAGAGCCCAACTACAGACTCTAAGTCGTGAGAAAAATGAGTCAATTACAACCTATACACTGCGTGCTAAGAGTATCAAAGACCAATTGGCATCCTTGGGATATAGGGTGCAAGAAGATGATTTTATTGATTCTATACTTGGTGGTTTGGGTGAAGATTATAGGTTATTCAATCTCACTCTTGAAACAAAAATGGAACCTATAGAGTTTGAAGATTTACTTGGGCTCCTGTTGATAGAAGAAAGGAATATTGCTCGACTGACCCAATAAAGAACCATCACCATTGCTGATCAAATGCCACCACCAACAGCCATGGTGGCTGCCCGACAACAGACGCACCAACAGAGAGGATGGGGTCAACGGGGCAAAGGCAGAGGTGGCCAGCAGAGAGGATGAGGCAGCAGCTATTTTTCAGACCGTAACAGTAGTTTTTCAGACCGTGGCAGCAGCTATTTTTCTGATTATAGGGGGCAGCAGCAGCAGCAAAATTTTAGTACCCCTGGTTATGATTCACGGCCCACTTTCAGACACTTTGATCCTTAGACGGTAACTTGTCACAATTGCAAAGGTATTGGACACTACGCCAGGGACTGTTCCTCACCTAAACTAACCCAAGAACCCAATCCACACCGCCCTTCCTCCAACTTCACCGCAAGCAATGCTCCTTTATAGTCTTGGGTTGTTGATTTGGGTGCCTCTCATCATATGACCTCCGAACTGGGAAACCTGAATCTTCATTCTGAGTATCAAAGGACCTCAAGAAGTAACCATAGGTAATGACTCTAAACTCTCCATATCTCTAGTTGGTCAGTTCTCATTTCAAATTAGGAATCAAATTTTTCAAATTCGTGATATTTTACATGTTCCCCATTCTTCCCACAATTTGTTATCTGTTTATGCTTTCACTAACGCTAATCCTGTCTCTGTTGAATTCTTTGCTGACCATTTTGTGATTAAGGATTTGGACACGGGAGCATTTGGTGCAAAGGCTGGAGTGACAACGGGCTATATTCCTCGTGTGCTGCAGCGCTGAAGTCGAACTCCTCCACGGGTTCTTCTTTCCCTTCAGCTAATTTAGCTTCTATTAATACTTGGCATTATCGTTTAGGACATGCTAATTTTCCTTGTGTTAGACAATTATTGCATTGGAATAAAATTGCTGTCTCTGATTCCAAACATTCTATGTGCAACTCTTGTTTTATTAATAAAAGCCATAAATTACCCTTTGCTTTATCAAAATCTGAGTCTAAAGTTCCCTTGGATTTAATTTGTGCTGATGTTTGGGGGCCAGCACCTACTGTATTTATGGATGGTTACTCTTACTATGTTCTGTTCCTTGATCACTATAGCAAATACTCTTAGATTTATTTTTTGAAACACAAGTCTGACGTGCTCCTATTTTTAAGCATTTTAAACTACTTGTGGAGAAATACTTTAGCAATCAAATTAAATCTTTTCAATCGGACTGGGGGGGTGAATTTATTGCCTTACAACCATTTTTTAGGGAACATGGCATCACACACAAAATCTCTTGTCCTTACACCCCTGAACAAAATGGGAGTGCCGAATAAAAACACAGACACATAGTTGAACATGGCCTTGCTCTCTTACATCGTGCCAAATTACCTGACAAATTCTAGACCTATGCCTTTGATACAGCCACCTATCTAATTAACAAAATCCAAATAGCCTCCATCAATTTCTACACAACATATCAATGACTTTTTGGCACACCCCCTGACTACATGAACCTTCGTGTGTTTGGATGCCTGTGTTTCCCTTGGTTACACCCTACACTAAAAATAAACTTGAACCACGATCCAAAGAGTGTATTTTTCTTGGCTATAGTAAACTCCATAAGGTTTTTAAATGCTTTGATCCTATTTCTTCCCTTTTTTTTTTTTATCTCACGCCATGTCTTGTTTGATGAACAGGTCTTTCCCTATTCCAAGTTGTATGATGATGGGCACTCTTCTTCAACTTCACTGACATAATCGGGTACCCTCACTCTCACCATACCGAAACCGCACCCACCAGTACCTATAGCTCTCAGTCCTCACCAAAACACGAACCAACCTGCAATCCTATCTTCTAAACACCCGGTTAGCAGTAACTCACCAGTATCGCCCCCACCAACCCCCACACCGAACCTAACCGAACCAGTAGCCCTGCTCTCTCCTTCGCCATCTGACCGAGCTCCATCTATTACCATTGGCCTATCTTCTTACGGTCCCTTGTCATCAGCGTCAATGTCCAATCCTGTTGCACCCATGACTTCTACTGTCTCCAGCGCCCTTCCTCCACCAAGGCGCATGCTCACTCGGTCTTAGACTGGCTCTTTGAAACCCAAGGAACCCAAAGCTCTTGTCAGCTCCTTACCCATGGAACCAACTACCTTTCAGCAGGCTGACAAATCTCAGGAATGGCGTCAGGCTATGACTGAGGAGTACAATGCACTGATTAACAATGGCACTTGGATACTGGCTCCACCGGCTAAAACTCAGAATGTGGTTGGTTGTAAATGGGTTTATCATTTGAAAACCAAGGTAGATGGTAGCATTGATAGCTTTAAGCACGCTTGGTGGAGAAAGGCTTTCATCAGAGACCTGGCATTGATTATTTTGAGACTTATAGTCCTGTTATCAAACCAGCTACTATTCGGCTCCTCTTGGCAATTGCAGTCACTTCCAATTGGACGGTTACTCAACTTGACGTCTCAAATACTTTCCTTCATGGAACATTAGAGGAAGATGTGTACATATCTCAACCTCCTGGGTATGTTGATCCTTCCAGACCTAATTATGTCTGTAAGTTGAAGAAATCTCTTTATGGTCTCAAACAGGCTCCTCGCATGTGCACAAACGATTGACAGACTTTCTGCATTCTCTCGGGTTCACAGGCTCCAAATCGGATATAAGTCTGTTTTTTATTCACACAGGTGCTTTGTTTGTGGTGTGTCTCATTTATGTTGATGATATTTTGTTAATGGGATCCGATTCCTCCTCCATCCGAAACTTGGTGCAGCAGCTACAGCGACAATTTACCATTCGAGATATTGGCCGCTTGTCCTACTTCCTGGGTATTGAAGCCTCATGGCAGCCCAATGGGCTATTTTTATCTCAGTCCAAATATATTACTGACTTGCTTTCCAGGTGTAACATGCTCGACAACAAAGGTATTTCTACTCCGATGTCCTAAGGAACGACTGATGTTAGGTGGTGATCCGCATCCTGACCCTACTGAATACCGAGGTGTGCTTGGTAGCCTCTAATATTTATGTCTGACTCGGCCAGACATTGCCTTTGCTATAAATAAGTTGTCCCAATTCATGCATGCACCGAATGTGTCTCATTGGCAAGCTGTCAAACGGTTACTTCGATATCTTAACAACACACGCAGTCACACTTTGAGTCTTCACCGAAATTCCAGCCCTGTTTTATAAGGGTTCATTGATGCTGACTGGGCTGGTAGCCAGGATGATCAGAAATCAACAACCGGCTACATAATCTACCTTGGCCGTAATCATATTTCTTGGAGTTTGAAGAAACAAAACTCCGTTGCCCATTCTTCCACTGAAGCGGAGTATCGTGCGTTGGCTACAAATGCCTCTGAAATTGGCTGGTTACAAATATTGTTACAGGAAATTGGTTTCCGTATCTCCTATCCTCCTCAACTCTGGTGTGATAATATCTCCGCTACTTACTTAACGACCAACCCAATTTTTCACAATCGTAGCAAGCACATTGAAGTAGCTTTTTTCTTTGTTTGTGATCGGGTTTCCAAGGGCTTACTCATTGTCCGTTATCTTCCTACTTCGGATCAAGTCGCTGATATTCTCACCAAGCCTATGCTAAAGGATCGATTTTTGCTTCTTCGTGCCAATTTGAGCCTTTATTCTAACCCGGCTCAAATTGAGGGACGGTGATAGAGAGAGAGGAGTGATAATGTAAGTTTCACTTATTGTACAAAGTGTATTTCAGTCCTTGCAGGGTTAGGGTTCCTTACTTGTATATATACTCTCAATATCAATACAAATCACATGTTGCCTCAATAGTTTTCAGCCAATCTTCTTCTTCGTTACACATTCCCCTGCTCTACTCCTCTTATTTCGTCTTTCAAATTTTTTTCCTGCAGTCTTCTCCTTCTCTAGTAATAGTTCTTTTCATCTGCTTCTTCCTTTTGAACATTTCATAAATACAAGTTTCGATCAGGGGCTAAATTCAAACCACCGTTGCATTTGTTTTCCATTTCTCCCTCAATGATATTGAAAATCTTGAAAAATAATAATAAAAAAAAATTGAAACTAAATCCACTTAGAATAACAAACCGTTCAACTTTCTAAAACCTAGATTTTTTATTTCCTCTCCAGCAAAGCGGGGGTTTAAAATTAGTAATAATTAATTTTTTATTAGCATACTATTACTTGGTTTAATTAATATTTTTAAAATAAAATTTGAGAAATAAATGGTTAATTTTACTTCCAAAATTTTTTAAAAATAGCAACTTTAGTTTTATGATACAAAAATTCAAATATTGCCCATGTATATAGAAACTTTAATTTAACTAAATTTTTTTATTTAAAAGAATCCATCAATAATTTTATCTGTATTTTCTATATTAATTCATTTAAAATATATAACATGGAGCAAAATTAAACTAGGATTCTAACATGAAATTGTACCATATTTAACTATTTTGTATATAAAAAAGTAAAATTTATAATCTCCAATAATATCTATATCAAACTTTGTGAGCACGTCTCAAATTTTTTGTATGATTCTATTTTATTTGATTTATAGCATATAAATTTAAATAATGAACATCTTCTAAATCCCCTTAAACTACAATGTTTACACATGCGTGAAAACTCATGCTCTGAAATTGAATTCCTTGTTTCACTCTTCAAATATCTAATTACTACTCCTTTATTTGAACTAAGCATTATCTACAGTAAAAATGCAAACATTATTTACGTATTTGTCATTCTATCAAGCAGCTCTCAGTCATATTTCCAATTGTTTCTTTCTTAGGATTAGAAACTAAAGTTCAAAATCCTTCTATGCAATTTTCATTCTCTGTCTCTATCCAATGATCAGTTAAGCTCATAGGAAATTAGCAACTGTTACAAGTAGATCCATCTGATGTGCAAGATCTCAAAGGAATTTATGCAATTGAGTTGCAGAAATGATTGCAGAAATGGAGAGATGCTTTGGTGGAAATTAGCAACTTGGATGGCTTTGATTCCAATACTTTTTTTATATATCTTTCTTTTTCGAGTAAACAATTATGACATCAAGGTTTACCCAAATACATGAATATCTTTTTATATTTTATTAATTCAATGATTATCTCTTTGTGTTTTACCTCCATTATATTGATACCTCCATTCATCCAAGTTTTTCTATCCAAACTAATGATGTGACATATTATTAATTTACTAAAATATCCTCTAATATTTCTTTATTTGAATTTTTTATAAGCCAAAATTTTATTAGAAGAAAGTAATATTACTAAAAGCTGACGACAAGAGAATTGCTCTTTTTTTTTTTCTATCAAACAATAAAATATCAGCATCCATTTGCAAAAGAAATATACCACATATATTATGGACAAAGGGATCTTAAATAGGAAGTTATGTTTAAAAAGGTTTAAAGGATATTATGGACACGAAAGGAGTATTATGGACAGAGGGATAGATTTTTGTCTATCTTAAAATTAGATACCACAAAAAAAAAAAAAGGTCAATAGAGCAATATATTTTTGTGCACACAATGGCTACATTAATTAATTAATTAATTAGAATAATGCAAAAAAATTTCCTTTCCCAAAAGCAAATCTGCTAGGATATTCACTCAACATCATATGCAAATAACATAAATTTCAACTTTGAATATCCTAACTAATTGTTAAATATTGAAACAATGCAAAATCTTAAGTGAAATTTATGCAATTTGCACCTGAAATTGAGTGACTATCCTAGCAAATATTAATTCTTGGAGTTTATGAGGATTTTGAGTAGATTATTTTATATGAATTTTTGAAGTATTTCGAGTTAAATTAATTATATTATTTGTTGGAAAATTTGTTTAAGTGAGATTTATATGTATGTATTTGGAGAAATATATGATGTTTAGGGTGATTTTTTTAATTGGTGAATAGTGGTATACATAAATTATATCGTATTTGTGAATAGTCTGAATAAGTTATATTAAAATGATAAATAAGTTATTTTAAGATTAGGAGAACTACGTGACTTACTAGACGATTTTTCACATGCATATATTTCCAATTACTTGTCTTAAAAAAAAAAAAAAAAAAAAAAAAAGAGATTTGAATTATTAATAAAATAAGGAGTTTAACTAACTTTGGTGATATGATACGATGACTTTATATTATAAATTAAAATTTGTGATACATTATAAATGAAGTTGTTTTACATTTGCGTATTAAAGAAGAAAAGAGAATTCCTTTTTTCAGTGTATCAGAAATGACTTTACATTATAATAAGGAATTACGCTTTATTTTGTCTCTTCTTTTCCTCTTTTATTCTCTGACTTTTATCTTTCAGTAATACTAATAACTGTGTGCTGGCATCTTTTTCCACCTTATGCGGATCAATAATTCAAGACTTTTTATTATTTTTGTTTTATTTATTTTTTGTGTGGTACACATGGGCTTAGTTTCCCTCACTAATATAATATTATTATATTTGTTGCTATGTTTTATTTCAATATTTATAATAAAATTTGTCAAATTTATTTGGTTTTATTACCAATAAATCTATATTAATAAATGAGTTTTATCATTATTAAAAAAAATACTTTCCAAGTCTTCTCTTGGTCAACTTTGTATGTACTTTTTAATTGTCTGTCTTTTGGTTTACCATTTCATGGAAAATTCTGTATTCGTCTAGTGTTATTATAATCGGACCGATAATTGAAACAGAGAGGCAAAGGTCGGTTCTGTCCAAGAACCAAATTGAACCGAACCTAATAATGAAAATATTTAATCGAACCTAATAGAGCTCGGTTCGGTTCAAGAAAAAACCGAATTGAGATACTTGAAAGTTGAAATTATAATATAAAGTATCAATGATTATCTATTCAATCTAATCTAAATTATAAAAGAACACCACTAAAAAGTTCGAGATTACAATATGATATTTTAATTATAACCAAACTTGAAATTACAATATTTAAATAACCAAAGTAACAAAGCATTCATTCTTAATCTTCAACTTTGACTTGAAAATCCAATTAATTTATCAAAGTTGTACCTGAAAAATAACAAAACCAAGTGTACATAAAATTTTTTTACAAGCTTACAAGCTACAATAAATAGTAAAAAAATAACAAATCAAATAATAGAAAAAAACCAAAAAATAAATTAAATTATATCATTATATTGTATGTTAAGACTACACACTGTTGTTTTTTTTTTTTTTTTTTTCACAAAAGTGTAATTTGTAGTGACACTATTTACCAAATTAGAAAAGATAACAAAAAAAAGCAAGAAAGTAAAATTATTTTAAATTCAAGTATTGATATAAATATATGTTTCAAAATTTTATTTTTCAAAATTATTTTAATTGGCTGATTATTTTATTTTTTTGGTCTCTTCTTTTCGTCATTGCATGGTAATTTCCACTTTATCACTCACTCAAGTCTTGGTCAATTCTATGGTAATTTAACTCTCATTTCCTATCTCCTCACAAGAAGTTTCAGTGGAAATTTCCCATCATTTCCTATTAAAAAAAAAAAAAAAAAAATCTCTCTTGCTTCTTTCTTTCATAATCGATCTGTGTCTGCATATTTCAGTTTTGATCTTTCCTTTTGGGTATCATTCAATTTCAATAGCTGCTTCTTCTTCTTTGTGCGGAAATCATGAAAGAGACAAGTATGAAGTATTCATTAGTTTCAGAGGACCTGATGCCCGTCGCGGAATCGTCAGCCATCTCTCCCATGCTCTCACAGCTAAACAAATTCATGCTTTCATAGATAGTGATCTTGACAGAGGCACAGACATCACTCAAAACCTCTTCCGAATAATCGAAGAATCAGATCTGTCAATCGTCATATTCTCACAAAACTATCGAAAATCGGAATGGTGTTTGGAAGAACTGGAGAAGATACATGAAGCCATGAAGAAGAAGGAACATGTAGTTGTACCAGTATTTTATGAAGTAGATCCATCAGATGTGCAAGATCTCAAAGGGAATTATGCAATTGAGGAGCAGAAATGGAGAGATGCTTTGGTGGAAATTGGCAACTTATCTGGCTTTGATTCCAACACTTTTTCGTATGTCTTTCTTTTTCCCTTCTCATATAACTCCTTTTAATTTCGCCCTCATTATCAAAAAAAAAATATATAATTCAATTAGTTATACCCCTTTTAAGTTAATAATAACTAAGATTAATTGAACAATTACTTTTCTCCACGCGTGTCCTCACCCCCTTGGGATTTATTACTTTTCTCCCTCTTTTATAATTTTAATATAATTTCACATTTATCTCTCAATCCGTTCATTTATTCATCATGCCGCTTTACTAAGTTTTTTTCGTATTTTTTTTCTTTGAAATTAAATTCATATTTATATATTTTTCTCACTTTTTTTAATAGTATAAATATACTATCTTATGATAATTTAATGATACTAGTTTTTGTTGTTTATACTTTATACCATATTTAAACCTTCCTAATACTATATTTATACTTTTGTAAATTTTTTTTTTTTTTTTTATACTATGTTTATACCTCTCAATACCATATTTATACTTTGATGAGATTGTTTTTGTTGTTTATATCATGTTTATACCTTGATGAAATTTTGTTTAATCATGTTTATGCCTTTATACCACTTAGATACATTTTTTATACTGTTTTTGTTGGGTATCAAAACAGTATCAGAATTTTTGATACTATTTTTATACCATTATGAGGCTATTTTTTTGTTTATATCTTGATGAGACTGTTTTTATTTTTTTATGCCATATTTATACTTTTATAATACCACTTCAATACCTTTATGAAAGTATCATAAGGTATCATGATGATTTCATGAATGTATAAAAATAGTATTGTGAAGATATAACAATGATATAAAATATAAATAACAAAACAATATCATAAAATTCCATTAAAAAAAAATCATAAAATACCATTAAAAAAACAAAGGAAAAAATTATATACATGTGGAAAAAGTATAAATATGCTATAAACAACAAAAACAGTCTTATGAAGGAATAAATATGGTATTAGGAAGGTTTAAACATAATATAAAGTATAAACAACAAAAAAAGTATCATAAAATACCATATTTATACCATTAAAAAAAACTGGAAAAAAATATGTAAATATGGATTTTATTTCGAAAAGAAAAGAAAAAACGAAAAAAACTTCGTAAAGTGATATAACGAAATAGGTTAAAAGATAAATGCGAAATTATATTAAAATTATAAAAAAAAAGAGAGAAAAGTAATGGGCCCATGAGGAGGTAGAGTACACACATGAAGAGAGGATTGAGACAAAAATAATATAATATGTATTAAGTAATAAGAAAAAGAAAAGATGCACAAAAGTGTAATATTGAAAAGTTAGAAATTAAAACTAAAATATTAGGGGTGAAAAATAAAAAATAACATACAAATGTGTATAGTTTTGTATAATATCCATTGTCTAATGGAACTTAGAATTAACTAATTACTTTTCATAAAAATAGGAAATTTTCTTTTATCTTGTTTTTCTCATTTTCATGATTGCAATCATATACATTGGTTATTACATTCTGAAAAATGTATTGATGCGTACTTTAATATTTATTTCAAAGAACATTATATGTTTTTGTGTTTTTATTATAAGTTGTCATTTATTTATTTTTTATTTGTGATCAGAAATGATGTCAAATTAATTGACGCCATTGCGCTTGAAGTTTCGAAGATATTAAGTAAGAATTGTCCAAACATTTCACATAACGATACTTTATTTGGAATTGATTCAAGTATAAACGATGTTGTGTCGTTATTATGCATTGATTCGATAGATGATGTGAGAATGGTTGGAATTTGGGGAATGGGAGGCATTGGCAAAACAACGATTGCTAGTAAAGTATTCGAAAGAGTTAAGAAGAAATTTGATGGTCATTGCTTTCTATCAAATGTAAGGGAGACATTGAGCACAGCAGATGGACTAAACAAATTACTAGAGAAATTTGTTCGTGAGCTATTAGGGGACAAAGATGTAAGGGTAGATTCATCTCATCCAATTGATGACTCTATTCGGAGAAGACTCAAACGTATAAAAGTCCTTATTGTTTTAGATGATGTGGATACTTGTATGCAATTAAAATCTCTTCTAGGAACTAGCGGTTTGTATTCTCCGGATTCATTTTCTCCAGGGAGTAGAATCATTGTAACAAGTAGAGATTCACAAGTGTTAAAAGCTGTGAAAATGAAAAGTGATATATATGAAGCGAAACAATTAAAGGAAATTGAAGCTCTCGAACTCTTTAGTTGGCATGCCTTTGGCCCAAGTGATGCCCAACAAGATTATACAAAGTTATCAGAAAAAGTAGTAAAGCATTGCCATGGTGTTCCACTAGCTCTTGTTGTTTTAGGCTCTGAACTTAGACACAAAACAACAACATATTGGGAAGAAGCATTGAAAAAATTTAATACTATTAGTCCTTTAGAAATTCAAAAAATTCTGAGAATAAGCTTTGATGGACTTGATCGGGATCAAAAGAATATTTTTCTTGATATAGCATGCTTCTTTAAAGGTGAAAGGAGGGCTGATGTGGAACGGATGCTAGATGCCTCTGGTTTCTATGCTAGCACTGGAATAGATCGACTTATTGAAAAATCTCTCCTTAAAGAAGAAGAAGGAGGAGAAATTACAATGCATGACTTGCTTGAGCAGATGGGGACAGAGATTGTTGAGCAGGAAAAAGAAAACCAGCAACAACAAAGCAGGTTATGGGAAGTCGAGGACATCAGAGATGTATTGACTAGTAACAGGGTAAGCTGCCACTTTTTGGTTTTTGTTTAGAGGTATTTGAACGTATGGTTTTGAATCCAACTGTGTTTTTTTTCCCTTTAACTTAGGGGACTAAAGATGTGGAAGCCATATTCCTACTAAATTGGCGTTCTGATGTGATAGATATCCACCCTGAAGCTTTTATTCCAATGTGCAAACTCAGATTCCTCCATTTATGGGCCGATGTAAGCTGTAGGGGCCTTGAATATCTTCCTGACAGTATTATGTATCTCGAATGGAATGGTTACCCATTGCATTATTGGCCATCCAATTACAATCCAGAGAAACTTGTTGAACTTAGACTGATCGAATCTCAACTTGAAGAACTTGTTTGGAATAAGGTACAATTTGATATGCTTATTTTTTTCTAAATTAAAATTTTGTTATAATGTATTTAATTTTTCAAGTGTCGTATCTAATTAATTATTATTTCCTTTTCATTACAGCCTCTTAAAAATTTAAAATTCTTGGATCTTTCTGAGAGTCAGTGATAACTCATATTTACATAGGCATATTTAGGTGCATTTTAACTCATTTTCTTAGTTATTTTAGCATTTTAGTATTAGTTTTATTATCTTCTTAATTAGTTTGTTTGTTTTGTTTTATATATCCTTATTTAGTGTTATTTACCTCTTTTAGGTGCTTGGAAGTGGATTTTGGCTTTTTAGGAAGACTGCTAGAAGATGTATTGTTAGAGCTTGAACTTCAACTGGATTTTCAACAGTGTTCGAGGCTGTCTTAGCTCAAGGTTTGTTCTGCAAGATTGTGCGTCTATCCGTTAGCTTTCCATAGCATCTTGAATTGCGCCAATCGGAGCTGTATCGAGGAAGTTAGCTGAGGTTTTATGCAGCCTGTTCGGGTCCTGCGGGTCAACCCTTGTTGACCTTCTCTTCTTAATTGGGCCAAAAATTCTCTTTAAGAAGCCCATGGTCTGCACTTTAATTTCCAGCAGGCCTCTTGATTTAATTAGGTTAATGAGACTCCTAATTAGGTTAGGAGTAGGAAAGCTATAAAAGAGAAAAGGAGGAGAAGGTTTAGGGTTCAGTTTTTGACTACTTGAAAAACGTTTTTTGGTGGAGGGTTTGGGAGGAAACGGAAGCTGCAAGTCTTTCTTGAAGATTTTCTGTAGATTTTTGTTTAGTTATGAGTAGCTAAACTCTTTTCTAGTTGAGGTACTTTGAATTTTAATTCCATCATATTCATGAGACTTATGTTTTAATTGTATTCTTTTATCCGAATATTTATTCAATTCCTGCGATTGTAATTTGTTATATTGCTATTGATTTAATCAAATTGATTTGGCCAGTTAATTGATTGATTGTATTGCATATCGCCGAATAGAATAATATATCCGTGATTGTTGTTCTATCATAGTGGCAAGTTAGCTTCGTGTAAGGTTGACGGAATTGAATAGTTTAGTTTTTATGATTTACGGCGTTTCTGATTTCATTAACTAAGATAGAGGTCTTTTTTGTGTTTAATGCTGCCATAGGTTAATTCTTATTAAGAGGTTTCTTGGAGATTATCTATTGGCTAGGGAAGTAGTTTATTCGGGCGTTTCCCGGAACTATCGATAAATTAAGAAAAGATTGGTTATTGAGTGCGTTTCACCTTTAACTATAACTCTATCTATTTGGATAATTGAATTGGATCTTTGGTGTCTGTGATTGAATTACGGAATTAAACTGAAAAGTATCTCGGCTGGTTTTCCATCCTATTGATTTATTTTGTCTTAATTTACATTCTGCAATTTCTCAAATCACCTCATTTATTTTTATCTCAATCCAATTAAATTTATTTCTTTTTGCAAATAAATATACCTGCATTAATCCCTGTGGTTCGACCCCGTTCTTGCTATACTACCCAGTATAAGGAACCGGAGATATTAAATTTAACTTTGACGGGTTGACAACCTATCAAATTTTGGCGCCGTTGCCGGGGATTTGTGTATAAGGTTTATTTATTTGCTGTTTCTAATTCCTTTTTCTGAGTGTATGCAGCGTTCTTCTTCTGTAGGTGGACTTCTGTTCGACCCAGAAATCGAAAAAACTGCAAAGCGGCTCAGAAAGGAAGCAAAGTTGCGTAGGAGACAAATTCTTGAGGCTGCAGAAGACGACTCTGATAGTACTGAAACTCTTCCTACCGTTGAAATAGATTCGGACTCAGAAACTGAAATGGACAATCAACCTCTAGCAACTCTGCGAGATATGCTCGCCCCTCCTGTCAACCAACAGCCGCTGTGTATACAATATCAAAATGTGGAGGATGGCTTTGAGCTGAAACCTACATTGATTCAGCTCCTACCAAAATTCCATGGCTTACAAGCGGAAGACCCAAATCGGCACTTAAAAGAGTTTCATGTGGCTTGTTCTGGATTTAGACCACGTGGAGTTACTGAAGAGCAAATCAAGTTGCGTGCATTCCCATTCTCATTGGAAGCCACTGCAAAAGAATGGCTGTACTACCTTCCTTCCGGAACTGTTAACACTTGGACCGAAATGGCAAGGCTGTTTTTGGAGCGATTCTTTCCTGCATCTAGAGCTGCAAACTTGAGAAGGGAAATTTGTAGCATTAGACAAAAAGACTCCGAGTCCTTGTATGAATATTGGGAAAGATTTAAGAGACTATGCGCTAGTTGCCCTCAACACGGTATAACGGATCAGCTGTTGATACAATATTTTTATGAGGGGCTGCTACCACTTGAACGGAGAGTCATAGATGCTGCAAGTGGAGGTGCTTTGGTCAACAAGACACCTCAAGCTGCCCGAGACCTGATTTCCGCTATGGCTGCAAATTCACAACAGTTCAACAGCCGTTCTGACACTCCTACACGAGGTGTTCATGAGGTAAGGTCTTCTGATCTTGAATCTAAACTGGATAGGCTTAATCAACTGCTGGAAAAGAGTATTATTGGAAGTGCAGGTGCTTCTAACCAAGGGCAACAAGCCCAAGTTTGTGGTATTTGTTGTTTTCAGGGACATTCCACTGATGCATGTCCAACGCTTCAAGACGATTCCAGCAGTGAAATGGTTAACGCCATGGGAGACTTCAATGCCCAACACCGAAGGAAATATGATCCTTTCTCCAACACATACAACCCAGGTTGGAGGGATCATCTGAATTTCAGATATGGCAATAACCAACAACAGCAGCCACAGCCCCTACAAATGAATTATGGAGAAGAAATTAACTCTTTGAAAGGCATGATGGCACAATTGGTGGAATCTCAGCAGAAGAGTGTTGACAAGATGAGTAAAATGGAAGACCAAATTAACCAATTAATCTTCTCTTTCAACAAACTTGAAAACAAAGGAAAGTTGCCCTCCCAACCTGATGTGAATCCAAGGCACAACGTCAGTGCAATTACCTTGAGAAGTGGTAAAGAACTCGAAGCACTAGCACCAAAAGCATCAGCCCCATGTGGCCGTGCAACACCAGCCGAGACAGAGAAGATAACTCCCATCGAAGAGCTGATCCAACCCAATCCTGAAAAACCACCATTTCCACATCGATTGGCAAGAAAGAAGAAAGCTATAGATGATACAGAGGTGTTTGAAACTTTAAAGAAGGTGGAAATCAACATTCCACTCCTGACAGCCATCAAACATGTACCCCGGTATTGCAAATTTTTGAAAGAGCTCTGCACTGGGATGAACAGAGTTCGGGCCAATGAGAGGGTGCCCATGGGTGAGACCGTTTCAGCAGTACTTCAAGGTAAATTACTCATAAAAGAACAAGACCCAGGTATGTTCACAATTCCTTGCAAGATAGGCAATGTAGGCATAGAACAAGCTATGTGTGATCTAGGTGCTTCTATTAATTTGATGCCTTTGTCTATTTACTCCGCATTGAATTTGGGTCCTTTGAAACAAAATGGTGTAGTTTTGACATTAGCTGATAGGTCTAGTGTTTTTCCTGAAGGAGTATTAGAAGATGTTCTTGTACAAGTAAATGACTTAGTATTCCCCGTGGATTTTTATGTCTTGAATATGGAAGGGGGAACTTCTTTTAACCCAGGAATGATACTGTTAGGACGCCCATTCTTGAAAACAGCCCGCACAAAAATTGATGTGTATGAGGGGACATTGACTATGGAATTTGATGGTGCTATGATTAAATTTGACATAAATAGAACAATTAAGCACCCGGTTGATTATGCCTCTGTTTTTGTAATCAATTTCTCTGACATTTACACTAATAAATTTTTGGAGATGTGTAGTGGTGATCCTTTGCAGGTTTCTTTGGCTAACAACCACACAAATCTGAAATTGGCTGAAATGGAGGAAGAATGGGTAATGCCTAAAGAGTTGATATATGCCGTCCAAGACCTCGAAGCGCTCAAACCTATAAACCAGAGTCAAATGCAGTACAAAATAGCAGCTGAATCACGTCTTGACCATGCTATAGTGGGAAGAAACAAAATTCTTCCCTCCATTGAAAAACCACCAGACTAAACGTGGCCACCGTCGAGCCAACGATGTTAAACAAAAGCGCTTTTTGGGAGGCAACCCAAAAATTCACTCTATAAGTGTTTTATTTATGCTTGTAATATGTAGAGTTAAAAAAAAAAAAAAAGGGTGCAAAGTTAAAGTTCAAAAAGAAAAAAAAAAGAAAAAAAAAAAAGAAAAGAAAAAAAAAAGAGAAGTTCAAAAAAAAAAAAAGAAAGAAAAAAAAAAGAGAAAGAAAAAAAAAAGAAAAAAGAAAGAAACAAAAAAGAAACAAAAAAAAAAAAAAAAAAAAAAAAGAAGAAGAAAAAAAAAAAAAAAAAAAAAAAGGCCAGCAGAAGCAGCGGCGCGCGCCTGGCTGCCTCGCCAGCAGCACGTCGAGCTGCCCAGCACGCCGCAGAAGCAGCAGCGCGCGCCTGGCTGCCTCGCCAGCAGCACGTCGAGCTGCCCAGCACGCAGCAGCGGCAGCGCCCCACGCCCTCCTGCCTCGCCAGCGCCTCGTCGAGCCGCACGCACCGCAGCCCCCGCCAGCAGATCTGACCATGTTTCGTAATTGAGCCATAACTTTTGCGTCTGACCTCCGATTGTGATGATTCAAAATGCGTTGGAAATCTACGAGAAAGATCTACAACATTGTAGTTTTGCATTTCTCCGAATTCAGAATTTATCCTTGTCAAAATTGGCTTTGAAGTGGCTGCCTCTGCAAACATTGTTATTCCGATTCTCCACCGTTATTTCCTACAATCTAAGGGAGTACTTCTTTCCTTTTCTACACTTTGTGCTTAATTTTGATGCATTTTCAGGAGTAAATGCATGTTAAGTGTGGGGGAAGGAATTAGTTAGGAAAATTAGGAGATAATTTTCAATTTTTAGGATAGTTTAATGTTTGTTTTTTTTTTTTTTTTTTTTTTATTCTTGTGCTATTTAGGATTGCATGTAGTTTTTGCATAATTCCCTCCATAAATCGGATTCTCAGTTGTTTGTCCATGAGTAAATTAGGCTCAAATTTAAAAATTTGAAATTGTCTTGGTTTAGCCTTGGAAAATCCTAATTTTTGTCATCATCGAATATAATAAACCAATTGGAAGTAGGAAGAATTAGAAACAAAGCATGTTAGTGGGTTTGTCGTAAGGATTGGGGGTTGAGCTTGGTTTGCATATGACTCTACATTTAATTTTGACAGAATGTGATGAGGTTTCATTGATCAATTGCTTTCAAAAAGTTTGTTGGCTAATGTGAAGCAAGTGAGTTATTACCAACTTATGGAGGATGAAATAACTAGAGTTTAGCTTACAATTGATAATGTTGGTTGAATTGTGCTGAGAATGTAAATTTTAGAATTTAATCGTCTCGATTACCCTTGAGCCTTGAATTGGGAGATGGGACCAATTCGCCTTAAGCAAGGTATGACAAAAATCATTTCTTGTGTATGGAGAGTGGCTTAAGAGGGAGAGCAAACTTCTCATAAGAGACCCTTTTCATTGCTCGAAAAAGCGAGACCTTTCGCATTCCAACACCCATGGGTTTTGAGTTGGGGGATAGGCCCACCTCACCTTAAGCAAAGTTAAAAACAATGACTTTGTGTATGGAGCATGACCTATGGGGAGAGTTACCCCTCATTAGAGGCCTTTTCAATACTCGCAAAATTGGAATGTTGACCCTATGCTTAATTTGGTAACTATCTTGGTTTGAAGTGCTTTAAATGTGAATAAAAGCTTAAAATCTCTAGATGTCCTTCTAGGTTGGACAATTCACTTGCCTAAAGTTAGTTAATTCAATAATTTGTGGTGGTTTTTCAATTGACTAAGTCTTGTGAAGTTGGGTTAAATGTTTTGTTTATGTTGACTTGTTTGATTTTCTAGTTCTTATGATTAAGATTATTGGCTTGTAGAGTTTTGAAACTTCCTATGAAATCTTGGTGGTTTAACTTCCTTGAATGAACGGTTAAGGATTTACTAGGGTTCAACCATAGTCAATTTCGGGAGAAATTTTCCTTTAGTCCTAGTTTGCTTGAGGACAAGCAAAGATCTAAGTGTGGGGGAATTTGATAACTCATATTTACATAGGCATATTTAGGTGCATTTTAACTCATTTTCTTAGTTATTTTAGCATTTTAGTATTAGTTTTATTATCTTCTTAATTAGTTTGTTTGTTTTGTTTTATATATCCTTATTTAGTGTTATTTACCTCTTTTAGGTGCTTGGAAGTGGATTTTGGCTTTTTAGGAAGACTGCTAGAAGAGGTATTGTTAGAGCTTGAACTTCAACTGGATTTTCAACAGTGTTTGAGGCTGTCTTAGCTCAAGGTTTGTTCTGCAAGATTGTGCGTCTATCCGTTAGCTTTCCATAGCACCTTGAATCGCGCCAATCGGAGCTGTATCGAGGAAGTTAGCTGAGGTTTTATGCAGCCTGTTCGGGTCCTGCGGGTCAACCCTTGTTGACCTTCTCTTCTTAATTGGGCCAAAAATTCTCTTTAAGAAGCCCATGGTCTGCACTTTAATTTCCAGCAGGCCTCTTGATTTAATTAGGTTAATGAGACTCCTAATTAGGTTAGGAGTAGGAAAGCTATAAAAGAGAAAAAGAGGAGAAGGTTTAGGGTTCAGTTTTTGTCTACTTGAAAAACGTTTTTTGGTGGAGGGTTTGGGAGGAGACGGAAGCTGCAAGTCTTTCTTGAAGATTTTCTGTAGATTTTTGTTTAGTTATGAGTAGCTAAACTCTTTTCTAGTTGAAGTACTTTGAATTTTAATTCCATCATATTCATGAGACTTATGTTTTAATTGTATTCTTTTATCCGAATATTTATTCAATTCCTGCGATTGTAATTTGTTATATTGCTATTGATTTAATCAAATTGATTTGGCCAGTTAATTGATTGATTGTATTGCATATCGCCGAATAGAATAATATATTCGTGATTGTTGTTCTATCATAGTGGCAAGTTAGCTTCGTGTAAGGTTGACGGAATTGAATAGTTTAGTTTTTATGATTTACGGCGTTTCCGATTTCATTAACTAAGATAGAGGTCTTTTTTGTGTTTAATGCTGCCATAGGTTAATTCTTATTAAGAGGTTTCTTGGAGATTATCTATTGGCTAGGGAAGTAGTTTATTCGGGCGTTTCCCGGAACTATCGATAAATTAAGAAAAGATTGGTTATTGAGTGCGTTTCACCTTTAACTATAACTCTATCTATTTGGATAATTGAATTGGATCTTTGGTGTCTGTGATTGAATTACGGAATTAAACTGAAAAGTATCTCGGCTAGTTTTCCATCCTATTGATTTATTTTGTCTTAATTTACATTCTGCAATTTCTCAAATCACCTCATTTATTTTTATCTCAATCCAATTAAATTTATTTCTTTTTGCAAATAAATATACCTGCATTAATCCCTGTGGTTCGACCCCGTTCTTGCTATACTACCCAGTATAAGGAACCGGAGATATTAAATTTAACTTTGACGGGTTGACAACCTATCAGTCAGCATCTAATAAGTGTTTCGGATTTGGCTACGGCTCCTAATCTTGTAGTTATACGCTTGACAGGGTGTGAAAGTTTGGTTGAAATTGGATCGTCTTTAGAAAATCTGAAAAAGCTTATTGAATTAGATGTAGAAGGATGCACAAGTCTTTCTCATCTTCCAGAAATTCCACGTAGCATTGTAGAATTGAACTTAAAGGGGAGTGGACTAAGGCAATTGCCCTCGATAATAGGGCGTCTCACTCATTTAAAAGAACTGTCATTATTATCATGTCAGAGACTAGAGAGTCTGCCAAGTAGCATTTGCAATTTAATATTTGTTAAGAGAGTTGATTTGGCTGGATGTCGGAAACTCAAGAAACTGCCAGAGGATTTTGGGAATTTAGAATCCTTAGAGGAGCTTGATGCATCTGAGAGTGATCTAAGAGATCTGCCAAATAGCATTTGCAGTTTAATATCTGTTAAGAGAGTTAATTTGGCTGAATGTGATGAGCTCAAGAAACTGCCAGAGGATTTTGGGAATTTAGAATCTTTAGAGGAGCTTGATGCATCTCAAAGTGGTTTAGAAGATCTGCCAAGTAGCATTTGCAATTTAATATCTCTTAAGAGAATTAATTTGACTGGATGTTCGAACCTCAAGAAACTGCCAAAGGATTTTGGGAATTTAGAATCTTTAGAGGAGCTTGATGCATCTAGAAGTGGTTTAGAAGATCTGCCAAGTAGCATTTGCAATTTAATATCTCTTAAGAGAATTAATTTGACTGGATGTTCGAACCTCAAGAAACTGCCAGAGGATTTTGGGAATTTAGAATCTTTAGAGGAGCTTGATGCATCTAGAAGTGGTTTAGAAGATCTGCCAAGTAGCATTTGCAATTTAATATCTCTTAAGAGAATTAATTTGACTGGATGTTCGAACCTCAAGAAACTGCCAGAGGATTTTGGGAATATAGAATCTTTAGAGGAGCTTGATGCATCTGAGAGTGGTTTAGAAGAATTGCCATTGTCCATGAGAAATTTGAATAAACTGGGGAAGCTTAATTTACACTCTTGTGAATACCTTGAATCTTTGACAGCTCTTCCGTCGAATCTTGAATTTTTATATGCAAGTGAATGCACATCTCTGGAAATATTGCCAACTCCGTTCGTGTTTCCGAAGACCACTGTAAATTTAAGTCTTTGCCCAAAATTAAAGCATGTGGCATCATCAATTATGGAGCAATATCTATGGGCAGTGGAGAATCAGCCAGCTAAGGTATTTCTTACCCTTCGTTTGGTTTAAGGGTTAATAAAGTATAGAAAGGTATGGTAAATAAGGTGTGATATAATAATGGTCTATCAAATAGCATATTGTGTTTGGTTTCAAGGTGATGTAAATTCATCATTTAATAATATAAAGTTATATGAAAATTATATTTCATTTTGAAAACACCCGAATTTGGGGTGTTAAACTACACCATTTAGTCCATGGATTTACCATGAACTATTCTACCCCTCATTTACATCTCCAAAAAAAACATGGATATAGTTTTATACCTACCTTACTTTACTGTTATAACCCCAAACCAAACAAACGGTTAATTTCCCCTGCATTCATATTTTAGAATAAATATAATCCTAATTATTTTAATTTGCTACAGATGCAACCAAGATTATGTATTGAAGGAAGTGAAGTGCCCAAGTGGATGAAGCATCGTAATATTCATGGAAATTTATGTATTGAAGGAAGTGAAGTGCCCATTAATTTCATTTTTTGTATCGTTAGTACATCCCCAGTTTATTACATGACAAGGGCTGTTTTAATACACGAAAATGGATCATCAGAATATCGTTTTACGATGGGAGAGAAAATACAGATACTGTACTTACCAAATACAGCATGTCATGTGTTCCTTTGGAATGCAATCGTTCACCATACACATATAAAAGGTGTCTCATTTGATCATCATGACTATATAATGGAGTGTGGTGCTCATCCCATATTTCACCACACAAATTACAGCAAGAGAAAACATCTAGAGGAACAGAATGTAGTTGATTTTAAACTTGGTAGTTTGGATTATGGGAAATCGATCAATTAATTACATTTGTAAGTCCTCATTTATCTCCTTTTTCTTTCAGTTTTCCTTTCTAATTCAAAATACCGCATCTGAGCCCTTTGTATGACTAATCAAAATATTTCTACAGAGCTGATAGAGACGGCGGAAGACCAATTCAAGAAACGGCTTCATCATTACCAGGAATAGGGCTGTCGTAAATTCTCCTCGAACTAATAATGTAAGCATTGTAGTATAATCTTGATATGTGTGAATTATATGTGAATTATATGTGAGTTAACATTCTCGGTGTGAATAAAAACATTGTAGTTGTTGTTTCCTTAGAAAAGTGATGAATATATGTGAATTATATGTGTGAAAATTCTATAAATTTTGTATGGTTTCTCATTCTTTAACAGTTTTCTTTTATGAATCAAACTTGTCCTTTTTAATTCTGAGTCTACATAAATAACTAAAGGACGACTGTTTCTCTCTAGAAACCTCTCTCCTTTTGGTCTTTTTTCGACATACCACTTTAAAATGTTTTTATTACCTTTTTTTATCTCTTCGAAACAATATCCACATGTATATATTTTTTCAGAATTTTTTTTCCAATAATTAGAAAAATATCAGGAAAGTATCAAAAATAGCATGTTATATGTGATTGATGCAAAATACAGGGGGGTATAAATTAGATATGTAAAACACAGGGAGGTATTTGACCAAATCTCAGGGAGGTTATAATTATTTACCCTTCTCTTTGAATATGTTTTAAGTTTTCAATGTTCTGTTTCATTTTTTTTTTCCATTTTTTCTTTTGATTTAATTTTCAATTTTTTTATTTGCCTTTTATTTTCTTCAATTTATTGCTTTATATATATATATATATATATATATATATATATATATATATATATATATATTCTCTAAATTAATAAATATTAATATATCAAAAATTAATAAATAGCTCTTTTGTTTTTTTTTTAATTATTGAAAATTAATTTTAATATAGCACATTCATAATACATGACTATAGGTTTGAGTAAAATTTTAAAAACAATGATTTCATATTTATTATTACTATTTTCTTCTATTAGGTATGTATCTGAATAAATTGTTTCTTTATATGTATTCCACTGAAAAATTTTTCAAATTTATTATTAAATATATATAAAACTGAATTTTTTGCATATTAAATTTATTATATGATTAGACCTTTTTAATGGTCGGGCACTAGCCAGGTGTAACGGTCTCTTTTCAAACATCATGAGACATTCAATTTTTTTTATCCGCTACGCTGTTATTAGATTTTTTTTTTTTTTTTGAAAAAATTCAGTCATTGGATTGGTCAAAATATTGACAAAGTTGTTCTTTATTTTCTTCTCTTTTCCTATTCAGTTTTCTTCTTCCGTTTAGAAAATATCAGCCGTTAGATTTTGTGAAAGCATGACAAATTTTTTCCTTGCAGTCTTCTCTTCCCCTCACAGTCTTTTTTTTCGTTACTCACATGTTCCTCATGTACTCCTCCCGTTTCATCTCTCAAATTTTTTGATTACAGTCCTCTTTTTCTCTCGCCAATCTTCTTCTTCATTACTCACAATTCCCCTGATATGCTCCTACCATTTCACCTCTCAAATTTTTTTCGTGTAATCTTCTCTTTCTCTAATAATTGTTCATCTCATCTGCTTCTCCCTTTTGAACATTTCATAAATACAAGTTTCAATCGAGGGCTCAATTCAAACCACTATTGCATTTGTTTTCCATTTCTCCATAAATTATATTGAAAATCTTGAAAAATAATAATAAAAAAAAACTTTGAAACAAAATCCACTTAGAATAATGAACCGTTCAACTTTTCAAAACCTAGATTTTTTATTTCCTCCCCAGCAAAGCAGTGGTTTAAAACTAGTAATAATTAATTTTTTATTAACATACGATTACTTGGTTTAAGTAACATTTTTAGAATAAAATTTGAGAAACAAATGGTCAATTTTACTTCCAAAATTTTTTAAAAATAGCAACTTTATTTTTACGATACAAACCGTCAAATATTGCCCATCTATATAGGAACTTTAATTTAACTAAATTTTTTTATTTAAAAGAATTCATCAATAATTTTATCTGTATTTTCTATATTAATTCAGTTAAAATATATAACATGGAGCAAAATTAAACTAGGATTCTAACATGAAATTATACCATATTTGAGTATTTTGTATATAAAAAAGTAAAATTTATAATCTCCAATAATATCTATATCAAACTTTGAGCTTACACATGCGTAAAAATTATATCAAAATTTATAATCCCCAATAATATCTATATCAAACTTTGAGTTTACACACAATGTTTACACATGCGTAAAAACTCATGCTCTGAAATTGTATTCCTTGTTTCACTCTTCAAATATCTAATTACTCCTCCTTTATTTGAACTAAGCATTATCTACAGTAAAAATGAAAACATTATTTATTTATTTATCATTCTATCAAGCAGCTCTCAGTCATATTTCCAATTTAGAAACTAAAGTTCAAAATCCTTCTATGCATTTGTCATTCTCTATCCAATGATCAGTTAAGCTCATATAATTCAAGTTTTGATCTGATATCCAAATGTTAATAGTAAGACATACACAATGAGACTCATCTGTATAGATCATAGCTTATGAATCCATATAACGAATAGAAAAGTTCTGTGATATTTCCAGCAAATGGTGCAAAATTACACATAAAACTTTACAATTAACTTGAAAAAGAAAAGACCCCAAAATTGTCAACTCTGTATATGTTGTGGTCTGCTACAAACATTGATACCATGCACAACAATACAAACACATACAAGGGTGATTCCGTAAATAGACAACTATGAACAAACCAGAGACTCGTCGCCTGCAACTAAGAAGAGCGAAGAAGACTGATTGAAGAGAGCATAAGAAAAAAAAAGTAAAATTCATTCCTAGCATTTATTTTTATTTCTTTATAACCCTTTCGAACCAGGAAGGTCAATCCATTACAGTTGGATTTCAACTTCACCACATTCTACGTTCTTCAATCTGAGGCAGAGATTTTGAATGACTTTGCCATCTGTATATGTGATGCAGGTTTCTTCTGCTAAGCAATTTTGCCTGCTGGGTTGTGCTCTGCTAATTATGGTACCGCTTGGAAGCCCGCTCAAATCCATCCTCAATGCCTCTATGAACGGTTTGATATCGAACTCTGCATCTCCCATTTTGTCGTCTCTGGTGAATGTATCGTGATCATACACAATCTGGATTATCACAAAATATTTCTCATCAACATCAGGAAACAATAGCAATAATAGAAGAACGCATTTGGTACGGTGTAACGGAATGTAATGCAATGAAGGAGGTAATGGAATGAAAGTTGGAATGTAATGAATCAAAATGCTAGTTCCATTGCAATATTTGGATGCACAAAGCTGAAGAACATTACTGCATTCTTTAGTCATAAAAAACACATATCTGCCACATTGTAAAACTTGGCCAGAATTTATAGAAATAGGAGTTAAATATTAACCTGATTTCTAGAGATGCCGGTAATAAATTAACAAAATTAGCTCTAGTTACAAGACAAAAGACACATGAGGAAACACAATCACAAACTGAAATGAGACAAACCAATTCTCCCCTTGAAATTGCATTAATGAAGGAGAAACCTGGTTGCTTCATGTTACACTGGATTGCTTTAAGTAGCGTTAATCAGACACAGGATAAAGATTCGGATGTTTGGGCCCTTTTTTGAAATTTTGCAAGACAAGTATGCAGATTTCATTTGTGTAAATGTACATTAGTGTCCCTTACTATGATCATAAAAGAACTCATCCTTTTGCACAATAAAAGGATAATGCAGCAAATATGTGATGAAAAATTTACCAGTTTGACAAATTGGTTAGGATCATTAACAGAAAGTGTGAAATCCTCGTTCCACTCTGGATTAACATCATTCTTTATAACACGAGTCTTTAGCTTCTGCATCGAATGAAAAGATATATAATAAGAGGACGCTTAGTATAAGTTTTCCTGCCAAAAAGATCTCAAGGAAAAGGCATAAACCAAATCAACATGGCTAAACTACAACCTGAAGATCAATCATACCAAAGATCAAAAGTTGCCTGAATTCTAAGTTTCCTCTTGAATAACCACAACAGGTGGAAATCAAAGAAAACTGATGTCATTTGGCCAAATTAAACTCCACATCAAAAGAGGATTCTGCCATGATCTGTGAACTTGCATAAAGCTACTCATTTAAAATTATAAAATTATTAGTTACGTTTCTTAGAAAAACATTCCAACATTTGTGATTGTTGCTTCATTTTAAAGTCGAGATCAATGCTTTATGCTTTATAAATGAAAACTCAATCCGATCATTAGAGATTGAGAATTATCATATCAAAAGAACCCATTTTCAAATCACTGTCAAAAGACTCAAACTTAATTACTTAATGTAGCCCTTATACGCACAAAAATGGATTGCTAATTTAAAATCATTTTTCACATATTTTGTGTGGTATGTGCTTTTGAGTATGATATCTTATTGTTTGATGCTATAAAAAAGAAAAAAAAAAAAAATCTTGTAGTCAGCTTGTAGTAATATTACTTTGATCTAATAAAATTTTGACTTATAAAAAAAATGGAAATAAAAAGGTAACAAAGGGGGATTTAGTAAATTAATAATATAACACATCATTAGTATGGACAGAAAAAACTTCAAAGTAGACAGAGAATGTATCAATATGATAGAGGCAAAATATTGGAAGGTAGTCATTGAATTTGCAAAACAAATTAAATCTAAAAAATGTCATAATTGTTCACCTTTTTTTTCCCTTCTAAGATAAGTCCTTTTAATTTCACGAAAAATATAATTCAATTATACCCCTTTTGAAGTTAATGCTAACAAAATTCAACTACCAATTTGGAGAAATTTTTTTATAAAAATTAGAAAAGTTGAGCTAGATTTTATACTATAGGAATAAAATTGTAACGTCTTGTACCACGACACCATAAAATTGACCCTTATATCAATAAGAAAATATGTCACATTACAGAATCAATTAGATAGACTATTTGAATTAAATAGGGTATTTTCTCAACTAATCAATTAGAAATAATGTTTTGTAAAAACAAATTAATATTTAATATGTATTTTTAGCTAGGATGTGTTTTGCCATTTATCAATGATGAATTCAAAGGGATTTCAAGGACGTTCCGAGTACCAAACTCATCACCTCCTCCTCCATTTGTATAAAAAAGAGCTTTTGCTTCAATTGTATTAAAAAAAAAAAAAGTACACTTCAAACCCTATATATATATATATACACTTAATACTAACTAGACGCTTTTTCACATGCATATATTTCCAATTACTTGTCTTAAAAAAAAAAAAAAAAAACCCATATGATTTGAATTAATAATAAGATAAGGAATTTAATTAACTTTGCTGATATAATATGGTAACTTTACAATATAAATTAAAATTTTAATGCAGTTTAATTCCAATTTCGATAGTTGGAGGGCCACAAATGCAATTCCCTTTGTCGATTTTTGATGGTTAAGATTAAATTATTTAACAAAGAAAAATATAGCAACATTATAATGTATTTTGCATAATAATCGAAGTAACTAATGTGTTAGGTAAAAAGTCAGGCACTAATAAATTATTTACCCAAACTTAAAATTAATTGCAACCCACAAGTGATTACTTTTTGACTCTATTGCACAAAAACAACAAAAGGATATGAAACTTAAACGAAAATGGATAACAAAAAATGGCATTTGTAAAAGAATAGGTTACAGAAGAAGAGAGGGGGGGTGAACACGTCAATAATAAAAATATGCAAGAGTATATTTAAAAACTATAAGGATGCATTATCATATATATATCATTTCAAAGAGAAAACAAAAACGAAAAAAAATAATCTAAAATTAAATGACGAGAAGAGTACTGGAATCCACAAATCACTTAATTGGAAAATTTTGAAAAAAATTATAGAGCATTTTTGTCTATTTTTTTCGTTTCACATAATTAAAAAAAAAAAAAAAAAGAAGAAGCCCAAATTGTATAAGTATTTTCCTAAAAAACCCAATGTGAAAAGTTGTTTTAGACATGAGGTTGATGGCCCTTATGGATACATCCATCATAAAGTGGCGCATTTCTCTTATCTCTTCCTCATTTTCATACTTTATCAGCATGTTTGGTATAGGAATTTCTTATCCCTATCCCACCTCTATCTTCCATTTGTTTTTATGTATATGGGATAGGGATAAGGGATTTTATCCCTCTCCTATCCCAAATACACAATCCTTGCCCCGTCCCCCCCTCTCCCCCCCATGTAATACTGACTTGGGATAGAAATTTTTTGCCTTGACCCATTTGTCCTTTGCTCTCCCTTGTTCTCATCTTATTTTAAACATGTTTAGGGGTAATTTCGTCATTTATATTGATTTATCCTTATTCCTATCCAATATACCAAACATATCTTAAATTATCCCTATCCCACTTTTAACTTTTATCCCTATCTCTATCCCAATCTTTTATCCCTATCCCTATCCCTATCCCTATCCCAATCCTTATCCCTATCCCTATCCCTATCCCTATCCCCATCAATTGCCAAACGCCCCATATATCTCTGAAATCTCAATTCCGATCTCTTAATTTCCCAACTTCGTGACCAGAAATTTCAGGGGAAATTTCCCATTACTTCCTATAAAGACGATAATTTGATGATCTGTGTCTGCAGATTACAGTTCTGATCTTTGCTTTTGGGTACAATGGCTGCTTCTTCTTCTTCTACGGACCAAAATCATGGAGGAGAGAAGTATGAAGTATTCATTAGTTTCAGAGGATCTGATGTTCGTCACAGATTTCTGAGCCATCTCTTCGCTGCTTTGCAAAGAAAACAAATTCATGCTTTCATTGATGACGATCTTGAAAGAGGCAAAGAAATCAGTGGAAGCCTCTTCCGAAGAATTGAAGAATCAGATCTGTCAATTGTAATATTCTCCCAAAACTATCCAAAATCGGAATGGTGTTTGGAAGAACTTGAGAAAATATAGAAAAGCATGAAAGAGGGTAAACAGATAGTAGTACCTGTTTTCTATGAAGTTGATCCATCTGATGTGCAACTTCTTAGAGAAAATTATGAAATTGAAGAGCAGAAATGGAGAAATGCTTTGGTGGAATCAGCAATTTATCTGGCTTCGATTCAAACAATTCTGGGTATGTCTTTCTTTTGAATTTAATGGATTTATCAATTGGGAGAATTATTATTATTTTTTCATTCATTAATTTTCTGAGTTTAAATTTGGTGCTTTCTTTCGTTTTTGTCTGAATTTTAAATATAATATCATCCATTTTACAACCAACAATGGAAACATATTTTGTAGAAAATACTTGTAAACGCAAAACGCTAACTGACTATTTGATCAAATTTTTTAAACACATTAAGCATATGATCTTTTCATTTCAATATTATTAGCCCAGAACTCGATTTATTTTATGTATATATAATGCGTATCGTTCAGTGATGGAACTGTGAAATAATATTTCTAAATATTTAAAAAAATTATATGGTTTTATTGCTTGAAACTGTAAACCAAATCTGTTTTCTTATCCAAACAATTTTCTTAAATTTTATTACGTATTAAAATGTTATTGGTCATGTTATTTACTGGTGTTTGTTATACAGACATAATATAAAATTGAGTTTAGGGCTAATAATATTAAAATAAAAAAATTAGGTATTCAATGCGTTCAAAAAATTGTTCAGGATCCAATTGCATTTTTGATAAAAAGATCGCAAGGTTTAAAATGTATTTTGCCTTTTTTAATCAGATGTGGTATCCTTTCACAAATCTTAATGTTTCGGCAATTATATATTTATTATTGATGCTTCATTCATACCACATGAGGTTTTTTCCCTTTTAAACATAATATCAGGTTTATGATAATTGTCTAAGGTGTGCTTACACAACTATACTAAGAACTTTTATCACTCAATATGTTGTTGTTTTATATCATTAAAAAAACTGGAAAAAAAATTTAAATATGGATTTCATTTCGAAAAAAAAAAAAAGGAAAAACGGAAAAAACTTTGTAAAGTAACATGATGAAACAGATTAAAAGATAAATGCGAAATTAGATTAAAATTATAAAAAATAAGAGAAAAAAGCAATGGGGCCCATGAGGAGGTATAGTACACACATGAAGAGAGGATTGAGACAAAAATAATATAATATGCATTAAGTAATAAGAAAAAGAAAAGATGTACAAAAGTGTAATATTAAAAAGTTAGAAATGAAAACTAAAATATTAGGGGTGAAAAATCAAAAATAACATATAAATGTGTATAGTTTTGTATAATATCCATTGTCTAATGGAACTTAGAATTAACTCGAGCCCACAACTAATTACTTTTGATAAAAATAGGAAATTTTTTTTTTTATCATTTTCATGATTGCAATCATATATATTGGTTATTACATTCTGAAAAATGTATTAATGCGTACTTTAATATTTATTTCAAAGAACTTATATATTTTGTGTTTTTATTATATGTTGCCATTTATTTATTTTTTGTTTGTGATCAGAAATGATGCCAAATTAATTGACGCCATCGCGCTAAAAGTTTCGATGATGTTATGTAAGAACTGTCCAAGCGTTTCACATAACGATGGTTTATTTGGAATTGATTCAAGTGTAAAGGATGTTGAGTCGTTATTATGCATTGATTCGATAAATGATGTGAGAATGGTTGGAATTTGGGGAATGGGAGGCATTGGCAAAACAATCATTGCTAGTAAAGTATTCGAAAGAGTTACGAAGAATTTTGCTGGTCATTGCTTTGTATCAAATGCGAGGGAGACATTGAGCACAAAGGATGGGCTAAAAAATTTAAGAGATAAAATTGTTCCTAAGCTATTAGGGGACAAAGATGTAAGAATAGATTCATCTCATTCAATTGATGACTCTATTCGGAGAAGACTCAAACGTATAAAACTCCTTATTGTTTTAGATGATGTGGATACTTGTATACAATTAAAATCTTTACTGGAAACTAGCGGTTTATATTCTCCAGATTCATTTTTTTCCAGGTAGTAGAATCATTGTAACAAGTAGAGATTTACAAGTATTAAAAGACGTGAAAATGAAGAGTGATATATATGAAGCCAAACAATTAAAGGAAATACATGCTCTCCATCTCTTTCGTTGGCATGCATTTGGCCTAAGTGATCCCCAACAAGAGTATAGAAAGTTAACAGAAAAAGTAGTGAGGTATTGCCATGGTGTTCTACTAGCTCTTGTTGTTTTAGGCTCTGAACTTAACACAAAACAACAACATATTGGGAAGAAGCATTGAAAAAATTTAACACTATTAGTCCTTTAGAAATTCAAAAAATTCTGAGAATAAGTTTTGATGGACTTGATCGGGATGAAAAGAATATTTTTCTTGATATAGCATTCTTCTTTAAAGGTACATCGAGGGCTCATGTGGAACGGATGCTAGATGCCTCTGGTTTCACTTTACCGGATCATATGGGTCCCATCACCGTGCTACGTGTCTTTTATGGGCTCCACATATGAATTATACCATATCTGATTTAGATAAAATAAAATGATCTTTTTTTTAGAAAAATAAAAACATGTGTTACTAATTTTCGTAAACAACATACTTTACCCCCCGTTGGTTTATTAAAGGGGGACGGGGATGGGATTTACCTCCCCCGCTCCACGGACCCATCCCCATTCCCGTTTAGTCTCCAAAGGAGATTTCCATTAAATTCCCCTTTAGTTATTTATTTTATTATTTATTTATATATATATACATAAATAATTAAATTTTATAATAATAAAACTAAAACTATGGATTGCTTTATATCCCTCTTTCACTTCTAAAGTTTCTAAAAATCAATCATGTGTGCTTAATTGTTGCTGCTGATACTAAATATATGCAATTTTGTGCTTATTTGTAGAATTTCTGCCTAGGTGCAAAACTTAAGATTTAGCATTTGGATTCGATAGAATTTATCAATTTAGAAACCTCTAATTTAATTTCTGTATATTGGACTCCTATATTCTATTTTGAAATAATAATATAGTAATTGTAATATTTTAATTAAATATTACTTTCTTATAAGGAAAATTAAGTGATTTATTTAATGGTCTCTAAACTGTAATATATTTTTTAACTTATTTTTGTACCAAATTGAATTTTATTTAAAATTTCAAAAAAAAAAAAAAAATCTTAACAGGGACGGGGTCGGATATGGGGATGAAGATCATCCCCTTTTACTAAACGGGGACGGGGACAGGGATCCCCACCTAGCCGGGGAACGGGGTTGGGATTGCCAATCCCCGCTCCGCCCCGCCCCATTTACATCCCTAGCTTTAAGCTTTGTGGATCATGTGCCTAAGGTTACTTAAATTTTAGAGAAATTATAAATAATACTCTCTTATTAAAATTCATTTCTCCCATACATTCTTTTAAACTCTCTTTTTAAGTTTCATTCCTCAAATGCGCATTTTACAATTCTTTTTTACTCCATTTTCTATGGTATTGTCTATACCTGATTATTCTACTTTCCTCTTTTCTTTTCTTTCTTTTTTTTTTTTTTTTTTTTTTTTTGTATTTTAACTTTAATTTTTATCACTTATCTCTTAATCCGTTAATTTTTTCGACATGCCACTTTAGAATTTTTTATCTTTTTTTTTTTATCTCTTCGAAACAATATTCTTAGGTATATATTTTTTCAAAATTTTTTTTGAATCGTTAGGAAAGTATAAAAAAATAATATGTTACATGTTATTTTTGATACATGTATCAGTTCCAATACATTTTACGATATATTTTGTGATATTTTTTATGATATTTTATGTGTACAATGTTTTATGCATTCATTGTGACACCCAACTCAAAAATATTTTAACCTTTCTATTCCTCCTAATATTTCTCGAACCACCCAGCAATAACCTTAATATTCAAATAAATTCCTCATTGTCATAAATCTTCAAATCCTAATATAGAATAATCTTATACTAATGCATCAGTAAAATTAAATATAAATAATCTAATTTAATATACTTTATTTGGCTTGAACTTGATAATTATTTATTATCAAGCTTTCTACGTACCCCAAATTTCGATTTGGGAATCAAAGCCACGTAGTTCTCCTAATCTTAAAATAACTAAATTATCATTTCTATATAACTTGTTCCTTGTAAGAAAGATCTTTAATTTATATAATACAAACATTTTAATGAATTTTCAAGAATCAGGAGAAGAAAATGAAAAAAAAGAAAAAAAATAAAGTATGTTGCCCACATCGTGGGTTTTGTGGCCCAATGATTAGTCTAAGCAAAGCCCAAAGGAAAATGGGGCATGATTGGTTGTTATGGACCAAGTAATTTCCACTGACTGGTATCTTTTTCTCTTCAATGGTAAGAAAACCAGTAAGCCAACATTAAGCTATGGATGAAAAATGAAAATTCTATACCTCTGATGATCCACTAACTCACCATCGATCAGCAAGAGCCCCATTTCTTCCCCTAATTATCTCTACTATGGATTTCAATCAGGTAAATACACTCTATTACTCTTCAAATATATCCATCTATCTATCATGACACGTTTAGATCACTGCTTTAAGGAGAAATTTTCAAGAATCACCCTAAATATTATATATATTCCCCCAAATGCATTTCTAGAAATTTTCATATTTTCTTTGCATATAAATATCATTTAAACTAATTTTCCAACAAATAATATAATAAATTTCATTCCAAATATTTCAATAATTCATATAAAATAATCTACTCAAAATCGTCAAAAACTCCAAGAATTAACATTGTTCAAAATAATTCATAGATCAATATAAAAATATTAAACTAACAGAGACTCGCCGGAAAATATTCTGGTCACCGGAAAAATACCCATAATTTGAACGGAAAATAACACTAGATTCATAGCACTACTAGGAGTTCAAAAATACTAATTTTATTCTCATATCACTTCATATTTAAAATTAATTTACAAAAATACTCTAAAATTACATTTCCAAATACACTATCATATAGACCTTAAAATAAAATCTTAGCCGTATATAATAAAATTCACTTAGCTCTGAACATGTACCTTAAATTTCATCAAAATCTAACGGTCAGAAGTTAGATTTTCCATTTTTTTCTCTTTATTTTTTCCATATTTCCATCTTATTCTCCGTCTCTGGAGAATTCTATGTGCAACGTCCTTCCCCCCTTTTTTTTCTGCCTTTCTTTTCTTTCTTTCCTCTTTATATATATATATATATATATATATATATATATATATATATATATATATATATATATATATATATATATATATATATATATATATATATAAATTAATCATAGTAAAATTAAATATAATATTAGAAATCAAAATTTACATATAAATAAAATTTCGGGATGTTACATTCATTCTACTTAATTTGATACATGTATTAGCTCTGATACATTCTTGATACATTTCTATTACTTTTTTGATAGTTTGTGTATTTTGTGCTATGCATTAATCATAGAGGACTATTATGTATATTTTACATCTTGTAATTATTACTCTGTAATCCCTAAAGGGTTAGGGTTGTAACATGTATATATATCTCCTTAATCAATCTAATCATTCACGTTGCCTCAATTGGTTTCAATTAATACCTCAAATAGTGAATAATCAAAGTATCGCAAAATAGCAATTCTTTTATGTGTTTTTGAATTCTTTATCAGCTCAGGTACTTTGTTGATACTTTTTCTGATACTTTCCTGATGGTCCAAAAAAATAATAAAAAATATATATACATACGTATCTCAATTCTATTTTCGACGTAGTGAGAAATTTTCTAAACTAATTTTTTTTATTGTTATGAAGGTTAAAATAAAACATAATCATAGAACAATGTTTGTTTGTTGATACATTTTTTTTTATTCATGTGGATACTTTTCTGAAACTTTATTGACGATAAAAAAAATCCGAAAAAATGTTTACATATGGATAATCAATTTGAAGATAAAAAGAAAACGAAAAGAACTTGCTAAAGCGGAATGTTGAAAAAGTGAACGGTTTGAAAGATAAATGAAAAAATAACGTTTAAATTCTAAAAGATGAAAAAAGAATAAGAGGAATCGCATGGTGCCGCAATAGCTTCATCCATTAAAAAAATGACTAACATGATGCCGCAATAGCTTCATCCATTAAAAAAATGACATGTAGCACTCATATATCATCCATGTGTATGACACATTTGCACACTTGGGTGCTATGTATCAAATTTTTCTATTATATTTGTCCTCTTTTTCTATTACGAGACCAATGTCTGCAAATTGCATAGGTATACGAAATTGAATATACACAAATTATAGGTATCAATTTTAGATAATTTATAATTTTACGTAAATATTAGATTAAATAATTTGAAAAAAATTAAGTACAATACTATAAAGGAGCTCACATTTTAAAATTTATGAAAAAGAAGCCAAAACAGAAATTGAAATCATTCTCCTATTTAAATCGACAGTACAACTAATGTACAGATTTTGTAAGCAACGTAAATAAACAGACTTACAGTTTATGTGCAGTGGAAATTTGTTTACGGAATATGTTTTGAGTTTTCTAGTAGTGATTGTAAAATGTAAGTAACTGCAAATTAAAAATCAAAATAATATATATAGCTAAGATGGTACCAATTTAAAAAAAAAAAAAAGACTAATTAGAACTCTTCCATATTGCAAAGTTAAAACTTAGGTGAAATACATACCCTTGTTTTATCATGGTTGATTTGTATCTTCTTTGCATATACATAACACAATTTTATGTTAGTTTTCTGATTCTTTTTACTTTGATACATAAATGATACAATGAAACAGAAATGTATCAGAATTGTATCAGGAATGTATCAGAAATATATTAGAATAAAAAAAACAGAAGTATGTTCTAATTGAATAATTCTCTTTGCGTAAGGCATCCTGTGTGCATGTTGATATTAATGTTCCGTTGTAGCATGTTTGTAGAAATGTGGCATCAACGACTACAATTGGTTTGTAGTGTTGCCAACCTCGTATTGATTCTTCCATAGATACAAAGAGGTATATGAATCTGTTTACTCTTATTTCAAGGTTGATTGTTTTTCCTGAATTTGTCTTTTTGAGCATGTAGAGGTAGCTTGGTAGGTTTTTGTAAGATTCTTCTGGTGTTCCTCTTATAATTTTATGTGCCTCTTCTTTTGATTTCCAGGTTTTTTGGTAATTGATTTCTGCTCCAATTTGGTCTCTCATATCATGTACCATATTTGAAGTTGTGTAGATTCTCTTCAATCTCAGGTATAATCCTGATATAACAAGTTGTTGTTTCCTTTAAAAAGTGATGAATATATGTGAATTATATGTGTGAAAATTCTATAAATTTTTTATGGTTTCTCATTCTTAAACAAATTTGTTTTATGGATCAAACTTACCCTTTTTAATTCTGAGTCTACATAAACAACCGAAGGACGACTGTTTCTCTCTAGAAACCTCTCTCCTTTTGGTCTTTTTTCTGTTCAAGCTCCACTTCTTGTAGGTGGGCACCCATCAATTCCCAGGCAGGATGATGAAACATGCACATTAGCTGCGACACTCTGAGATTGGTACGTGCACATCCTCCTACCATCTTTCGTGGCGAGGAAAGTTGATGAACTTAATCCAAGTTTGCTATCCTAGGTAAGGAGTAGACTGAATGTCCAAGAAAATGTTGCCGAAAATGAAGAAGATGCATTTTTTTATTAACATATGAAATTATGAAATCACAATTCATAGTCAGATGGATCAGTTAAAGACTTCATTAGGATAATTTTGTTCAGAGCTTAGTCACAGTTAAGGTTTCTCACCCCTCCTTGTGGATGTAGTTAGTGAGATTCAAATCTCCTTCCACAAATTCAGCCTGCCCTGTTAATTGAGCTACAACTGGTAGGTTTTACCTAATTTTGTAGATGTACTTCAGTTCCAGTTAAGGAAGAAGACCAAATTAAACCTCCCAATGTTCTTGTACCTCAATTTTTGTTTTTCACTTTCGTCCATGCATTTTTTGTTGTGCAAGCATGGTGCTATTTTATGCAAATTAGATAGCAAGTTTGGAGTCTAAGGATGGGTGGTGCAAATAAATCAAAGTATAGGGTGTTAAGTGTTACCGATTAATCTTTTGTGTATCTCACATTTTCAACAAAAATCTCATCAAATGAAATTCCCTTTGTCCTGTATCACAAACTCTATTAGTCTGTTTTACAAGTCCGTTAATCATTAATCAATATCATATCAAGACATGGGAATTATTTTCTTTTTAGTAATAAAATGGTATTAAAAAAAAGTATTCCTTTCATGTTACTTGTATCATTATAATGTTTATAAGAGTTTACTTAATATAAAGGAAACGCTAAATTCGATTTCTAGTTCCATTGTTCGAGTTCCTATAAATGAAGTAATATGTAAGATCATGACTATACTATAGGCATGCAATTGTAACGTTTTGTACCACGACACCATAAAATTGACCCTTATATGACAAAGAAAATATGTCACAATACACAATCAATTAGATAGACTATTTGAATTAAGTGGGTTATTTTCTGAACTAATCAATTATAAATAAAACATATTAATATTTAATATGTATTTTAGCTTGGATCTGTTTTGCCATTTATCAATGATGAATTCAAAGGGATTTCAAGTACGTTCCGAGTACCAAACTCATCACCTCCTCCTCCAATTGTATAAAAAAGAGCATTTGCTTCAATTGTATAAAAAAAAGTACACTTCAAACCCCCTTTTTTTTAATACTTAATACTAACTGGACGATTTTTCACATGCATATATTTTCAATTACTTGTCTTACAAAAAAAAAAAAAAAAAAAAAAAAAACCATATGATTTGAATTATTAATAAAATAAGGAATTTAATTAACTTTGCTGATATGATACGATGGCTTTACATTATAAATTAAAATTTGTGATACATTTTGTGATACTATAATTATACATTTTGTACTGTTTGTTATGAATTCATGTATGAACTTAGATACTGCTATGATGCATTGTGATACTGTGATTTTACATTTGTAATACTGTGACCTCATATACGTTTCTTTTTATTATGATTTACGATACATTGTTTATATTTATATATTTTTATATATGCATTTGTTGTCGTACACTCTGTTGATACATTCTTGATATATTGATTATACATTGTTTATACGTTATTTGATATAAAAACCATATATATATATATATATATTTCGAAGAGAAAACAGGAACGAAAAAAAATAATCTAAAATTGAATGATGAGAAAAGTACTAGAATCCAAAAATCACTTAATTGGAAAATTTTGAAAAAATTTATAGTGTTTTTGTCTATTTTTTCGTTTCACGTAAAAAAAAAAAAGCGCCAAATTTTATAAGTATTTTCCTAAACAAACCAATGTGAAAAGTTGTTTTAGACAAAAATACATAAAGTCGTTTTGGGCCATCATAAAGTTGCCCAAACAAACGGTCAATTCCCCTGCATTCATATTTTAGAATAAATATAATCCTAATTATTTTAATTTGCTACAGATGCTACCAGGTTTATGTATCGAAGGAAGTAAAGTGCCCAAGTGGATGAAAAATTTAAACACAAAGGGCAAATCATATTCAAGGAATTAGAAGAAGCAATTGGAAAATAGAATTTGAACGTACCTTGAAATTCAAACAGAATCGTGAAGGAATCGATGGCAATACACAATTTCACGCCCTAACAAGTTCGACAAGGAATAATTAGGCGAATGTAATAGTTGAGAGCGAGATCAAGTACCGGTAGTGCAGAACGATTAGCTTAGAATGCATAACAACAAGAATCCATTAACATTAATTGCAATTGGATTTCGATATGAATATAACTTTGAGAAACAAATAAAAAGCAGTGAGAACAAAACATTGATCGAAAGCAGATCTGAAAATAAAAAGGAATGAGAGAAAAAGCTTAACTAGAGATTGGAGAACATCAAAGCTAAACTTGATACTCGAGCTCCACGCCGAGATATCACAGTGAGAAAAATTGAAGAAGATGACGGCAAAGAAGGACTGAGAATGACGGTGACGAGCGACAGCCGCGAACTACGAATGCAAGTGACCCTGTCTCTCATATCATGTACCATATTTGAAGTTGTGTATATTCTCTTCAATCTCAGGTATAATCTTGATACCTTAGAAAATTCTATAAATTATCCCTATGTCTAGTAGGTAACACAAGCTTAACACTACTATTTTTTCTTCTAAACAATGCTGAAAAATCATCAATTCATAAAATATTAAAAATTTAGTCAATTAGATTTTCTCTTTTATGCCCGTTTGACTTGAAGGCTATTTCATATTTGCCGTTAAAGTAAACAAACAAAAGTGAGAAGACAACAAAAAATCATATTGTTATAAACCTACAACCAATAAATACAAGTAAATCACAATTGTTGGTATCATTCCTTCGAATATGTTTTAAGTTTTCTAGTTGTGTCTGTAAAATGTAAAAAATCAAAATAATATATAGAGCAATAAGATGGCACAAATTGAGAAAAAAAAAAAAAAAAAGACTAATTAGATCTCTTCCCTATTGTAAAGTTAAAACTTAGGTGAAATACATACCCTTGTTTTATCATGATAACAATTTAATATCATGATTGATTTGTATCTTTTCTGCATATACATAGCATAATTTTATGTTAGTTTTTTTATTCTTTTTACTTTGCTACTTTTTTGATACATAAATGATGCAATGAAACAGAAATGTATAAGTATTGTATCAGGAATGTATTAGAAATATATCAGAATCAAAACAGAATAAAAATGTGTTCTTATCACTACAAAAAAAAAAAAGGATTTAATGGGACAAAAAATTAGGGACAACTTACATATATATGGTCCCTAATCGTAGAATCACAATCAATATTGGAGGTAATTGTTTTTATAGTTCCCAATTCTTTGTTAAAATAGAATTGGAGATGATATTTAAAAATTAAATACATAATTGATTTGAGAATTGGGGACAACTCTATCCGTGAATCTTTACCCGATTTCTTTTCTCTTTTAATTAATTTTGGAGAATTATTAAAATCTAAGATAATTATAATTTCCTTTTTTTAATTTTTTATTTTACAATTTCTTTCTCCTCCTCCCCTTCTCTTCTGGTTTTCCGATTTCCCTCTGTTATGTTTTTTGTTTTTTATTTGACAATTTCTTTCTCCTCCTTCTCTTCTCTTCTCTTCAGGTTTTACAATGTACCTCTCTTTCCCTCTGTTATTTGCCGATATCTGTTCTCTTCCAATAAAATCTTTTCTCCTCTCAAGGATTGTAATGATTCTCGCCCTCTGGATTTTGCCTGAGATTTAGGGTTTCCTTTCCATTACCAGATTCAATTAAGAGTGGGAATGGAGGGAGGAAATAGTCCTCTTGGGTCTGGAGATCCCGAACCTAAGTCAAAGCATCCCCGGCTTGAGAAGATTGTTGAGGGGTAATGTTTCTTATTGTATAATTTAATTGATTGTTAGGTTGGGATGGTTCGGTTTCATTCCGTTAGTTACGCTACTAAAAGATTGGTTTTCCAGGTTTTCATTCTTCTGAAAATCATTTACATCTTTGCTTTTACTTTTTCATTTATTTTTTTTCTTCTCTGCAATTGAAGGGCGGAAACAGAAATCCCTGCAAGTTCTGGTTTAGCTGCAGAAACTTCCAGTGAATTTGGTGATCATACACTTCGTTCAGCCACACCCCTCTCTGAATGCCTTTTACCAGGCCAAAAGGCTCCTCTAGATTTTACTTTAAAAACAAAAATGCTGGTGTCATCCTCTTGCACGGTGAATTGGTGAGTATGTTGCTATATCTATGCTAACATATTCCTTATTAGTGTGTTTTTCTATATGCACTTTGAGAAAAGATTAGATTTATGAAGTAATTAATAGATCTCCTGCCTTATGATAGTGTTGTAGGCTTGTAGCAGTTGGCGTATTTTACCTATTAAACAAATTATTAGTCATTGTTCGTGTTCCTGCTGATGTACTTGTAATGGCAGCTGTAAAACTAAATTACATGTATACAATCATTCATTAAATGAATATTTGCCACTTTAAGCCAATGTGTTGGCCTTGAAAACTGTAGACTACCACTTAAAATCTAGGAAGTCATGCTGAGTAGTAATGAGATATTAGTTTAAAAAAGGAAAATTGACCGTGTCAGTGATTCTGAGTTGCACTGACTGAAGATTCCCACGTTGTTATGTCATTGATTAAGATGTCTTTCAGGTTGCATTATGGGTTCTGTTTTTGAGCTCTATATTTCTTTGCATTTATGCATAATTTGCTCCAAATGCTGACATGTTTCCTTTCTTTCAGCCTTGGTTGTTACACATGAAATCAACATTTAGAAGCCTGTGTGATTTCATTAATGAGTATGATCTTACTGGTTGGTATTGTTATAGCTTAATGTATTTTCTTACGTTTTGCAGGATTCATAGGTCAATTATGAGCAGTACCTATATCGGCATGCCTCATACAACTGCTATATGTTTGACTGTTAATTTGGTTATTAAGTATATCATGTGTGAGAATAACTGGAACATGTGAATAGTGCAAGAGCTTTCATCTGTGCGATTTTATTCTTACACCTTTCTCTTCAGCAAATCAACATTTATTTTCTTCATTTTATGAACTACATGCTGAGTTGCTAACTTGCCGTTTTCATGCCTTTTGTAGTGTGTACTTCACATTTTGTGGTGATGTTCATCTGTTGTAGTTGCTCAGTAGTAACTAAACAGTTGTGCAATGCTTACATCTCACAGTCAATTAGAGCTCTGAGGTCATTGTTGAAAGAGCATGTAAGTGCTTATGTATAATTCACTTTGATTAGTTTTAGTTTGGGGTCTATAATTCTTGTATGACTGTGATTAATCATTAATCCATGTTTACAGCATAGGTGCAACTTATATTCCCTTATTATCACTTATTGGTGAAAGCTTTTATCTTTTAAAAAAAATCATGAGTAGACATTGGTTCAACTTAAATGGTCCTTAGTGCACGGACTAGTAATGTTTTGTTAATTATGGCTGCTATGCATGTTGAACTTTGAAAATCTAACTGAAGTGAAAGCCTTTATGTTAATTGACAATAGAATTGGTTTTGCTCCTTCACCAAAGCTTTGAAATAGATATTGTCTATGTTGGAAATGATGAAATAGCAGAGGTTAAAAGTTAGTTGCTTTTTTTGGCAGAAAAAGCCAAAGCATTTGGTTCTAAAGGATGATCTACTCAGGAAATAGGTTCTTTGGAGCTGGTTTTCCTCTGTAATTTTTGTTTTCTTGATTAACTTTTGGTCTGGAATCAATGGTTTAGGACGGATGATTCGTTGATGATTACTTTGTTAGGTTAGTGAAAGGTATATAGCAACAGCACTGGGGTTATTGCTAATTGATTGAGTCAATCAGTTACTGTCTTGTGGTTTTATCATGATAACCTTTTTGTCCCAAGGTATTTAAGTTTCCTTGCCCTGTTAGAAGTCCTTTCCAAAAAGGGAAATTCCATACAATTTCTTTTTTGCCAAGGGTATGGATGGTAGTGGAGAGTATGGTTGATAAGCTAGAGATTTTCCGATGTCTTCAAGCTTCTTGTATGAGATATAGTAAGAGAAGAGGAGTCAGTTAAAGTCCCAAATATGTGAACCTGAATGTCATTTTTGTCCTGCATTTAATTCTTTCAAAAAGCATAGATTTTAAACTTAGGAAATTATCTTGCAGCCATACAGGAGGTTTATAGAACCATGTTGCTGGCTTTACATGATATTTTGGTTTATATGACAATGTTTCTGAAACCTTATGATATTTTGGCATTTGAAACTTATAGGAAGATAATCTTTTGGAACCCTTGAGTTGACTTCAAACTTATTTCATTTTCTTTTGTTGCCAATTCTTTTAGCATGTAACATTTGAACTAATACACCATCTTTTTTTCAGGTATCTGTAGAGATCCTAAATGGTGACTATTTGGCTAAGTCACTTCACTCCAAAGGTGTATCTTTTCTGAAAAATTGTGTGTATTTACATAATATAGAATATATTGATACTTGTTAAGTTCTCTACCTTTCGATTTCAATTATTTATTCTAGTTTCAGATTCCCTTTAATTCAGGTGCAGTTATAATCCTCTGCCTTTTGAAGTGTTCCTGCTGCATCACTGTAGTTGGGTTTCCATCACTGATCCTTGTTCAAGGTAATTACTTTCTAGTTCAAACTTGAGTTTGACAATTGCTTGGTTTGAGTAGCTAGTTCAATTTCACTTTTGTATTAGTAGTAACTCATTATTTTAGGTTTTTGTGTGGAGTCTTTTTTGATATTTTAAATAAACTAAGTACAAGTTGTTGATTATGCAACAATGGTTTCCTGTTTAGAACTATGTTGTTCTTAAGTAACTAATCAAATCTTATGACATGAATATTAGATCACATGCTTGAAAATGGAAACTAGAAACTATGATACTTGGTATTAGGAATTCATAGCTAATTATATTGATATACGTACTGAGCCAAGTTGTTCAATAATATGATATATACTATAGCCACTGCTAATTGCAGTTGCCGGATTTGTTAAGACGGTCATTTGTTCTTCTCCTCCTATTAATTTTATTTTCCAGCTATTGATATAAAATGGAATGAAATGCTATGGAAGTTTGAAGCATACAATATTTAATCAAACAGGTTTAATAATGGAGTTCTCTTGAATGTTAAACCAGAGGCGCGAAAAAAAAAAAAAGCTGAGTAAAAGCTTCATATTGGAATTTAAACTAGCATTTATGTTTTTTACTAATTCTGTGAGCTCTTTGTGAGAGTATAATCCATCTTTTTTGTCCTCGTATCGTTTTTCTTTCGTTTACTTTTTGGTCTGTATAAAGGTTGAGTCCATATTTGGGACATTGGCTGTGCATGTTGAGACTATAAGGAGTAGCAGCATTAACAATGGTACATCAGTGTCACATTACAAGCTTGAAGAGAATGCGCGGGGGGAAGAAGGGCCTTTTAGCATGACTTTGTTACTAAGTTGTTAGTTGCTAGCTATCAGATTTGAGTACCCAAATTCGATTTGTGTAGCTACTCTTATTTCTCAGTTGACACTGTATATAAAGCTACTTTACACATCAATAACATTATTGAGAAAAATTTCCTCATTTACAATCTTCTTTGCAGAAGTAAATTTGCTTTTGCTCTCTACTCGTTCTTAATTTTTACAATATATATATATATATATATATGAGTTTCATTCAATCCAAATTTGTGTGTTGCTAAGATAGGGACGAATATATTGTGACGACAATTGTTCCTTCATTTGAGAACAAATAATTGTCCTCTAATGTGGGGACAAAAGTCGTCTTCTTTTGCATAAGGACGATAATTGTGCCTTTATTTGAGAACAAATAATCGTTCCCAATTGTAAGGATAAAAGTTATCTCCATTTACATAGGAACAACAATTGTCCCTTTATTTGAGGACAAATAATCGTCCCCAAATGTAAGGACAAAAGTTGTCTTTTTTGTATGGGGCCGATTGTCGTCTCTCATAATAGGGATGACAATTGTCCCTAGAAATGAGGATAATATCATATTTTCCGTTCCCTATGGAATCGGGAACGGAGCTTTTCGGAACGATTATTAGGGACAAAAATTTTGTCCCCAAAAGCATAAGAGACAATTTTTCATACATTAACAGCTTTTTTTTTTTTTTTTTTTGGTAGTGTATTCAATAATTTTCTTTACCTAAGGCATTCTATGTGCATGCTGACATTAATGTTCTGTTGTAGCATATTTGTAGGAACGTGGCATCAACAACTACAATTGGTTTGCACTGTTGCCAACCTCGTATTGATTCTTCCATAGATACAAAGAGGAACATGAATCTGTTTACTATTATTTCAAGGTTGATTGTTGTTCCTGAATTATCCTTTTTAGCATGTAGAGGTAGCTTGGTAGTTTTTTGTATGATTCTGATAGTGTTCCTCTTATAATTTTAAGCGCCTCTTCTTTTGATTTCTAGACTTTTTGGTAATTGATTTCTGTTCCAATTTTATTCTCTCATATCATTTACTATATCCGAAGCTGTGTATATTCTTTTCAATCTCAGGTATTTGTTCTTGATCATATTTGCAATAACTCTTGTTAGCTATAGAAATTAAGGTATTTTATCATTCATTTTAATTCAATTTTGTTAATTTCATGATCTGATTTTGAGTTATTTTTGTAGTTTTATGGTTCATTCGATTCTAAGGAGCTGAATTGCAAATTTATGAAATCTGTTGCGGCTAGAGCTGAAGTTTGGAGATTTTAGAGGGCTGAAATTGTGGAATGGAGATACCAAGGGACTAAATAGAAACTTTAGAGGGCTGAAGATGTAAAATGAAGTTTCGTAAGGATTAGTCAGAAATGTTGGAGACCATATGCTGGTGGGATTAATATCTACCATTAGATTAATTGAAAATCTCATCCCTTTTCACCAAAAACAACACTATACAGTTATCCCATTCCTATCCAGCTCTTTGCCATAGCAGCTTGTAAATTCTCCCAGAATCAACCCATCCCTTACTAATCCCATCTACTAGCATTCTATCAGATTGGTATGAGATTCATCTATTAGAATTGAATTCTGTGGGCCCCATTCAATGTTCTGCTTCATTTTTATTTTTTCTTCCATTTTTTCTTTTGATTTAATTTTCAATTTTTTTTTTCCTTTTATTTTCTTCCAATTTCTTGCTTAATATATATATTCTCTAAATTAATAAATAGTAATATATCAATGAATTAATCATTGGTTTTTTTTTAAATGGCTCTTTTGTTTTTGTTTTTATTTTTTTATTATTGAAAATTAATTTTAATACAGCATATTCATAATACACTACTGTAGGTTTGCGCATAATTTTAAAAACATTGATTTCATATCTATTATTACTTTTTTCTTTTATCAAGTATGCATCTAAATAAATTGTTTCTTTGTATGTATTCCACTGAAAATATTTTCAAATTTATTATTAAACATATATAAAACTGAATTTTTTGCATATTAAATTTATTATATAATTAGACCTTTTCACTGGTCGGACGCCAGCCAGGCTTAACGGCCTCTTTTCAAACATCATGAGGCATTCGATTTTTTTATCCACTGTGCTATTATTAGAATTTTTTTTTTAAATGCAGTCGTTGGACTTGGTCAAAGCATTGACAAAGTTTTTTCTTGTTGTCTTCTCTTTTCCCATTCAACTTTCTTCTTCCATTGGATTTTTCTTGGAAAATATCAGTCGTTGGATTTGGTGAAAGCATGGACAAATTTTTTCCTTGCAGTCTTCTCTTTCCCCTGTCGGTCTTCTTTTTCGTTACTCACGATTCTCCTTATGTGCCCCTCCCGTTTCATCTCTCAAATTTTTTCATTACAGTCCTCTCTTTACCTCGCCAATGATAGAGATAAAGGAATGATAATGTAATTTTCACTTATTGTACAAAGTGTATTTCAGTCCTTGTAGGGTTAGGGTTCCTTACTTGTATATGTACTCTCAATATCAATACAAATCACGTGTTGCCTCAATAGTTTTTATGGTATCAGAGCCACCGATACCCTAACCCTAAACATGTCTCAAACCAACCCACCTCCCTCCGTCACACTGCCGCCGTCGTCTTCCCCAGTCATGGCAACCGTCAACTCGAGTTCTCCATTGATTCCTCCGCAATTGACAGCCGCCGATTCCACTATTGTATCCATCGTTCCTAGTGTACCGGTTTGCTCCACCATTGTATCCGTCGTTCCTCTCACTGCCACACCTATGATTCCTGTAGCTGTGCCAACACCTCCAATCACATACCCTAATCCGTCTACCTTCATCACGAGCAAACTCAATTCGTCGAATTTTGTTCTCTGGAAAGCACAGTTCATCACCATGTTAAAAGGTTGCTGGATGTGGCACCATATTGATGCGAATCAATCAGTTCCACCGGAGTTCCTTGAAGGTCAGATTAGAAATCCAACATGTGACACTTGGGAACAGCAAAATCAACAGGTACTCAGTTGGTTATTCGCCTCAATTGAAGCTAATTTATTACCACAAGTTATAGATGCCCCTACTGCCATTGAGGCATGGAATAGACTTAATAGAGCATACTCTCCGGGGTTTAGATCACAGATCTGAAATCTTAGAGCCCAACTACAGACTCTAAGTCGTGAGAAAAATGAGTCAATTACAACCTATACACTGCGTGCTAAGAGTATCAAAGACCAATTGGCATCCTTGGGATATAGGGTGCAAGAAGATGATTTTATTGATTCTATACTTGGTGGTTTGGGTGAAGATTATAGGTTATTCAATCTCACTCTTGAAACAAAAATGGAACCCATAGGGTTTGAAGATTTACTTGGGCTCCTGTTGATAGAAGAAAGGAATATTGCTCGACTGACCCAACAGAGAACCATCACCGTTGCTGATCAAATGCCACCACCAACAGCCATGGTGGCTGCCCCACAACAGACGCACCAACAGAGAGGATGGGGTCAACGGGGCAAAGGCAGAGGTGGCCAGCAGAGAGGATGAGGCAGCAACTATTTTTCAGACCGTAACAGCAGTTTTTCAGACCGTGGCAGCAGCTGTTTTTCCGATTATAGGGGGCAGCAGCAGCAGCAAAATTTCAGTACCCCTGGTTATGATTCACGGCCCACTTTCAGACACTTTGATCCTTAGACGGTAACTTGTCACAATTGCAAAGGTATTGGACACTACTCCAAGGACTGTTCCTCACCTAAACTAACCCAAGAACCCAATCCACACCGCCCTTCCTCCAACTTCACCGCAAGCAATGCTCCCTTATAGTCTTGGGTTGTTGATTTGGGTGCCTCTCATCATATGACCTCCGAACTGGGAAACCTGAATCTTCATTCTGAGTATCAAGGACCTCAAGAAGTAACCATAGGTAATGGCTCTAAACTCCCCATATCTCTAGTTGGTCAGTTCTCATTTCAAATTAGGAATCAAATTTTTCAAATTCATGATATTTTACATGTTCCGCATTCTTCCCACAATTTGTTATCTGTTTATGCTTTCACTAACGCTAATCCTGTTTCTGTTGAATTCTTTGCTAACCATTTTGTGATTAAGGATTTGGACACGAGAGCATTTGGTGCAAAGGCTGGAGTGACAACGGGCTATATTCCTTGTGTGCTGCAACGCTGAAGTCGAACTCCTCCACGGGTTCTTCTTTCCCTTCAGCCAATTTAGCTTCTATTAATACTTGGCATTATCGTTTAGGATATGCTAATTTTCCTTGTGTTAGACAATTATTGCATTGGAATAAATTGCTGTCTCTGATTCCAAACATTCTATGTGCAACTCTTGTTTTATTAATAAAAGCCATAAATTACCCTTTGCTTTATCAAAATCTGAGTCTAAAGCTCCCTTGGATTTAATTTGTGCTGATGTTTGGGGGCCAGCACCTACTGTATTTGTGGGTGGTTACTCTTACTATGTTCTGTTCCTTGATCACTATAGCAAATACTCTTAGATTTATTTTCTGAAACACAAGTCTGACGTGCTCCTATTTTTAAGCATTTTAAACTACTTGTGGAGAAATACTTTAGCAATCAAATTAAATCTTTTCAATCGGACTGGGGGGGTGAATTTATTGCCTTACAACCATTTTTTAGGGAACATGGCATCACACACAAAATCTCTTGTCCTTACACCCCTGAACAAAATGGGAGTGCCGAACGGAAACACAGACACATAGTTGAACATGGCCTTGCTCTCTTACACCATGCCAAATTACTTGACAAATTCTGGACCTATGCCTTTGATACAGCCACCTATCTAATTAACAAAATCCAAATAGCCTCCATCAATTTCTACACAACATATCAATGACTTTTTGGCACACCCCCTGACTACATGAACCTTCGTGTGTTTGGATGCCTGTGTTTCCCTTGGTTACACCCCTACACTAAAAATAAACTTGAACCATGATCCAAAGAGTGTATTTTTCTTGGCTATAGTAAACTCCACAAGGTTTTTAAATGCTTTGATCCTATTTCTTCCCCTTTTTTTTTATCTCACGCCATGTCTTGTTTGATGAACAGGTCTTTCCCTATTCCAAGTTGTATGATGATGGGCACTCTTCTTCAACTTCAGTGACATAATCGGGTACCCTCACTCTCACCATACCGACACCACACCCACCAGTACCTATAGCTCTCAGTCCTCACCAAAACACGAACCAACCTGCAATCCTACCTTCTAAACACCCGGTTAGCAGTAACTCACCGGTATCGCCCCCACCAACCCCCACACCGAACCTAACCAAACCAGTAGCCCTGCTCTCTCCTTCGCCATCTGACCGAGCTCCGTCTATTACCATTGGCCTATCTTCTTACGGTCCCTTGTCATCAGCGTCAATGTCCAATCCTGTTGCACCCGTGACTTCTACTGTCTCCAGCGCCCTTCCTCCACCAAGGCGCATGCTCACTCGGTCTTAGACTAGCTCTTTGAAACCCAAGGACCCCAAAGCTCTTGTCAGCTCCTTACCCATGGAACCAACTACCTTTCAGCAGGCTGACAAATCTCAGGAATGGCGTCAGGCTATGACTGAGGAGTACAATGCACTGATTAACAATGGCACTTGGATACTGGCTCCACCGGCTAAAACTCAGAATGTGGTTGGTTGTAAATGGGTCTATCATTTGAAAACCAAGGTAGATGGTAGCATTGATAGCTTTAAGCACGCCTGGTGGAGAAAGGCTTTCATCAGAGACCTGACATTGATTATTTTGAGACTTATAGTCCTGTTATCAAACCAGCTACTATTCGGCTCCTCTTGGCAATTGCAATCACTTCCAATTGGACGGTTACTCAACTTGACGTCTCAAATACTTTCCTTCATGGAACATTAGAGGAAGATGTGTACATATCTCAACCTACTGGGTATGTTGATCCTTCCGGACCTAATTATGTCTGTAAGTTGAAGAAATCTCTTTATGGTCTCAAACAGGCTCCTCGCATGTGCACAAATGATTGACAGACTTTCTGCATTCACTCGGGTTCACGGGCTCCAAATCGGATATAAGTCTGTTTTTTATTCACACAGGTGCTTTGTTTGTGGTGTGTCTCATTTATGTTGATGATATTTTGTTAATGGGATCCGATTCCTCCTTCATCCGAAACTTGGTGCAGCAGCTACAGCGACAATTTGCCATTCGAGATATTGGCCGCTTGTCCTACTTCCTGGGTATTGAAGCCTCATGGCAGCCCAATGGGCTATTTTTATCTCAGTCCAAATATATTACTGACTTGCTTTCCAGGTGTAACATGCTCGATAACAAAGGTATTTCTACTCCGATGTCCTAAGGAACGACTGATGTTAGGTGGTGATCCGCATCCTGACCCTGCTGAATACCGAGGTGTGCTTGGTAGCCTCCAATAATGAGCTGTGTTGTTGGATATATAGAAATTATCTTCATATTGTGGGTTATAGACTATATTTTCAATGATTTATAAGAAAGTGATATAAGGATAGAAGGTCCGACCAAAAAAAAAAAACTCTAAAAAATAACTAATGAGACAAGATTGAACAAAAATCTGACATAAAAAATAGAGATAGAATTATTGTACTTTAAAAGTAATATGTGTTTTAAAAACCGTGATGCCTGAGACTTGGTTATTGCAGTATTTATGGTAATGGGGTAGGGGTGAACATATTTGAAAATAGCGAGAGTTAGTACATGAAAGTAAGATATGTTATTAAAAAGGTGAGGGTAGAGAAAAGAGGCGGGGAATCGAATATAATACGTACATGATAAACTTCAGAAGAAAAAAAAGAAGAAAAGAGAAAAGAGGTACCTCCTCTGGAACCATTGGACCTGTAATTACGGAAAGGAACTTGGCCAGACTCGATGTAAATAGAGGAAAATATTCATTTATTTTGGTAAATCTAAAAAATGTCATAATTGTTCACCTTTTTTTTCCCTTCTAAGATAAGTCCTTTTAATTTCACAAAAAATATAATTCAATTATACCCCTTTTGAAGTTAATGCTAACAAAATTCAACTACCAATTTGGAGAAATTTTTTTATAAAAATTAGAAAAGTTGAGCTAGATTTTATACTATAGGAATAAAATTGTAACGTCTTGTACCACGACACCATAAAATTGACCCTTATATCAATAAGAAAATATGTCACATTACAGAATCAATTAGATAGACTATTTGAATTAAATGGGTTATTTTCTCAACTAATCAATTAGAAATAATGTTTTGTAAAAACAAATTAATATTTAATATGTATTTTTAGCTAGGATGTGTTTTGCCATTTATCAATGATGAATTCAAAGGGATTTCAAGGACGTTCCGAGTACCAAACTCATCACCTCCTCCTCCATTTGTATAAAAAAGAGCTTTTGCTTCAATTGTATAAAAAAAAAAAAAAAGTACACTTCAAACCCTATATATATATACACTTAATACTAACTAGACGATTTTTCACATGCATATATTTCCAATTACTTGTCTTAAAAAAAAAAAAAAACCATATGATTTGAATTAATAATAAGATAAGGAATTTAATTAACTTTGCTGATATAATATGGTAACTTTACGTTATAAATTAAAATTTTAATACAGTTTAATTCCAATTTCGATAGTTGGAGGGCCACAAATGCAATTTCCTTTGTTGATTTTTGATGGTTAAGATTAAATTATTTAACAAAGAAAAATATAGCAACATTATAATGTATTTTGCATAATAATCGAAGTGACTTATGTGTTAGGTAAAAAGTCAGGCACTAATAAATTATTTACCCAAACTTAAAATTAATTGCAACCCACAAGTGATTACTTTTTGACTCTATTGCACAAAAACAACAAAAGGATATGAAACTTAAACGAAAATGGATAACAAAAAATGACATTTGTAAAGGAATAGGTTACAGAAGAAGAGAGGGGGGTGAACACGTCAATAATAAAAATATGCAAGAGTATATTTAAAAACTATAAGGATGCGTTATCATATATATATCATTTCAAAGAGAAAACAAAAACGAAAAAAAATAATCTAAAACTAAATGACGAGAAAAGTACTGGAATCCACAAATCACTTAATTGGAAAATTTTGAAAAAAATTATAGAGCATTTTTGTCTATTTTTTCGTTTCACATAATTAAAAAAAAAAAAAAAAAAGAAGCCCAAATTGTATAAGTATTTTCCTAAAAAACCCAATGTGAAAAGTTGTTTTAGACATGAGGTTGATGGGCCTTATGGATACATCCATCATAAAGTGGCCCATTTCTCTTATCTCTTTGGTCGTTTTTCCTTCTTGTTTTGTGATTATGTTTAATCTCTCAAGTCAACTCTTGTCCATTAAAGTATGAAAATGAGGAAGGGTTTCTTGTCACGAAGTTGGGAAATTAAGAGATCGGAATTGAGATTTCAGAGATATATGGGGCGTTTGGCAATTGATGTGGATATGGATAGGGATAAGGATTGGGATAGGGATAGGGATTGGGATAGGGATAGGGATAGGGATAAAAGATTGAGATAGAGATATGGATAAAAGATTGGGATTGGGTTTTTTAGGAAAATACTTACACAATTTGGGCTTCTTTTTTTTTCTTCTTTTTTTTTTTTTTTTTTTTCCTTTTTTTTTTTATGTGAAACGAAAAAATAGACAAAAATGCTCTATAAATTTTTTCAAAATTTTCCAATTAAGTGATTTGTGGATTCCAGTACTTTTCGCGTCATTTAATTTTAGATTTTTTTTTCGTTCCTGTTTTCTCTTTTAAATGATATATATATAATAACGCATCCTTATAGTTTTTAAATATACTCTTGTATATTCTTATTATTGACGTGTTCACACCCCCTCTCTTCTTCTGTAACCTATTCTTTTACAAATGTCATTTTTTGTTATCCATTTTCGTTTAAGTTTCATATCCGTTTGTTGTTTTTGTGCAATAGAGTCAAAAAGTAATCACTTGTGGGTTGCAATTAATTTTAAGTTTGGGTAAATAATTTATTAGTGCCTGACTTTTTACCTAACACATTAGTCACTTCGAGTATTATCCAAAATACATTATAATGTTGCTATATTTTTCTTTGATAAATAATTTAATCTTAACCATCAAAAATCAACAAAGGGAATTGCATTTGTGGCCCTCCAACTATCGAAATTGGAATTAAACTGTATTAAAATTTTAATTTATAACGTAAAATCATCATATTATATCAGCAAAGTTAATTAAATTCCTTATCTTATTATTAATTCAAATCATATGGTTTTTTTTTTAAGACAAGTAATTGGAAATATATGCATGTGAAAAATCGTCTAGTTAGTATTAAGTATATATATATATAGGGTTTGAAGTGTACTTTTTTTTTTTTTTTATACAATTGAAGCAAAAGCTCTTTTTTATACAAAATGGAGGAGGAGGTGATGAGTTTGGTACTCGGAACGTCCTTGAAATCCCTTTGAATTCATCATTGATAAATGGCAAAACACATCCTAGCTAAACATACATATTAAATGTTAATTTGTTTTTACAAAACATTATTTCTAATTGATTAGTTGAGAAAATAACCCATTTAATTCAAATAGTCTATCTAATTGATTCTGTAATGTGACATATTTTCTTATTGATATAAGGGTCAATTTTATGGTGTCGTGGTACAAGACGTTACAATTTTATTCCTATATTATAAAATCTAGCTCAACTTTTCTAATTTTTATAAAAAAATTTCTCCAAATTGGTAGTTGAATTTTGTTAGCATTAACTTCAAAAGGGGTATAATTGAATTATATTTTTTGTGAAATTAAAAGGACTTATCTTAGAAGGGAAAAAAAAGGTGAACAATTATGACATTTTTTAGATTTACCAAAATACATGAATATCTTCCTCTATTTTGCAAATTCAATGACTACCTTCCAATATTTTGCCTCTATCATATTGATACATTCTCCGTCTAGTTTGAAGTTTTTTCTATCCAAACTAATGATGTGTTATATTATTAATTTACTGAATCACCCTTTGTTACCTTTTTATTTCCATTTTTTTTATAAGTCAAAATTTTATTAGATCAAAGTAATATTACTACAAGCTGACTACAAGATTTTTTTTTTTGCTTTTTTATAGCATCAAACAATAAGATATCATACTCAAAAGCACATACCACACAAAATATGTGAAAAATGATTTTAAATTAGCAATCCATTTTTGTGCGTATAAGGGCTACATTAAGTAATTAAGTTTGAGTCTTTTGACAGTGATTTGAAAATGGGTTCTTTTGATATGATAATTCTCAATCTCTAATGATAGGATTGAGTTTTCATTTATAAAGCATAAAGCATTGATCTCGACTTTAAAATGAAGCAACAATCACAAATGTTGGAATGTTTTTCTAAGAAACGTAACTAATAATTTTATAATTTTAAATGAGTAGCTTTATGCAAGTTCACAGATCATGGCAGAATCCTCTTTTGATGTGGAGTTTAATTTGGCCAAATGACATCAGTTTTCTTTGATTTCCACCTTTTGTGGTTATTCAAGAGGAAACTTAGAATTCAGGCAACTTTTGATCTTTGGTATGATTGATCTTCAGGTTGTAGTTTAGCCATGTTGATTTGGTTTATGCCTTTTCCTTGAGATCTTTTTGGCAGGAAAACTTATACTAAGCGTCCTCTTATTATATATCTTTTCATTCGATGCAGAAGCTAAAGACTCGTGTTATAAAGAATGATGTTAATCCAGAGTGGAACGAGGATTTAACACTTTCTGTTAATGATCCTAACCAATTTGTCAAACTGGTAAATTTTTCATCACATATTTGCTGCATTATAGGATGAGTTCTTTTATGATCATAGTAAGGGACACTAATGTACATTTACACAAATGAAATCTGCATACTTGTCTTGCAAAATTTCAAAAAAGGGCCCAAACATCCGAATCTTTATCCTGTGTCTGATTAACGCTACTTAAAGCAATCCAGTGTAACATGAAGCAACCAGGTTTCTCCTTCATTAATGCAATTTCAAGGGAAGAATTGGTTTGTCTCATTTCAGTTTGTGATTGTGTATTTTGTCTTGTAACTAGAGCTAATTTTGTTAATTTATTAACGGCATCTCTAGAAATCAGGTTAATATTTAACTCCTATTTCTATAAATTCTGGCCAAGTTTTACAATGTGGCAGATATGTGCTTTTTATGACTAAAGAATGCAGTAATGTTCTTCAGCTTTGTGCATCCAAATATTGCAATGGAACTAGCATTTTGATTCATTACATTCCAACTTTCATTCCATTACCTCCTTCATTGCATTACATTCCATTACACCGTACCAAATGCGTTCTTCTATTATTGCTATTGTTTCCTGATGTTGATGAGAAATATTTTGTGGTAATCCAGATTGTGTATGATCACGATACATTCACCAAAGACGACAAAATGGGAGATGCAGAGTTCGATATCAAACCGTTCATAGAGGCATTGAGGATGGATTTAAGCGGGCTTCCAAGCGGTACCATAATTAGCAGAGCACAACCCAGCAGGCAAAATTGCTTAGCAGAAGAAACCTGCATCACATATACAGATGGCAAAGTCATTCAAAATCTCTGCCTCAGATTGAAGAACGTAGAATGTGGTGAAGTTGAAATCCAACTGCAATGGATTGACCTTCCTGGTTCGAAAGGGTTATAAAGAAATAAAAATAAATGCTAGGAATGAATTTTACTTTTTTTTCTTATACTCTCTTCAATCAGTCTTCTTCGCTCTTCTTAGTTGCAGGCGACTGAGTCTCTGGTTTGTTCATAGTTGTCTATTTACGGAATTACCCTTGTATGTGTTTGTATTGTTGTATCAATGTTTGTAGCAGACCACAACATATACAGAGTTGACAATTTTGGTTTCTTTTCTTTTTCAAGTTAATTGTAAAGTTCAATGTGTAATTTTGCACCATTTGCTGGAAATATCACAGAACTTTTCTATTCGTTATATGGACTCATAAGCTATGATCTATAGAGATGAGTCTCATTGTGTATGTCTTACTATTAACATTTGGTCATCAGATCAAAACTTGAATTATATGAGCTTAACTGATCATTGGATAGAGAATGAAAATTGCATAGCAGGATTTTGAACTTTAGTTTCTAATCCTAAGAAAGAAACAATTGGAAATATGACTGAGAGCTGCTTGATAGAATGATAAATAAACAAATAAATAATTTTTCATTTTTACTGTAGATAATGCTTAGTTCAAATAAAGGAGTAATTAGATATTTGAAGAGCATGAGTTTTTACGCATGTGTAAACATTGTAAGCTGAAAGTTTGATATTATTGGAGATTATAAATTTTACTTTTTTATATACAAAATACTCAAATATGGTATAATTTCATGTTAGAATCCTAGTTTAATTTTGCTCCATGTTATATATTTTAACTGAATTAATATAGAAAATACAGATAAAATTATTGATGAATTCTTTTAAATAAAAAAATTTAGTTAAATTAAAGTTCCCATATACATGGGCAATATTTGACGGTTTGTATCATAAAAATAAAGTTGCTATTTTTAAAAAATTTTGGAAGTAAAATTGACCATTTGTTTCTCAAATTTTATTCTAAAAATGTTACTTAAACCAAGTAATCGTATGTTAATAAAAAATTAATTATTACTAGTTTTAAACCACTGCTTTGCTGGGGAGGAAATAAAAAATCTAGGTTTTGAAAAGTTGAACGGTTCATTATTCTAAGTGGATTTTGTTTCAAAGTTTTTTTTTATTATTATTTTTCAAGATTTTCAATATAATTGAGCCCTCGATTGAAACTTGTATTTATGAAATGTTTAAAAGGGAGAAGCAGATGAGAGGAACTATTATTAGAGAAAGAGAAGATTACACGAAAAAAATTTGAGAGGTGAAATGGGAGGAGCATATCAGGGGAATTGTGAGTAACGAAGAAGAAGATTGGCAAGAGAAAGAGAGGACTGTAATCAAAAAATTTGAGAGATGAAACGGGAGGAGTACATGAGGAACATGTGAGTAACGAAAAAGAAGACTGACAGGGGAAGAGAAGACTGCAAGGAAAAAAATTTGTCCATGCTTTCACAAAATCCAACGGCTGATATTTTCTAAACGGAAGAAGAAAACTGAATAGGAAAAGAGAAGAAAATAAAGAAAAACTTTGTCAATATTTTGACCAATCCAACGACTGAATTTTTTCAAAAAAAAAAAAAAAAAAAATCTAATAACAGCGTAGCGGATAAAAAAAAATTGAATGTCTCATGATGTTTGAAAAGAGACCGTTACACCTGGCTAGTGCCCGACCATTAAAAAGGTCTAATCATATTAATAAATTTAATATGCAAAAAATTCAGTTTTATATATATTTAATAATAAATTTGAAAAATTTTTCAGTGGAATACATATAAAGAAACAATTTATTCAGATACATACTTAATAAAAGAAAATAGTAATAATCAATATGAAATCATTGTTTTTAAAATTTTACTCAAACCTATAGTCATGTATTATGAATGTGCTATATTAAAATTAATTTTCAATAATTAAAAAAAAAAACAAAAGAGCTATTTATTAATTTTCGATATATTAATATTTATTAATTTAGAGAATATATATATATATATATATATATATATATATATATATATATATATATATATATAAAGCAATGAATTGAAGAAAATAAAAGGCAAATAAAAAAATTGAAAATTAAATCAAAAGAAAAAATGGAAAAAAAAAAATGAAACAGAACATTGAAAACTTAAAACATATTCAAAGAGAAGGGTAAATAATTTAACCTCCCTGAGATTTGGTCAAATACACTAGTACCTCCCTGTGTTTTACATATCTAATTTATACCCCTTGTATTTTGCATTAATTACATATAATATGCTATTTTTGATACTTTCTTGATACTTTCCTAACTATTGGAAAAAAAATTGTGAAAAAATATATACATGTGGATATTGTTTCGAAGAGATAAAAAAAGGTAATAAAAACATTTTAAAGTGGTATGTCTAAAAAAGACCAAAAGGAGAGAGGTTTCTAGAGAGAAACAGTCGTCCTTTAGTTATTTATGTAGACTCTGAATTAAAAAGGACAAGTTTGATTCATAAAAGAAAACTGTTAAAGAATGAGAAACCATACAAAATTTATAGAATTTTCACACATATAATTCACATATATTCATCACTTTTCTAAGGAAACAACAACTTGCTATATCAAGATTATACTACAATGCTTACATTATTACTTCGGGGAGAATTTACGACAGCCCTACTCCTGGTAATGATGAAGCCGTTTCTTGAATTGGTCTTCCGCCATCTCTATCAGCTCTGTAGAAATATTTTGATTAGTCATACAAAGGGCTCAGATGCGGTATTTTGAATTAGAAAGGAAAACTGTAAGAGAAAGGAGATAAATGAGGACTTACAAATGTAATTAACTGATCGATTTCCCATAATCCAAACTGCCAATTTTAAAATCTAGATCCAAATCAACTACATTCTCTTCCTCTAGATGTTTTCTCATGGTCTCAAAATCTCGATCGTTATTTGGATCTGCCTCATCCTCTTGATGTTTTCTCTTGCTGTAATTTTTGTTGTGAAATATGGGATGAACACCACACTCCATTATAATGTCACCATGATCAAATGAGACAGCTTTTCTATGATCAAATGAGACACCTTTTATATGTGTATGGTGAACGATTCCATTCCAAAGCAACACATGACGTGCTTCATCTGAGAACAGTACTGCACCCTCTTCCATTGTAAAACGATATTCTGATTCTCCATTTTCGTGTATTAAAACAGCCGTTGTAATGTAAGAGACTGGGGATGGACAAACGATACAAAAAATGAAATTAATGGGAGGTACAAGAGTTTCCATCTCCAGACAAATATAACTTCCAAGAATATTACGATGCTTCATCCACTTGGGCACTTCACTTCCTTCAATACTTAAACTTGGTTGCATCTGTAGCAAATTAAAATAATTAGGACTATATTTATTCTAAAATATGAATGCAGTGGAAATTAACCGTTTGTTTGGTTTGGGGTTATTACAGTAAAGTAAGGTAGGTATAAAACTATATCCATGTTTTTTTGGAGATGTAAATGAGGGGTAGAATAGTTCATGGTAAATCTATGGACTAAATGGTGTAGTTTAACACTCCAAATTCGGGTGTTTTCAAAATGAAATATAATTTTCATATGACTTTATATTATTAAATGAGGAATTTACATCACCTTGAAACCAAATACAATATGTTATTTGATAGACCATTATTATATCACACCTTATTTATCATACCTTTCTACACTTTATTAACCCTTAAACCAAACAAAGGGTAAGAAATACCTTAGCTGGCTGATTCTCCACTGCCCATAGATATTGCTCCATAATTGATGATGCCACATGCTTTAATTTTGGGCAATGACTTAATTTTACAGTGGTCTTCGGAAACACGAACGGAGTTGGCACTATTTCCAGAGATTTGCATCGACTTGCATTTAAAAATTCCAGATTCGACGGAAGAGCTGTCAAAGATTCGAGGTATCTACAGCAGTCTAAAACAAGCTTCACTAGTTTCTTCAAATTTCTTATGGACAATGGCAATTCTTCTAAACCACTTCCAAATGCATTAAGCTCCTCTAAAGATTCTAAATTCCCAAAATCCTCTGGCAGTTTCTTCAGGTTATAACATAGAGAAAAACTAACTCTCTTAAGAGATATTAAATTGCAAATGCTACTTGGCAGATCTCTTAGACGACTGTGATATACACCAAGCTCCTCTAAAGATTCTAAATTCCCAAAATCCTCTGGCAGTTTCTCGAGGTTCGAACATTCCGCCAATTGAACTCTCTTAAGAGATTTTAAATTGCAAATGCTACTTGGCAGATCTCTGAGACCACTAATAGTTGCATCAAGATCCTCTAACGATTTTAAATTACCTAAATTCTCTGGCAGTTGTTCGAGACTCGAACATGTTGACACATCAAGTGTCTCAAGAGACACTAAATTGCAAATGCTACTTGGCAGATCTCTTAGACCACTCCATTGTAATTTCAATTTTACAATGCTACGTGGAATTTCTGGAAGATGAGAAAGACTACTGCATAGTTCTACATCTAATTCAGTAAGCTTTTTCAGATTTTCTAAAGACGATCCAATTTCAACCAAACTTTTACACCCTCGCAAGCATAAAACTACAAGATTAGGAGCCAGAGCCAAATCAGAAACTCTTATTAGATGCTCATTGTCAGAAAGATCCAAGAATTTTAAATTTTTAAGAGGCTGTAATGAAAAGAAAATAATAATTAATTAGATACGACACTTGAAAAATTAAATACACATGAAAAAAATAAGCATATCAAATTGTACCTTATTCCAAACAAGTTCTTCAAGTTGAGATTCGATCAGTCTAAGTTCAACAAGTTTCTCTGGATTGTAATTGGATGGCCAATAATGCAATGGGTACCAAATCCACTCGAGATACATAATACTGTCAGGAAGATATTCAATGCCCATGGGACAGCGTAGTGGGCCATGTAATAGGAGGAGTCTGAGTTTGCACATTGGAATGAAAGCTTTAGGGTTGATATCTATCACATCACAACCCCAATATCGTCGTTGTAATATGGCTTCCACATCTTTAGTCCCCTAAGTAAAAGGGAAAAAAAAACACAGTTGGATTCGAAACAATACATTCAAATACCTCTAAACAAAAGCCAAAAAGTAGTAGCTTACCCTGTTATTAGTCAATACATCTCTGATGTCCTCAACTTTCCATAACCTGCTTTGTTGTTGCTGGTTTTCTTTTTCCTGCTCAACAATCTCTTTCCCCATCTGCTCAAGCAAGTCATGCATTGTAATTTTTCCTCTTTCTTCTTTAAGGAGAGATTTATCAATAAGTCGATCTATTCCGATGCTAGCATAGAAACCAGAGGCACCTAGCATCCGTTCCACATCAGCCCTCCTTTCACCTTTTAAGAAGCATGCTATATCAAGAAAAATATTCTTTTCATCCCCGAGCAAGTCCATCAAAGCTTATTCTCAGAATTTTTTGAATTTCTAAAGGACTAATAGTATTAAATTTTTTCAATGCTTCTTCCCAATATGTAGTTGTTTTGTGTCTAAGTTGAGAGCCTAAAACAACAAGAGCTAGTGGAACACCATGGCAATACTTTACTACTTTTTCTGATAACTTTCTATACTCTTGTCGGGCATCACTTGGGCCAAAGGCATGCCGATTAAAGAGTTGGAGAGCTTCAATTTCCTTTAATTGTTTGACTTCATATATATCACTCTTCATTTTCACGTCTTTTAACACTTGTGAATCTCTACTTGTTACAATGATTCTGCTCCCTAGAAAAAATGAATCCGGAGAATATAACCCGCTAGTTTCTAGTAAAGATTTTAATTGCATGCAAGTGTCCACGTCATCTAAAACAATAAGAACTTTTACACGCTTGAGTCTTCTTCGAATAGAGTCATCAATTGGTTGATATGAATCTACCCTTACATCATTGTCCCCTAATAGCTCACGAACAAATTTCTTTAGTAATTTGTTTAGTCCATCCATTGTGCTCAATGTCTCCCTCACATTTGATAGAAAGCAATGACCATCAAATTTCTTCTTTACTCTTTCGAATACTGTACTAGCAATGGTTGTTTTGCCAATGCCTCCCATTCCCCAAATTCCAACCATTCTCACATCATTTATTGAATCAATGCATAATAACGACTCAACATCGTTTATACTTGAATCAATTCCAAATAAAGTATCGCTATGTGAAATGATTGGACAATTCTTACTTAATATCTTCGAAACTTCAAGCACGATGGCGTCAATTAATTTGGCATCATTTCTGATCACAAATAAAAAATAAATAAATGACAACTTATAATAAAAACACAAAAACATATAATATTCTTTGAAATAAATATTAAAGTACGCATTAATACATTTTTCAGAATGTAATAACCAATACATATGATTGCAATCATGAAAATGAGAAAAACAAGATAAAGAAAATTTCCTATGTTTATCAAAAGTAATTAGTTGTGGGCTCGAGTTAATTCTAAGTTCCATTAGACAATGGATATTATACAAAACTATACACATTTATATGTTATTTTTCATTTTTCACCCCTAATATTTTAGTTTTCATTTCTAACTTCTCAATATTACACTTTTGTACATCTTTTCTTTTTCTTATTACTTAATGCATATTATATTATTTTTTTTCTCAATCCTCTCTTCCGGTGTGTACTCTACCTCCCCATGGGCCCCATTACTTTTCTCTCTCTTTTTTTTTTATAATTTTAATCTAATTTCACATTTATCTTTCAATCTGTTTCGTCACGTTACTTTACAAAGTTTTTTTCCTCTTTTCTTTTCTTTTCGAAATGAAATCCATATTTACATATTTTTTTCCAGTTTTTTTAATGGTATAAATATGGTCTCTTATGATACTTTTTTTTGTTGTTTATACTTTATATTATGTTTCAATCTTCCTAATCCCATATCTATACCTTCATAAGACTGTTTTTGTTGTTTATACCATGTTATACTTTTTCCATGTGTATATAATTTTTTTTCTTTGTTTTTTTAATAGTATTTAATTTTTTTTAATAGTATTTTATGATACTTTCATGATATTGTTTTGTTATTTATATTCTATATCATTGTTATATCTTCACGATACCATTTTTATACATTCATGAAATCATCATGATACCTTATGATACTTTCATAAAGGTATTGAAGTGGTATTATAAAGGTATAACTATGGTATAAAAAATAAAAACAGTTTCATCAAGATATAAACAAAAACAGTCTCAATGGTATAAAAATAGTATAAAAAATTCTGATACCATTTTGATATCCAACAAAAACAGTATAAAAAATGTATTAAAGTGGTATCACAAAGGAATAAACATGGTTAAACAAAGTTTCATCAAGGTATAAACATGATATAAACAACAAAAACAATTTCATCAAAGTATAAATATGTTATTTGAAAGATATAAACATAGTATCAAATAACAAAAAAAAAAAAAAAAAAAAAAAACTTATGAAAGTATAAATATAGTATTAGGAAGGCTTAAATATGGTATAAAGTATTTGTGATATATTGCAGGTGCAGTGCGTTCCCTCTCATGGTGTGTATTTGGGATTGCCATCCACAGTTGGTTGTAGTACGGATACTACTTTTGCTTATTTGGTGGAGAAACTGGCGGCCCGTATTCAGGGCTGGAGTAAGTGTGGAATATCACAAGCAGGTAAAGAGGTGTTGCTTAAATCAGTTGCTCAGGCACTACCTGTGTATGCATTGCGAACTTTTTTGTTGCCAAGTGGAATCTATGATCGAATGGAGAAAATGTTGAATGCTTTCTGGTGGGACAATAATGTTTCTCGACGAAGAGGAGTGCATTGGATGGCTTGGCCCAAACTATGTCAACCTAAGGAGGATGGTGGTCTAAATTTCAGAAAACTTAGGGAGTACAATTTAGCATTTCTTGGGCGGACTGTATGGCGATTATTAACTCATCCCGAAGCGTTAGTAAGTCGAGTGATGAAGGCGAAGTACTACCCAAATTACGGTGTGCTTCAAGGAAATTTTCATAACAATGATAGTTATCTTTGGAAGAGTCTTGTCGCGGCTATCCCTTTGGTTAGATGTGGAGTGCGATCGGTAATAGGGGATGGGAAGAGTACGAGGGTTTGGCATGTGGCGTGGTTACCAGATGAAAGGTCTCCTATGGTCCAAACTCCAATGATTCCGGGTGGTGAATCAATGAAGGTTAGTGATTTGCTATTGCCGGGACAGCAAGATTGGGATATGTCGTTGGTTCAATCTCTTCTTAATCAACGGGATGTAAACCTCATAAGGCGAATTCCATTACCATACTGGAGAAGACCTGATTGCTTTCGATGGATTTATGAAGAGATGGGTCATTATACGGTTAAAAGTGCTTATTACCAACTAATGGATCGCTATAGAAACCAAAATTCTTCAATGTCAGCCCATTGGAATCGTGTGTGGAAGATGCATTTACCGCCACGAATCAAAAATTTCTGGTGGCGTTGCGTTACGAAATTTCTACCAACAAAGTGTAATCTTCAAAGGCGGGGTGTTGGGGTGGATGCTGATTGTGTTTTTTGTAGCTCATCAATTGAGACGGTTGAGCATGTTTTATTTTTATGTCCCCATATTACATCTGTATCGGCTAATTTCCAAGAGTTGCAGCAATTAAATGAGGGATTGGAGCTGAAGCAGTGGGTATCAGTGGCATCTTTGTCTGAAGACCGGTGGTGCAATTGTTGGCAAATGTGTGGAGTGTTTGGACCGTTCGGAATGGGGTCCTATGGCAGAATGAGAGGGTGGACCTAAACCGCATAAAATTCGTCGCTGCTACATCAATCCAGGAATGGCGGGCGGCTCAAATTGACAACACTGCTCTGTCCGACGTGTTGGGTCAACTGGCAGATAATGCAACAGGGGCTCAGGTGGTGGCGCAAGGGACAGTGGCAGTGTGGCAGAGGCCTCCTATTGGCACACTCAAGTGTAACATAGACGCAAGCTTCTATATGCAAAATGGGGAAGCAGGGGGTGGATTGGTTATCAGAAATTATCTTGGCCACATGGTAGCTGCTAAAAGTTTCCGGATGAATGGTGCTTCTTCGGCATTGGAAGCAGAAGCGATGACTTGTAGAGAAGCGCTTTCATGGTTGAAGGAATTAAATTACTCCTCTTTAATCATTCAAATGGATGCTCAAGGGGTAATTGATTATCTTAAATCACGGGTTCATATGCCTACCTCTTTAGGATTCATTATTGATAATTGTATTGAGTTAGCTCGTTTGATAGGGAATGTGTGTTTTAAGTTTGGTCGTCGGTCTGTGAACAAGGTGGCCCATAGGTTAGCTCAGGCGGCTTGTTCAGTGACAGTTGGGGAATGGTTTGATGAACCCCTTCCTTTTCTCCTTTTTGTATTACAGAATGATTTATTATAATGAATATGGCTTTACTTCTATATATATATATATATATATATATATATATATGGTATAAAGTATAAACAACAAAAAATAGTATCATTAAAGTATCATAAGATACCATATTTATACCATTAAAAAAAGTGGGAAAAATATATAAATATGGATTTAATTTCAAAGAGAAAAAATACGAGAAAAACTTTGTGAAGCGGCATGATGAAGAAATGAACGGATTGAGAGATAAATGTGAAATTATATTAAAATTATAAAAGAGGAGGGAGGAAAGTAATTGTTGAATTAATTTTAGTTAGTATTAACTTAAAAGTGGTATATATATATATATATATATATATATATATATATATATATATATATATATAGATTTAATTTCAAAGAGAAAAAATACGAGAAAAACTTTGTAAAGCGGCATGATGAAGAAATGAACGGATTGAGAGATAAATGTGAAATTCTATTAAAATTATAAAAAAGAAGAGAGAAAAGTAATAGATCCCAAAGGGGGGGTGAGGACACGCATGGAGAATGTAGAGAAGGGAGAGTGGTTTTGTTAAAAAGAGTGTAATGTTGTAATTTAGAAATTTTTTTTAGTATTTAAGTAATTTTGAAAGTTAAAAGTGTATGACTGTTATTTTTTTATCGGTGGGTGATTTTTGTAATTAAAAAAAGTTCTTAGTATAATTGTGTAAGCACCCCTTGAACAATTATCATAATCCTGATATTATATTTAAAAGGGAAAAAACCTCATGTGGTATGAATGAAGCATCGATAATCTATAATAAATAATATATAATTGCCGAAACATTAAGATTTGTGAAAGGATACCACATCTGATTAAAACAGGCAAAATACATTTTAAACCTGTTGATCTTTTATCAAAACTGTAATTGGATTCCTGATTAATTTTTTTGAACACGTTGAGTCCCTAATTTTTTTTATTTTAATATTATTAGCGCTAAACAAACACTATTAAATAACATGACCAATAATATTTTAATACGTAACAAAATTTAAGAAAATTGTTTGGATAAGAAAACAGATTTGGTTTATAGTTTCAAGCAATGAACCCATGTAATTTTTTAAAATATTTAGAAATATTTGTTTCACAGTTCCGTCACTGAACTATACATATTATATACACACAAAAATAAGTGGAGTTTGGGGCTAATAATATTGAAATGAAAAAATCAGGTATATCATGTATTTAAAAAATTTGATCAAATAGCCAGTCAATTTTGATAAAAGATATAGGGGCTTAGAATGTGTTTTGCATTTATAAGTATTTTCTACAAAATGTGTTTTCATTGGTGGTTGTAAAAGAGATGATATTATATTTAAAATTCAGACAAAAACAAAAGAAAGCACCAAATTTAAAGTCAGAAAATTAATGAATTAAAAAAACATAATTCTCCTAATTGATAAATCCATTTAATTCAAAAGAAAGACATACCCAGAATTGTTTGAATCGAAGCCAGATAAGTTGCTGATTTCCACCAAAGCATCTTTCCATTTCTGCTCTACAAATTCATAATTTCCTCTTAGAAGTTGCACATCAGATGGATCAACTTCATAGAAAACAGGTACTACTATCTGTTTACCCTCTTTCATGCTTTTCTGTATAATCTCAAGTTCTTTCAAACACCATTTCGATTTTGGATAGTTGTGGGAGAATATTACAATTGACAGATCTGATTCTTCAATTATTCGGAACAGGCTTCCACTGATTTCTTTGCCTCTTTCAAGATCGTCATCAATGAAAGCATGAATTTGTTTTCTTTGCAAAGCAGCGAAGAGATGGCTTAGAAATCTGTGACGAACATCAGATCCTCTGAAACTAAGGAATACTTCATACTTCTCTCCTTCATGATTTCGGTCCGTAGAAGAAGAAGAAGCAGCCATCGATACCCAAAAGCAAAGATCAGAACTATAATCTGCAGACACAGATTATCAAATTATCGTCTTTATAGGAAATAATGGGAAATTTCCCCAGAAATTTCTTGTCACGAAGTAGGGAAATTAAGAGATCGGAATTGAGATTTCAGAGATATTAAGTATGAAAATGAGGAAAGATTAATATCATAAGACCTTTTTTAAAAATAAAAAATAAAAAATGTACAGGTCGTTAAATACATTTGAGTGCTATGAAAGAAGAAAGGGGAAAAAGTACATGAGAGGGCATAATGTCAAAATATACCCAACAACTTCAATAGCTTGCATTGATTTTGCCTAAATTCGTCTTTACTTTCCAAATACAGCTAGCTACTTCAACAAATTTACTACGTTATTTCTCTTCCTCGAATACGGAAAATTATACCATGGACTTGGTCCATGTAGATCTTTCCAATAAAAAATTGACAAATAAGTGTTTTTTATTTTCCCAATGCTTATGTTGTTTATATATCAGTTTTTCAGTTGAACGGTCCATTTTCTGATTCTCCCATAGTAAAACAATATTCTGATTCTCCATTTTCATGTGTTAAAACAACCCTTGTATTGCTAGAGACTCGGGATGGACAAACGATACAAAAAATGAAATTAATGGGATGTACACGAGTTTCCATCTCCAGACAAATATAACTTCCAAGATTATTACGATGCTTCATCCACTTGGGCACTTCACTTCCTTCAATACATAAACTTGGTTGCATCTGTAGCAAATTAAAATAATTAGGATTATATTTACTCTAAAATATGAATGCAGGGGAAATTAACCGATTTGTTTGGTTAAGGAAGGTGTAAAAATATATCAATTTAATTCAAATAATATGTGAATTAAAGCAAATAATATTAAATATTAGTGAATTGACAAAACATAATTCTCTAATTGGTTAGTTCAGAAAATAACCCATTCAATTCAAATAATCTATTTCATTGATTCTCTAATGCGACATATTGTTTAAGGTATAAGGGTCAATTTTGTTCTGTACTGCAAAACGTCATGGATATGGTATAAATTCTAGCTCAATTTTAGTATTTTTCGTAAAATGTATCTCCAAATTTGTCGTTAATTTTAGTTAGTATAAACTTAAAAAGGGGTATAATGAGGGTGAAATTAAAACTGAAATATGCAGACACAGATGGCTTTTTTTTTTTTTTTTTTTTTGGGAATGATGGTCTTTATAGGAAATGATGGGAAATTTGCACTGAAACTTGTTGTGAGGAGATCGGAAATGAGAGTTAAATTACCATAGAATTAACCAAAGACTTGAGTGAGTGATAAAGTGGAAAAAGATACCAACACACAGGTTTTAGTATTACCATGAAATGAGAAGGCAAAGCACCGAAAGATAAAAGTCAGAATAAAAGAGGAAAAGAAGAGACAAAATAAAGTGAAGATAAAAAAAGGAATTCTCTTTTCTTTCTTAATACAAAAATGTAAAACTAAAAAGAAACTAATTTATTTCTCTCAAATACAATGAGATAATATTGAGCAACTTATCATAAGATTACAAAAAACAACAAACTCAAATGTGTATTGAATCAACTTAAATTAAATATTGTGGCTTGTTAGCACTCAAAGCTGAGTTTGCGGGAAAAAAACTCAAGTCTGAATCTTGTTACATACATATGTATGAAAGAGTGAAGAGTCTTAATAATGACTAAACTTCGGGTACCTTGGTTGGAAAAAAAAAAAAGTAAAATAAAATAACCAGCCAATTAAAATAGTTTTGAAAAATAAAATTTTGAAATATATATTTATATCAATAATTGAATTTAAAATAATTTTACTTTCTTGCTTTTTTTTTAATCTTTTCTAATTTGGTAAATAGTGTCACTGCAAATTACACTTTTGTAAAAGGAAAAAAAAAAAAAAAAAAAAAAAACAGCAGAAAACAACTTCATTATGAAAGAGGGAGAACCTTTGTAATGTTTGTGGAAACCATTGCTTTTATTAATTAAAGGGTGGGTATTTATACCCCAATACACAGCTGTAAATATACATGGATTCCTAATCAAATACAAATACAATATAATTACAATTATAATACACTCCTATCTATCTCCTATCACACCCCCTCAAGTTGAGCGGAGGGGGGAACAAACGCTCAACTTGTCTCGCAGAAGAAGGAATCGAGCCTTGGGAAGAGCCTTGGTAAGAGAATCGACAATCTGGTAATCAGTGGGCAAATAACGAACAAAAAGGGACTTGGCTGCTACCTTTTCGCGAACAAAGTGAAAATCAATCTCCAGATGCTTCGTACGAGAGTGAAAAATAGGGTTCGCAGTCAAGTATTTTGCACTTAAGTTATCACACCAAAGAGTATTGGCCATAGTCCACGGAAACCCAGTGTCACAGAGAAGCATAGTAATCCAAGAAAGCTCAGATGTTGTGGTGGCCAAGTCACGATACTCGGCCTCCGTAGATGAACGGAAAACTATACGCTGCTTCCTAGACACCCAAGAAATCAAATTGGATCCAAGAAAAATATCAAACCCCGTGGTGGATCAACGATCATCCGAATCTCCACCCCAATCAGAATCAGAATACCCGTGCAAGTGAGAACAGGAACTAGGCCGAAACACCAAACCATGAGAGGAAGACGCCTGGAGGCGAGCCAGTGGGCATCAGTGGGCGCATGCATAAACTGAGCAACCCTATGGACAGCAAATGCAATGTTTGACCGAGTAATAGTCAAATACTGAAGACCCCCGACTATACTCCGATACATTGTCCCATCCGCTAAGAACTCACCCCCCGAGGCCGATAACTTGGTGGAGACACAAGCTGGGGGTTTAGTGGTTTACATCCAGACATGTCCGACTTATCAAGCAAATCCTGAATATACTTGTGTTGACTAACATACAAAGAGTTGTTCACCCATTTCAGCTCTAAACCCAAAAAAATACTCAGCACAACCCAAGTTTTTAATAGCAAATTGCCGTTGTTAGTAATGAACAAAAGATTGTAGTTTAGCCGAATCATTGCCCAATAGCAGAAGGTCATCAACATAAATAAGACAGAAAATAATCACAGAGCCAGAATGAAACCAATACAAGGAGATATCCGCCTTTGAACAAGAAAAACCAAACCCAATGGGAGCAGTTGTCAGGCATTTATGCCACATACGAGGTGATTGTTTAAGACCATATAGCGACTTTTTAAGAGCACATACATAGGAGGAATGAATAGGATCAACAAAACTTGTAGGTTGTTGCATGTACACCCGCTCCTCAAGATCGCCATGAAGGAATGCATTAGACACATCCAAGTGCAAAACCTGCCACTTCAATGAAACAGCTAACGCAGGCAAAACCCGAATGGTGGTAGGCTTAACAACCGGACTAAAGGTTTCCATGAACTCCATCCCCGGCCTTTGGTGATATCCCTTCGCCGCTAGTGTGGCTTTGTATCTATCAACTGAACCATCAGCCTTTCTTTTATTTTTGAAACCCACTTACACCCGATAATATTGGCATTTGGTGGAGGAGGCACCAATTCCTAAGTGCCATTTACAACCAATGCATTATATTCCTCTGCCATAGCCAGACGCCAATGAGATGATTTGATAGCTTCTGAATGTGTAACTAGGTCAGCCATAATTACTGATGTATGAAAGGCTTTCGGAGGCAAAGAACCTGTTTGAGAACGGGTCACCATGCAGCGTGGAGCCTGGGTAGATGAGTGGGGAGTGTCGTACTTTGAAAGGGAAAACTCGGAGAGATCCACAACAAGAGAAAGGCCTGGAGAGGTCTGGGGTTGAACCGGTGATGGAGGAAAGGCCTGGAGAGGTCTGGGGTTGAATCGGTGATGGAGACGTGGAAGGGCTGGGCTGGATGTTGGTGGGGCTGACGGGTTCGGTTTGGGTAGGTGAGGGGCAAGAATGGCGAGTGGGGCTGACGGGGTCGGTTCTGGCTGCTTCAGTTAGGTTAGGTGATAAGGGGAGGAGGGTGGTTGTGGGTGGTTCAGGCCTGGTGGGCGGTGGTAGAGGGATGGGAAAATGGATGACGGGATTGGTGGTAGATGAAGGTGCGTGTAGATCACGGGATCGAGACAACTTCGGATACGGGAAAACCTGCTCATCAAAAATAACATGGCATGAGACAAATACTTTGCCAGAAGAAATATCAAAGCAATGATAACTTTTGTGTAAGTGACTATAACCAACAAAAATACAAGGACGGGAATGAAAATCAAGTTTCAACTCAGAGTACGGGCGAAGCCACGGATAACACAAGCAACCAAAGGCACGAAGAAAATTATAATCAGGAGGAGAATGCAACAAGGTCTCATATGGAGAGGAATAATCAAGTAACTTGGTAGGCATTTGATTGATTAAATATACAGCAGTGTCAAAAGCATGAGTCCAGAAAGATTTATTGAGTTTAGAGTGAGTCAGTAATGCCAAACCTATTTCTATAATGTGGTGGTGTTTCCTTTCTGCACATCCGTTTTGTTCAGGAGTGTACAGACAGGAAACCCGGTGTTGGATGCCATGCTGAGATAAATATAAGGAAATAGATTGGTATTCTCCCCCCCTAGTCAGATTGGAAAAATTTAATAGAACAGTTAAATTGTTTTTCCACCAGGGTTCGAAATTTAATGAAAGCAGGTAAGGCATCAGATTTATATTTCAAAAAATAGATCCAAGAAAATTTGCTGTAATGATCATAAAACAGCACATAATATGAAAAATTGTCATAAGATCGCACTGGAGTAGGGCCCCATAAGTCTGAGCAAATAAGTTCCAAAGGCCGAGAGGCCTTAAAATTGGACATAACAAATGGAAGTTTGTGGCTTTTGCTCACAGCACAACTCGGACAACAAACAGACTCAATTTTATTGGAAACTAAAAGATTATGCTGACTGATGATCTTGCGAACAACTGGAAGCGACGGATGACCCAAACTTTCATGCCACTTTGACATGAACCCAAACTGGAGAGGCTGAGATGCTCGGTACTGTATAAAGACCGCCTCTATTCGGACCTTGGTAGAGACCTCTCCTGGATTTCAGGTCCTTCACAACAAAACAATCATTAAAAAATTCCACAGAAACATCATTATGGTTAGTGAGTGCGGAAACAGAAATTAAATTGGAATTAGACCCAGGAACATGAAGAATATTTGACAAATTTAGAGACCCAAAGTAACCGGAAATAAGGAATGACTAGTATGAGAGATAGAGAGTTTGGAACCGTTACCTAAAACAACTTCTTCCGGCCCAGTATAGTCTAAATGAAGTGGAAGATTTCCCATATCAAAAGTCAAATGGTGGGTTGCACCGGTGTCCATGATCCACGGTTGGGAAGTTGGGTTGATAATGTTGTATGGTTGGATTAAGGGTTACGTTGGTATTGAGGGTTAAGTTTCGGGGATAGGCATTGACGCACATAGTCACCCAATCCTCGACAGTTGTGACACACTACTGAAGTTACATCAAAACCTGCTGCCATAGTTGAGTTACCTTGCTGGAAAGAATTATTTTGGTAGGAATTACTACCTCATCCTGTCTAATGAAACTGCTGCTGTCCTCGGCCTCTGCCTCCACGGCCATTACCGCGCCCCCTACCGGCGCCATACGAACCAGAATTCACACTAGAACCATACCCTAGCGCATTGGAATGCTGCCTCACACGTCAATTAATTTTCCTCTCCTCCGTTGATAACATGCCATATAAGTCATCAAATGTCACATCATCCATTCGTACCTCAAAAGTTCTAACAAAAGCATCAAAATTCTCATGCAAACCATCAATAACTGCTTCCACTAAATCATCTTCTTTAACCGAATAACCCAAAGCCAATAAAGAATCAAAAATAGATTTTGCCCGAATTAAATACACAGCTATGTCATCGTTTCCTTGTTTCAAATTATGTAACCTACTATGTAATTCTCTAATCTGTGACCTGGACCCAGAAGCATACGAAGTATTAAGCTTATCCTAAGCAACATTAGCAGACGTAACACCCACAAACTCAGGTAATAAAGAATCTGAAATTGAGTTTAATAACCAAGATAATACCTGCTGGTCTCTCCTTAACCAAACCAAGAATGCTGGGTTTCGAGTTCCATCATCAAGAAATTCTGCCGGGGCTGCCTTTGATCCATCCAAGTGTTCGTCAAGGCCGCTGCCGCGAATCATTGGTAGCATCTATGTTTTCCATAGCAAGAAGTTGGAGCTGTTGAGTTTGGCCGGCGTTTTGGGTGGCAAGAGAAGGCAGCGGCGGCATGGCTAGGCTTGCCAAGGAGTCGACCACGGTGAGGACGCCGGAAGAAAGGGCTGGAACGGTGGACATAATGAACAGCGGCTGAGCAGAGGTGAGGACGCCGGAAGAAAAAGAAGAAAAAGAAGAGGAAGGACGACTAGGGTTAGGGAAGAAAACCGGTCTGCTCTGATACCATGTAATGTTTGTGGAAACCCTTGATTTTATTAATTAAATGGTGGGTATTTATACCCCAATACACAGCTGTAAATATACATGGATTCCTAATCAAATACAAATACAAATACAACTATAATTACAATTATAATACACTCCTATCTATCTCCTATCAACCTTGAGTACAAATCTTTTATTATTATTTTTTTTAATGGGTTGGCTTGAGTTCAATTCTTGACCCCCTTTACCTAAGTGATTTCTTGTCACCAAATGGGAAATTAAGATATTGGATTAAAGGAGACCAATAAAACTAAAAACGGAACGAATCTAAAAAACCAATAAAATAGAACCGAGCCGAATAAATTCGGTTCGATTTTCAGTCTTTATTTGAGATAATTTTGATTTTAAGTTTGGTTTTCGGTTTGTACTAAAAAAATCTAAAAAATTGAAAACCGAACCTAATAAAAATAATTAAAAAAAATCTATTGATTCCCAAACCAAAAGCCAAATCCCCAAATCCCAATCTCTCTCCCTTGCTCAGTCGCTTGACTCTCTAACTCTTTAATTGTGACCTAATTCCACTACCGCCTGCCCTGCGTTCTCTGTCCGCTCTCTAGTCACCACCGTTCACTGAATCAGGAAAGCTAAATCTCTACTTTACTTATCGAATGATAGTTTCTTCTCGCCCTCCCCTTTGATTTGTTGTTTGAGAACTAATGATGGCTGCTTTGTTTGTGTTTGATTTCATTTTTCTCTTTATGTTAATGGTTTTGAGTTGTTAAAATCTTAATTCACGCCTGAAATCTGATTAAAAATCCATCTATGATTTCATATCAAAATTTTACCTGGGATTCATACGTGTTACGAGTGTAGAAAGTTTCGATATCAATGAAATTTGGTCGTCATCTAAATTTTAAGCTGATTTCTCTTTATTATATTAAAAAAAAAGTAATTTCAAAAAAGAGCTGCTGTTTTTTTATTTTTTTATTTTTTTATAATTTCATTTCCGGTGTGTTTAGTTGAGTTGTTTATAGTGGATTGTTATAGTATAGTTTTATACGGAAAATATAAAACATCGAAACACACTAATTTTGAGTGTTAGAAAAATTAAACAAAAACATGATTTTAAAACCATGAATAACTATGTTCTATTAAAAAATACCCATAATCATATTATACTACCATTTATGAATACTTCAACTAAACACATATAAAGCTATTTTACTCAAACTCTGATTTTCTAACTGGAGAGTGATAGAGATAGGAGTAAAAGAAGGTGTATTCTTTTCCACTTCCACATGTACATTCCTTGTATGATTGGGTTTCCTTGTATGTTTGGGTTTCTACTTTCCTTGTAGGGTTGGGGTTCTACTTGTATATATATTCTCTATTATCAATACAAACAAATGCTGCCTCATTAAGTTTTCATGGTATCAGAGCCACAACCCTAACCCTAGAATGTCACTACCCGAAAACTCCACCTCCTCCTTCCTTCCACCGCCGCCGCCGCCACTGTCCACCATGGCAACCGTGAATCTTAGCTCCGCCATCCAGCCCCCACCTATAGCAGCCGATTCTCTTATCACATCAACATCAGCCCTTGTTGCAACGGCCTCTCCATCACCAATCACTTATTCTAATCCCGCCACTTTCATCACCAACAAACTCAATTCATCCAATTTTGTTCTATGGAAGGCCCAATTCATTACCATGCTGCGAGGCTGCCGGATGTGGCACCATGTTGATGAAAATCAATCCATACCGCCGGAATTCCTTGATGGAGAAATTCAGAATCCCGCGTTTGATATTTGGGAACAACAAAATCAACAAGTATTAAGCTGGATTTTTGCCTCAGTCGATTCAAGTTTATTACCCCAAATTATTGATGCCGCTACAGCCATTGAGGCGTGGAGTAAACTCAACCGTGCCTACTCATCAGGGTCGAGGTCACAAATTCGCAACCTTCGCACCTAACTACAAACTCTTGTCCACGAAAAGGCTGAAATGATTACAGCATACACTCTTCGAGCAAAGGGAATTAAAGATCAATTGGCATCTTTGGGATACAAGGTATAAGAAGATGATTTTATTGACTCAATTTTGGGGGGCTTGGGTGAAGATTATCGCCTATTTAATTTAACTCTTGAGACAAAGATGGAACCTATTCGGTTTGAGGATCTTCTTGGACTCCTCTTGACAGAAGAAAGAAATATAGCTCGACTTGTGCAACAAAGAGCTGCTGCCGTTGCTGAGAACTTACCGCCTACAGCCATGGTGGCTACCCGAGGCTCGTCCCAACAGCAGCGTGGACGAGGACAGCGTGGACGTGGAAGGGGTGGACAGCGTGGACGTGGCAACAGCAGTGGGTATTCTTCAGATTACCGAAACCAGCAACAAAATTACAGCAATAATAATTTTGATTCTCGACAACAATTCAAAAATTTTGATCCCCAAACCATCACATGTCATAATTGCAGAGGTATTGGACACTATGCTAGAGATTGCTCCTCCCCGAAACTTCCCCAATCCAACATCAACCGTCCACAATCCAACTATGCCGCTAGCACTACTCCCTCTCAACCATGGGTCGTTGACTCCGGTGCCTCCCATCATATGACTTCCGAGTTGGGAAACCTGAACCTTCACTCAGAGTATCATGGACCCGAAGAAGTCACTATTGGTAATGGTTCTAAACTCTCCATCTCTAAAATCGGTCATTCTTCTTTCCAAATTGGTACTGAAATTTTTCAGCTTCGTGATATCTTGCATGTTCCGCATTCGTCTCATAATTTATTGTCTGTTTATCCTTTAACTGACGCTAATCCTGTCTCTGTGGAATTTTTTGCTGACTCTTTTGTTATTAAGGATTTGGAAACGGGGAAAATCCGATTCAAAGGCCAGAGTGACAACGGTCTCTACTCACTATGTGCTGCTACCGTGGGAGCCAATCAGTCTACGGGTTCTAAATTTCCTTCAGCCAACTTAGCTTCTTTAAATATTTGGCATGATCGCCTAGGACATGCTAATTTTCCTTGTGTCAAACAATTATTGCGTTGGAATAAAATTGCTATTTCTGATTCTAAACATTCTATTTGCAATTCTTGTGCTATTAATAAAAGTCATAAATTACCATTTGCTTTATCTACATCTGAGTCCAAAGCTCCCTTAGATTTAATTTGTGCTGATGTTTGGGGGCCAGCACCCACTTTATCTGTAGATGGTTACTCTTATTATGTCTTATTCTTAGATCACTACAGTAAATACTCTTGGATATATTTCTTGAAACACAAATCTGATGTTTATTCTATCTTCGTGCATTTTAAACTTCTTATGGAGAAATACTTTAACACTCACATTAAGGCTTTTCAATCAGATGGGGGAGGGGAATTTATTGCTTTACAACCTTTTTTTCGTGAACATGGTATCACCCATAAAATCTCCTGCCCATATACCCCTGAGCAAAATGGTAGTGCTGAACGAAAACACAGACATATTGTTGAACATGGTCTAGCCTTACTCCACCGCGCCCAACTTCCCATCAAATTTTGGACCTACGCCTTTGAGACTGCCACATATTTAATTAATCGCATTCAAACAGCCTCAATTAATTTTTACACACCCTACGAAAAACTCTTTGGTACACCACCTGATTACATGAACTTGAGAGTTTTTGGATGTCTGTGTCTTCCTTGGCTCCGGCCCTACACCAAAAATAAACTTGAGCCCCGGTCTAAAGAATGTATTTTTCTTGGTTATAGTAGACTCCACAAGGGTTTTAAATGCTTTGATCCCGTTACTTCTCGTCTGTTTATCTCACGCCATGTCTTGTTTGATGAACAGGTTTTCCCCTACTTCAAGTTATATGATGCTGGACACTCAACATCAACTGCTCAGTCGGATTCACCTGCCCTCACCATACCTTTTCCCACCGTTCCCACTACTGTCACCACCTCCTCTCCCACAGAACCAGCTCCACAAACCGAACAATTACCACCACCCAAACCGAAGCAGCCCCACACACCGAACCCACACCACAAACCAAACTCGCCACCACCCATGAACCAACCCTTACCATTGACCTCTCATCCTATGGCCCCCTACCCTCTACTGTTGTGTCCACGACCTCTGCCTCTGTGACACCTACCTCTAGTACTTCCTTTCCACCGAGACGCATGGTTACATGGTCTCAAACAGGCTCTCTCAAACATCGGAATCCCACCGCACTTGTCAGCTCCTTACCTAGGGAGCCTACCACCTTTCAACAGGCCTTCAAAGTTCCTGAATGGCGTCAGGCCATGACTGAGGAATACAATGCTCTTATTAATAATGGCACATGGATTCTTGTCCCTCCTGACAAACGACACAATGTAGTTGGTTGTAAATGGGTCTATCGACTGAAAACCAAGGCTGATGGTAGTATTGATCGGTTCAAGGCAAGACTAGTGGCCAAAGGTTTCCACCAGCGCCCGGGAGTTGATTATTTTGAAACATATAGTCCAGTGATTAAGCCTGCCACTATTCGGCTTCTCCTAGCTCTTGCTGTCACCTCTAACTGGTCTGTCATTCAACTAGATGTCTCCAATGCCTTCCTACATGGGACCCTGGATGAAGATGTCTACATGTCTCAACCACCTGGCTATGTTGATCCTCACAAGCCTGAATATGTATGCAAATTAAAGAAGTCTCTCTATGGCCTTAAGCAAGCCCCTCGGATGTGGCACAAGCGGCTCACTGACGCCCTACGTACCCTTGGCTTCTCGGGTTCCAAGTCCGACACAAGCCTGTTCTTCATTAACACTGGGAAATTATTTGTGGCATGTCTTATTTATGTGGATGATATTATACTAATGGGATCCGATCACTCCTTCATCACTAGTCTTGTACGGCAGCTACAACAACAGTTTGCCATCAGAAATTTGGGTAAATTGTCGTATTTTTTGGGTGTTGAAGCATCATGGAACTCTAATGGGTTATTTTTTGTCACAATCCAAGTATGTAACTGATCTTCTTGGCAAATGTAAAATGTTGGACAGCAAGGGCATCTCCACACCGATGTGCCCCAAGACTCGCCTCATGTTGGGCGACGGTGATCCTCACCCGGATCCAACCGAGTATCGTTGTGTTCTTGGCAGCCTTCAATATTTATGTCTTACTCGGCCTGATATTGCTTTCTCTGTCAACAAACTCTCCCAGTTCATGCATGCTCCCACCACTGGTCATTGGCAGGCTGTCAAGCGGTTACTGCGGTATCTCAATCACACCCGCCATCACAGTATTTTTCTTCACAACTCTTCCACCATTGATTTGCACGGGTTCACTGATGCTGACTGGGCGGGTAGCTTGGATGATCGCAAGTCCACCTCGGGTTACATCATATTCCTTGGCCGAATCCCTGTCTCTTGGAGCTCCAAAAAGCAAAATTCCGTTGCTCGCTCTTCTACTGAAGCTGAATATCGCGCCTTGGCTACTGGTGCTTCTGAACTTGGTTGGTTGCAAATTCTCCTCCAGGAAATTGGGTTCCGTCTACCATGCACTCCGCAACTTTGGTGTGACAACCTCTTTGCCACTTACCTCACGGCCAACCCTATTTTCCACAACCGCAGCAAACACATTGAGGTTGACTTCTTTTTTGTCCGTGATAGAGTCTCCAAGCGACTCCTTGCAGTTCGGTATGTCCCTACTTCCGATCAGATTGCCGATGTCCTTACCAAGCCTCTACTCAAGGATCGGTTTTTGCTTCTTCGAGAAAATTTGGGCCTTTGCTCTCTCCCGGCCCAAATTGAGGGAGGGTGATAGAGATAGGAGTAAAAGAAGGTGTATTCTTTTCCACTTCCACATGTACATTCCTTGTATGTTTGGGTTTCTACTTTCCTTGTAGGGTTGGGGTTCTACTTGTATATATATTCTCTATTATCAATACAAACAAATGCTGCCTCATTAAGTTTTCAGAGAGGGATGCCTTTATTAACAAGCTACAACACATTAATTTTGAGTATTTTCTTAATATATATAGATAAATTAACTAAATAATTAATATTTTAATGAAAAAATCAATAATTAATAAAGTTGATGGTAAGGGGCTGAAACTCCACAACCACAACTTCAATTGTTGATTATTATCAGGAATGTATATATGTAAAAGATCAACGTGAAAAAAGAATTTCACAGTAAAAAGATATAAAAAAACATATGAGCATAAGTACGAGGAGTAGATACAGACTCTTGGGCCAATCAAGCATTTCTCCCCCATGAAAGTCTATGAAGATCTCAATAATGATATTATAGTTTAAACGCCATTGCAAAGAATAATCCATAGAATCAGAAACCTCCTAGCTAAATTAAGCGAAAAGAAGATATAGAGTAAATAAATATTCACATATTTTAACTAGTATAAAACTAGTTGAATAGATAAAATTTCAAATAAAATGATATCTTGCTCACCAAAAATAAATTGATATTTCAGTTTTTTTACTAAAATATTGGTAATATATAATACAATAAAATAATAACGAATTAAATTTTAATTTATCCTATAAAGCAAGAGTATGACTCGGTTTAACCTAAAAAATGTTAAAGCTCATTTAGTATGTTAAGATTGTAAGTCGAAATTAGATGCTGAAAATTCTTGAATAAAACTGCAATTTTCTGGTTTTTATGAAATTGTTAGGTCTAATTTTTCCAGTTTTTAGATAAGCAGTGACGAATCCAGGAGCTCACCCTTAGGGGCATCATCTCCTCTAGTGATGGGAGCGACTTATCCTATCGGATAAAACACTGGCAGTAGTTACATTATAGACAAAATTAAGTCAACAATGTGTAGTCTTAACATACAATATAATAGTATAATTTAATTTATGTTTTGGTTTTTTTCTATTATTTGATTTGTTATTTTTTTTTACTATTTATTGTAACTTGTAAGCTTGTAACAAATTTTATGTACACTTGGTTTTGTTATTTTTCAGGTTCAACTTTGATAAATTAATTGGATTTTCAAGTCAAAGTGGAAGATTAAGAATGAATGCTTTGTCACTTTGGTTATTTAAATATTGTAATTTCAAGTTTCATTATAATTAAAATATCAGATTGTAATCTCCAACTTTTTAGTGGTGTTCTTTTATAATTTAGATTAGATTGAATAAATAATCATTGATACCTTATATTATAATTTCAACTTTCAAGTATCTCAATTCGGTAATGCTTTGCCACTTTGGTCATTTAAATATTGTAATTTCAAGCTTGGTTATAATTAAAATATCAAATTGTAATCTCGAACTTTTTAGTGGTGTTCATTTATAATTTAGATTAGATTGAATAAATAATCATTGATACTTTATATTATAATTTCAACTTTCAAGTATCTCAATTCGGTTTTTTCTTGAACCGAACCGAGCTCTATTAGGTTCGATTAAATATTTTCATTATTAGGTTCGGTTCAATTTGGTTCTTGGACAGAACCGACCTTTGCTCTCCCGTAGATTGGACTTAAGATATAAAGTGGCAATTGAAGAAACATTAACCCAAAAAAAAAAAGTAAATAAAGGCAAAATGTAAAAGAAAGAAATGGTAAGTGTTATTAAACCAAAATGGACCAGTCGGTCTAACCAGTTTAACCTGAAACTGGCCAACTTTTTAATCCATTTAACGTAGCAAAACCGGGGGAACTGGGAACTGGGATTGTGACCGGTTCCATCGGTCTCAACCAGAAAAATCAGATTGAACCATCGAACCGACCACCCAGTGCTCAGTATTCGCTTTGTTTTATGTTATTATTTACTATATTGAAATGTTTTGTGATTTATTGTTTAATATTTAGTATATTTGTTATTTTGTGTACTAATTTACACGAAAGTTTGTTGATTATATATGTGTGTATATATATATAACACAGAATAATTATTTGAAAAAATAAAAAAATCCAATTCGACCAATATTACACCGGTTGCCTCTCTGTTTCAATGGTCGGTCCGATTATAATAACACTAGACGAAGACAGAATTTTCCATGAAATGGTAAACCAAACGACAAACAATTAAAAAGTACATACAAAGTTGACCAAGGGAAGACTAGGAAAGTATTTTTTTTTTTTTAAATAATGGTAAAACTCATTTATTAATATAGATTTATTGGTAATAAAACCAAATAAATTTAACAAATTTTATTATAAATATTGAAATAAAACATAGCAACAAATATAATAATATTTTATTAGTGAGAGAAAATAAGCCCATGTGTACCACACAAAAAATAAATAAAACAAAAATAATAAAAAGTCTTGAATTATTGATGCGCATAAGGTGGAAAAAGATACCAACACACAGGCATTAGTATTACCATGAAATGAGAAGGCAAAGCACCGAAAGATAAAAGTCAGAGAATAAAAGAGGAAAAGAAGAGACAAAATAAAGCGAAGATAACACTGAAAAAAAGGAATTCTCTTTTCTTCTTTAATACGCAAATGTAAAACAACTTCATTTATAATGTATCACGAATTTTAATTTATAATGTAAAGTCATAGTATCATATCACCAAAGTTAGTTAAATTCCTTATTTTATTAATAATTCAAATCATATGTTTTTTTTTTTTTTATTCTTTTTATTTATTTTATTTATCTATTTTTGTTAAGACAAGTAATTGGAAATATATGCATGTGAAAAATCGTCTAGTAAGTATTTAAGTTTAAAAAAAAATGGGTTTGAAGTGTACTTTTTTTTATACAATTGAAGCAAATGCTCTTTTTTTACTTGAAATCCCTTTGAATTCATCATTGAGTAAGCCTTGTTCAAAGAAGGATAAGGATCTGAGAGAAGGATCTGGTTACGAACATGTTCATATTCAACTCTTAAACCAGATAAAAATTACATTAACTGATCTTCATTCTGTAAAGTTTGCACAACAAGTCTAGCACCTCCACAATCACAAGAAGGTAATGGCCTAAGAGTTGCCATTTCATCCCACAGCTTTTTAAGTTTGGTGAAATACTCAGCAATTGTGAGATTGTTTTGTGTAACACTGCTAGCAACTTGTTTTAGGTGGAAAAACAAAATTCCATCACTATCACCAAATCGTTGCTTGATTTCGAGCCACAAAGTATGAGATGAAGTTGCATATTGAAATGCATCAACTGAATCTTTCGAAATTAGTTGACTATCTAGGAGAACACTAGACTATCGAATTCTGCCCATCTATCACAGTCAGGTGAAGCTAAAGGAAGTTCAAAATCATCTTTCAGAATGAAATCAAGTCTATGTTTAGCTCGAAGAGCTCTAATCATGGAGTGACTCCATGAAATATAGTTATGATTAGTTAGAGGTGAGCTTACAAGCATAAGTCCTGGATTATCTGTACTCAAAGTAGATCCAAACATATCAGAAGAAGTGCGAGAGCGATCACTTGGAGAAAAGACTCTTTGACGATCTTCAGTATTATTTTCTTCCGTCACGTGACTCTTGTTGTTGCGAAAAACAGTGCGATCTGGCTCATTCTCCTACGACGGATGAATATCGCTAGAATCTTCACCATCACGAGTCTGAAGTGCAGTTTGCAAATAACTATGACTACGTCGAGTCATTTTGGATGAAATTGCAGAAAAATTCCTCAAATGAAGCTGGTTGGCTGGAAATACCTCCGCTCTGATACCATCTTAAAACATAAGAGGAAAATTAATTCTTTTATTTCATCTCAAAAGGTAAAATAGAAAGTCATACTGCTCTATATAGTAGCAGTGAAAACAATACAATGAACCTAGCTAAGTTGACTCAGTCAACAACGGTAATATAGTAATCCAACAATTATGAAAGAGGGAGAACCTTGAGTACAAATCTTTTATTATTATTATTATTTAATGGGTTGGCTTGAGCTGAATTCTTGACTCCTTTACCTAAGTGATTTCTTGCCACCAAATGGGAAATTAAAATATTGGATTAAGGGAGAGCAATAAAACAAAAAAGGAACCGAACCTAAAAAAACCGATAAAATCAAACCGAGCCTAATAAATTATGTTCAATTTTTAGTCTTTATATGAGATAATTTTGGTTTTAAGTTTGGTTTCCAGTTTTTACTAAAAAAATCTAAAAAAATTGAAAACCGAACCTAATAAAAATAATTAAAAAAAATCTATCGATTCCCAAACCAAAAGCCAAATCCCTAAATCCCAATCTCTCTCCTTGCTTAGTCGCTCGACTCTCTAACTCTGTAATTGTGACCTAATTCCAACGCCGGATGCGCTGCATTCTCCGTCCTCATCTCCGGTCAACACCGCTCACTGAATCAGGAAAACTGAATCTCTACTCTACTTATCGAATGATAGTTTCTTCTCACCCGCCCCATTGATTTCTTGTTTGAGAACTAATGATGGCTGCTTTGTTTGTGTTTGATTTCATTTTTCTCTTTATGTTAATGGTTTTGAGTTGTTAAAATCTTAATTCACACCTGAAATCTGATTAAAAATCCATATATGATTTCATATCAAAATTTTACCTGGGATTCACACATGTTATGAGTGTAGAAAGTTTCGATATCTTGCATCATCTCCTCTAGTGATGGGAGTGAATTATCCTATCGGATAAAACACTGGCAGTAGTTACATTATAGCCAAAATTAAGTCAACAATGTGTAGTCTTGACATACAAAATAATGATATAATTTAATTTATGCTTTGGTTTTTTTCTATTATTCGATTTTTTTTTTTTTACTATTTATTGTAACTTGTAAGCTTGTAACAAATTTTATGTACACTTGGTTTTGTTATTTTTCATGTTCAACTTTGATAAATTAATTGGATTTTCAAGTCAAAGTTAAAGATTAAGAATGAATTCTTTGTTACTTTAGTTATTTAAATATTGTAATTTCAAGTTTGGTTATAATTAAAATATCAGATTGTAATCTCAAACTTTTTAGTGATGTTCTTTTATACTTTAGATTAGATTGAATAAATAATCATTGATACTTTATATTATAATTTCAACTTTCAAGTATCTCAATTCGGTTTTTTCTTGAACCGAACCGAACTCTATTAGGTTCGATTAAATATTTTCATTATTAGGTTCGATGTGATTCGGTTCTTGGAAAGAATAGACCTTTGCTCTCCCGTAGATTGTACTTAAGATATAAAGTGGCAATTGAAGAAACATTAACCTAAAAAAAAAAAAAAAGAACTAAATAAGGCAAAATGTAAAAGAAATAAATGGTGAGTGTTATTAAAACCAGAATGGACCAGTCAGTCTGACCAGTTTAACTTGAAACTGGCCAACCTTTTAGTCTGTTTAACCTAGCAAAATTGGGGGAACTCGGATTGTGACCAGTTCGATCGGTCTCAACCAAAAAAATCCGATTGAACCATCGAACTGGCCACCCAGTTCGAAGTATTCACATTGTTTTATGTTATTATTTACTATATTGAAATATTTTGTGAATTTTTGTTTAAGATTTAGTATATTTGTTATTTTATGTACCAATTTATATGAAAGTTTGTTGATTATATACACACACACATAAAATACAGAATAATTATTTGAAAAAATAAAAAAATCCAATTCGACCAATATTAAACCGGCTGCCTCTCCGTTTCAATGGCCGGTCCGAGTATAATAACACTGGACGATGACAGAATTTTCCATGAAATGGTAAACCAAATGACAGAAAATTAAAAAGTACATACAAAGTAGACCAAGAGAAGACTTGGAAAGTTTTTTTTTTTTTTTAATAATGGTAAAACTCATTTATTAATATAGATTTATTGGTAATAAAACCAAATAAATTTAACAAATTTTATTATAAATATTGAAATAAAACATAGCAACAAATATAATAATATTATATTAGTGAGAGAAAATAAGCCCATGTGTACCACACAAAAAATAAATAAAACAAAAATAATAAAAAGGCTTGAATTATTGATGCGCATAAGGTGGAAAAAGATACCATGAAATAAGGCAAAGCACCGAAAGATAAAAGTCAGAGAATAAAAGGAATAAAGCGAAATAACACTGAAAGAAGGAATTCTCTTTTCTTCATTTATAATGTATCACAAATTTTAATTTATAAGGTAAAGTCATCGTATCATATCACCAAAGATAGTTAAATTCCTTATTTTATTAATAATTCAAATCATATGTTTTTTTTATTTTTTATTTTTTATTTTTTTATTATTATTTATTTTTTTTGTTAAGACAAGTAATTGGAAATATATGCATGTGAAAAATCGTCTAGTAAGTATTTAAGTATTAAAAAAAAAATGGGTTTGAAGTGTACCATTTTTTTTTTTATATCTAATTGAAGCAAATGCTCTTTTTTATACAAATGGAAAAAAAGAAATATTACAATATCAGTCCACCTCTCTTTTTTTACATTATTTAAATTCAAATATAACTAATGTTTATATATATTGGAAAACAGAAGAAAAACAAGTACGAGTATGACGAGAATATGGCTACAAATTGGCTTTTCCATTACCACAAGCAAAGTTTCAATAATTTCTCTTAGTAATTGGGTCCCTCCCGTATGAATCATAATAATAATTTACCATAAATAATAATAATAATAATACCCTAAAAAAAGGAGTTGAGACAAAATTACCTAAACCTAATCATCCAATTGTATTGATTTCCTAAACCTACAACTCAAAGTTAAGTGTTTTGATTTGCCAGCATAAACTGTCTCTATTAAGAAAAAAGAAGACGTTACTCTACGTAATATGTCCTTTGACAGACATTTCCAAAGAAAAAAAAAAAACTCTTATTTCCTAAGAAATATTATAAAATGTGTTTATTATATAAAGCTTATAATAATAATAATAATAAATAGATTATAACAACAATTTAAACGAGATAGAAAGAGAATACAAGAATAAAAACTTTTTATTATTGATTCTGAGTTATATGAAATAAAAAAAACTAACATCTATTTATAGTGAAAAAATCAGGAGCTTTTAGGTAATTGCACAGTCTCAAAATAATTGAGGCTACACAGACAGCAGCCTGCCGACGTCAAAATAATTTAACACGCCCCCTTTGATGTCTATCATTGCAAATAAGACACTACCTAGTTAAAAATCTTACCAAGGAAAAATCCAGTGGGACAAAAACCTTTGGTCAAGGGAAAAAGAGTACAGTGTTTACTCTCCATGTTCGTGATATTATTGAAGATCTTTGAGACGACACATTGCAATTCCATAAACTAACTTCTTGAAAGTTGCAGTTGGTAATGCTTTGGTGGACAAATCTGCCAGATTGTTACATGATTGGATTTGTTGAATATTAATGTCACCATTCTTATGTAAATGGCAAAACACATCCTAGCTAAAATACATATTAATTATTAATTTGTTTTTACAAAACATTATTTATAATTGATTAGTTCAGAAAATAACCCATTTAATTCAAATAGTCTATCTAATTGATTCTGTAATGTGAATAAGGGTCAATTTAATGGCATCGTGGTACAAAACGTTACAATTCTATTCCTATAGTATAAAATCTAGCTCAATTTTACTAATTTTTATAAAAAAAATTTCTCCAAATTGGTAGTTGAATTTTGTTAGCATTAACTTCAAAAGTTAATTAATTAATTAGATTAGATTAGATTAATGAAAAAAAATTCATTCTCTACAAGCAAATTTGCTAGGATAGACACTCAATTTCAGGTGCAAATTACATAAATTTCACTTAAGATTTTGCATTGTTTCAATATTTAACAATTAGTTAGGATATTCAAAGGTGAAATTTATGTTATTTGCATATGATATTGAGTGAATATCCTAGCAGATTTGCTTTTGGGAAAGGAAATTTTTTTGCATTATTCTAATTAATAAATTAATTAATGTAGCCATTGTGTGCACAAAAATATATTGCTCTATTGAACTTTTTTTTTTTTTGTGGTATCTAATTTTAAGATAGACAAAAATCTATCCCTCTTTAAACCTTTTTAAACATAACTTCCTATTTAAGATCCCTTTGTCCATAATATATGTGGTATATTTCTTTTGCAAATGGATGCTGATATTTTATTGTTTGATAGAAAAAAAAAAAAAGTAATTCTCTTGTCGTCAGCTTTTAGTAATATTACTTTTTTCTAATAAAATTTTGGCTTATAAAAAATTCAAATAAAGAAATATTAGAGGATATTTTAGTAAATTAATAATATGTCACATCATTAGTTTGGATAGAAAAACTTGGATGAAGGGAGGTATCAATATAATGGAGGTAAAACACAAAAAGATAATCATTGAATTAATAAAATATAAAAAGATATTCATGTATTTGGGTAAACCTTGATGTCATAATTGTTTACTCGAAAAAGAAAGATATATAAAAAAAGTATTGGAATCAAAGCCATCTAAGTTGCTAATTTCCACCAAAGCATCTCTCCATTTCTGCCAACTCAATTGCATAAATTCCTTTGAGATCTTGCACATCAGATGGATCTACTTGTAACAGTTGCTAATTTCCTACGAGCTTAACTGATCATTGGATAGAGATAGAGAATGAAAATTGCATAGAAGGATTTTGAACTTTAGTTTCTAATCCTAAGAAAGAAACAATTGGAAATATGACTGAGAGCTGCTTGATAGAATGATAAATAAATAAATAATGTTTTCATTTTTACTGTAGATAATGCTTAGTTCAAATAAAGGAGTAATTAGATATTTGAAGAGTGAAACAAGGAATACAATTTCAGAGCAAAATCCAACGGCTGATATTTTCTAAACGGAAGAAGAAAACTGAATAGGAAAAGAGAAGAAAATAAAAAAAAAAACTTTGTCAATGTTTTGACCAAATCCAACGACTGAATTTTTTTCCAAAAAAAAAAAAAAAAAAAAACAAAAATCTAATCCCAGTGTAGTGGATAAAAAAAATTAAATGTCTCATGATGTTTGAAAAGAGGCCGTTACACATGGCTAGTGCCCGACCATTGAAAAGTTCTAATCATATAATAAATTTAATATGCAAAAAATTCAGTTATACATATATATATTTAATAATAAATTTGAAAATTTTTTCAGTGGAATACATATAAAGAAACAATTTATTCAGATGCATACTTAATAAAATAAAATAGTAATAACAAATATGAAATCATTGTTTTTAAAATTGTTCGCAAACTTATAGTCATGTATTATGAATGTGCTATATTAAAATTAATTTTCAATAATTAAAAAAAAGAGTTATTTATTAATTTTCGATATATTAATATTTATTAATTTAGAGAATAATTATATATATATTAAGCAATAAATTGAAGAAAATAAAAGGAAAATAAAAAAATTGAAAATTAAATCAAAAGAAAAAATGGAAAAAAAAATGAAACAGAACATTGAAAACTTAAAACATATTCCAAGAGAAAACATATTTGAAATAAAGCTAATGAATTGATGATTTTTCAGCATTGTTTAGAAGAGAAAATAGTTGTAAAAAAAAAACCCTAGCCCCATGTCGCCCACCCAGCCGTCACCTCGCCCACACCCTAACGCCGGCCTCACCATCACCGCCGGTAGCCATTCCCACGCCATCTCTGTCAACCACCGATTGCCTGGTTCTACCCTTCAACACTCCACTCACTACTCCTCCACTCATTCCGCCCAAATCCCTGTCAAAACTTCCCAACCCCAGCCGGCAGTTGTCTTCTTCGAAGGTTTCCCTGAAGGATGGAGCACACAGAATCTGAACAAGCTTTTTGTTTCCTATAACATCCATGGTATCATCACTTTGGCTAGGAAGAGAAACATCAGAAACCTGAGATTCGGTTTTCTACGTTTACACCAAGATCTAAGTATTGCAACGGTTATTGCTTCAATCAATAAAATCTCAATTGGCGCTCGTAAACTGCGTGCTTTTCCAGCTAGGTACCCAGTGAAAAATCCACTCCCTGCTTCAGTTTGTAAGCCTGAATGCCATCGTTCTTCTGCGCCACAGCCCCAACGCTCTTTCAAACATGCACACAGGGACTTCCGTTCTTATTCATCTGTGGCCCAAGGCCAAACGTCAGCTAGGCCACGCGTATTTCATAAGGATTGTGCCGCACAGCCACCTTCTTGGATTGCTAATTCTTGTGTTGTGTTCCTCAAAGACATCAGCCACTTGCTCTCCTTGAAGTCGATACTTTGTGAAAGGAATTATGGATTCAGGAATGTCACGGTATTGGGAAACTTGTCTGTGATTGTTTCCTTTTTCTCTAAGGAAGCTGCTGAAACTTTTATGAATTCTGATTGGGTCTCCCTGGAAGATATTATCGCCAAAGTTGAGCCTGTTAATGCTACCACGGTTCCGTCTCATCGCCTTACGTGTATAAGCCTTGCTCGTATTCCACTTCAACACTGCTCCAGCTCCTTTATTGAGTTCATTACATCAGATTTTGGGTCTCTAGTTGGGATTAGCAAAGATTTTGTCCACGGCAACCGATTAGATTTGATCACATGTTTAATCTCCACGGAAGCTAGAAGTTTCAAGGAACAGGTAGTTATTGACGTGGAAGGTGACTTAATAAAGATTAATATTTTTGAGAGCTTCTTACCTTGCAGTGCAATGGAGTCAGATTTTTTGTCGATTTCGGACTCCCTCACAAGTGACTTACCACCAGTGCGTTCTTTTGGGACTCTTTCAGCATCAAATAACACAATAGTCCCACTTTCAGTGACATTGGCTCAGGAACAGTTACCTGTGGTTTTGGATCAGAATGAGGTTATTTCTAACAGAGATGTGCATGTTCTCAAAAGGAAGGGAAGGGCCGTTCTGTCAAATGGTGATGCAGGTCCGGAAGTCAGTATTACGTCCACTTTTGACCGAAGTGTCAATATTAATAATATGAACTGCAGAAATTGGACTTTATTAAATGCGGAATCTTCTTCACCTTCGGAAGATGAAATCGAAGCTACTTGGCAGGTTGGTAACGCGATTGGCATCTTCGAGGTGAAAAACAAGATGGTGATCAAGGAACGTATTGGAGACCTCGTTACAGCAAATTAAATCTTCATTGCCTCCAGGTTTCTCTACTTTATCATGTCTTTAAATTTTGCTTTCTAGAATTGCAGAGGAGGTTTTAGGAACTCGGCAAAACAAGAGCTCATAAGTACTCTAATTAGAAAACATGGCTTACTTCTTTTTGGTTTATTGGAGTCTAAAGCTGAATCAGTTGATGCTTTTTGTTTGAGAAGAATGTGGGGTCACTACGATTATGATTTTGTTTTTGTTCCTGCAATTGGAGCAGCAGGTGGTCTAATCATCTCCTGGAACTCGAATCTAATCAAATGCACACTCGTAAACAGTTCCACCAGATGGATGTTGGTTCATTGTTGTAATCAGGAGGTTGACGTACACATTTTCCTAGTTTATGCCCCAAATGAGTGGGCGGATAGAGCTATTTTGTGGGGTAACATTCTGCCCATTATTACCTCGCTCCCTAAAGTGATTGTTTGTGGGGATTTCAACGAGGTTCTTGACCCCGGTGAGAGATCGAATGGTGTGTACACAGCTTCTATCCGTCATTTTCAAGATTTTGTTAACAAAGGGGAATTACATGACATTCCGATTCAAGGGAGACATTTTACTTGGCATAATGCTATATCTTTTTCAAGAATTGACAGGGTTTTAGTTTCTTCTGAAGTGATTATAAAATATGGCAAATGGATATCAAAATCTATTTTTTACGTGAAAACATGATTGAGGTTGTGTACGTGACACAACCCAAAGTTTTGAGCATCCAAAGAATTCAAATAGCGTATGCAAGTTTTTCAAAGATTCTCATAAGGATCGAAACATGCATCAAATAGTTGGAATCATAGTTTTGATAAAGAAATCAAATGGTTTGATTTTATCAAAAGGATGATGAATCTTGTGTTTCAAAAGGATCAGTGGGAGCATATCGGTATTCCTAATGCTATATGTGGATGACATATGGCTTGTTGGAAATAACATTCTTACCTTACAAGAAGTAAAATCTTGGCTAAGAAAGTAATTTCAGTTAATGTTATAAGCATGACTGCCTGTATTCTTGAAATTGGAATCTATACAGATAGATCTAAAAGAATGTTTTGGCTTAAGTCAAAGCATTGAAAGCGTTCAATATAAAAGACTTAATAGAAGCTTGCTTATGTTAACTGTGTAAATAGTTGCACATATACAACTGATTGCAATTAGTTGCAATATATCAGTCGAGATCTAGTATTCTCTTAAAAAGAGATGTTATGATTTTGAAAGGTTCAAAATAAAACGATATAGCTAAATATCTATAATAGTAGTCAAAGTATATTGTTACATATGATGTAAAAGAAATTTTGGATGAAATGTTCATCACAAAATGTTATGTTTTGTTCTAAGCATTGCCTATCCTGTGAGACTATTGTAGGGACAATAGTTCAATGCGTAAGAACCTTGTATGACACAAGCATATACTTAGGCGTCTTTCACTAATTTAGAGAGGCTGTCTCTAAAGAAAGAGTGAAAATGTGTAAAGTAGCAACGGAAGCGAAAATTAATAATTCACTGACAAAGACTCCTGCACGAGTGAATACATGAAGGTCATGTAGGTCAATGGGTATAAGATACTTGTATGATTGGCCATAGTGCAAGTGGGAGATTGTTGGAGATTGTGCCCTAAGGCCAATATTGGATTATGTAATTTGACTTCTAAGATTAATCTAATGTAGATTAATATTGTCATTTATGTTTGTATGTTAGCATTTATGATAAGTATCTATGAATAAATCGTGTTATTCTAAACATCCCTAGTCGATTGTTATTATGGGAATAATAACAAACTAAGACTAGTGTGAGTGATAATGGATATTCATAAGATGAATATAGTGTATACAGATACAGATTATACTCACGGGTAATATGTTAGAGAACATGTTACTGGAGACCCACTATGAGATCAAGTTCATGGTCATGTGTCACAACTGATCTTGATTATAGTAGTGTCATTAGCTGATTCCTTTGACCTGAGGTCACCATTGATTCCAGGATGAACTCATGTTGTGCTTTGACGCAGTCAAACGCTGCTCGTAACAGAGTAGTTATAAAGGCTGTGATTGGGTACAATACGACTCATGTCTTGGGATGTGAGTGACAGATATGGGATTTTGTCCCTCTCTATCAAGAGAGCGATATCACTGGGCCCCTCGATAAGTAAGACTGTTAAATGCATGGCCGTGCTCAAATAATTGATAGAGTATCAATTGATTTGTCTAAACAGTTTACTTTGAGATCGAGAAAGCATATGATTAATTATATAAGATTGACAAGTGTACCATGTCTTATGATTAATCATGATATCAAAGAGACAAAAGGGAATATGACATTCTATAAATAGGTATTGGATCATTCCAATCATGTTAATTGGGTAGTCGTAATGGCTTGCTAGAGTCCGCTTGTGACCTATAAGGACATTATGGTAATTTCCTTATTGCCAATTAATATGAACCTATGGGGTCACACACAAAGAGCAAAATGAAGTTCATCTTTTCGGGTATAAATTATTATTGGATAATAATTTATGAATGAGAAAGAGAATAAATATATATAGTGATATATATTTATATATATATGTATATGTGAATATTAATATGATTAATATTGCATAAGGTATGCCACATATTATAATTAAATTATATAGAGATATAATTAATTATAATATTGTATATACATATGTGTATTATGGAGAATTGGTTTGATTTAATATTAATTGAGAATTAATATTAAGTTGTGTGGGTTAATTTATAATTATAACTAATAGGTGTATTAGGTTATAATTATAATTAAGTTAATGGTTATATAAATGGAAATATAACCTAAACCTAATATAAGAAAATTTTTTTCAGCCACACAATAAGAGGAATTCGGCAGACACAAGAGAGGAGTGTGGCAGCCAGTTTTTCTCCATCTAAACACCAAGAAAAATTTGATTTTTCGGTCTCTCTCTCTCGTTCGAAGAATCGTTCTTCAATCCCGGCGCTAGCACGCGGTGAATCAATTGCTCCGTGTGGATCAACCGTAGAGGGAAGCTAATTTGGTTCCTTTGATTCAAAACCTACAAAGAATTAAGGTAATTCTTTAACCCTCTTTCCGATTCAATGCAATGTACATGGGTCCTTGGTGGGGATTAATCCTTTTATTTCCGCTGCACATTTTGTTTTGTGCGATTAATTCTCCAACAGTGGTATCAGAGCCACTTGTGCATTGGTTGAATTGGATTTGTTATTTTGATTAGATCAAAATGCATGTTAGGGTTTGTGTGTTTTGATTTAGGGTTCTTTTGTTATTGTGAATAACAAATTGAAATTTGATTTCAATGTTGATCATTATGAATGATTTGTTCTGTTATTGTGAATAACTATTTTGAATTGATTTGGAATTGATCATTGTGAATGATGTGTTTCTTCAATTGTTTTGCTCATTTGTGCACTGGAAATCGTTTCCAGATATGAGTTCAGTTCCGAACTCGTCGGCGTGCAGGTGCTGTACGCCGTGTTAACATGCTGTGCACGCCGTGTGCTGTCTTTGCACGGCGTGCAACTGGAAATTGTTTCCAGTATTGGCTTTCAGTTCGGAACACGACGGCGTGCAGGCTCTGCACGCCGTGCAAACATGAAGTGCACGCCGTGTGATGGTTTGGCACGGCGTGCAACCGGAAATTGTTTCCGTGTGTGCTGAGACACAGCGAGGAACACGGCGGCGTGCAGGTGCTGCACGCCGTGCAAACCGGTTTTGCACGCCGTGTTCCCTTGGTGCTGCCGTATAGAAATTGTTTCTACACATTTAGCTTTTCAAATCAATTCCTCAATGCAATAAGATTGTATTTTGCCTTTGAACCCTAAATCTTGTAGATGTAAAATTATTGTGATAATTTTATGCATGGTGTTGTGGTATGGTTTTGGACCCTTGGATGTTTTTTTATTTTTCTTTTGGTTTTGGTGAATGTAAGGTTTTATAAATACGGCCTGCGAGTCGTTTGTATTTATGTAATCTTATTTTTCTAGATAAATTGTATAGGATGCAATTTATTGTTTGTAAATTTTATTTACTAGAAAATTGTATAGGATACAATTTTGTAAAGTATGTAAATCCATGAGATGGTGCCAAGGAACAAAGACGTGAAGACGGATCCAAGGGATGCGGCTGTGCTGCGACCATGCGATGGTTACAACCACCTAGGAAATGGCCTTGTTGATTTTCATATTGGCCTATGAAAATCAATGTAGATAAAACCATACCATAACACGGTTTTGAGTCTTATGCATGTTATATTTATTTTATGCCATAAGATGCCATGTTAATAAATATTGCTGCATGTTAGAAATTATTTTGCATGTGATGCAAATGTTAATATATATGTATGTAAATGCATGTTTTGATACATTTAAATGCCATGTGATGCCATGCTAAATATTCAATATGCATGCTAGATGAATGTATGACATAGGATGCCATGCTAATTAGTATTAACAAATGTATGTTTAATATTAATGCCATGAATTGTATGAGATACAATTTAATCACAGGATTTTATAAACCCTAAATAAACTTATGAAGTTTATATTTTTGCCACCCAATTACGTATAACACTTGTCAAGTACTATGTTCGCATCATGGTATACCGCCAGGGCGGGTACGCATGTTGTGACCTTAGCGAAGCAATAATATGAGAAAAGGTGATTCTCATTGTGTTGTAATTGGTTTAACTAAAGGGTTAATCAAAAAGGTGTTTGAGCCCGAGGCAAAGATGAGATGAGTAACATACAATTAAATTTGATATATGATATCATGCATCTCATAAATTAGAAGAGTTGCATAATGATGCAATTGGCAAAGAAGTGCACATCCAAAATATGTTTAAATGGTTTAAAGCATGATTTTGAGTCTTTGCCTACCGAAATTATATTTAATCATAGGGACATGCCAAAGCAGTGCTATGGTTAAGTATGGATTTTGGATCTTCACCCACTTAAATATTTTAAAGGGTTTTATAATTTAAGTGGGAGCATTTAAATAAAAATCTTTACACGCTTTATTATAGTTATGATTGCTATTACCATGATATCGATTGTTATTGAACTTTGAGAATTGTTCTCAAATCAAAAGGAGTCATATGTTCTCAATAATCCTTTTGCCCAATGAACCACTAGCAATTGTAACATGAGTATAAAAGATGCTTACTTGAAGCATCGAAGGGACTCTGTTTAAAATTTATTATCTTACACTTGCCACCAATTCTTCCGCACGTGGAAGTTTTACTTGAGGTATATGATACATCACAAATGGAAATGTTCCATCAGTTAGTGAGCAAGAAAAGATAAGTGTTTGAGGCAACAATTTCTCATTGGCCTCCAAAAGGCATTAAGATGTGATCTTGAATTCATTAATTGATAGTCATTGGTGATGAACTATCATTTGAATGACATGGAGAAAATTGTGAATTAGTTGCATAGGATGCAAAAGAATGTTAAGTTATCCATAAAGGATAAGCCCGCCTCGAATTGTGTGCTTATGGTTCAAAAGGAAAAGAATAAAAGGAAGGTCGAAAAGCATAAAGACCGAAAGGTTCGGGTGAAACATGTTTTAAAGGCCAAAGCTGTTGGCATAGAGAGATCTCCAAAAGAAGGGTGTTGCCATTTCTAGAATGAATCGTTCATTAGAATGGAAATAGTAAACCTTGTTTGGAGAACTATAAGAAGATGAAAGGCAGTAAGACTGCTACCTTAAGTATTTATTAACTATTCTACTCTTGTTTCTATATCAAAAGGTATTAGATACCGTTGTGAATCTCATATTAGTAGAATATGATGAATCGCAATTTGAATAGAAACCTTATGAAGGTGAAAGGTAGAATGCGAATAGGCAAGAGAAGCAAAGGTTGTTACTCAAAGGTTATGAACTTTTACATGTGAGTTGCGAACTCTTGTTGCCTATTGAGCTTGTTGGCTTGAGTAAACAAATTTTGTTTATTTTATAATTGTGAATTATAAACTTTATAAAGACATGATTATGAAATGTAAATTTACATAATTGTCTTTATATGTGGAGCCCATCTGTAACATAAATACTGTAAGGATCGAATCAAATAGTTGATTCAACCTATTTTGGCAGTGTCCTCTTGGAGACATAAGCAAAGTCGCATTACGAAACTCCATGAGAATGGACTTTTGGATTCATGAGATTGTGAATCATCTTGAATCATGCGAATGTTGTTATTGTAAAAGATGATAAAGTTGTTCTTTGCTAAAAGTAGTTAAAGAATAATCGATTTATTAAGCATTATACATATGGATGTATATGAATTATAAATCAACTACTAAAGGAGGTTTTAATACTTCATTACCTTTATGGAACTTTTCTCTAGATAAGAGTATCTAATGAAACACGAGTTTGGAACTTTTGAAGTGTTCAAAAGCTTGTAAAAGGAGTATGAAGTATCTTGACAAGATAGTAAAGTCATTTAGATATGATCCGAGTGGTGAATATTTGAGTCAAGATTTTGACAATCATCTTAGAAATTGTGGGACTGTCTCACAATTGACTCCTCCAAGTACGCCACAAAGGATTTTGTGTCGAAAAGGGAGTAATCGAACTCTATAAAGATATAGTTCAATCTATGATGAAGTCAAGTTGATCATCGTTTTCTCAAAAAATATGCCATTAAAGCAGCTGTGTATATCGTTCCGTCTAAAACAATTCATGAATCAACATATGAGATATGGTTGGGTAAGAGACCCAAATTGTTTCATTGAATAAGTTTAGGGCTGTAAAGCTTATTTCGAATAAGTTGGCACCTAAATTTAAATATCGTATTGTGGATTACTCAAAAGGAAAGTAGGAGTTGTTACTCCTGTGTTTCTTTGGGATACAAAGTAGTTGTAGCTAGAAATGGTTTCCCCTTGAAGAGGGAGTTAATTTCTAGTAGAGTTAGTGGGAGTAAGGTACACCTACAAAACTCGTAATTCACAAAAGTGACATTTAACGTTGAAGAGGAACGTGGAAATGGTTTCATGATCATTATTGAAATTACACAAGTCCAATGAAAGTCTAGTGGAATACGACATGATTAGGAGAGATATGGATTTCTCAAAATCATGATGTAATTTTACTAGATGAAGTAAGTCTTCTTTTATGAAGAAGCAATGTTAGATTTTGAATCTAATATGTGACTTGATGCTACAAAGGTTGAAGATAAGTCCATGTCTGACAATCAAAGTATAGACTTTGATAAGTCTTTTAGAAGATGCATATGCAATGGTTGCAAGTGAGTTTTCAAATTGAAAACCGATATGGACGGTGATCTTCAAGCTTATAAAGCACGACTGATGACTATAAGGATACGAACAAATTCATAGTGGGACTATGATGAAATCCTCCTTAGTCATTAATCATGATCAAGTCATATTGAGTTCTTGTTGCCATATCCGCATAATGTGATTATAAAATATGGCAAATGGATATCAAAATCTATTTTTTACGTGAAAACATGATTGAGGTTGTGTACGTGACACAACCCAAAGTTTTGAGCATCCAAAGAATTCAAATAGCGTATGCAAGTTTTTCAAAGATTCTCATAAGGATCGAAACATGCATCAAATAGTTGGAATCATAGTTTTGATAAAGAAATCAAATGGTTTGATTTTATCAAAAGGATGATGAATCTTGTGTTTCAAAAGGATCAGTGGGAGCATATCGGTATTCCTAATGCTATATGTGGATGACATATGGCTTGTTGGAAATAACATTCTTACCTTACAAGAAGTAAAATCTTGGCTAAGAAAGTAATTTCAGTTAATGTTATAAGCATGACTGCCTGTATTCTTGAAATTGGAATCTATACAGATAGATCTAAAAGAATGTTTTGGCTTAAGTCAAAGCATTGAAAGCGTTCAATATAAAAGACTTAATAGAAGCTTGCTTATGTTAACTGTGTAAATAGTTGCACATATACAACTGATTGCAATTAGTTGCAATATATCAGTCGAGATCTAGTATTCTCTTAAAAAGAGATGTTATGATTTTGAAAGGTTCAAAATAAAACGATATAGCTAAATATCTATAATAGTAGTCAAAGTATATTGTTACATATGATGTAAAAGAAATTTTGGATGAAATGTTCATCACAAAATGTTATGTTTTGTTCTAAGCATTGCCTATCCTGTGAGACTATTGTAGGGACAATAGTTCAATGCGTAAGAACCTTGTATGACACAAGCATATACTTAGGCGTCTTTCACTAATTTAGAGAGGCTGTCTCTAAAGAAAGAGTGAAAATGTGTAAAGTAGCAACGGAAGCGAAAATTAATAATTCACTGACAAAGACTCCTGCACGAGTGAATACATGAAGGTCATGTAGGTCAATGGGTATAAGATACTTGTATGATTGGCCATAGTGCAAGTGGGAGATTGTTGGAGATTGTGCCCTAAGGCCAATATTGGATTATGTAATTTGACTTCTAAGATTAATCTAATGTAGATTAATATTGTCATTTATGTTTGTATGTTAGCATTTATGATAAGTATCCATGAATAAATCGTGTTATTCTAAACATCCCTAGTCGATTGTTATTATGGGAATAATAACAAACTAAGACTAGTGTGAGTGATAATGGATATTCATAAGATGAATATAGTGTATACAGATACAGATTATACTCACGGGTAATATGTTAGAGAACATGTTACTGGAGACCCACTATGAGATCAAGTTCATGGTCATGTGTCACAACTGATCTTGATTATAGTAGTGTCATTAGCTGATTCCTTTGACCTGAGGTCACCATTGATTCCAGGATGAACTCATGTTGTGCTTTGACGCAGTCAAACGCTGCTCGTAACAGAGTAGTTATAAAGGCTGTGATTGGGTACAATACGACTCATGCCTTGGGATGTGAGTGACAGATATGGGATTTTGTCCCTCTCTATCAAGAGAGCGATATCACTGGGCCCCTCGATAAGTAAGACTGTTAAATGCATGGCCGTGCTCAAATAATTGATAGAGTATCAATTGATTTGTCTAAACAGTTTACTTTGAGATCGAGAAAGCATATGATTAATTATATAAGATTGACAAGTGTACCATGTCTTATGATTAATCATGATATCAAAGAGACAAAAGGGAATATGACATTCTATAAATAGGTATTGGATCATTCCAATCATGTTAATTGGGTAGTCGTAATGGCTTGCTAGAGTCCGCTTGTGACCTATAAGGACATTATGGTAATTTCCTTATTGCCAATTAATATGAACCTATGGGGTCACACACAAAGAGCAAAATGAAGTTCATCTTTTCGGGTATAAATTATTATTGGATAATAATTTATGAATGAGAAAGAGAATAAATATATATAGTGATATATATTTATATATATATGTATATGTGAATATTAATATGATTAATATTGCATAAGGTATGCCACATATTATAATTAAATTATATAGAGATATAATTAATTATAATATTGTATATACATATGTGTATTATGGAGAATTGGTTTGATTTAATATTAATTGAGAATTAATATTAAGTTGTGTGGGTTAATTTATAATTATAACTAATAGGTGTATTAGGTTATAATTATAATTAAGTTAATGGTTATATAAATGGAAATATAACGTAAACCTAATATAAGAAAATTTTTTTCAGCCACACAATAAGAGGAATTCGGCAGACACAAGAGAGGAGTGTGGCAGCCAGTTTTTCTCCATCTAAACACCAAGAAAAATTTGATTTTTCGGTCTCTCTCTCTCGTTCGAAGAATCGTTCTTCAATCCCGGTGCTAGCACGCGGTGAATCAATTGCTCCGTGTGGATCAACCGTAGAGGGAAGCTAATTTGGTTCCTTTGATTCAAAACCTACAAAGAATTAAGGTAATTCTTTAACCCTCTTTCCGATTCAATGCAATGTACATGGGTCCTTGGTGGGGATTAATCCTTTTATTTCCGCTGCGCATTTTGTTTTGTGCGATTAATTCCCCAACAGTCACCGATCCAGAATCTATCAAGGAGCACATTTTCAGTTTTTATAAGTCGCTTTTTAGTGAGGCTGTATCGGTCCCCTTCACCTTGGCTGCTCTAAATTTTACAAAAGTCTCTGAGGATCTGAACAGGTTCCTAACCGCCCCTTTTAGTGAAGAGGAAGCCTGGGAAGCTGTTAAGGCTTGCGGAGAAAACAAGGCTCCCGGTCCGGATGGTCTAAATTTTTTCTTCTACAAGAGAGCCTGGCACTTTATGAAATCTGAAATTCTGAAGGTTATTGATTCTTTTTATCACCGGGGAGTGCTCCCGGCAACTCCGAAATCTTCTTTCACCACTTTGATTCCCAAAAAACCGGGTGTAACTTCCATCAGCAGCTTTCGGCCGATCTCTTTGATTCATGGAGTGTATAAAATAATCTCTAAGATGCTTTCTCGTCGACTTCAATCTACTCTACCTCAGATTATTTCGGGATGTCAATTTGCATTTGTAAAAGGTCGAAATATACATGAGTGCTCATTTGTGGCGTCGGAAATTGTTCACAACCTTAAAGCCTCTCATCGGCCTTCTTTCATTCTTAAATTGGATTTTAATAAGGCTTTCGATAGCATTTCTTGGAATTATCTCCATTCTATCTCTGAGAGCCTGGGTTTTTCTAGTACCTGGAATGCTTGGATGGAAACTTGTCGGGTTAATTCATCAACCTCTATTTTGGTAAATGGGATTCCTATCAAGCCAATTTATCTCAAGAAAGGGGTGAAGCAAGGAGATCCCTTATCTCTTTTTCTCTTCGTTATTGCAGTAGAGGGATTAAAGCAACTAATTGATAAAGCTCGGGAGTTAAATATTTTATCGGGATTCCACTCAGAAATTGACACCCAACCGCCTACAATCTTACAGTTTGCCGATGACACGATCTGTTTTCTTCCAGCAAACATTGACGAAATTTCCTCTTTTGTGCGTATTCTTCGGTGCTTTGAAATCATTTCGGGTCTTAGAATTAATTTCAGTAAAAGTTCATTAGTGGGATTGGGTGTTAATGAGGCTTTAACGGAGCTATGTGCCTCCAAAATCGGCTGCAAGGTTTCGAGTTTCCCTCTTCAGTATCTAGGTGTTCCTTTAACCCACAAAAAATTGACTATTCGGGATTGGAACCCTCTCATTCAGAAATTTGAATCGAAGCTTGCTTTGTGGAAGGGGAGTTGTCTTTCTTATGCCGGTCGTTTAACTTTGGTTAAATCGGTGTTGAATGGTCTTCCTGTGTATCTGTTGTCTCTTTTCAGAATGCCAAAAGCGATTTCTCAGATTCTTGAAAGCTATATGCGTAATTTTCTGTGGAAAGGGAACGCTTTTGCTCGGGGGCTTAATAATATCAGTTGGGAAAAGATTTGCAAACCGTATGGCCTTGGGGGTTTAAACATGCAAAGTCTTCCTCATAAAAACGTTAGTCTGCTTATGAAATGGGTTTGGAAAATAAAGGTCACTGATGAGTCTTCCTTATGGTTCAGAATATGTGTGGAGCGCAATGGTTTGAGTGATTGGAATTCCCTTCGCAATGGCCCCTCTCTTAATGCCTCTCATTTATGGCGAGGGATTATTTCTTGTTGTGTTATGGATGACAGATTCTGGGGGCTTTTCATGAATAACATCCGTTTTCAGGTTGGAAATGGTAGGAAAGTGAACTTTTGGAATAATGTTTGGATGGGGTCTTCATCTTTACGTAGCCGCTTTCCTACCCTCTACTCTTTAGCTGCTGATAAAATGGCGTCTTTGGCTGAAGTTCATGAGCAGATTTTTTCTGCTGTAGGCCGTCCCTTCTGGATCAGGAATTTGCGCCTAAACCATACAGCTCAGCTTCGAATGTTGACAGCCCTTCTTCCTTGCGAGTTATCTCGGGATGATGCCGATACCGTTATTTGGATTGGTCCTTCCAAATTAGCTTCCGGTTTCAGTCCTAAATCTTTCATTGATGTTTTGTTTGGCAACGAACCAAATTTTCCAGTTGCTACCCTCTTTCTTGCAATCCACAATACGCCTATATCGCCAAAGGTAAAGTTTTTCATGTGGACTCTTGCTCATGGCCGATTGCCTTCGCGCCTCTTTTTGGCCCATTTGAACATTTTGTCGGTTGAGGAGGCTGTTTGCCCTTTTTGTGACTGTGCTGAATCTCAAGATCACGCTATTTTGCATTGTCCGGATAGTTCAAAAATATGGAATGCTCTTTTTGCTTGGTTGGGCATTTCCTATGTTATTCCTAATACGGCTTCGGATTTTTTCTTACAATGGATGGCTTGTTTTAACAATACTAATCAGAAAAACTTCGGTAAAGCTCTCTGGATGACTATCTGCTGGAATATTTGGAAGAGAAGAAATAGGAAGATTTTTGAGAACGTGTTCCCTGCGGAGGACATTTTGTTTGATAGTATTTATCTGACTTGGTTCAATGTAAAGATTAGAGCTAGCGATTTTCCCTTTTCAGTTTCTGATGTCATTGTAAACCCGGCTTATCTCCTTTTGTAATTCTGACCTTTTCTCAAGGTCTTTATTTATATAGTTTTTTCGGGTTTGGCCTTGCAGGTTTCTAAAGGTGCCAACCTAGTTGGGATGTTTAGTCTCTTCTTGGTCAAATCCGAGTTTCTTTTCAAAAAAAAAAAAAAGAGAAAATAGTTGTATTTATGTTAACCTTCTGTTACCTATTAGACATTTGGATCTATTTAAAACCTCTTTATATTCCTGTTTTGGCTTCTTTTTCATAAATTTTAAAATGTGAGCTCCTTTACGGTATTCTACTTAATTTTTTTGAAATTATTTAATCTAATATTTATGGAAAATTATAAGTAATGTAAAAGTCTTGATAGCTATAATTTGTGCATATTCAATTTCGTATACCTGCGCAATTCACAGACACTGGTTTAGTAATAGCAAAAGAGGCAAAATAAAATAGAAAAATTTGATACGTAGCACCCATGTCTGCAAATGTGTCATACACATGGATGATATATCAGTGCTACATGTCATTTTTTTATTCGATGAAGCTATTGTGGCATCATGTTGACATTTCAAATTTGGTGTTGGCTTACACGTGATAATTTTGGCAATGATTTTCCACAAATCAGGTAATAATAGATTTATTGATAATGGAATTAAAGTTTAGTGACTTCGTTGATCCCTTTTGGTTAAAAAAAAACAAAAAAAGGAACACAACAAATCAAAAATCTCAAAAATACTCTATTTTCTTTACCCATGGGATTCCTCTTATTAATTATTAATTTGTTTTTACAAAACATTATTTATAACTGATTAGTTCAGAAAATAACCCATTTAATTCAAATAGTCTATCTAATTGATTCTGTAATGTGAATAAGGGTCAATTTAATGGCATCGTGGTACAAAACGTTACAATTCTATTCCTATAGTATAAAATCTAGCTCAATTTTACTAATTTTTATAAAAAAAATTTCTCCAAATTGGTAGTTGAATTTTGTTAGCATTAACTTCAAAAGGGGTATAATTGAATTATATTTTTTGTATAATGAAGGTGAAATTAAAAGGACTTATCTTAGAAGGGAAAAAAAAGGTGAACAATTATGACATTTTTTAGATCTACCAAAATACATAAATATTTTCCTCTATTTTACAAATTCAATGACTATCTCCCAATATTTTGCCTCCGTTATATTAATACATTCTCCATCTACTTTGAAGTTTTTTATATCCAAACTAATGATATGGTATATTATAATTTATGTTATTTGCATATTATGTTGAGTGAATATCCTAGCAGATTTGCTTTTGGGAAATGAAATTTTTTTGCATTATTCTAATTAATTAATTAATTAATTAATTAATGTAGCCATTGTGTGCACAAATATATTGCTCTATTGACCTTTTTTTTTTTTTTTGTGGTATCTAATTTTAAGATAGATAAAAATCTATCCCTCTTTAAGCCTTTTTAAACATAACTTCCTATTTAAGATCCCTTTGTCCATAATATATGTGGCATGTTTCTTTTGCAAATGGATGCTGATATTTTATTGTTTGGTAGAAAAAAAAAAAGTAATTCTCTTGTCGTCGGCTTTTAGTAATATTACTTTTTTCTAATAAAATTTTGGCTTATAAAAAATTCAAATAAAGAAATATTAGAGGATATTTTAGTAAATTAATAATATGTCACATCATTATTGGATAGAAAAACTTGGATGAAGGGAGGTATCAATATAATGGAGGTAAAACACAAAGAGATAATCATTGAATTAATAAAATATAAAAAGATATTCATGTATTTGGGTAAACCTTGATGTCATAATTGTTTACTCGAAAAAGAAAGATATATAAAAAAAAGTATTGGAATCAAAGCCATCTAAGTTGCTAATTTCCACCAAAGCATCCCTCCATTTCTGCAACTCAATTGCATAAATTCCTTTGAGATCTTGCACATCAGATGGATCTACTTGTAACAGTTGCTAATTTCCTACGAGCTTAACTGATCATTGGATAGAGATAGAGAATGAAAATTGCATAGAAGGATTTTGAACTTTAGTTTCTAATCCTAAGAAAGAAACAATTGGAAATATGACTGAGAGCTGCTTGATAGAATGATAAATAAAGAAATAATGTTTTCATTTTTACTGTAGATAATGCTTAGTTCAAATAAAGGAGTAATTAGATATTTGAAGAGTGAAACAAGGAATAAATTTCAGAGCATGAGTTTTTACGTATGTGTAAACATTGTAGTTTAAGGGGATTTAGAAGATGTTTATTATTTAAATTTATATGCTATAAACCAAATAAAATAGAATTATACAAAAAATTTGAGACGTTACAAAGTTTGATATAGATATTATGGGAGATTATAAATTTTTACTTTTTTTTACATGCAAAATACTCAAATATGGTATAATTTCATGTTAGAATCCTAGTTTAATTTTGCTCCATGTTATATATTTTAACTGAATTAATATAGAAAATACAGATAAAATTATTGATGAATTCTTTTAAATAAAAAGATTTAGTTAAATTAAAGTTCCTATATACATGGGCAATATTTGACGGTTTGTATCATAAAAATAAAGTTGCTATTTTTAAAAAATTTTGGAAGTAAAATTGACCATTTATTTCTCAAATTTTATTCTAAAAATGTTACTTAAACCAAGTAATCGTATGTTAATAAAAAATTAATTATTACTAGTTTTAAACCACTGCTTTGCTGGGGAGGAAATAAAAAATTTAGGTTTTGAAAAGTTGAACAGTTCATTATTCTAAGTGGATTTTGTTTCAAAGTTTTTTTTATTATTATTATTTTTCAAGATTTTCAATATAATTGATGGAGAAATGGAAAACAAATGCAATAGTGGTTTGAATTGAGCCCTTGATTGAAACTTGTATTTATGAAATGTTCAAAAGGGAGAAGCAGATGAGAGGAACTATTATTAGAGAAAGAGAAGATTACACGAAAAAAATTTGAGAGGTGAAATGGGAGGAGCATATCAGGGGAATTGTGAGTAACGAAGAAGAAGATTGGCGAGAGAAAGAGAGGACTGTAATCAAAAAATTTGAGAGATGAAACGGGAGGAGTACATGAGGAACATGTGAGTAACGAAAAAGAAGACTAACAGGTGAAGAGAAGACTGCAAGGAAAAAAATTTGTCCATGCTTTCACAAAATCCAATGGCTGATATTTTCTAAACGGAAGAAGAAAACTGAATAGGAAAAGAGAAGAAAATAAAGAAAAACTTTGTCAATATTTTGACCAAATCCAACGACTGAATTTTTTTCAAAAAAAAAAAAAAATCTAATAACAGCATAGCGGATAAAAAAAATTGAATGTCTCATGATGTTTGAAAAGAGACCGTTACACCTGGCTAGTGCCCGACCATTAAAAGTTCTAATCATATAATAAATTTAATATGCAAAAAATTCAGTTTTATATATATTTAATAATAAATTTGAAAATTTTTTCAGTGGAATACATATAAAGAAACAATTTATTCAGATACATACTTAATAAAAGAAAATAGTAATAATAAATATGAAATCATTGTTTTTAAAATTTTACTCAAACCTATAGTCATGTATTATGAATGTGCTATATTAAAATTAATTTTCAATAATTAAAAAAAACAAAAGAGCTATTTATTAATTTTCGATATATTAATATTTATTAATTTAGAGAATATACATATATATATAAAGCAATAAATTGAAGAAAATAAAAGGCAAAAAAAAAAATTGAAAATTAAATCAAAAGAAAAAATGGAAAAAAAAATGAAATAGAACATTGAAAACTTAAAACATACTCAAAGAGAAGGGTAAATAATTATAACCTCCCTGAGATTTGGTCAAATACACTAGTACCTCCCTGTGTTTTACATATCTAATTTATACCCCTTGCATCAATCACATATAACATGTTATTTTTGATACTTTCCTGATACTTTCCTAACTATTGGAAAAAAAATTCTGAAAAAATATATACATGTGGATATTGTTTCGAAGAGATAAAAAAAGGTAATAAAAACATTTTAAAGTGGTATGTCGAAAAAAGACCAAAAGGAGAGAGGTTTCTAGACAGAAACAGTCGTCCTTTAGTTATTTATGTAGACTCAAAATGACAAGTTTGATTCATAAAAGAAAACTGTTAAAGAAGGAGAAACCATACAAAATTTATAGAATTTTCACACATATAATTCACATCTATTCATCACTTTTCTAAGGAAACAACAACTTGTTATATCAAGATTATACTACAATGCTTACATTATTAGTTTGAGAAGAATTTACAACAGCCTTACTCCTCGTAATGATGAAGCCGTTTCTTGAATTGGTCTTCCACCATCTCTATCAGCTCTGTAGAAATATTGTGAGAAACCATACAAAATTTATAGAATTTTCACACATATAAGTCACATATATTCATCACTTCTCTAAGGAAACAACAACTTATGTGAAGATTATACTATAATGCTTACATTATTAGTTTGAGGAAGCTTTACAAAAGCCTTACTCCTCCTAATGATGAATTGGTCTTCCACCATCTCTATCAGCTCTGTAGAAATATTGTGATTAGTCATACAAAAGGCTCAGATACGGTATTATGAATTAGAAAGGAAAACTGAAAGAAAAAGGAGATAAATGAGGACTTACAAATGTAATTAACTGATCGATTTCCCGTAATCCAAACTACCAAGTTTTAAATCTAGATCCAAATGAACTACCTTCTCTTCCTCTAGATGTTTTCTCTTGGTCTCAAAATCTCGATCGTTATTTGGATCTGCCTCATCCTCTTGATGTTTTCCCTTGCTGTAATTTTTGTTGTGAAATATGGGATGAGCACCACACTCCATTATATAGTCATCATGATCAAATGAGACACCTTTTATATGTGTATGGTGAACGATTGCATTCCAAAGGAACACAGGACATCCTGTATTTGATAAGTACAGTTTCCCACGCTCTCCCATCGTAAAACGATATTCTGATGATCCATTTTCGTGTATTAAAACAGCCCTTGTCATGTAATAAACTGGGGCTCGACTAACGATACAAAAAATGAAATTAATGGGACGTACACGAGTTTCCATCTCCAGACAAATATAACTTCGACCAATATTACGATGCTTCATCCACTGGGGCGCTTCACTTCCTTCAATACGTAAACTTGGTTGCATCTGTAGCAAATTAAAATAATTAGGATTATATTTATTCTAAAATATGAATGTTGGGGAAATTGACCGTTTGTTTGTTTGGGGTTATTGTAGTAAAGTAAGGTAGGTATCAAAATATATCAATGTTTGTTTGGAGATGTAAATGAGGAGTAGAATAGTTCATGGTAAATCCATGAGCTAAATGGTGTAGTTTTTTAACACCCCAAATTCGGGTGTTTTCAAAATGAAATATGTTATTAGTAAGTTAATCTTCATCCTTTCTATTATTTCCATTCAAAATTTTAAGTTTCATTGTAATTTTTATATAACTTTATATTATTAAATGATGAATTTACATTACCATGAAACCAAACACAATATGCTATTTGATAGACCATTATTATATCACACAATATACTATTTGATAGACAATTATGAACCCCTAAACCAAACAAAATACCTTAGTTGGCTGATTCTCCACTGCCCATAGATATTGCTCCATAATTGATGATGCCACCTGCTTTAATTTGTGGCAACCATCTAAGCTTACACAGGTCCCTGGAAACACGAACGGAGTTGCCAATATTTTCAGAGATCTGCAATTACTTGCAACTAAAAATTCAAGATTCGACGGAAGAGCTGTCAAAGATTCAAGGTATTCACAAGAGTGTAAATTAAGCTTCACCAGTTTCTTCAAATTTCTTATGGACAATGGCAATTCTTCTAAACCACTATCAGATGCATCAAGCTCCTCTAAAGATTCTAAATTCCCAAAATCCTCTGGCAGTTTCTTCAGGTTCCGACATCCAGCCAAATTAACTCTCTTAACAGATATTAAATTGCAAATGCTACTTCGCAGATCTCTTAGACCACTCTCAGATGCATCAAGCTCCTCTAAAGATTCTAAATTCCCAAAATCCTCTGGCAGTTTCTTGAGGTTCGAACATCCAGTCAAATCAATTCTCTTAAGAGATATTAAAGATTCAAGGTATTTACAAGAGTGTAAATTAAGCTTCACCAGTTTCTTCAAATTTCTTATGGACAATGGCAATTCTTCTAAACCACTACAAGATGCATCAAGCTCCTCTAAAGATTCTAAATTCCCAAAATCCTCTGGCAGTTTCTTGAGGTTCCAACATCGAGTCAAATTAACTCTCTTAAGAGATACTAAATTGCAAATGCTACTTGGCAGTTCTCTTAGACCACTCGACTTTAAGTTCAATTCTACAATGCTAAATGGAATTTCTGGAAGATGAGAAAGACTTGTGCATCCTTCTACATCTAATTCAGTAAGCTTTTTCAGATTTTCTAAAGACGATCCAATTTCAACCAAACTTCGACACCATGTCAAGCGTATAACTACAAGATTAGGAGCCATAGCCAAATCTGAAACTCTGATTAGATGACCGTTCAAAGAAAGATTCAAGAATTTTAAATTTTTAAGAGGCTGTAATGAAAAGGAAATAATAATTAATTAGATACGACACTTGAAAAATTAAATACATTATAACAAAATTTTAATTTAGAAAAAAATAAGCATATCAAATTGTACCTTATTCCAAACAAGTCCTTTAAGCAGGGAATTCGTCAGTTTAAGCTCAACAAGTTTCTCTGGATTGTAATTGGATGGCCAATAATGCAATGGGTAACAAATCCATTCGAGATACATAATACTGTCAGGAAGATATTCAAGGTCCTTGGAACACTGTGCTTCGTCACAAAATAAACTACTTAAACGGAGGAATCTGAGTTTGCACATTGGAATGAAAGCTTTAGGGTTGATATCCATCACACCAAAACCACAATATCCTAGTGATATGGCTTCCACATCTTTAGTCCCCTAAGTTAAAGGGAAAAAAAAAAAACAGAGTTGGATTCGAAACAATACATTCAAATACCTCTAAACAAAAACCAAAAAGTAGTAGCTTACCCTGTTTCTAGTCAATACGTCTCTGATGTCATCAACTTTCCATAACCTGCTTTGTTGTTGTTTGTTTTCTTTTTCCTGCTCAACAATCTCTTTCCCCATCTGCTCAAGCAAGTCATGCATTGTAATTTCTCCTTCTTCTACTTTTAGGAGAGATTTATCAATAAGTCGATCTATTCCAATGCTAGCATGGAAACCACAGGCACCTAGCATCCGTTCCACATCAGCCCTCCTTTTACCTTTAAAGAAGCATGCTATATCAAGAAAAATATTCTTTTCATCCCGATCAAGTCCATCAAAGCTTATTCTCAGAATTTTTTGAATTTCTAAAGGACTAATAGTATTAAATTTTTTCAATGCTTCTTCCCAATTTGTTGTTGCTTTGCCTCTAAGTTGACAGCCTAAAACAACAAGAGCTAGTGGAACACCGTGGCAATACTTTACTACTTTTTCTGATAACTTTCTATGCTCTTGTTGGGGATCACTTGGGCCAAATGCATGCCAACTAAAGAGTTGGAGAGCTTCAATTTCCTTTAATTGTTTGGCTTCATATATATCACTTTTCATTTTCACAGCTTTTAACACTTGTGAATCTCTACTTGTTACAATGATTCTACTCCCTGGAGCAAATGAATCCGGAGAATACAAACCGCTAGTATCCAGTAAATCTTTTAATTGCATACAAGTATCCACGTCATCTAAAACAATAAGGACTTTTTTACGTTTGAGCCTTCTCCGAATAGAGTGATCAATTGGATGAGATGAATCTACCTTTACATCTTTGTCCCCTAATAGCTCAGGAACAAATTTCTCTAGTAATTTGTTTAGTCCATCCGTGCTCAATGTCTCCCTTACATTTGATAGAAAGCAATGACCATCAAATTTCTTCTTAACTCTTTCGAATACTTTACTAGCAATGGTTGTTTTGCCAATGCCTCCCATTCCCCAAATTCCAACCATTCTCACATCATCTATCGAATCAATGCATAATAACGACTCAACATCGTTTATACTTGAATCAATTCCAAATAAAGTATCGTTATGTGAAATGTTTGGACAATTCTTACTTAATATCTTCGAAACTTCAAGCACAATGGCGTCAATTAATTTGGCATCATTTCTGATCACAAATAAAAAAATAAATAAATGACAACTTATGATAAAAACACAAAAATATATAAGTTCTTTGAAATAAATATTAAAGTACGCATTAATACATTTTTCAGAATGTAATAACCAATGTATATGATTGCAATCATGAAAATGAGAAAAACAAGGTAAAAGAAAATTTCCTATTTTTATCAAAAGTAATTAGTTGTGGGCTCGAGTTAATTCTAAGTTCCATTAGACAATGGATATTATACAAAACTATACACATTTAGATGTTATTTTTTATTTTTCACCCCTAATATTTTAGTTTTAATTTCTAACATTTCAATATTACACTTTTGTGCATCTTTTCTTTTTCTTATTACTTAATGCATATTATATTATTTTTGTCTCAATCCTCTCTTTATGTGTGTACTCTACCTCCTCATGAGCCCCATTACTTTTCTCCTTCTTTTTTTATAATTTTAATATAATTTCACATTTATCTTTCAACCTATTTCGTCATATCACTTTACAAAGTTTTTTTCGTTTTTTCTTTTCTTTTCGAAATGAAATCTATATTTACATATTTTTTTCCAATTTTTTTAAATGGTATAAATATGGTATCTTATGATACTTTTTTTGTTGTTTATACTTTATATTATGTTTAAACCTTCCTAATACCACATTTATTCCTTCATAAGACTGTTTTTGTTGTTTATAGCATATTTATACTTTTTCCATATGTATATAATTTTTTCCTTTGTTTTTTTAATGGTATTTTATGATTTTTTTTTAATGGTATTTTATGATACTGTTTTGTTATTTATATTTTATATCATTGTTATACTTTCACGATCCCATTTTTATACATTCATGAAATCATCATGATACCTTATGATACTTTCATAAAGTTATTGAAGTAGTATTATAAAGGTATAAATATGGTAAAAAAAATAAAAAGTCTCATCAGGATAGAAACATAAAATTAGTCTCATAATGGTATAAAATGTTTATACCATTAAAAAAAGTGGAAAAAATATATAAATATGGATTTAATTTCAAAGAGAAAAAATACGAGAAAAACTTTGTAAAGCAACATGATTAAAAAATGAACGAATTGAGTAATAAATGTGAAATTCTATTACAATTCTATTACTTTTTTTTTTAATTATTATTTAATATAAAAAGAGTGTAATAATTTCGAAAGTTTTTTTTAATATTTAAGTAATTTTGAAAGTTAAAAGTGTATAACTGTTTTTTTTTTTTTTTTATCGGTGGGTGATTTTGTAATAAAAAAAAGTTCTTAGTATAATTGTGTAAGCATCCCTTAGACAATTATCATAAACCTGATATTATATTTAAAAGGGATAAAACCCCTTAGAATGAAGCATCAATAATCTATAATAAATTTATAATTGCCGAAACATTAAGATTTGTGAAAGCATACCACATCTGATAAAAAAGGCAAAATACATTTTAAAACTATTGCTCTTTTTATCAAAATTGCAATTCAGTCTTTGATTAATTTTTTGAATACATTGAGTACCTAATTTTTTATTTTAATATTATTAGCCCTAAACTCGATTTTGTATTATGTCTGTATAACAAGCACTATTAAATAACATGACCAATAATATTTTAATACATAACAAAATTTAAAAAAATTGTTTGGATAAGAAAACAGATTTGGTTTACAGTTTCAAACAATAAAACCATGTAATTTTTTAAAATATTTAGAAATATTTGTTCCACAGTTCCGTTGCTGAACGATACCTATTATATATACACAAAAATAAGTCGAGTTTAGAGCTATAATATTGAAATGAAAATATCGGGTATTTTTAATATGTTTAAAAAATTTGATAAAATAGCCGGTTACAGTTTTGATAAAAATGAAGGGGCTTAGAATGTGTTTGGCCTTTAAAACCATTTTCTGCAAAATATGTTTTCATTGTTGGTTGTAAAATAGATGATATTATATTTAAAATTCAGACAAAAACAAAAGAAAGCACCAAATTTAAACTCAGAAAATTAATGAATTAAAAAAACATAATTCTCCTAATTGATAAATCCATTTAATTCAAAAGAAAGACATACCCAAAATTGTTTGAATCGAAGCCAGATAAGTTGCTGATTTCCACCAAAGCATCTCTCCATTTCTGCTCTTTATTTGCATAATTTTCTCTAAGAAGTTGCACATCAGATGGATCAACTTCATAGAAAACAGGTACTACTATCTGTTTACCCTCTTTCCTGCTTTTCTGTATTTTCTCAAGTTCTTCCAAGCACCATTCCGATTTTGGATAGTTATGGGAGAATATTACGAGTGACAGATCAGATTCTTCAATTCTTCGGAAGAGGCTTCCACTGATTTCTTTGCCTCTTTCAAGACCGTCATCAATGAAAGCATGAATTTGTTTTCTTTGCAAAGCAGCGAAGAGATGGCACAGAAATCTGTGACGAACATCAGATCCTCTGAAACTAATGAATACTTCATACTTCTCTCCTTCATGATTTCGGTCCGTAGAAGAAGAAGAAGCAGCCATTGATACCCAAAAGCAAAGATCAGAACTGTAATCTGCAGACACAGATTATCAAATTATCGTCTTTATAGGAAATAATGGGAAATTTAAACTGAAATTTCTTGTCACGAAGTTGGGAAATTAAGAGATCGGAATTGAGATTTCAGAGATATAAAGTATGAAAATGAGGAAAGATTAATACAAAAGAGAGGCAAAATATAAGAGAAAATTCAGGCGGAAATAAAAGAAATTTCCATGAATTGGGAACGCAACTTACCAAGTATTAATTGAACAGGTTCAGAGTCGACCAAGAGTTGACTTGAGGAGAAAATTCAGGCGGAAATAAAAGAAATTTCCATGAATTGGGAAGGCAGCTTACCAAGAATTAATAGAACAAGTTCAGAGTCGACCAAGAGTTGACTTGAGGGACTAATAAACACAATCACAAAACGAGAAGGAAAAACGACCCAAGAGATAAGAGAGATGGGCCACTTTATGATGGATGTATCCATAAGGCCCATCAACCTCATTTCTAAAACAACTTTTCACGTTGGGGTTTTTAGGAAAATACTTATATAATTTGGCCCTTTTTTTTTTTTTATTTATGTGAAACGAAAAAATAGACAGAAATACTCTATAAATTTTTTCAAAATTTTCCAATTAAGTGATTTGTGGATTCCAGTACTTTCCTTATCATTCAATTTTAGATTATTTTTTTCGTTCCTGTTTTCTCTTCGAAATTATATATATATATATATATATATATATTCATCTTTGGTTTTTATATCAAATAACGTATAAACAACATATAATCAATATATCAAGAGTGTATCAATATAGTATATGACGACAAATGCATATATAACAATATATAAATATAAATAATGTATCATAAATCATAATCAAAGGAAATGTATCTGAGGTCACAGTATTACAAATGTAAAATCACAGTATTACAATGTATCATAGCAGTATCTAAGTTCATACATGAATTCATAATAAACAGTATCACAATGTGTCATAGCAGTATCAGATTCTTGATTGTCAATTCATCTCTCAAGTTGTTTAATGCATGTAATGTTAGTTGTAGGAAATTGAAATACAATTTATATAATTAAATTGCAGATTACAAGAAACTGAAATGAAGTAAATTTAAGAACATAAATAAGACCAAAATACTTTTCAACCTTAACAACCAAATAAGCAGTAGAGCCGAGGCCTGAAATCGCAGTCTCCTTAAGACAATTATCTACCCGTAATTGGCGATTTGTCTCCCAGGATACAACAGCTCTCAAAAGCGAACACAACCGTGCAAAGTAATACTATCACCGGAAAGGAACAAAACAGAAAGCCTATTTCAAAGAGTCAAAATTGTAGAAAAGGAGGAAAGAAAAATTCGGAATTCTCAAGTGTTCTACAACTGATGGAGAGCAAGAAGAAATAGGCTTATAAAGGGAATTAATTAGATTAATGACATTTAATTGGATTAATTCTCTTATTAAGAGAATTTATTGTGCAGTTATTTTTTTCATTTAAAAATAAAACTGACACAATTAATTCTCTTATCAAGAAAATTTATTGTGTAGTTATTTTTCATTTAAAAATAAAACTGACACAAATTTGAAGAGGCTCAAAAATATGTGGAGAAAATTAGTAGGACTGGAGCAAAAATTAGTCAGGCCCATAGTGGCCCAATTCGGTCCGGCATTCGCAACGCCTATGTCGTATTTCTCTAAATATTCCATTTCATTAGGCTAACTTTGAGCAACAATTTCTCATTCACTACTTGTCCGTTTTTGGTAAATTATATACCGTTGGAAAGCTTACGTTACGTACTATACAATGACACTAATCATTTAATTAAATACGCTTCCTTTCCATAATATAATTTGGCCCAAATTTGACAAATAGTCACTAATATATAATCCAATATATTTGTCAAATTTCCAACAATCCCCCACATGAATGAAATTGATTGACAAAAAGAAAGATTAAAATCGAAGTGTTGATAGTAAACTACAGTCGATATTTGCATAGGATAGGTAGGCATCAACCCTTAAACCTTCCCTTGTGCTAGTATATTTATTTTACTGGCTGACTAGTAGACATGATGTCCTTGAACTATTCTGCCATGTGTGTAAACGATGATATACCTCACACAAATACCAACATAACATAGTTTTTGGTTCTCATGGTTATGTCCGTTATGGTCATGGACATCTCCTGGTTCTGTAAGAGTTTCAGATAACTAAGCCCCATTAGTTTCTTTTGAAGCGACCCCACTTCACTCTCACATAGGTGATCTCTTTTGCTCAAACTTTTGAAGCATAAAGAATCATTAAAAGCATAGCTTAACCTTTCCACGTTTTATCACTGTTTACATCACAGGAATGGACAAGGGGTTGACCCCCACAGTGACCTCACAAGGTCTATGCAATTAGGTTGTCCCATTGAACCTAGATCTTGGGATCTCCAGTCAACAAGGTTGGGTTTTCCTTCACATAGCGCCTTAAATATTTATGGGCTTTAGTCCCATTCCTCTTGATGTCTTTTCAACTTGATCTCGGTTTAAACCTTTGGTTAGCGGATCCGCAGTGTTATCCTTTGACCCTACAAAGTCAATAGAGATAACTCCCGTTGAGATCAGTTGTCTAACGGTATTATGACGATGACGCATGTGTCTCAACTTACCGTTGTACATAATGTTATGTGCTCTTTTAATCGCTGCTTGATTATCGCAATGTATACAAATTACGGGCACAGGCTTTGGCCATTCTGGAATATCTTCTAAGAAATTCCGTAACCATTCAGCTTCCTCTCCAGTTTTATCCAAGGCTACAAACTCAGCTTCCATAGTGGATCTAGTTATAATCGTTTGCCTTGAGGATTTCCAGGACACTGCTCCTCCTCCTAGAGTGAACACGTACCCACTTGTACCTTTAGAATTCTTGATGTCAACTATCCAACTGGCATCAGAATACGCTTCTAGTACCGCAGGTTCTCTCGTATAGTGTAAACCATAATTACGAGTACATCGCAAATACCTTAGTATTCTCCCGATAGCTACCCAATGAATCTTTCCTGGATTACTCGCATATCTGCTTAAACTACTTACAGTGTAAGCAATATTTGGTCTTGTACAACTCGAAAAGTTACATCAGACTACCTATAATCCTAGCATACTCCACTTGGTCTATGCCTTCACCTTTGTTCTTGGACAAATGTTGACTAATGTCCAACGGAGTTTTGGCTATACCAGAATCATCCTTGTTAAACTTATCAAGTATCTTGTCGAAGCTCTTCATTATTCTCAACTTCGTCATGTTGACCATCTTGACTGTCAACTTCAACAGTCTCACGAGACCGTTTAGATCTCGACCCCATATTATTTTGTTTGCATGGAAACACGTTTTCAAAGAACGAGGCGTCCTTTGACTCCATTAATGTATTCTTGTGTGTTTCCGGGTTTTTAGATTCATGCACAAGAAACCGATACGCGTTACTGTGTTCCGCATATCCAATGAAAATACAATCCACTATCTTCGGGCCTATTTTCATTCTCTTAGGTAATGGGGCCATTACCTTTGCAAGACACCCCCACACTTTCAAGTAATTGTAAGAAGGTTTTCTACCTTTCCATAATTCATAAGGGGTTTTGTCTTGTTTCTTACGGGGTACCTTGTTTAAAAGGTAATTTGCTGACAACACAGCATCCCCCTAGATGTTTTGTGGTAACCAAGAACTGGTTAGCATTGCATTCATCATTTCTTTTAAGGTATGATTCTTTTGTTAAGCTACACCGTTAGATTGAGGAGAGTACGGTGGTGTTACTTCGTGAATAATACCATGTTGGGAGCAAAACTCGCCAAATGGTGCAACATATTCACCACCACGATCACTTCTTACCACTTTAATCTTTTTATTAAGTTGGTTTTCTACTTCTTGCCTATAGAGAACAAATTTCTCTAAAGCTTCATTTTTGCTTTTAAGCAAATACACATAACAATATTTTGTGCTATCATCTATGAAGGTAATAAAATATTTATTTCCTCCCCTTGATTGAACAAACTTCAAGTCACAAATATCTGTGTGTATAAGATCAAGTGGTTCTGAGTTTCTTCCAACAGAATGAAATGAGGATCTTGTCAATTTTGTCTCTACACAAATTTCACATTTATGGTTTTTATCAATTTGAAAGATGGGATATGATTCAAGTTAATTAAATGTCGCAACGTATCAAAATTAACATGTCCAAGTCTACTATGCCATAAATTAGAAGACTCAATAATATAAGCAGAAGAAAAATTATTCTTATTCATTTCAATTGAATTTGATTTACAAGAGATGTAATTAAATTTGAACATGACATTACATTCATATCCCTTGCTCGCATACATACCCCCTTTAGACAAAATAAATTTCTGAGACTCAAAAACCATCTTGAAGCCATGTGAGCTCAAGAGGCTCCCAGAAACCAGATTCTTCCTTATTTCAGGAACATACAAGACATTTTGCAGCTTTACTTCTTTCCCAGAAGTCATTTTCAGAATGACAGTTCCATGTCCCTTGATCTTTGAAGTAGCAGAATTGCCCATGTAGAGATTCTCTGCTTTCTTTGTAAGAGTCAATCCAGCAAAAGACCCTTTGTCATAGCAAATGTTGCGTGTAGCACCCGTATCAAGCCACCATTCTCGTGGATTTGAGTCAACCAGGTTGACTTCAGAAATCACTGCACACAGATCGATGTCAGACACATCTCTAGCAATTTCTTCCACAGCATTTGCCTCCATTTTGTTGACCCTTTTTGGCAGCCTACAATCAAAGGACTTGTGTCCCATTTTATTGCAATTGAAGCATTTTCCATTAAACTTTGGTTTCTTGGAAATGCCCCATTTAGGTCCCAAATTGGACTTGGATCCAGCAGGCTGTTTGGCCTTCTTGGGGTCTTTCTTGACCTCTACAACATTGGCTCTAGCCATAGCTTGATTAGCAGCAACAGAAGATTTCCTCTCTGATCTTTTATTGTCTTCTTCAATACGAAGTCGGACAATTAGATCCTCAACAGACATCTCTTTCCTTTTATGCTTGAGATATTTTTGAAATCAATCCAACTAGGTGGCAATTTCTCAATGATTGCAGCCACTTGGAAGGTTTCACTAGTCTCCATCCTTTCAGCTTGCATCCCATGGATCAAAAGCTGGATTTCTTGCACTTGACTCATAGCAGATTTGGAATCAACCATTTTGTAACTAAGGAATTGGCCTACTAAGTATTTCTTACCACCCGCATCCTCAGTTCTATACTTCCTATCCAAGGAGTCCCATAATTCCTTTGCAGTTCGTTTAACAGTGTAAACCTCATACAAATCAGGAACCAATCCATTCAGAATGTGGTTTCTACAAAGGAAATCCAAGTGATTCCAAGCATCAACAGCTAATTGAATAGAAGGATCAACCACACCCTCGGGAACAACAGGAGGATCTTCTTTCAGCAGCCTATGATATTGCATGCTAGTCAAGTAGAAAAGCATTTTCTGCTGCCACATCTTAAAATTCATTCCATTGAATTTTTCCAGCCTTTCAGGTACTGTTACTGTATGAACCCGAACCAGCTACAGGACTGTTAGGCAAAACAAGCCTAGAACCACTAGTACCATTTTGTCCATGTTGGTTATTCTGGCCTTGGCCAGTTTCAGAACCATTGCCTCCAATAGGTGGTACAATATCAGCCATTTTTCAATCTGAAATTTCAAACAAACAAAGTTAGTGAAATTTCATAATCAACAAAACAAATACAGAAAATAAATCATAAAATAAGAACTGTTAATATAGAACAAAAAATGTTCGAACAGTCCAACAGAATCCAGTAATAGGTCTAAAGAATTTGTCCAAATGTTTAGGTATAAAATTATCCAGAATGTCAAGGTATTAAATATCCAAAATGTCAAGGTAATCCTGCAAAACTTAACCAAGTACTACGTATAATTGTCTTAAGATTGTTAGTTGCAGGAAATTTATATAAGTAAATTGCAGATTACAAGAAACTGAAATGAAATAAATTTAAGAATATAAATAAGACCAAAATACTTTTCAACCTTAACAACCAAAAAAGCAGTAGAGCCGAGGCTTGAAATCGCAGTCTCCTTAAAACAATTATCTACCCGTAATTGGCGATTTGTCTCCCAGGATACAACAGCTCTCAAAAGCGAACACAACCGTGCAAAGTAATACTATCACCGGAAAGGAACAAAACAGAAAGCCTATTTGAAAGAGTCAGAATTGTAGAAAAGGAGGAAAGAAAAATTCGGAATTCTCAAGTGTTCTACAACTGATGGAGAGCAAGAAGAAATAGGCTTATAAAGGGAATTAATTGGATTAATGACATTTAATTGGATTAATTCTCTTATTAAGAGAATTTATTGTGCAGTTATTTCTTTCATTTAAAAATAAAACTGACACAATTAATTCTCTTATCAAGAGAATTTATTGTGTAGTTAATTTTCATTTAAAAATAAAACTGACACAAATTTAATTCTCTTATTAAGAAAATTTATTGTGTAGTTATTTTTCATTTAAAAATAAAACTGACACAAATTTGAGAGGCTCAAAAATATGTGGAGAAAATTAGTAGCATTGGAGCAAAAATTAGTCAGGGCCGTAGTGGCCCAATTCGGTCCGGCATTCGCAACGCCCATGTCGTATTTCTCCAAATATTCCATTTCATTAGGCTAACTTTGAGCGACAATTTCTCATTCACTACTTGTCCGTTTTTGGTAAATTATATACCGTTGGAAAGCTTACGTTACGTACTATACAATGACACTAATCATTTAATTAAATACGCTTCCTTTCCATAATATAATTTGGCCCAAAGTTGACAAATAGTCACTAATATATAATCCAATATATTTGTCAAATTTCCAACATGTAACTCATCCAGCCCACTACAATGCTTGGAGATAGAATTATCCTTGGCTATCACAAATGTAGATAAATTCTTAAGTTGAGTGAGTTGTCCAATACCCGTAGCATATGAGTCAACTCACTGCACGTGTCATTCTCAAGATGTCCAAGATTTTCCAACTTTGTGATATTTTCTGGCAGTTGTACGAGCTACACGCAAAAACTTAATTTCAGGACTTGTAAGTTATGTAGATTGGTGATTGAATCCGGAAGTTCCTTGATATCTCCATTGTGCGAAATATCAAGATATCTAAGTTTTAATAATGACTAAACTTTAGGTACCTTGGTTGGAAAAAAAAAGTAAAATAAAATAATCAACCAATTAAAATAGTTTTGAAAAATAAAATTTTGAAGTATATATTTATATCAATACTTGAATTTAAAATAATCTTACTTTCTTGCTTTTTTTTTTTTTTATCTTTCTAATTTGGTAAATAGTGTCACTACAAATTACACTTTTGTAAACAAAAAAAAAAAGTAAACAGCAGAAAACAACTTCATTATTCTTAAAACATAAGAGGAAAATTAATTCTTTATTTCATCTCAAAAGGTAAAATAGAAAGTCATACTGCTTTATATAGTAGCAGTGAAAACAATATAATGAACCTAGCTAAGTTGACTCAGTCAACAAGGATAATATAGTAATCTAACACTCCCTCCTCAAGCTGGATGTGGTTGAAACAACAATCCTAACTTGCGCAAGGCTGGTTGCATTTGAATAGCAGAGCGAGATTTGGTGAAAAAATCTGCCAATTGATAATGAATAGGAAGGAAAGGAGTAGATAGAAAACCTGATGCCACATATTCTTGAACCACATGACAATCAATATCAATGTGTGTTGGTTTGTTCATGGAAGACTGGGTTTGCTGCAATGGCAATTGCAGCTTGGTTATCACAACTTATTGGAATTGGGAGCATAACTTCAATCTGAAACTCAGGCAACATGTAACTTAACCATTTCAGCTCACAAGCTGTGGCATCCATAGCCCTATATTCGGATTCGGTAGAAGGCCTACTCACAGTAGGTTGCTTCTTCGACTTCCAGGAAATTAAACTGCTCCCTAGCAAAATACAGTAGCCAGTAATAGACTTCCTGGTTAACTTGTAACTGCCCTAACTAGAGTCACAAAATGCTTGTAGCCTAATGTCACTATGATTTGCATAAAAATGACCAAGATTAGAAGTCCCTTTCAAATATTTGAGAACATTCAAGGCTAAATCCATATGAGTCTTTAAGGGTTGATTCATAAATTGACTTAGCTGTTATGTAACAAAAGCTATGTCAGGCCTCGTAAAACCTAGGTAGAGTAGCCTACCGATGATTCTTCTAAACTTCTTGGGTTCTGCATACTCTGTGGAATCAGAATACAACTGAAAACCGCTGGGAAAGGGGCTAGAACTGCATTAGTTTGTGACAACCCTGCATCTTGGATCATATCTTGTATATACTTATTTTGAGTCACCAAAATACCTATATTTAACCTGGCCAATTCCACTCCAAGGAAATACTTTGCATATCCCATGTCTTTTATAGTGAAAGCTGCATCCAACTGTTGCTTTACTTCCATGATTTGGTCTTCTGAATCTCCAAAAATCAACATATCATCAATATAGATGACAATAGCTAGAAAAGCATTGTTTTTGTCCCTTGTAAATAAACAATAATCATGAATAGATTTCATAAACCCTAAGGCTTCCAACTTGCTTGTGAACTCCTTATACCACTGCCGTTCGGCTTGTTTATGCCCATATAGCGACTTTTGCAATTTGCAAACTTGCCCCTTTTCAGCCTTTTTATAACCTGCAGGAGTTTCCATGTAAATCTCTTCATCTACAAAACCATGTAGATAGGCATTATTGATATCTACTTAGTGTATAGGCCATTGTTTTGCAGCTGCAATGGCAATAAAAGTCCTGACAGTAACAATTTTGGTTACAGGAGAAAAACTCTCAGCGTAATCAACTCCATATTTTTTATCATACCCTCTTGCTACAAGTCTGGCCTTGAATCTCTCTATATTGCCTTCAGCTTTGTATTTGATACAAAATACCCATTTAAAAGATATGGGTTTCTTTTCGGCAGGTAATTCAGTAATTTGTCATGTGCCATTTGTTTCTAACACTGCAATCTCCTTCTCCATAGCTTCAACCCCTCTTGGATCATGACAAGCTTCTTTATAAGTGGTTGGCTCTTTCTCTTTGGCTAAATTAGCTAAAAAGATGTGATAATCAACAGAAAAGACTACTGAATTTACACTTAAAAGACCGCCATGTACTTGGTTAGTGACAAAATCACTCAACCATGCTGGTTTCTTGATATTTCTGCTAGAATGCCTTGGTATAGGATCAGAAGGAAACACAAAAGTAGTTGGAGCAAGTACAACTGTAGGCAATGTTGTGTTTTCTTCAGCAATAGTATTAGGAACATCACCGACATTAGGGGATGGAGAAACTGAAGTACAACTACTTGTCTGAGCAGTAGCTACTTGTCTGCCATGTACCTGAGCTTTGTCACATGTAGCCACAGGTAATACAGCATAACAATTCGAAGACAAAATAGAACTGGACTGTAGTTCAGTCGCTTTCTTCCATGGAAAACTATCTTCATAGAAATCTACATCTCAAGAAACACACAATTTATGTGTATCAAGATTATAGACCTTAAATCCTTTTTGCCCGGGTGAATAACTAAGAAAATCACCAACTGATGCCTTAGAATCAAACTTGTCTCTGTGAGCTTTCGAAGTCACTAAGTAACATTGACAACCAAAAACTCTTAAAGTTTGCAAATCTGGATGCTTCTGATAAAGTTTATAGTAAGGACTAAACCACTTTAACACCTTGGTTGGTAACAAGTTAACAAGATGTGTGGCATGAAGCATGGCTTCCCCCCAAAACTACTTTGGCAAACCTGATTGAAACAATAAAGCCCTGGCAAGTTCTCCCAAAACCTTGTGCTTTCGTTCTACCACACCGTTCTATTGTGGAGTGTAGATACAAGTTTTCTGGTGAAGAATCCCTAAAGACCGAAGCAAAGTTTATATTCTTCTACCCATAAATTATGTGCCATTGTCAGTTTGGATGCTTTTGACAGTTGCAGCAAACTGTCTTTTCACCATTCGTAAGAAAATATTTAATAAATCAGGCACTTGATCTTTAGAAACAAACAAGTAAGTCCATGCTACCCTAGTATAATCATCTACTATGGTTAACATAAACTTGGAACCATTCAATGAAACTTGATGATAAGGCCTCCAAACATCTATATGCAGCAATTCAAAAGGCATTGTAGTAGTAATACTACTTATAGGAAAAGGTTTTCTATGTTGTTTAGCGTGATGACATGTATCACACAAATCAACTATTTTATTACATGAAATACCAGGAATATGAGCTAGCTTTACAGAAGAAATATGCCCTAGTCTTTGATGCCATAACGTTGCTTCATCGATTGTGACATTATTACAGTGATCAATAAAAGAAACATTACAAAAATATTGATACTGCTGCAAAATGTCTGCATGAAAAGAATTATTCTTCAATTGGTAAAGACCATGCTGTATAAAACCCACTGCTAAAAGTTCCTTGGAGGCCTGGTCCTGCAGCAAGTAATGCTAAAAAAAAAAATACTAACTTAATTATCTTTGAGCAATCGCCCTATGGATAGCAAATTAAACTGAAATTTAGGGACAAACAATACATTTGTTAATTTCAATTTAGCTGTGATATAGATAGTGCCAATATGAGTAACTGTTTGTACATAACCATTAGGTAAATAAACTTGTTTGGTTGGTGTGATCTGTTTTAGAGTTGCAAAAGAAGATCTGTTTGTACACATGTGTGTTATGGCCCCTGGATCTGTGATCCAGTCTACTTTCGGTGAATAAGGACTCAAACGATGATAAGAATTAGAAACCTTACCGCTTCTTGCAAAAGTTGATGCAGTAAAATCTGTAGAACTTCCTCCTTTTTCCTTGAAGAACTTATGAAGTTTCTGTTGAATAATTTGTTGTATAGTTTCCTGGTGCTTATTCTTCTCACTTTTTGTTTGTTCTTGTTTAGTGAGATCATAAAATCCTCCCTGTCTGAATCAGAATCACTATCACAAGGTGAATCCTTCTTTTGCATAGCACAAGCCTTGTCAGCACCAACAAGCATAGGACGTTTTCCCTTCCACCAGTCTGGATAACCAATAACTTTGAAGCATTCACTCTTGTTATGGCCTCCTCGATCACATTATGGACAAAACTTATCTTCCTTCCCTTTTTTCTTCTTTTTCGAATCTAATTTTCCTCCATTGCTCTTAGCATTAGCAGCAACATGAGAAAATTCTATAGCAGAGACATCTAGAGAAACTTCCTTCTGTTTCTCAACTCGCTGAAGCATTGAGTAAGCCTTGTTCAAAGAAGGATAAGGATCTGAGAGAAGGATCTGGTTTCAAACATGTCCATATTCAACTCTTAAACCAGATAAAAATTACATTAACTGATCTTCATTCTGCAAAGTTTGCACAACAAGTCTAGCACCTCCATAATCACAAGAAGGTAATGGCCTAAGAGTTGCCATTTCATCCCACAGCTTTTTAAGTTTGGTGAAATACTCAGCAATTGTGAGATTGTTCTATGTAACACTGCTAGCAGCTTATTTTAGGTGGAAAAACAAAATTCCATCACTATCACCAAATCGTTGCTTGATTTCGAGCCACAAAGTACGAGATGAAGTTGCATATTAAAATGCATCAACTAAATCTTTCGAAATTGAGTTGACTATCCAAGAGAACACTAGACTATCCAGTTCTACCCATCGATCATAGTCAGGTGAAGCTAGAGGAGGTTCAAAATCATCTTTTAGAATGAAATCAAGTCTATTTTTAGCTCGAAGAGCTCTAATCATGGAGTGACTCCATGAAATATAGTTATGATTAGTTAGAGGTGAGCTTACAAGAATAAGTCTTGGTTTATCTGTACTCAAAGTAGATCCAAACAGAACAGAAGAAGTGTGAGAGCGATCACCTGGAGAAAAGACTCTTTGACGATCTTCAGTAATATTTTCTTCAGTCACGTGACTCCTGTTGTTGCGAACTACGGTGCGATCTTGCTCATGCTTCTACGAAGGATGAATATCGCTGGAATCTTCACCATCACGAGTCCGAAGTGCAGTTTGCAAATAACTATGACTACGTCGAGTCATTCTGGATTAAATTGCAGAAAAATTCCTCAAGTGAAGCTGTTTGGCTGGAAATACCTATGCTCTGATACCATCTTAAAACATAAGAGGAAAATTAATTCTTTTATTTCATCTCAAAAGGTAAAATAGAAAGTCATACTGCTTTATATAGTAGCAGTGAAAACAATACAATGAACCTAGCTAAGTTGACTCAGTCAACAAGGGTAATATAGTAATCTAACAATTATGAAAGAGGGAGAACCTTGAGTACAAATCTTTTATTATTATTATTTTTTAATGGGTTGGCTTGAGTTCAATTCTTGACTCCGTTACCTAAGTGATTTCTTGCCACCAAATGGGAAATTAAGACATTGGATTAAGGGAGAGCAATAAAACAAAAAACGAACCAAACCTAAAAAAACCGATAAAATCAAACCGAGCCTAATAAATTCGGTTCGATTTTCAGTCTTTATATGAGATAATTTTGGTTTTAAGTTTGAGTTTTTACTATAAAAATCTAAAAAATTGAAAATCGAACCTAATAAAAATAATTAAAAAAATCTATCGATTCCCAAACCAAAAGCCAAATCCCTAAATCCCATTCTCTCTCCCTTGCTCAGTCGCTTGACTCTCTAACTCTGTAATTGTGACCTAATTCCACCGCCGCATGCGCTGCATTCTCCGTCCTCTCTCCGATCACCACCACTCACTGAATCAGGAAAGCTGAATCTCTACTCACTTATTGAATGATAGTTTCTTCTCACCCGCCCCATTGATTTCTTTTTTGAGAACTAATGATGGTTGCTTTGTTTGTGTTTGATTTCATTTTTCTCTTTATGTTAATGATGTTAATGGTTTTGATTTCATTTTTCTCTTTATGTTAATGGTTTTGAGTTGTTAAAATCTTAATTCACGCCTGAAATCTGATTAAAAATCCATCTATGATTTCATATCAAAATTTTACCTGGGATTCATACATGTTATGAGTATAGAAAGTTTCGATATCTTGCATCATCTCCTCTAGTGATGGGAGCGAATTATCCTATCGGATAAAACATTGGCAGTAGTTACATTATAGCCAAAATTAAGTCAACAATGTGTAGTCTTAACATACAAAATAATGATATAATTTAATTTATGTTTTGGTTTTTTTCTATTATTTATTTATTTTTTTTTACTATTTATTGTAACTTGTAAGCTTGTAACAAATTTTATGTACACTTGGTTTTGTTATTTTTCAGGTTCAACTTTGATAAATTAATTGGATTTTCAAGTCAAAGTTAAAGATTAAGAATGAATGCTTTGTTACTTTAGTTATTTAAATATTGTAATTTCAAGTTTGGTTATAATTAAAATATCAGATTGTAATCTCGAACTTTTTAGTGGTGTTCTTTTATAATATAGATTAGATTGAATAAATAATCGTTGATACTTTATATTATAATTTCAACTTTCAAGTATCTCAATTTGGTTTTTTCTTGAACCGAACTGAGCTTTATTAGGTTCGATTAAATATTTTCATTATTAGGTTCGGTTCAATTTGGTTCTTGGACAGAACCAACCTTTGCTCTCCCATAGATTGGACTTAAGATATAAAGTGGCAATTGAAGAAACATTAACCCAAAAAAAAAAAGTAAATAAAGGCAAAATGTAAAAGAAATAAATGGTGAGTGTTATTAAAACCAAAATGGACCAGTCGGTCCGACCAGTTTAACCTAAAACTGGCCAAATTTTTAATCCATTTAACCCAGCAAAACCGGGGGAACTAGGATCTGGGATTGTGACCGGTTCGATCGGTCTCAACCAGAAAAATCCAATTGAACCATCGAACCGACCACCCAGTTCTCAGTAGTCGCTTTGTTTTATGTTATTATTTACTATATTGAAATATTTTGTGATTTTTTGTTTAATATTTAGTATATTTGTTATTTTATGTACTAATATATACGAAAGTTTGTTGATTATATATGTGTGTGTATATATATATAACACAGAATAATTATTTGAAAAAAATAAAAAAATCCAATTCGACCAATATTGAACCGGTTGCCTCTCTGTTTTAATGGTCGGTCCGATTATAATAACACTATCGAAAACAGAAATTTCCATGAAATGGTAAACCAAACGACAGACAATTAAAAAGTACATACAAAGTTGACCAAGAGAAGACTTGGAAAGTATTTTTTTAATAACGGTAAAACTCATTTATTAATATAGATTTATTGATAATAAAACCAAATAAATTTAACAAATTTTATTATAAATATCGAAATAAAACATAGCAACAAATATAATAATATTATATTAGTGAGGGAAACTAAGCCCATGTGTACCACACAAAAAATAAATAAAACAAAAATAATAAAAAGTCTTGAATTATTGATCCGCATAAGGTGAAAAAAGATGCCAACACACAGTTATTAGTATTACTGAAAGATAAAAGTCAGAGAATAAAAGAGGAAAAGAAGAGACAAAATAAAGCGAAGATAACACTGAAAAAAGGAATTCTCTTTTCTTCTTTAATACGCAAATGTAAAGCAACTTCATTTATAATGTATCACAAATTTTAATTTATAATGTAAAGTCATCGTATCATATCAGCAAAGTTAGTTAAATTCCTTATTTTATTAATAATTCAAATCATATGGTTTTTTTTAAGACAAGTAATTGGAAATATATTAAAAAAATATATATTTAAGTAATTGAAAAATCGTCCTTGAAATCAATTGAAGTATTTAAGTATTAAAAAAAAGGGTTTGAAGTGTACCTTTTTTTAATTCAATTGAAGCAAATGCTCTGTTTTATACAATTGGAGGAGGAGGTGATGAGTTTGGTACTCGGAACGTCCTTGAAATCCTTTTGAATTCATCACTGATAAATGGCAAAACACATCCTAGCTAATATACATATTAATTATTAATTTGTTTTTACAAAACATTATTTCTAATTGATTAGTTCAGAAAATAACCCATTTAATTCAAATAGTCTATCTAATTGATTCTGTAATGTGACATATTTTCTTTTTGAAATAAGGGGTCAATTTTATGGTGTCGTGGTACAAAACGTTACAATTTTAGTCCTATAGTATAAAATCTAGCTCAATTTTACTAATTTTTATAAAAAAATTTCTCCAAATTGGTAGTTGAATTTTGTTAGCATTAACTACAAAAGGGGTATAAGTGAATTATATTTTTTGTATAATGGAGGTGAAATTAAAAGGACTTATCTTAGAAGGGAAAAAAAAGGTGAACAATTATGACATTTTTTAGATCTACCAAAATACATAAATATTTTCCTCTATTTTGCAAATTCAACGACTATCTCCCAATATTTTGCCCCCGTTATATTAATACATTCTCCATCTACTTTGAAGTTTTTTATATCCAAACTAATGATATAGTATATTATTAATTTACTAAGTCACCCTTCGTTACCTTTTTATTTCCATTTTTTTATAAATCAAAATTTTATTAGATCAAAGTAAAGGAATTTTTTTTTTCTTTTTTGTGGCATCAAACAATAAGATATCATACTCAAAAGTACATAACACACAAATTATGTCCAAAAGGATTTTAAATTAGCAATCCATTTTTATGCATATAAGGGCTACATTAATTAATTAATTAGATTAGATTAGATTAATGAAAAAAAATTCATTCTCTACAAGCAAATTTGCTAGGATAGTCACTCAATTTCAGGTGCAAATTGCATAAATTTCACTTAAGATTTTGCATTGTTTCAATATTTAACAATTAGTTAGGATATTCAAAGGTGAAATTTATGTTATTTGCATATGATGTTGAGTGAATATCCTAGGAGATTTGCTTTTGGGAAAGGAAATTTTTTTGCATTATTCTAATTAATTAATTAATTAATGTAGCCATTGTGTGCACAAAAATATATGCAAAAAAAATTATTGTATATTGTATGCTTCAAAGTTCCATAGCATTTCATTCCATTTTATATCAATAGCTGGAAAATAAAATTAATAGGAGGAGAAGAACAAATGACCGTCTTAACAAATCCGGCAACTGCAATTAGCAGTGGCTATAGTATATATCATATTATTGAACAACTTGGCTCAGTACGTATATCAATATAATTAGCTATGAATTCCTAATACCAAGTATCATAGTTTCTAGTTTCCATTTTCAAGCATGTGATCTAATATTCATGTCATAAGATTTGATTAGTTACTTAAGAACAACATAGTTCTAAACAGCAAACCATTGTTGCATAATCAACAACTTGTACTTGGTTTATTTAAAATATCAAAAAAGACTCCACACAAAAACCTAAAATAATGAGTTACTACTAATATAAAAGTGAAATTGAACTAGCTACTCAAACCAAGCAATTGTCAAACTCAAGTTTGAACTACAAAGTAATTACCTTGAACAAGGAAAATCATTGATGGAAACCCAACTACAGTGATGCAGCAGGAACACTTCAAAAGGCAGAGGATTTTAACTGCACCTGAATTAAAGGGAATCTGAAACTAGAACAAATAATTGAAATCGAAAGGTAGAGAACTTAACAAGTATCAATATATTCTATATTATGTAAATACACACAATTTTTCAGAAAAGATACACCTTTGGAGTGAAGTGACTTAGCCAAATAGTCACCATTTAGGATCTCTACAGATACCTGAAAAAAAATGGTGTATTAGTTCAAATGTTACATGCTAAAAGAATCGGCAACAAAAGAAAATGAAATAAGTTTGAAGTCAACTCAAGGGTTCCAAAAGATTATCTTCCTATAAGTTTCAAAAGCCAAAATATCATAAGGTTTCAGAAACATTGTCATATAAACCAAAATATCATGTAAAGCCAGCAACATGGTTCTATAAACCTCCTGTATGGCTGCAAGATAATTTCCTAAGTTTAAAATCTATGCTTTTTGAAAGAATTAAATGCAGGACAAAAATGACATTCAGGTTCACATATTTGGGACTTTAACTGACTCCTCTTCTCTTACTATATCTCATACAAGAAGCTTGAAGACATCGGAAAATCTCTAGCTTATCAACCACTCCACTACCATCCATACCCTTGGAAAAAAAGAAATTGTATGGAATTTCCCCTTTTGTAAAGGACTTCTAACAGGGCAAGGAAAATTATTTACCTTGGGACAAAAAAGGTATCATGATAAAACCACAAGACAGTAACTGATTGACTCAATCAATTAGCAATAACTCTAGTGCTGTTGCTATATACCTTTCACTAACCTAACAAAGTAATCATCAACGAATCATCCGTCCTAAACCATTGATTCCAGACCAAAAGTTAATCAAGAAAACAAAAATTACAGAGGAAAACCAGCTCCAAAGAACCTATTTCCTGAGTAGATCATCCTTTAGAACCAAATGCTTTGGCTTTTTCTGCCAAAAAAAGCAACTAACTTTTAACCTCTGCTATTTCATCATTTCCAACATAGACAATATCTATTTCAAAGCTTTGGTGAAGGAGCAAAACCAATTCTATTGTCAATTAACATAAAGGCTTTCACTTCAGTTAGATTATCAAAGTTCAACATGCATAGCAGCCATAATTAACAAAACATTACTAGTCCGTGCACTAAGGACCATTTAAGTTGAACCAATGTCTACTCATGATTTTTTTTAAAAGATAAAAGCTTTCACCAATAAGTGATAATAAGGGAATATAAGTTGCACCTATGCTGTAAACATGGATTAATGATTAATCACAGTCATACAAGAATTATAGACCCCAAACTAAAACTAATCAAAGTGAATTATACATAAGCACTTACATGCTCTTTCAACAATGACCTCAGAGCTCTAATTGACTGTGAGATGTAAGCATTGCACAACTGTTTAGTTACTCCTGAGCAACTACAACAGATGAACATCACCACAAAATGTGAAGTACACACTACAAAAGGCATGAAAACGGCAAGTTAGCAACTCAGCATGTAGTTCATAAAATGAAGAAAATAAATGTTGATTTGCTGAAGAGAAAGGTGTAAGAATAAAATCGCACAGATGAAAGCTCTTGCACTATTCACATGTTCCAGTTATTCTCACACATGATATACTTAATAACCAAATTAACAGTCAAACATATAGCAGTCGTATGAGGCATGCCGATATAGGTACTGCTCATAATTGACCTATGAATCCTGCAAAACGTAAGAAAATACATTAAGCTATAACAATACCAACCAGTAAGATGATACTCATTAATGAAATCACACAGGCTTCTAAATGTTGATTTCATGTGTAACAACCAAGGCTGAAAGAAAGGAAACATGTCAGCATTTAGAGCAAATTATGCATAAATGCAAAGAAATATAGAGCTCAAAAACAGAACCCATAATGCAACCTGAAAGACATCTTAATCAATGACATAACAACGTGGGAATCTTCAGTCAGTGCAACTCAGAATCACTGACACGGTCAATTTTCCTTTTTTAAACTAATATCTCATTACTACTCAGCATGACTTCCTAGATTTTAAGTGGTAGTCTACAGTTTTCAAGGCCAACACATTGGCTTAAAGTGGCAAATATTCATTTAATGAATGATTGTATACATGTAATTTAGTTTTACAGCTGCCATTACAAGTACATCAGCAGGAACACGAACAATGACTAATAATTTGTTTAATAGGTAAAATACGCCAACTGCTACAAGCCTACAACACTATCATAAGGCAGGAGATCTATTAATTACTTCATAAATCTAATCTTTTCTCAAAGTGCATATAGAAAAACACACTAATAAGGAATATGTTAGCATAGATATAGCAACAGACTCACCAATTCACCGTGCAAGAGGATGACACCAGCATTTTTGTTTTTAAAGTAAAATCTAGAGGAGCCTTTTGGCCTGGTAAAAGGCATTCAGAGAGGGGTGTGGCTGAACGAAGTGTATGATCACCAAATTCACTGGAAGTTTCTGCAGCTAAACCAGAACTTGCAGGGATTTCTGTTTCCGCCCTTCAATTGCAGAGAAGAAAAAAAATAAATGAAAAAGTAAAAGCAAAGATGTAAATGATTTTCAGAAGGATGAAAACCTGGAAAACCAATCTTTTAGTAGCGTAACTAACGGAATGAAACCGAACCATCCCAACCTAACAATCAATTAAATTATACAATAAGAAACATTACCCCTCAACAATCTTCTCAAGCCGGGGATGCTTTGACTTACGTTCGGGATCTCCAGACCCAAGAGGACTATTTCCTCCCTCCATTCCCACTCTTAATTGAATCTGGTAATGGAAAGGAAACCCTAAATCTCAGGCAAAATCCAGAGGGCGAGAATCATTACAATCCTTGAGAGGAGAAAATATTTTATTGGAAGAGAACAGAAATCGGCAAATAACAGAGGGAAAGAGAGGGACATTGTAAAACCAGAAGAGAAGAGAAGGAGGAGAAAGAAATTGTCAAATAAAAAACAAAAAACATAACAGAGGGAAATCGTAAAACCAGAAGAGACGGGGAGGAGGGAAAAAGAAATTGTAAAATAAAAAATTAAAAAAAGGAAATTATAATTATCTTAGATTTTAATAATTCTCCAAAATTAATTAAAAGAGAAAAGAAATCGGGTAAAGGTTCACGGATAGAGTTGTCCCCAATTCTCAAATATATTTAATTTTTAAATATTGTTTCCAATTCTATTTTAACAAAGAATTGGGAACTATAAAAATAATTATCTCCAATATCGATTGTGATTCTACAATTAGGGTTAGGGACTATATATATGTAAGTTGTCCCTAATTTTTTGTCCCATTAAATCTTTTTTTTTTTTGTAGTGATAAGAACACATTTTTATTCTGTTTTGATTCTGGTATATTTCTAATACATTCCTGATACAATACTTATACATTTCTGTTTCATTGCATCATTTATGTATCAAAAAAGTAGCAAAGTAAAAAGAATAAAAAAACTAACATAAAATTATGCTATATATATGCAGAAAAGATACAAATCAATCATGATATTAAATTGTTATCATGATAAAACAAGGGTATGTATTTCACCTAAGTTTTAACTTTGCAATATGGAAGAGATCTAATTAGTCTTTTTTTTTTTTTTTTTTTTCTCAATTTGTGCCGTCTTAGTGCTATATATATTATTTTGATTTTTTACATTTTACAGACACAACTAGAAAACTTAAAACATATTCGAAGGAATGATACCAACAATTGTGATTTACTTCGTAAATATTGGTTGTAGGTTTATAACAATATGATTTTTTGTTGTCTTTTCACTTTTGTTTGTTTACTTTAACGGCAAATATGAAATAGCCTTCAAGTCAAACGGTCACAAAAGAGAAACTCTAATTGACTAAATTTTTAATATTTTATGAATTGATGATTTTTCAGCATTGTTTAGAAGAGAAAATAGTAGTGTTAAGCTTGTGTTACCTACTAGACATAGGGTACTTTATAAAACTTATTAAGTTGTATCTATTTAAAACCTCTTTATATTCCTGTTTTGGCTTCTTTTTCATAAATTTTAAAATGTGAGCTCCTTTACAGTATTCTACTTAAATTTTTTTGAAATTATTTATTCTAATAGTTACGTAAAATTATAAATTATCTAAAAGTATTGATAGCTATAATTTGTGTATATTCAATTTCGTATACCTATGCAATTTGCGGACATTGGTCTAGTAATAGAAAAAGAGGCAAAATATAATGGAAAAATTAGATACGTAGCACCCATGTGTGCAAATGTGTCAAAACACATGGATGATATATCAGTGCTATATGTCATTTTTTTTATTGGATGAAGCTATTGTGGCATCATGTTGGTATTTCAAATTTGTGTTGACTTACACGTGACAATTCTGGCAATGATTTTCCACAATCAGGTAATAATAGATTTATTTGATAATGGAATTAAAGTTTAGTGACTTTCATTCATTTGCATCAACCGTCCATGACTACATTCAGTCTACTCCTTACCTAGGATAGCAAACTCAGATTAAGTTCATCAACTGTCCTAGCCGCAAAAGATGGTACTAGGCTGTGCACGTACCATCTCAGAGTGTCGCAGCTAATGTGCATGTTTCATCATACTGCCTGGGAATTGATGGGTGCCCATGTACAAGCAGTGGAGCCTGAACAGGAAAAAGACCAAAAGGAGAAAGGTTTCTAGAGAGAAACAGTCGTCCTTCAGTTGTTTATGTAGACTCGGAATTAAAAAGAGTAAGTTTGATTCATAAAAGAAAATTGTTAAGGAATGAGAAACCATAAAAAATTTATAGAATTTTCACACATATAATTCACATATATTCATCACTTTTCTAAGGAAACAACAGCTTGTTATATCAAGATTATACCTGAGATTGAAGAGAATATACATAACTTCAAATATGGTACATGATATGAGAGACAGGGTCACTTGCATTCGTAGTTCGCGGCTGTCGCTCGTCACCGTCATTCTCAGTCCTTCTTTGCCGTCATCTTCTTCCATTTTTCTCACTGTGATATCTTGGCGTCGAGCTCGAGTATCAAGTTTATCTTTGATGTTCTCCAATCTCTAGTTAAGCTTTTTCTCTCATTCCTTTTTATTTTCAGATCTGCTTTCGATCAATGTTTTGTTCTCACTGCTTTTTATTTGTTTCTCAAAGTTATATTCATATTGAAATCCAATTGCAATTAATGTTAATGGATTCTTGTTGTTATGCATTCTAAGCTAATCGTTCTGCACTACCGGTACTAGATCTCGCTCTCAACTATTACATTCACCTAATTATTCCTTGTCGAACTTGTTAGGGCGTGAAATTGTGTATTGCCATCGATTCCTTCACGATTTTGTTTGAATTTCAAGGTACGTTCAAATTCTATTTTCCAATTGCTTCTTCTGATTCCTTGACTATGATTTGCCCTTTGTGTTTAAATTTTTCATCCACTTGGGCACTTTACTTCCTTCGATACATAAACCTGGTAGCATCTGTAGCAAATTAAAATAATTAGGATTATATTTATTCTAAAATATGAATGCATGGGAAATTGACCGTTTGTTTGGGCGACTTCATGATGGCCCAAAACGACTTTATGTATTTTTGTCTAAAACAACTTTTCACATTGGTTTGTTTAGGAAAATACTTATAAAATTTGGCGCTTTTTTTTTTTACGTGAAACGTAAAAATAGACAAAAACACTCTATAAATTTTTTCAAAATTTTCCAATTAAGTGATTTGTGGATTCTAGTACTTTTCTCATCATTCAATTTTAGATTATTTTTTTTCGTTCATGTTTTCTCTTCGAAATATATATATATATATATATATATATATATACATATATATATATATATGGTTTTTATATCAAATAACGTATAAACAATGTATAATCAACATATCAAGAGTGTATCAACAGAGTGTACGACAACAAATGCATATATAAAAATATATAAATATAAACAATGTATCATAAATCGTAATAAAAAGAAACGTATATGAGGTCACAGTATTACAAATGTAAAATCACAGTATCACAATGTATCATAGCAGTATCTAAGTTCATACATGAATTCATAACAAACAGTACAAAATGTATAATTATAGTATCACAAAATGTATCACAAATTTTAATTTATAATGTAAAGCCATCGTATCATATCAGCAAAGTTAATTAAATTCCTTATTTTATTAATAATTCAAATCATATGGTTTTTTTTTTTTTAATACAAGTAATTGAAAATATATGCATTGAAAAATCGTCTAGTTAGTATTAAGTATTAAAAAAAAGGGGGTTTGAAGTGTACTTTTTTTTATACAATTGAAGCAAATGCTCTTTTTTATACAATTGGAGGAGCAGGTGATGAGTTTGGTACTCGGAACGTACTTGAAATCCCTTTGAATTCATCATTGATAAATGGCAAAACAGATCCAAGCTAAAATACATATTAAATATTAATCTGTTTTATTTCCAACTGATTAGTTCAGAAAATAACCCACTTAATTCAAATAGTCTATCTAATTGATTGTGTAACGTGACATATTTTCTTTGTCATGTAAGGGTCAATTTTATGGTGTCGTGGTTCAAAACGTTACAATTGCATGCCTATAGTTTAGTCATGATCTCACATATTACTTCATTTATAGGAACTCGAATAATGGAACTAGAAATCGAATTTAGCGTTTCCTTTATATTAAGTCAACTCTTAGAAACATTATAATGATACTAGTAACATGAAAGGAATACTTTTTTTTAATACCATTTTATTACTAAAAAGAAAATAATTCCCATGTCTTGATATGATATTGATTAATGATTAACGGACTTGTAAAACAGACTAATAGAGTTTGTGATATGGGACAAAGGGAATTTCATTTGATGAGATTTTTGTTGAAAATGTGAGATACACAAAAGATTAATCGGTAACACTTAACACCCTATACTTTGATTTATTTGCACCACCCATCCTTAGACTCCAAACTTGCTATCTAATTTGCATATAATAGCACCATGCTTGCACAACAAAAAATGCATGGACGAAAGTGAAAAACAAGAGGTACAAGAACATTGGGAGGTTTAATTTGGTCTTCTTCCTTAACTGGAACTGAAGTGCATCTACAAATCAGGTAAAACCTACCAGTTGTAGCTCAATTAACAGGGCAGGCTGAATTTGTGGAAGGAGATTCGAATCTCACTAACTACATCCACAAGGAGGGGTGAGAAACCTTAACTGTGACTAAGCCCTGAACAAAATTATCCTAATCAAGTCTTTAACTGATCCATCTGACTATGAATTGTGATTTCATAATTTCATATGTTAATAAAAAAATGCATCTTCTTCATTTTCGGCAACATTTTCTTGGACATTCAGTCTACTCCTTACCTAGGATAGCAAACTTGGATTAAGTTCATCAACTTTCCTCGCCACGAAAGATGGTAGTAGGATGTGCACGTACCAATCTCAGAGTGTCGCAGCTAATGTGCATGTTTCATCATCCTGCCTGGGAAGTGATGGGTGCCCACCTACAAGAAGTGGAGCCTGTGTTGGAAATGCCCTAGTCCCGAGGCATTGGTCCTTGTGTTTGTATAATACATTTGTACATTAATGTAAACTTTATGTATTATCCAATTTGTGTCAAGGAGATAAAGGCATTAATCTATTTATTATATGTCTTGTGATATATTTTAAATAGAGTATCCAATGGACATATCCATATCCATGTTGTCAAGTGTCATGCACTTGGCAGTAAGACTATGGATAGGGAAAACGATATGACCATAAAGTCATCCGTAGTCTGTTCCAATTATGGGAATGAATGGAACTAAAGACTATCATTAGCCTGGTTGTATGGCGGTGTCTTACCGGTCATAGAACATGGAATGTCAACCAGGTTATTGGGTACATACAAAAAAGGCATGGTACTGGATCGATCCACTTAACGGGAATCTACATGGTATTGTATCACAAATGATTCTCGTGTAGTACTTGTATAAGTCTTTTGACCGGACCATATGATGGTGCTGCATGTGAAGTGGCACACTTTGGTGTACGCCAACGGGCCTGTAAAAGGGTGCCAAGTATGGGTACGTACGGGTGTGTTAGTGAACATGGCAGTGCTATGGATATGCAGAAGGGAATGTTACTCAGTGATTCACTGAGACGATATCACTGGCCTCTTGAAGAATGTTACTGATAAGTGTGCGGCCGCACCCAAACAAGATTCGATCTTGTTTGCGAGCATCAGTTCATTCGGTATCAAGTAAAGGTCCAGACACAAAGAGGGTGATACTTCCATGCCTCTGTGTTGGACACCGATATCATCGACATGGGATTTACAAGTTCAAACTACAGGGTTACGTTTTCAGTTTGACTGCTTACTCCGTCTTAATTAGGGGCTGCAGTGGCTTGCTAGAGCCCGCCTGCAGTCTGTGGGCCTTGGTCCACTGCCAACATAAAGACGGGCCCATTGGATCATACACATTGAACGTCTGGACTTTAACTAGTCGGATTAAGTGTGTACTTGGAGTATACACGATTGAAGAGAGAGAGATATATTAATTATATTATATGAATCAATTGGATTGATCAAAGTTATATAATTAATATTTATTTTGGCCTTCTCATAATTAATTCAATGAATTAATTTATGGGATTATTTCCTAGGTGGAAATATTATTATACATGTATAGGTTTACATGTATCTCATTTTATGTATGTCTAATTTAATCCCTTGATTAAATTACTAGGGCAAATGAATTTTAATTTAAATGTATGTAATATATTATATGGTATAATATATATATGCATACATGTTAAATTAAAGTTGCATTTGAAATTAATTAAATCAATGGGATTAAAATTAGGCTTGGACTTTTAAAGGAATAAAGTCTACATTGAGTGGGATATGTTGGCCGAAATCTTGCATGGAATTAGTAAGAATTGTGAGTCATTTTATGGACAAAATGATGATGACATATGCTTATGGACCAATTAAAGAATGGTGAGTCATTGGTATGACATATGATGGAGCAAAGTTGGACTTTGCCACCTTGCATCTTGCTTTTCCTTATGGTAAGGAAATGATGAATGTGGGATCACCATTTTTCTATGTTGGCCGAATGTGGAGGGATGAGATGGGTGAGTCACCATTTGGACTAAAGGAAAAAGGAAGCAAAGTGAGACTTTGCATCTTTTGGACCAATTGGAAAGTGGTGACTCATGCTTAGTGACAAAATGGATATTTGTTACTTTATTCTCATCCATCTCATTTTCAATGGATTAAAAAAGATGAGCCATGAATTTTCCATGCTTGGCCGTATATACATTCTTTCTTGGAAAGAATTGAGGCCCACTTTTGCACTTTGGTTTTCTTTGAAAGAAAAACTATTGTGAGAAAAAAGAGAGAAATTGGATTATTTCTTTTGGAAAGAAATTTTTGGACAGCCATAATATCCAAGCTTGGCTGCCCCTTTTCTTCTCTCTTTCTCCCTCTCTTCTTGTCATCCGAGTCGCTAGCACGGGTTTCGGTCCGAGAGCCGTTCGTGTACGCATCGGTGGAGGAAATCTACACTTAATTTCTGCAGTCCGCATCCGTCTCTCAGAGAGACTTTGTGGTAAGTTTTTGAAACTCTCCTTTTATGCTTTAAGTTTTTGATTTCCACATCTTAAGCTCCTGGGCCGGATTCCAGGAAATCGACGCGTATTTCCGCTTTTATCGGTCGGTTTCCCGTGACGAATCCCAACAGCCTGAACAGAAAAAAGACCAAAAGGAGAGAGGTTTCTAGAGAGAAACAGTCGTCCTTCGGTTGTTTATGTAGACTTAGAATTAAAAAGGGTAAGTTTGATCCATAAAACAAATTTGTTAAAGAATGAGAAACCATAAAAAATTTATAGAATTGTCACATATATAATTCACATATATTCATCACTTTTTAAAGGAAACAACAACTTGTTATATCAAGATTATACCTGAGATTGAAGAGAATCTACACAACTTCAAATATGGTACATGATATAAGAGACCAAATTGGAGTAGAAATCAATTACCAAAAAGCCTAGAAATCAAAAGAACAGGCACGTAAAATTATAAGAGGAACACCAGAAGAATCTTACAAAAACCTACCAAGCTACCTCTACATGCTCAAAAAGACAAATTCAGGAAAAACAATCAACCTTGAAATAAGAGTAAACAGATTCATATACCTCTTTGTATCTATGGAAGAATCAATACGAGGTTGGCAACACTACAAACCAATTGTAGTCGTTGATGCCACATTTCTACAAACATGCTACAACGGAATATTAATATCAACATACACACAGGATGCCTTGCACAAAGAAAATTATTCAATAAGAACATACTTCTGTTTTTTTTTATTCTAATATATTTCTGATACATTCCTGATACAATTCTGATACATTTCTGTTTCATTATATCATTTATGTATCAAAGTAAAAAGAATCAGAAAACTAACATAAAATTGTGTTATGTATATGCAAAGAAGATACAAATCAACCATGATAAAACAAGGGTATGTATTTCACCTAAGTTTTAACTTTGCAATATGGAAGAGTTCTAATTAGTCTTTTTTTTTTTTCAATTGGTACCATCTTAGCTATATATATTATTTTGATTTTTAATTTGCAGTTACTTACATTTTACAATCACTACTAGAAAACTCAAAACATATTCCGTAAACAAATTTCGACTGCACATAAACTGTAAGTCTGTTTATTTACGTTGCTTACGAAATCTGTACATTAGTTGTACTGTCGATTTAAATAGGAGAATGATTTCAATTTCTGTTTTGGCTTCTTTTTCATAAATTTTAAAATGTGAGCTCCTTTATAGTATTGTACTTAATTTTTTTCAAATTATTTAATCTAATATTTACGTAAAATTATAAATTATCTAAAATTGATAGCTATAATTTGTGTATATTCAATTTCGTATACCTATGCAATTTGCGGACATTGGTCTCGTAATAGAAAAAGAGGAAAAATATAATAGAAAAATTTGATACATAGCACCCAAGTGTGCAAATGTGTCATACACATGGATGATATATGAGTGCTACATGTCATTTTTTTAATGGATGAAGCTATTGTGGCATCATGTTAGTATTTCAAATTTGTTGTTGACATACACGTGATAATTATGGCAACGATTTTTCACAAATCAGATAATAATAGATTTATTGATAATGGAATTAAAGTTTAGTGACTTCGTTGATATATATATATAATTTAAGGCATTTTAGGAAAATACTCTCAGTTTAAAGAATCCTTTTAAAAATACATAAAAAAGAAATTCTCTCAAAAAATACCTCCAAAACTTTGACTAATTCTTAAAATATTCCTATTTGTCATTTTTTAAAATACTCCCTTCTAGTTTTAAAAAAAAAAAAGGAACACAACAAATCAAAAATCTCAAAAATACTTCATTTCCTTTACCCATGCGATTCCTCTTATTCCTTCTTCTTCTTTTAGAATTTAAACGTTATTTTTTCATTTATCTTTCAAACCATTCACTTTTTCGACATTCCGCTTTAGCAAGTTCTTTTCGTTTTCTTTTTATCTTCAAATTGATATCCATATGTACACATTTTTTCTGATTTTTTTTATCGTCAATAAAGTTTCAGAAAAGTATCCACATGAATAAAAAAAATGTATCAACAAACAAACATTGTTCTATGATTATGTTTTATTTAACCTTCATAACAATAAAAAAAATTAGTTTAGATGATTTCTCACTACGTCTAAAATAGAATTGAGATACATATGTGTATATATTTATTATTTTTTTTTTTGGACCATCAGGAAAGTATCAGAAAAAGTATCAACAAAGTACCTGAGCTGATAAAGAATTCAAAAACACATATAAGAACTGCTATTTTGCGATACTTTGATTATTCACTATTTGAGGTATTAATTGAAACCAATTGAGGCAACGTGAAAGCTTAGATTGATTAAGGAGATATATATACATGTTACAACCCTAACCCTTTAGGGATTACAGAGTAATAATTACAAGATGTAAAATATACATAACAGTCCTCTATGATTAATGCATAGCACAGAATACACAAAGTATCAAAAAAGTAATAGAAATGTATCAAGAATGTATCGGAGCTAATACATGTATCAAATTAAGTAGAATGAATGTAACATCCCGAAATTTTATTTATATGTAAATTTTGATTTCTAATATTATATTTAATTTTACTATGATTAATTTATATATATATATATATATATATATATATATATATATATATATATATATATATATAAAGAGGAAAGAAAGAAAAGAAAGGCAGTAAAAAAAGGGGGGGAAGGACGTTGGACATAGAATTCTCCTGAGACGGAGAATAAGATGGAAATAAGGAAAAAGTAAAGAGAAAAAAAATGGAAAATCTAACTTCTGACTGTTAGATTTTAATGAAATTTTAGGTATATGTTCAGAGCTAAGTGAATTTTATTATATACGGCTAAGATTTTATTTTAAGGTCTATATGATAATGTATTTGGAAATGTAATTTTAGAGTGTTTTTGTAAATTAATTTTAAATATGAAGTGATATGAGAATAAAATTAGTATTTTTGGACTCCTAGTAGTGCTGTGAATCTAGTGTTATTTTCCGTTCAAATTATGGGTATTTTTCCGGTGACTGGAATATTTTCCGGCGAGTCTCTGTTAGTTTAATATTTTTATATTAATCTATGAATTATTTTGAACAATGTTAATTCTTGGAGTTTTTGACGATTTTGAGTAGATTATTTTATATGAATTATTGAAATATTTGGAATGAAATTTATTATATTATTTGTTAGAAAATTAGTTTAAATGATATTTATATGCAAAGAAAATATGAAAATTTCTAGAAATGCATTTGGGGGAATATATAATATTTAGGGTGATTCTTGAAAATTTCTCCTTAAAGCAGTGATCCAAACGTGTCATGATGTATAGATGGATATATTTGAAGAGTAATATAGTGTATTTACCTGATTGAAATCCATAGTAGAGATAATTAGGGGAAGAAATGGGGCTCTTGCTGATCGATGGTGAGTTAGTGGATCATCAGAGGTATAGAATTTTCATTTTTCATTCATAGCTTAATGTTGGCTTATTGGTTTTCTTACCATTGAAGAGAAAAAGATACCAGTCAGTGGAAATTACTTGGTCCATAACAACCAATCATGCCCCATTTTCCTTTGGGCTTTGCTTAGAATAATCATTGGGCCACAAAACCCACGTTGTGGGCAACATACTTTATTTTTTTTCTTCTTTTCATTTTCTTCTCCTGATTCTTGAAAATTCATTAAAATGTTTGTATTATATAAATAAAAGATCTTTCTTACAAGGAACAAGTTATATAGAAATGATAATTTAGTTATTTAAAATTAGGAGAACTACGTGGCTTTGATTCCCAAATCGGAATTTGGGGTACGTAGAAAGCTTGATAATAAATAATTATCAAGTCCAAGCCAAATAAAGTATATTAAATTAGATAATTTATATTTAATTTTACTGATGCATTAGTATAAGATTATTCTATATTAGGATTTGAAGATTTATGACAATGAGGAATTTATTTGAATATTAAGGTTATTGCTGGGTGGTTCGAGAGATATTAGGAGGAATAGAAAGGTTAAAATATTTTGGAGTTGGGTGTCACAATGAATGCATAAAACATTGCACACATAAAATATCATAAAAAATATCACAAAATATATTGTAAAATGTATTGGAACTGATACATGTATCAAAAATAACATATAACATGTTATTTTTTTATACTTTCCTAACGATTCAAAAAAAATTTTGAAAAAATATATACCTATGAATATTGTTTCGAAGAGATAAAAAAAAGGATAAAAAATTCTAAAGTGGCATGTCGAAAAAATTAACGGATTAAGAGATAAGTGATGAAAATTAAAGTTAAAATACAAAAAAAAAAAAAAAAAAAAAAGAGGAAAGTAGAATAATCAGGTATAGACAATACCATAGAAAATGGAGTAAAAAAGAATTGTAAAATGTGCATTTGAGGAATGAAACTTAAAAAGAGAGTATAAAAGAATGTATGGGAGAAATCAATTTTAATAAGAGAGTATTATTTATAATTTCTCTAAAATTTAAGTAACCTTAGGCACATGATCCACAAAGCTTTAAGCTAGGGATGTAAACCGGGTGGGGCGGGGCGGGGATTGGCAATCCCATCCCCGTTCCCCGGCTAGGTGGGAATCCCTGTCCCCGTCCCCGTTCAGTAAAAGGGGATGATCTTCATCCCCATACCCGACCCCGTCGGGGAACGGGTTCCCCGTGGGGATCCCCGTCCCCGTTAAGATTTTTTTTTTTTTTTTGAAATTTTAAATAAAATTCAATTTGGTACAAAAATAAGTTAAAAAACATATTACAGTTTAGATGCCATTAAATCAATCACTTAATTTTTCTTATAAGAAAGTAATATTTAATTAAAATATTACAATTACGATATTATTATTTCAAAATAGAGTATAGGAGTGCAATATACAGAAATTAAATTAGGGGTTTCTAAATTGATAAATTCTATCGAATGTAAATGCTAAATTTTAAGTTTTGCACCTAGGCAGAAAATTCTACAAATAAGCACAAAATTACATATATTTAGTATCAGCAGCAACAATTAAGCTGATGAGTGCATTTTATGCACGAAATCTGTCTTTGTTTATGGGCTCTAATTGATATATTTTTAGTTAACTTAGGCAGATTTATTTCATTTTGTGAAATTACTCGTGCTAGGGACTCTGGAGTTGAAAACGAGCTTAAAGAGCCTTATTTGGAAGCTTGGAGTGTCATGAAGTTGGATCTTGAAGGCTTAATCCATGGGCATGGCTTATGGAGTGCTGTTTATGCTGAAAATGGGCCTAGGAGACTGTTTTGCATAAGCCATGATCATGGCTTATAGGGAGCTGCGAATTTGAAGAACTTTTGTGGGATTAGAAGACTTTTTATTTTAATTTAAGTTTATTTAATTCAGCCTTTTATGAAAAACTTTTGGGGAATATTTTATTTTATTTATTTCCATTATAGCTCTAATTAGATTTTCCTACAAAAATCTTAATTAGAGTTATTTCCTATTTAGAAGTCTTTCCTTAGTAGCTTAGGTTTAAAGAGGGTTAGGTCTTTTGTTTTTGGGGGATTCTCTTCTTCAATTTTTCTGTAACGTGATTCTTTGGGGACAGCAGATTTTCTTCTCTTCCTGGAACGTGTTTTCTCTTCATGGAGAACTAAAGCTTTAATCTCTAGCTAGTGGGCAATTCAGTCTTGTAACGTCTAACTCTGAGATCATTTGTTCTTTCTTTCTTCTTTAATTCAAGTAATCGATTCCCTTCTGTTTTTACTACTTTTGCATGATTTAATTAAGTTCTTGATTTAATTATTTACATGTGATTGCTCTGCTAGTTAAGTAATTGAATACGTAATTGTTTAATTCACTTAACCTAGGTAGCAAATAATACGACTAATTACGGACAAGTTTTAATTCGTGTTATGGATGAAATCGATATGCTTTAAATAATCCCGCTTGGGTGATTATTGAGTAGAATTAGTGTCTCTTTCGTTTGTTAAAGCTTTTAATTGAATTAAATTCCGAAGCTTGTTCGGGACTGTTTGATTAATTAGAGATAATTAACGAGCTTCTCTTGGTTATCTATTCCATAAGAAGAGATTAGGCGATTCATGCTTTATGATTGCTATAGCTAATTTATTTGAATGTATTGGAGTTATCTTTTGTGTTTGATCGATGATCAGTTGGATTGATTTAAGACTCGAATTCGCCTTCTAGCTGGAGTTCATCTCAGATAGATTTTTACCCAATTGATTTGTTTCTGTTAATTTGGTTACTTTCATTGCAATTCTTAAACACCCCCTTTTTACTTTTATTGTTTAACTTTTGAAGAAATAATCAGCCAATCCCTGTGGATTCGACCCTGCTCCATCTGTACTACAAAATTTTATGTCCAAGAGTAGGAATTTATTTTTGGTGTGTTCGGCACGCATCATAAGCACACATGATTGATTTTTAGAAACTTTAGAAGTGAAAGAGGGATATAAAGCAATCCATAGTTTTCGTTTTATTATTATAAAATTTTTAAAGTGTTGAGTAGCCGGCCAACCATTCTTGAATTTAGGTTTGCCAAAAAAAAAATCTTGTATTTAAAGAAGTCTAAAGTTAAATGAAAAAACAGAGTGCCATAATTAAGCAAGAATATGCAGGTGGCCATATGAGTTTTCAGACATATATTCATCACTTTTCTAAGGAAACAACAAGTTGTTATATCAAGATTATACTACAATGCTTACATTATTAGTTCGAGGAGAATTTACGACAGCCCTACTCCTGGTAATGATGAAGCAGTTTCTTGAATTGGTCTTCCACCATCTCTATCAGCTCTGCAGAAATATTTTGATTAGTCATACAAACGGCTCAGATGCGGTATTTTGAATTAGAAAGGAAAACTGAAAGAAAAAAGAGATAAATGAGGACTTACAAATGTAATTAACTGATCGATTTCCAATAATTTCTCACACTTCCTCTAGATGTTTTCTCGTGGTCTCAAAATCTTGATCGTTATTTGGATCTGCCTCATCCTCTTGATGTTTTCTCTTGCTGTAATTTTTGTTGCGAAATATGGGATGAGCACCACACTCCATTATAAAGCCACCATGATAAAATGAGACAGCTTTTATATGTGTATGGTGAACGATTCCATTCCAAAGCAACACATAAGATGCTGCATCTGACGAGTACAATTCCCTATCCTTTCCCATCATAAAACAATATTCTGATTGTCCATTTTCGTGTGTTAAAACAGCCCTTGTATCGTAAGAAACTCGGCATGGACTAACGATACAAAAAATGAAATTAATGGGATGTACACGAGTTTCCATCTCCAGATAAAAATAACCATGAATATTACGATGCTTTATCAACTTGGGCACTTCACTTCCTTCGATACATAATCTTGGTTGCATCTGTAGCAAATTAAAATAATTAGGATTATATTTATTCTAAAATATGAATGCAGGGGAAATTGACCGTTTGTTTGGTTTGGGGTAGTTACAGTAAAGTAAGGTAAATGAAACTATATCCATGTTTTTTTGGAGATGTAAATGAGGGGTAGAATAGTTCATGGTAAATCCGTGAACTAAATGGTGTAGTTTTTTTAACACCCCAAATTCGGGTGTTTTCAAAATGAATATGTTAAATCTTCATCGTTTCTATTATTTCCATTCAAAATTTTAAGTTTTATTGTAATTTGCATACAACTGTATATTATTAAACGATGAATTTACATTACCATGAAATCAAACACAGTTTTTGCTATTTGATAGACGGTTATTATATCGCACAATAAACTATTTGATAGACTATTATGAACCCCTAAACCAAACAAAATACCTTAGCTGGCTGATTCTCCGCTGCCCATAGATACTGCTCCATAATTGATGATGCCACATGCTTTAATTTGTGGCAATTGCGTAAGTTTACAATGGTCTTCGGAAACACGAACGGAGTTGGCAATATTTCCAGAGATGTGCATTCACTTGCAACTAAAAATTCAAGATTCGACGGAAGAGCTGTCAAAGATTTAAGGTACTTACAACCGCGTAAATTAAGCTTCACCAGTTTCTTCAAATTTGTTATGAACAATGGCAATTCTTCTAAGCCACTCCAAGCTACAACAAGCACCTCTAAAGATTCTAAATTCCCAAAATCCTCTGGCAGTTTCTTGAGGTTCCGACTCCAGCAAAAACAACTCTCTTAACAGATATTAAATTGCAAATGCTACTTGGCAGACTCTCCAGGAAAAAACATGATGTCAACGACAGTTCTTTAAAATGAGTGAGATGCCCGATTGTTGAGGGCAATTGCCTTAAGTCTACTCCCTTCTAAGTTCAATTCTACGATGCTACATGGAATTTCCGGAAGATGAGAAAGACTTGTGCATCCTTCTACATCCAATTTAGTAAGTTTTTTCATATTTTCTAAAGACGGTCCAACTTCAACCAAACTTTTACACCATTCCAAGCGTATAACTACAAGATTAGGCACCATAGCCAAATCTGAAACTCTGATTAGATGACTGTAATGAAAAGAAAATAATAATTAATTAGATACGACACTTGAAAAATTAAATACATTAAAACAAAATTTTGATTTAGAAAAAAAATAAGCATATCAAATTGTACCTTATTCCAAACAAGTTCTTCAAGTTGAGATTCGATCAGTCTAAGTTCAACAAGTTTCTCTGGATTGTAATTGGATGGCCAATAATGCAATGGGTAATTAGTCCATTCGAGATGCATAATACTGTCAGGAAGATATTCAAGGCCCTTAGGACACGGTACTCTGCCCGAAAAAAACACTATCTAAATAGAGGAATCTGAGTTTGCACATTGGAATGAAAGCTTTAGGGTTGATATCTATCACATCACGACCCCAATAGCGTAGTGACATGGCTTCCAGATCTTTAGTCCCCTAAGTGGAAGGAAAAAAAAAACAGAGTTGGATTCGAAACAATACATTCAAATACCTCTAAACAAAAACCAAAAAGTAGCAGCTTACCCTGCTACTAGTCAATACATCTCTGATGTCCTCAAATTCCCATAACCTGCTTTGTTGTTGCTGGTTTTCTTTTTCCTACTTAACAATCTCTTTCCCCATCTGCTCAAGCAAGTCATGCATTGTAATTTTCTCTAAGAAGTTACACATCAGATGGATCAACTTCATAGAAAACAGGTACTACTATCTGTTTACCCTCTTTCATGCTTTTCTGTATGATGGCTTAATGGAAAATTCCCTAACAAGCGAAGAATCCAGTATTGGGCAGACTACAATCCTTCCATATCAAGGAGTCTATATCCTAATCAGAATAGAACTCTGCAAAGGTACTATTTTACTCTAATTAGGAATCTTTCCTATTGGTCAAATAAGAATATCAATCCTAATCTAATTAGGACAGTTTGAAGCCTATATAAAGGCTCTTTAGCTCAAAAGGTATACACAAAAAATAGAAAACTCTCTTATTTTTCTACTCTACTGCTTATTGATCTCTTACTGACTTGAGCGTCGGAGTATCTTTGTCTTATTTTGCAGGTCCTGACCTAGTCTTCCTCAAAACGAGAAACCCCCTAGCGGGAATGAATTTTCACATAATTAATCATTGGTGCAGTGAGCGTGGACTCGTTGAATCAATAACTTCATCGGGTTCAGAACAAGCAAAACCCTACAAACTTGAAAGGAAAAACCTATAGCAGGTTCCTAAAAGTGGTGGGTCTGTTCATGTGAAGGACCTTGGCCTGGTCCCAAACAGAGCAGTGCAGGAAAGGTTAAGGCACAACAATGCTGGAAACCGAATCAAATCCTTAACAAGGAAAATTGCTCTTTATCCAGTCAAACACATACCACATATGGACCAAGCCGCATTCGGCTTGGAGTAACTTTCAACCTTAAAAGGCTTGAACCAGAATGTGGGGGGACTTCTGATGGTATAATGGAAAATTCCCTAGCAAGCGAAGAATCCAGTATTGGGCAGACTACAATCCTTCCATATCAAGGAGTCTATATCCTAATCAGAATAGAACTCTGCAAAGGTACTATTTTACTCTAATTAGGAATCTTTCCTATTGGTCAAATAAGAATATCAATCCTAATCTAATTAGGACAGTTTGAAGCCTATATAAAGGCTCTTTAGCTCAAAAGGTATACACAAAAAACAGAAAACTCTCTTATTTTTCTACTCTACTGCTTATTGATCTCTTACTGACTTGAGCGTCGGAGTATCTTTGTCTTATTTTGCAGGTCCTGACCTAGTCTTCCTCAAAACGAGAAACCCCCTAGCGGGTATAAATTTTCACATAATTCATCACTGTATTTTCTCAAGTTCTTCCAAACACCATTCCGATTTTGGATAGTTTTGGGAGAATATTACAATTGACAGATCTGATTCTTCAATTCTTCGGAAGAGGCTTCCACTGATTTCTTGGCCTCTTTCAAGATCGTCATCAATGAAAGCATGAATTTGTTTTCTTTGCAAAGCAGCGAAGAGATGGCTCAGAAATCTGTGACGAACATCAGATCCTCTGAAACTAATGAATACTTCATACTTCTCTCCTCCATGATTTTGGTCCGTAGAAGAAGAAGAAGCAGCCATTGTACCCAAAAGCAAAGATCAGAACTATAATCTGCAGACACAGATCATCAAATTATCGTCTTTATAGGAAGTAATGGGAAATTTCCCCTGAAATTTCTTGTCACGAAGTTGGGAAATTAAGAGATCGGAATTGAGATTTCAGAGATATATGGGGCGTTTGGTAATTGATGGGGATAGGGATAGGGATAGGGATAAAAGATTGGAATAGAGATAGGGATAAAAGTTAAAAGTGGGATAGGGATAATTTAAGATATGTTTGGTATGTTGGATAGGGATAGGGATAAATCAATATAAATGACGAAATTACCCCTAAACATGTTTAAAATAAGATGAGAACAAAGGAGAGCAAAAGACAAATGGGTCAAAGGCAAAAAATTTCTATCCCAAGTGAGTAATACATGGGGGAGCGGGGCAAGGATTGTGTATTTGGGATAGGAGAGGGATAAAATCCCTTATCCCTATCCCATATACATAAAAACAAATGGGAGATAAAGGTGGGATAGGGATAAGAAATTCCTATCTCACCTTCTATCCCCAATACCAAACATGCTGATAAAGTATGAAAATGAGGAAGGGTTAATGGACAAGAGTTGACTTGAGAGATTAAACATAATCACAAAACAAGAAGGAAAAACGACCAAAGAGATAAGAGAAATGGGCCACTTTATGATGGATGTATCCATAAGGCCCATCAACCTCATGTCTAAAACAACTTTTCACATTGGGTTTTTTAGGAAAATACTTACACAATTTGGGCTTCTTTTTTTTTCTTCTTTTTTTTTTTTTTTCTTTTTTTTTTTTATGTGAAACGAAAAAATAGACAAAAATGCTCTATAAATTTTTTCAAAATTTTCCAATTAAGTGATTTGTGGATTCCAGTACTTTTCGCGTCATTTAATTTTAGATTTTTTTTTTCGTTCCTGTTTTCTCTTTTAAATGATATATATATAATAACGCATCCTTATAGTTTTTAAATATACTCTTGTATATTCTTATTATTGACGTGTTCACACCCCCTCTCTTCTTCTGTAACCTATTCTTTTACAAATGTCATTTTTTGTTATCCATTTTCGTTTAAGTTTAATATCCGTTTGTTCTTTTTGTGCAATAGAGTCAAAAAGTAATCACTTGTGGGTTGCAATTAATTTTAAGTTTGGGTAAATAATTTATTAGTGCCTGACTTTTTACCTAACACATTAGTCACTTCGAGTATTATCCAAAATACATTATAATGTTGCTATATTTTTCTTTGTTAAAGAATTTAATCTTAACCATCAAAAATCAACAAAGGAAGTTGCATTTGTGGCCCTCCAACTATCGAAATTGGAATTAAACTGTATTAAAATTTTAATTTATAACGTAAAATCATCATATTATATCAGCAAAGTTAATTAAATTCCTTATCTTATTATTAATTCAAATCATATGGTTTTTTTTTTTTAAGACAATTAATTGGAAATATATGCATGTGAAAAATCGTCTAGTTAGTATTAAGTATATATATATATATATAGGGTTTGAAGTGTACTTTTTTTTTTTTTAATACAATTGAAGCAAAAGCTCTTTTTTATACAAAATGGAGGAGGAGGTGATGAGTTTGGTACTCGGAACGTCCTTGAAATCCCTTTGAATTCATCATTGATAAATGGCAAAACACATCCTAGCTAAAAATACATATTAAATATTAATTTGTTTTTACAAAACATTATTTCTAATTGATTAGTTGAGAAAATAACCCATTTAATTCAAATAGTCTATCTAATTGATTCTGTAATGTGACATTTTCTTATTGATATAAGGGTCAATTTTATGGTGTCGTGGTACAAGACGTTACAATTTTATTCCTATAGTATAAAATCTAGCTCAACTTTTCTAATTTTTATAAAAAAATTTCTCCAAATTGGTAGTTGAATTTTGTTAGCATTAACTTCAAAAGGGGTATAATTGAATTATATTTTTTGTGAAATTAAAAGGACTTATCTTAGAAGGGAAAAAAAAGGTGAACAATTATGACATTTTTTAGATTTACCAAAATACATGAATATTTTCCTCTATTTTGCAAATTCAATGACTACCTTCCAATATTTTGCCTCTATCATATTGATACATTCTCCGCCTATTTTGAAGTTTTTTCTATCCAAACTAATGATGTGTTATATTAATAATTTACTAAATCACCCTTTGTTACCTTTTTATTTCCATTTTTTTTATAAGTCAAAATTTTATTAGATCAAAGTAATATTACTACAAGCTGACTACAAGATTTTTTTTTTCTTTTTTATAGCATCAAACAATAAGATATCATACTCAAAAGCACATACCACACAAAATATGTGAAAAATGATTTTAAATTAGCAATCCATTTTTGTGCGTATAAGGGCTACATTAAGTAATTAAGTTTGAGTCTTTTGACAGTGATTTGAAAATGGGTTCTTTTGATATGATAATTCTCAATCTCTAATGATAGGATTGAGTTTTCATTTATAAAGCATAAAGCATTGATCTCGACTTTAAAATGAAGCAACAATCACAAATGTTGGAATGTTTTTCTAAGAAACGTAACTAATAATTTTATAATTTTAAATGAGTAGCTTTATGCAAGTTCACAGATCATGGCAGAATCCTCTTTTGATGTGGAGTTTAATTTGGCCAAATGACATCAGTTTTCTTTGATTTCCACCTTTTGTGGTTATTCAAGAGGAAACTTAGAATTCAGGCAACTTTTGATCTTTGGTATGATTGATCTTCAGGTTGTAGTTTAGCCATGTTGATTTGGTTTATGCCTTTTCCTTGAGATCTTTTTGGCAGGAAAACTTATACTAAGCGTCCTCTTATTATATATCTTTTCATTCGATGCAGAAGCTAAAGGCTCGTGTTATAAAGAATGATGTTAATCCAGAGTGGAACGAGGATTTAACACTTTCTGTTAATGATCCTAACCAATTTGTCAAACTGGTAAATTTTTCATCACATATTTGCTGCATTATCCTTTTATTGTGCAAAAGGATGAGTTCTTTTATGATCATAGTAAGGGACACTAATGTACATTTACACAAATGAAATCTGCATACTTGTCTTGCAAAATTCCAAAAAAGGGCCCAAACATCCGAAACTTTATCCTGTGTCTGATTAACGCTACTTAAAGCAATCCAGTGTAACATGAAGCAACCAGGTTTCTCCTTCATTAATGCAATTTCAAGGGGAGAATTGGTTTGTCTCATTTCAGTTTGTGATTGTGTTTCCTCATGTGTCTTTTGTCTTGTAACTAGAGCTAATTTTGTTAATTTATTATCGGCATCTCTAGAAATCAGGTTAATATTTAACTCCTATTTCTATAAATTCTGGCCAAGTTTTACAATGTGGCAGATATGTGTTTTTTATGACTAAAGAATGCAGTAATGTTCTTCAACTTTGTGCATCCAAATATTGCAATGGAACTAGCATTTTGATTCATTACATTCCAACTTTCATTCCATTACCTCCTTCATTGCATTACATTCCGTTACACCGTACCAAATGCGTTCATCTATTATTGCTATTGTTTCCTGATGTTGATGAGAAATATTTTGTGATAATCCAGATTGTGTATGATCACGATTCATTCACCAAAGACGACAAAATGGGAGATGCAGAGTTCGATATCAAACCGTTCATAGAGGCACTGAGGATGGATTTGAGCGGGCTTCCAAGCGGTACTATAATTAGCAGAGCACAACCCAGCAGGCAAAATTGCTTAGCAGAAGAAACCTGCATCACATGTACAGATGGCAAAGTCATTCAAAATCTGTGCCTCAGATTGAAGAACGTAGAATGTGGTGAAGTTGAAATCCAACTGCAATGGATTGACCTTCCTGGTTCGAAAGGGTTATAAAGAAATAAAAATAAATGCTAGGAGTGAATTTTACTTTTTTTTCTTGTACTCTCTTCAATCAGTCTTCTCCGCTCTTCTTAGTTGCAGGCGACGAGTCTCTGGTTTGTTCATAGTTGTCTATTTACGGAATTACCCTTGTATGTATTTGTATTGTTGTGCATGGTATCAATGTTTGTAGCAGACCACAACATTTATAGAGTTGACAATTTTGGGTTCTTTTCTTTTTCAAGTTATTGTAAAGTTCAATGTGTAATTTTGCACCATTTGCTGGAGATATCACAGAACTTTTCTATTCGTATATGGATTCATAAGCTATGATCTATACAGATGAGTCTCATTGTGTATGTCTTACTTAACTGATCATTGGATAGAGAATGAAAATTGCATAGAAGGATTTTGAACTTTAGTTTCTAATCCTAAGAAAGAAACAATTGGAAATATGACTGAGAGCTGCTTGATAGAACGATAAACATATAAATAATGTTTTCATTTTTACTTAGTTCAAATAAATGAGTAAATCCAACGACTGATTTTTTGCCAAAAAAAAAAAAAAAAAAATCTAATGAATAGTGGATAAAAAAAAATAAATGTCTCATGATGTTTGAAAAGAGACCGTTACACCTGACTAGTGCCGACCATTGAAAAGGTCTAATCATATAATAAATTTAATATGCAAAAAATTCAGTTTTGTATATATTTAATAATAAATTTGAAAATTTTTTCAGTGGAATACATATAAAGAAACAATTTATTCAGACGTATACTTAATAAAAGAAAATAGTAATAATAAATATGAAATCATTGTTTTTAAAATTTTACTCAAACCTATAGTCATGTATTATGAATGTGTTATATTAAAATTAATTTTCAATAATTAAAAAAAAAGAGCTATTTATTAATTTTTGATATATAAATATTTATTAATTTAGACAATAATTATGTATATATATATATATTAAGCAATAAATTGAAGAAAATAAAAGGCAAGTAAAAAAATTGAAAATTAAATCAAAAGAAAAAATGGAAAAAAAAAATGAAACAGAACATTGAAAACTTAAAACATATTCGAAGAGAAAACATATTTGAAATAAAGCTAATGAATTGATGATTTTTCAGCATTGTTTAGAAGAGAAAATAGTTGTATTTATGTTAACCTTCTGTTACCTATTAGACATTTGGATCTATTCAAAACCTCTTTATATTCCTGTTTTGGCTTCTTTTTCATAAATTTTAAAATGTAAGCTCCTTTACAGTATTCTACTTAATTTTTTTGAAATTATTTAGTCTAATATTTACGGAAAATTATAGTAATGTAAAAGTCTTGATAGCTATAATTTGTGTATATTCAATTTCGTATACCTGCGCAATTCGTGGACATTGGTCTAGTAATAGCAAAAGAGGCAAAACATAATAGAAAAATTTGATACGTAGCACCCATGTGTGCAAACGTCTCACACACATGGATGATATAGCAGTGCTACATGTCATTTTTTTTATTCGATGAAGCTATTGTGGCATCATGTTGGCATTTCAAATTTGGTGTTGACTTACACGTGATAATTTTAGCAATAATTTTCCACAACTCAGGTAATAATAGATTTATTGATAATGGAATTAAAGTTTAGTGACTTCGTTGATATATGCTTACATTATACTATAATGCTTACATTTATTAGTTTGAGGAGACTTTACAACAGCCTTACTCCTCCTAATGATGAATTAGTCTTCCACCATCTCTATCAGCTCTGTAGAAATATTTTGATTAGTCATACAAAAGGCTCAGATACGGTATTTTGAATTAGAAAGGAAAACTGAAAGAAAAAGGAGATAAATGAGGACTTACAAATGAAATAAATTGATGGCTTTCCCACAATCGAAGATACCGATTTTAAACCTAGCTCCCAATCAACTACATTCTCTTCCTCTAGATGTTTTCTCTTGGTCTCAAAATCTCGATCGTTATTTGGATCTGCCTCATCCTCTTGATGTTTTCTCTTGGTCTCAAAATCTCGATCGTAATTTGGATCTGCCTCATCCTCTTGATGTTTTCTCTCGCTGTAATTTTTGTTGTCAAATATGGGATGAGCACCACACTCTATTATAGAGACATCATGATAAAATGTGACAGCTTTTATATGTGTACCGTCAACGATTCCATTCCAAAGTAACACCTGATATGCTCCATCTGTTAAGTAAAGACCCTTATTCTCTGCCATCGTAAAACCATATTCTTCAAAACGATATTCTTTTGACTGTCCATTTTCGTACGTTAAAACAGCCCTTGTATTGTCAGCAGCTGGGTATGGACAAACGATACAAAAAATGAAATTAATGGGATGTACAAGAGTTTCCATCTCCAGACAAATATAACTTTCATGAATATTACGATGCTTCATCCACTGGGGCACTTTACTTCCTTCGATACCTAAACCTGGTAGCATCTGTGGCAAATTAAAATAATTAGGATTATATTTATTCTAAAATATGAATGCATGGGAAATTGACCGTTTGTTTGGTTTGGGGTTATTATAGTAAAATAAGGTAGGTGTAAAAATGTATCCATGTTTGTTTGGAGATGTAAATGAATAGCAGAATAGTTTATGGTAAATCCATGGGTTAAATGGTATAGTTTTTTTAACACCCCAAATTCGGGTGTTTTCAAAATGAAATATGTTATTAGTGAGTTAATCTTCATCTTTTCTGTTATTTCCATTCAAAATTTTAGGTTTTATTGCAATTTTTATATAACTTTATATTATTAAATGATGAATTTACATCACCTTGAAACCAAACACAATATGCTATTTGATAGACCATTATTATATCACACAATATATATTTGATAGATAATTATGAACCCCCAAACCAAACAAAATACCTTAGCTGGCTGATTCTCCGCTGCCCATAGATATTGCTCCATAATTGATGATGCCACCTGCTTTAATTTGTGGCAATAACGTAAGTTTACAATGGTCTTCGGAAACACGAACGGAGTTGGCAATATTTCCAGAGATGTGCATTCACTTGCAACTAAAAATTCAAGATTCGACGGAAGGGCTGTCAAAGATTTAAGGTATTTACAACCGTGTAAATTAAGCTTCACCAGTTTCTTCAAATTTGTTATGAACAATGGCAATTCTTCTAAGCCACTCCAAGCTACAACAAGCACCTCTAAAGATTCTAAATTCCCAAAATCCTCTGGCAGTTTCTTGAGCTCATCACATCGAGCCAAATTAACTCTCTTAACAGATATTAAACTGCAAATGCTATTTGGCAGATCTCTTAGACCACTTCCAGATGCATCAAGCTCCTCTAAAGATTCTAAATTCCCAAAATCCTCTGGCAGTTTCTTGAGCTCATGACATCGAGCCAAATTAACTCTCTTAACAGATATTAAACTGCAAATGCTGTTTGGCAGATCTCTTAGACCACTTCCAGATGCATCAAGCTCCTCTAAAGATTCTAAATTCCCAAAATCCTCTGGCAGTTTCTTGAGCTCTAAACATCCAGCCAAATAAACTCTCTTAACAGATATTAAACTGCAAATGCTGTTTGGTAGATCTCTTAGACCACTTCCAGATGCATCAAGCTCCTCTAAAGATTCTAAATTCCCAAAATCCTCTGGCAGTTTCTTGAGCTCATCACATCGAGCCAAATTAACTGTCTTAAGAGATATTAAACTGCAAATGCTATTTGGCAGATCTCTTAGACCACTTGCAGATACATCAAGCTCCTCTAAGGATTCTAAATTCCCAAAATCCTCTGGCAGTTTCTTGAGTTCCCTACATCCAGCCAAATCAACTCTCTTGACAGATATTAAATTGCAAATGCTACTTGGCAGATCTCTTAGACCACTGCAAATTGCATCAAGCTCCTCTAAGGATTTTAAATTCCCAAAATCCTCTGGCAGTTTCTTGAGCTCACGACATACAATCAAATTAATTCTCTTAAGAGATATTAAATTGCAAATGCTACTTGGGAGACTCTCCAGGTGATCACAGAATTCCAACAACAGTTCTTTAACATGAGTGAGATGCCTGATTGTTGAGGGCAATTGCCTTAGTCTATTCCCGCCTAAGTTCAATTTTACAATGCTACATGGAATTTCTGGAAGATGAGAAAGACTTATGCATCCTTGTACATCTAATTCAGTAAGCTTTTTCAGATTTTCTAAAGACGATCCAATTTCAACCAAACTTTCACAACGTCTCAAGCGTATAACTTCAAGATTAGGAGCCATAGCCAAATCCGAAACTCTTATTAGATGACTGTTGAAAGAAAGATCCAAGAATTTTAAATTTTTAAGAGGCTGTAATGAAAAGAAAATAATAATTAATTAGATACGACACTTGAAAAATTATAAACATTAAACTTTTAATTTAGAAAAAAAATAAGCATATCAAATTGTACCTTATTCCAAACAAGTTCTTTAAGCAGGGATCTGCTCAGTTTAAGCTCAACAAGTTTCCCTGGATTGTGATTGGATGGCCAATTATCCAATGGGTAATGAAGCCATCCGAGATACATAATACTGTCAGGAAGATATTCAATGCCCATGGGACATTGTACTGGGCCTTGTAATAGGAGGAATCTGAGTTTGCACATTGGAATGAAAGCTTTAGGGTTGATATCTATCACATCTTTAGTCCCCTAAGTAGCAGGTAAAAAAAAAATAGAGTTGGATTCGAAACAATACATTCAAATACCTCTAAACAAAAACCAAAAAGTAGCAGCTTACCCTGTTTCTAATCGATACATATGGTAGTGCTATGGCTTCCACATCTTTAGTCCCCTAAGTTAAAGGGAAAAAAAACACAGTTGGATTCGAAACAATACATTCAAATACCTCTAAACAAAAGCCAAAAAGTAGCAGCTTACCCTGTTATTAGTCAATACATCTCTGATGTCCTCAACTTCCCATAACCTGCTTTGTTGTTGCTGGTTTTCTTTTTCCTGCTCAACAATCTCTTTCCCCATCTGCTCAAGCAAGTCATGCATTGTAATTTCTCCTTCTTCTTTAAGGAGAGATTTATCAATAAGTCGATCTATTCCAATGTTAGCATGGAAACCAGAGGCATTTAGCATCCTTTCCACATAAGCCCTTGATAAACCTTTAAAGAAGCATGCTATATCAAGAAAAATATTCTTTTCATCCCGATCAAGTCCATCAAAGCTTATTCTCAGAATTTTTTGAATTTCTAAAGGACTAATAGTATTAAATTTTTTCAATGCTTCTTCCCAATATGTTGTTGTTTTGTGTCTAAGTTCAGAGCCTAAAACAACAAGAGCTAGTGGAACACCATGGCAATACTTTACTACTTTTTCTGATAACTTTGTATAATCTTGTTGGGCATCACTTGGGCCAAAGGCATGCCAACTAAAGAGTTGGAGAGCTTCAATTTCCTTTAATTGTTTGGCTTCATATATATCACTTTTCATTTTCACAGCTTTTAACACTTGTGAATCTCTACTTGTTACAATAATTCTACTCCCTGGAGAAAATGAATCCGGAGAATACAAACCGCTAGTTTCTAGAAGAGATTTTAATTGCATACAAGTATCCACATCATCTAAAACAATAAGGACTTTTATACGTTTGAGTCTTCTCCGAATAGAGTCATCAATTGGATGAGATGAATCTACCCTTACATCTTTGTCCCTTAATAGCTCACGAACAAATTTCTTTAGTAATTTCTTTCGTCCATCCATTGTGCTCAATGTCTCCCTCACATTTGATAGAAAGCAATGACCATTAAATTTCTTCTTAACTCTTTCGAATACTTTACTAGCAATGGTTGTTTTGCCAATGCCTCCCATTCCCCAAATTCCAACCATTCTCACATCATCTATCGAATCAATGCATAATAACGACTCAACATCGTTTATACTTGAATCAATTCCAAATAAAGTATCGTTATGTGAAATGTTCGGACAATTCTTACTTAATATCTTTGAAACTTCAAGCACAATGGCGTCAATTAATTTGGCATCATTTCTGATCACAAATAAAAAAATAAATAAATGACAACTTATAATAAAAACACAAAAATATATAAGTTCTTTGAAATAAATATTAAAGTACGCATTAATACATTTTTCAGAATGTAATAACCAATGTATATGATTGCAATCATGAAAATGAGAAAAACAAGATAAAAGAAAATTTCCTATTTTTATCAAAAGTAATTAGTTGTGGGCTCGAGTTAATTCTAAGTTCCATTAGACAATGGATATTATACAAAACTATACACATTTATATGTTATTTTTTATTTTTCACCCCTAATATTTTAGTTTTAATTTCTAACATTTCAATATTACACTTTTGTGCATCTTTTCTTTTTCTTATTACTTAATGCATATTATATTATTTTTGTCTCAATCCTCTCTTTATGTGTGTACTCTACCTCCTCATGAGCCCCATTACTTTTCTCTTTCTTTTTTTATAATTTTAATATAATTTCGCATTAATCTTTCAACCTATTTCGTCATATCACTTTGCAAAATTTTTTTCGTTTTTTCTTTTCTTTTCGAAATGAAATCTATATTTACATATTTTTTTTCCAATTTTTTTAAATGGTATAAATATGGTATCTTATGATACTTTTTTTGTTGTTTATACTTTATATTATGTTTAAACCTTCCTAATACCATATTTATTCCTTCATAAGACTGTTTTTGTTGTTTATAGCATATTTATACTTTTTCCATATGTATATAATTTTTTCCTTTGTTTTTTTAATGGTATTTTATGATTTTTTTTTAATGGTATTTTATGATACTGTTTTGTTATTTATATTTTATATCATTGTTATATCTTCACAATACTATTTTTATACATTCATGAAATCATCATGATACCTTATGATACTTTCATAAAGGTATTGAAGTGGTATTATAAAAGTATAAATATGGCATAAAAAATAAAAACAGTCTCATCAAGATATAAACAAAAAAATAGCCTCATAATGGGATAAAAATAGTATCAAAAATTCTGATACTGTTTTGATACCCAACAAAAATAGTATAAAAAATATATCTAAGTGGTATAAAGGAATAAACATGGTTAAACAAAGTTTCATCAAGGTATAAACATGATATAAACAACAAAAACAATCTCATCAAAGTATAAATATGGTATTTGAAAGGTATAAACATAGTATAAATAACAAAAAAAAAAAAAAATTTATAAAAGGATAAATATAGTATTAGGAAGGTTTAAATATGATATAAAGTATAAACAACAAAAACTAATATCATTAAATTATCATAAGATAGTATATTTATACTATTAAAAAAAGTGGGAAAAATATATAAATATGAATTTAATTTCAAAGAAAAAAAAAATACGAAAAAAACTTTGTGAAGTGGCATGATGAATAAATGAACGGATTGAGAGATAAATGTGAAATTATATTAAAATTATAAAAGAGGGAGAAAAGTAATAAATCCCAAGGGGGTGAGGACACGCGTGGAGAAAAGTAATTGTTCAATTAATCTTAGTTATTATTAACTTAAAAGGGGTATAACTAATTGAATTATATATTTTTTTTTTTGATAATGAGGGCGAAATTAAAAGGAGTTATATGAGAAGGGAAAAAGAAAGACATACGAAAAAGTGTTGGAATCAAAGCCAGATAAGTTGCCAATTTCCACCAAAGCATCTCTCCATTTCTGCTCCTCAATTGCATAATTCCCTTTGAGATCTTGCACATCTGATGGATCTACTTCATAAAAAACTGGTACAACTACATGTTTCCTCTCCTTCTTCTTCATGGATTCATGTATCTTCTCCAGTTCTTCCAAACACCATTTCGATTTTGGATATTTTCGTGAGAAAATGACGATTGACAGATCTGATTCTTCAATTATTCGGAAGAGGCTTCCACTGATTTCTTTGCCTCTTTCAAGATCACTATCCATGAAAGCATGAATTTGTTTAGCTGTGAGAGCATGGAAGAGATGGCTGACGATTCCGCGACGGGCATCAGGTCCTCTGAAACTAATGAATACTTCATACTTGTCTCTTTCATGATTTCCGCACAAAGAAGAAGAAGCAGCCATTGAAATTGAATGATACCCAAAAGGAAAGATCAAAACTGAAATATGCAGACACAGATCGATTATGAAAGAACGAAGCAAGAGAGATTTTTTTTTTTAATAGGAAATGATGGGAAATTTCCACTGAAACTTGTTGTGAGGAGATAGGAAATGAGAGTTAAATTACCATAGAATTGACCAAGACTTGAATGAGTGATAAAGTGGAAATTACCATGCAATGACGAAAAGAAGAGACCAAATAAATAAAATAATCAGCCAATTAAAATAATTTTGAAAAATAAAATTTTGAAACATATATTTATATCAATACTTGAATTTAAAATAATTTTACTTTCTTGCTTTTTTTTTGTTATCTTTTCTAATTTGGTAAATAGTGTCACTACAAATTACACTTTTGTAAAAAAAAAAAAAAAAAAAAAAACTTCATTAGAAGAACCTTGAGTACAAATCTTTTATTATTATTTTTTTTCCCGTGTTGTATCGGATAAAACAGGGGAAGTAGTTACATTATAGCCAAAATTAAGTCAACAGTGTGTAGTCTTAACATACAATATAATGATATAATTTAATTTATTTTTTGGTTTTTTTCTATTATTTGATTTGTTATTTTTTTACTATTTATTGTAGCTTGTAAGCTTGTAAAAAAATTTTATGTACACTTGGTTTTGTTATTTTTCAGGTACAACATTCATAAATTAATTGGATTTTCAAGTCAAAGTTGAAGATTAAGAATGAATGCTTTGTTGCTTTGGTTATTTAAATATTGTAATTTCAAGTATGGTTATAATTAAAATATCAGATTGTAATCTCGAACGTTTTAGTGGTGCTCTTTTATAATTTAGATTAGATTGAATAAATAATCATTGATACTTTATATTATAATTTCAACTTTCAAGTATCTCAATTCGGTTTTTTCTTGAACCGAACCGAGCTCTATTAGGTTCGATTAAATATTTTTATTATTAGGTTCGGTTCAATTTGGTTCTTGGACAGAACCGACCTTTGCCTCTCTGTTTCAATTGTCGGTCCGATTATAATAACACTAGACGAATACAGAAATTTCCATGAAATGGTAAACCAAAAGACAGACAATTAAAAAGTACATACAAAATTGACCAAGAGAAGACTTGGAAAGTATTTTTTTTAATAATGGTAAAACTCATTTATTAATATAGATTTATTGGTAATAAAACCAAATAAATTTAACAAATTTTATTATAAATATTGAAATAAAACATAACAACAAATATAACAATATTATATTAGTGAGGGAAACTAAGCCCATGTGTACCACACAAAAAATAAATAAAACAAAAATAATAAAAAGTCTTGAATTATTGATCCGCATAAGGAGGAAAAAGATACCAACTCACAGCCATTAGTATTACCATGAAATGAGAAGGCAAAGCACCGAAAAATAATATAAAGTCATCGTATCATATCAGCAAAGTTAGTTAAACTCCTTATTTTATTAATAATTCAAATCTCCCTTTTTTTTTTTTTTTTTTTTTTTTTTTTTGTTAAGACAAGTAATTGGAAATATATGCATGTGAAAAATCGTCTAGTAAGTATTTAAGTTTAAAAGAAAAGGGGTTTGAAGTGTACCCTTTTTTTTTTATATCTAATTGAAGCAAATGCTCTTTCTTATACAAATGGAAAAAAAGAAATATTACAATATCAGTCCACCTCTCATGGCATCTATTTACATTATTTAAATTTAAATATAACTAATGTTTATATATATTGGAAAACAGAAGAAAAACAAGTACGAATATGACGAGAATATGGCTACAAATTGGCTTTTCCATTACCACAAGCAAAGTTTCAATAATTTCTCTTAGTAATTGGGTCCCTCCCGTATGAATCATAATAATAATTTACCATAAATAATAATAATGATAATACCCTAAAAAAAGGAGTTGAGACAAAATTACCTAAACCTAATCATCCAATTGTAATGATTTCCTAAACCTACAACTCAAAGTTATGTGTTTTGATTTGCCAGCATAAACTGTCTCTATTAAGAAAAAAGAAGACGTTACTCTACGTAATATGTCCTTTGACTGACATTTCCAAAGAAAAAAAAAAAACTCTTATTTCCTAAGAAATATTATAAATTGCGTTTATTATATAAAGCTTATAATAATAATAATAATAATAAAAAGATTATAACAACAATTTAAACGAGATAGCAAGAGAATACAAGAATAAAAACTTTTTATTATTGATTCTGAGTTATATGAAATAAAAAAAAAAACTAACATCCATTTGTAGTGAAAAAAATCAGGAGCTTTTAGGTAATTGCACAGTCTCAAAATAATTGAGGCTACACAGACAGCAGCTTACCGACGTCAAAATAATTTAACACGCCCCCTTTGATGTCTATCATTGCAAATAAGACACTACCTAGTTAAAAATCTTACCAAGGAAAAATCCAGTGGGGCAAAAACCTTTGGTCAAGGGAAAAAGAGTACAGTGTTTACTCTCCATGTTCGTGATATTATTGAAGATCTTTGAGACGATACATTGCAATTCCATAAACTAACTTCTTGAAAGTTGCAGTTGGTAATGCTTTGGTGGACAAATCTGCCAGATTGTTACATGATTGGATTTGTTGAATATTAATGTCACCATTCTTATGTAAATGGCAAAACACATCCTAGCTAAAATACATATTAATTATTAATTTGTTTTTACAAAACATTATTTATAATTGATTAGTTCAGAAAATAACGCATTTAATTCAAATAGTCTATCTAATTGATTCTGTAATGTGAATAAGGGTCAATTTAATGGCATCGTGGTACAAAACGTTACAATTCTATTCCTATAGTATAAAATCTAGCTCAATTTTACTAATTTTTATAAAAAAAATTTCTCCAAATTGGTAGTTGAATTTTGTTAGCATTAACTACAAAAGGGGTATAATTGAATTATATTTTTTGTATAATGAAGGTGAAATTAAAAGGACTTATCTTAGAAGGGAAAAAAAAGGTGAAAAATTATGACATTTTTTAGATCTACCAAAATACATAAATATTTTCCTCTATTTTGCAAATTCAATGACTATCTCCCAATATTTTGCCCCCGTTATACTGATACATTCTCCATCTACTTTGAAGTTTTTTATATCTAAACTAATGATATGGTATATTATTAATTTACTAAATCACCCTTTGTTACCTTTTTATTTCCATTTTTTTATAAATCAAAATTTTATTAGATCAAAGTAAAGGAATTTTTTTTTTCTTTTTTGTGGCATCAAACAATAAGATATCATACTCAAAAGTACATAACACACAAATTATGTCCAAAAGGATTTTAAATTAGCAATCCATTTTTATGCATATAAGGGCTACATTAATTAATTAATTAGATTAGATTAGATTAATGAAAAAAAATTCATTCTCTACAAGCAAATTTGCTAGGATAGTCACTCAATTTCAGGTGCAAATTGCATAAATTTCACTTAAGATTTTGCATTGTTTCAATATTTAACAATTAGTTAGGATATTCAAAGGTGAAATTTATGTTATTTGCATATGATGTTGAGTGAATATCCTAGCAGATTTGCTTTTGGGAAAGGAAATTTTTTTGCATTATTCTAATTAATTAATTAATTAATGTAGCCATTGTGTGCACAAAAATATATTGCTCTATTGACCTTTTTTTTTTTTTTTTTTTTTTTGTGGTATCTAATTTTAAGATAGACAAAAATCTATCCCTCTTTAAACCTTTTTAAACATAACTTCCTATTTAAGATCCCTTTGTCCATAATATATGTGGTATATTTCTTTTGCAAATGGATGCTGATATTTTATTGTTTGATAGAAAAAAAGAAAAAAGTAATTCTCTTGTCGTCAGCTTTTAGCAATATTACTTTTTTCTAATAAAATTTTGGCTTATAAAAAATTCAAATAAAGAAATATTAGAGGATATTTTAGTAAATTAATAATATGTCACATCATTAGTTTGGATAGAAAAACTTGGATGAAGGGAGGTATCAATATAATGGAGGTAAAACACAAAGAGATAATCATTGAATTAATAAAATATAAAAAGATATTCATGTATTTGGGTAAATCTTGCACATCAGATGGATCTACTTGTAACAGTTGCTAATTTCCTATGAGCTTAACTGATCATTGGATAGAGACAGAGAATGAAAATTGCATAGAAGGATTTTGAACTTTAGTTTCTAATCCTAAGAAAGAAACAATTGGAAATATGACTGAGAGCTGCTTGATAGAATGACAAATACGTAAATAATGTTTGCATTTTTACTGTAGATAATGCTTAGTTCAAATAAAGGAGTAGTAATTAGATATTTGAAGAGTGAAACAAGGAATTCAATTTCAGAGCATGAGTTTTCACGCATGTGTAAACATTGTAGTTTAAAAAAATTTAGTTAAATTAAAGTTTCGATATACATGGGCAATATTTGAATTTTTGTATCATAAAACTAAAGTTGCTATTTTTAAAAAATTTTGGAAGTAAAATTAACCATTTATTTCTCAAATTTTATTTTAAAAATATTAATTAAACCAAGTAATAGTATGCTAATAAAAAATTAATTATTACTAATTTTAAACCCCCGCTTTGCTGGAGAGGAAATAAAAAATCTAGGTTTTAGAAAGTTGAACGGTTTATTATTCTAAGTGGATTTAGTTTCAATTTTTTTTTATTATTATTTTTCAAGATTTTCAATATCATTGAGGGAGAAATGGAAAACAAATGCAACGGTGGTTTGAATTTAGCCCCTGATCAAAACTTGTATTTATGAAATGTTCAAAAGGAAGAAGCAGATGAAAAGAACTATTACTAGAGAAGGAGAAGACTGCAGGAAAAAAATTTGAAAGACGAAATAAGAGGAGTAGAGCAGGGGAATGTGTAACGAAGAAGAAGATTGGCTGAAAACTATTGAGGCAACATGTGATTTGTATTGATATTGAGAGTATATATACAAGTAAGGAACCCTAACCCTGCAAGGACTGAAATACACTTTGTACAATAAGTGAAACTTACATTATCACTCCTCTCTCTCTATCACCGTCCCTCAATTTGAGCAGGGTTAGAATAAAGGCTCAAATTGGCACGAAGAAGCAAAAATCGATCCTTTAGCATAGGCTTGGTGAGAATATCAGCGACTTGATCCGAAGTAGGAAGATAACGGACAATGAGTAAGCCCTTGGAAACCCGATCACAAACAAAGAAAAAAGCTACTTCAATGTGCTTGCTACGATTGTGAAAAATTGGGTTGGCCGTTAAGTAAGTAGCAGAGATATTATCACACCAGAGTTGAGGAGGATAGGAGATACGGAAACCAATTTCCTGTAACAATATTTGTAACCAGCCAATTTCAGAGGCATTTGTAGCCAACGCACGATACTCCGCTTCAGTGGAAGAATGGGCAACGGAGTTTTGTTTCTTCAAACTCCAAGAAATATGATTACGGCCAAGGTAGATTATGTAGCCGGTTGTTGATTTCTGATCATCCTGGCTGCCAGCCCAGTCAGCATCAATGAACCCTTATAAAACAGGGCTGGAATTTCGGTGAAGACTCAAAGTGTGACTGCGTGTGTTGTTAAGATATCGAAGTAACCGTTTGACAGCTTGCCAATGAGACACATTCGGTGCATGCATGAATTGGGACAGCTTATTTATAGCAAAGGCAATGTTTGGCCGAGTCAGACATAAATATTAGAGGCTACCAAGCACACCTCAGTATTCAGTAGGGTCAGGATGCGGATCACCACCTAACATCAGTCATTCCTTAGGACATCGGAGTAGAAATACCTTTGTTGTCGAGCATGTTACACCTGGAAAGCAAGTCAGTAATATATTTGGACTGAGATAAAAATAGCCCATTGGGCTGCCATGAGGCTTCAATACCCAGGAAGTAGGACAAGCGGCCAATATCTCGAATGGTAAATTGTCGCTGTAGCTGCTGCACCAAGTTTCGGATGGAGGAGGAATCGGATCCCATTAACAAAATATCATCAACATAAATGAGACACACCACAAACAAAGCACCTATGTGAATAAAAAACAGACTTATATCCGATTTGGAGCCTGTGAACCCGAGAGAATGCAGAAAGTCTGTCAATCGTTTATGCACATGCGAGGAGCCTGTTTGAGACCATAAAGAGATTTCTTCAACTTACAGACATAATTAGGTCTGGAAGGATCAACATACCCAGGAGGTTGAGATATGTACACATCTTCCTCTAATGTTCCATGAAGGAAAGTATTTGAGACGTCAAGTTGAGTAACCGTCCAATTGGAAGTGACTGCAATTGCCAAGAGGAGCCGAATAGTAGCTGGTTTGATAACAGGACTATAAGTCTCAAAATAATCAATGCCAGGTCTCTGATGAAAGCCTTTCTCCACCAGGCGTGCTTAAAGCTATCAATGCTACCATCTACCTTGGTTTTCAAATGATAAACCCATTTACAACCAACCACATTCTGAGTTTTAGCCGGTGGAGCCAGTATCCAAGTGCCATTGTTAATCAGTGCATTGTACTCCTCAGTCATAGCCTGACGCCATTCCTGAGATTTGTCAGCCTGCTGAAAGGTAGTTGGTTCCATGGGTAAGGAGCTGAAAAGAGCTTTGGGTTCCTTGGGTTTCAAAGAGCCAGTCTAAGACCGAGTGAGCATACGCCTTGGTGGAGGAAGGGCGCTGGAGACAGTAGAAGTCACGGGTGCAACAGGATTGGACATTGACACTGATGACAAGGGACCGTAAGAAGATAGGCCAATGGTAATAGATGGAGCTCGGTCAGATGGCGAAGGAGAGAGCAGGGCTACTGGTTCGGTTAGGTTCGGTGTGGGGGTTGGTGGGGGCGATACTGGTGAGTTACTACTAACCGGGTGTTTAGAAGATAGGATTGCAGGTTGGTTCGTGTTTTGGTGAGGACTGAGAGCTATAGGTACTGGTGGGTGCGGTGTCGGTATAGTGAGAGTGAGGGTACCCGATTATGTTAGTGAAGTTGAAGAAGAGTGCCCATCATCATACAACTTGGAATAGGGAAAGACCTGTTCATCAAACAAGACATGGCGTGAGATAAAAAAAAAGGGAAGAAATAGGATCAAAGCATTTAAAAACCTTGTGGAGTTTACTATATCCAAGAAAAATACACTCTTTGGATCGTGGTTCAAGTTTATTTTTAGTGTAGGGTGTAACCAAGGGAAACACAGGCATCCAAACACACGAAGGTTCATGTAGTCAGGGGGTGTGCCAAAAAGTCATTGATATGTTGTGTAGAAATTGATAGAGGCTATTTGGATTTTGTTAATTAGATAGGTGGCTGTATCAAAGGCATAGGTCCAGAATTTGTCAGGTAATTTGGCACGGTGTAAGAGAGCAAGGCCATGTTCAACTATGTGTCTGTGTTTCTATTCGGCACTCCCATTTTGTTCAGGGGTGTAAGGACAAGAGATTTTGTGTGTGATGCCATGTTCCCTAAAAAATGGTTGTAAGGCAATAAATTCACCCCCCCAGTCCGATTGAAAAGATTTAATTTGATTGCTAAAGTATTTCTCCACAAGTAGTTTAAAATGCTTAAAAATAGGAGCACGTCAGACTTGTGTTTCAGAAAATAAATCTAAGAGTATTTGCTATAGTGATCAAGGAACAGAACATAGTAAGAGTAACCATCCATAAATACAGTAGGTGCTGGCCCCCAAACATCAGCACAAATTAAATCCAAGGGAACTTTAGACTCAGATTTTGATAAAGCAAAGGGTAATTTATGGCTTTTATTAATAAAACAAGAGTTGCACATAGAATGTTTGGAATCAGAGACAGCAATTTTATTCCAATGCAATAATTGTCTAACACAAGGAAAATTAGCATGTCCTAAACGATAATGCCAAGTATTAATAGAAGCTAAATTAGCTGAAGGGAAAGAAGAACCCGTGGAGGAGTTCGACTTCAGCGCTGCAGCACACAAGGAATATAGCCCGTTGTCACTCCAGCCTTTGCACCAAATGCTCCCGTGTCCAAATCCTTAATCACAAAATGGTCAGCAAAGAATTCGACAGAGACAGGATTAGCGTTAGTGAAAGCATAAACAGATAACAAATTGTGGGAAGAATGGGGAACATGTAAAATATCACGAATTTGAAAAATTTGATTCCTAATTTGAAATGAGAACTGACCAACTAGAGATATGGAGAGTTTAGAGTCATTACCTATGGTTACTTCTTGAGGTCCTTTGATACTCAGAATGAAGATTCAGGTTTCCCAGTTCGGAGGTCATATGATGAGAGGCACCCAAATCAACAACCCAAGACTATAAAGGAGCATTGCTTGCGGTGAAGTTGGAGGAAGGGCGGTGTGGATTGGGTTCTTGGGTTAGTTTAGGTGAGGAACAGTTCCTGGCGTAGTGTCCAATACCTTTGCAATTGTGACAAGTTACCGTCTAAGGATCAAAGTGTCTGAAAGTGGGCCGTGAATCATAACCAGGGGTACTAAAATTTTGCTGCTGCTGCTGCCCCCTATAATCGGAAAAATAGCTGCTGCCACGGTCTGAAAAACTACTGTTACGGTCTGAAAAATAGCTGCTGCCTCATCCTCTCTGCTGGCCACCTCTGCCTTTGCCCCGTTGACCCCATCCTCTCTGTTGGTGCGTCTGTTGTCGGGCAGCCACCATGGCTGTTGGTGGTGGCATTTGATCAGCAATGGTGATGGTTCTTTATTGGGTCAGTCGAGCAATATTCCTTTCTTCTATCAACAGGAGCCCAAGTAAATCTTCAAACTCTATGGGTTCCATTTTTGTTTCAAGAGTGAGATTGAATAACCTATAATCTTCACCCAAACCACCAAGTATAGAATCAATAAAATCATCTTCTTGCACCCTATATCCCAAGGATGCCAATTGGTCTTTGATACTCTTAGCACGCAGTGTATAGGTTGTAATTGACTCATTTTTCCCACGACTTAGAGTCTGTAGTTGGGCTCTAAGATTTCAGATCTGTGATCTAAACCCTGGAGAGTATGCTCTATTAAGTCTATTCCATGCCTCAATGGCAGTAGGGGCATCTATAACTTGTGGTAATAAATTAGCTTCAATTGAGGCGAATAACCAACTGAGTACCTGTTGATTTTGCTGTTCCCAAGTGTCACATGTTGGATTTCTAATCTGACCTTCAAGGAACTCCGGTGGAACTGATTGATTCGCATCAATATGGTGCCACATCCAGCAACCTCTTAACATGGTGATGAACTGTGCTTTCCAGAGAACAAAATTCGACGAATTGAGTTTGCTCGTGATGAAGGTAGACGGATTAGGGTATGTGATTGGAGGCGTTGGCACAGCTGCAGGAATCATAGGTGTGGCAGTGAGAGGAACGACGGATACAATGGTGGAGCAAACCGGTACACTAGGAACGATGGATACAATAGTGGAATCGGCGGCTGTCAATTGCGGAGGAATCAATGGAGAACTCGAGTTGACGGTTGCCATGACTGGGGAAGACGACGGCGGCAGTGTGACGGAGGGAGGTGGGTTGGTTTGAGACATGTTTAGGGTTAGGGTATCGGTGGCTCTGATACCATAAAAACTATTGAGGCAACACGTGATTTGTATTGATATTGAGAGTACATATACAAGTAAGGAACCCTAACCCTACAAGGACTGAAATACACTTTGTACAATAAGTGAAAATTACATTATCATTCCTTTATCTCTATCATTGGCGAGGTAAAGAGAGGACTGTAATGAAAAAATTTGAGAGATGAAACGGGAGGGGCACATAAGGAGAATCGTGAGTAACGAAAAAGAAGACTGACAGGGGAAAGAGAAGACTGCAAGGAAAAAATTTGTCCATGCTTTCACCAAATCCAACAACTGATATTTTCCAAGAAAAATCCAATGGAAGAAGAAAGTTGAATGGGAAAAGAGAAGACAACAAGAAAAAACTTTGTCAATGCTTTGACCAAATCCAACGACTGCATTTAAAAAAAAAAATTCTAATAATAGCACAGTGGATAAAAGAATCGAATGCCTCATGATGTTTGAAAAGAGGCTGTTACGCCTGGCTGGCGCCCGACCAGTGAAAAGATCTAATTATATAATAAATTTAATATGCAAAAAATTTAGTTTTATATATGTTTAATAATAAATTTGAAAATATTTTCAGTAGAATACATACAAAGAAACAATTTATTTAGATGCATACTTGATAAAAGAAAAAAGTAATAATAGATATGAAATCAATGTTTTTAAAATTATGCGCAAACCTACAGTAGTGTATTATGAATATGCTCTATTAAAATTAATTTTCAATAATAAAAAAATAAAAACAAAAACAAAAGAGCCATTTAAAAAAACCAATGATTAATTCATTGATATATTAATATTTATTAATTTAGAGAATATATATATATATATATATATATATATATATATATATATATATATATATTAAGCAAGAAATTGGAAGAAAATAAAAGGAAAAAAAAATTGAAAATTAAATCAAAAGAAAAAATGGAAGAAAAAATAAAAATGAAACAGAACATTGAATGGGGCCCACAGAATTCAATTCTAATATATGAATCTCATACCAATCGGATAGAATGCTAGTAGATGGGATTAGTAAGGGATGGGTTGATTATGGCAAAGAGCTGGATAGGAATGGGTCTTTGCTATTCGACAATTTGGGGATAACTGTATAGTGTTGTTTTTGGTGAAAAGGGATGAGATTTTCAATTAATCTAATGGTAGATATTAATCCCACCAGCAAATGGTCTCCAACATTTCTGACTAATCCTTACGAAACTTCATTTTACATCTTCAGCCCTCTAAAGTTTCTATTTAGTCCCTTGGTGTCTCCATTCCACAATTTCAGCCCTATAAAATCTCCAAACTTCAGCTCTAGCCGCAACAGATTTCATAAATTTGCAATTCAGCTCCTTAGAATCGAATGAACCACAAAACTACAAAAATAACTCAAAATCAGATCATGAAATTAACAAAATTGAATTAAAATGAATGATAAAATACCTTAATTTCTATAGCTAACAAGAGTTATCGCAAATATGATCAAGAATAAATACCTGAGATTGAAAAGAATATACACAGCTTCAGATATAGTAAATGATATGAGAGAATAAAATTGGAGCAGAAATCAATTACCAAAAAGTCTAGAAATCAAAAGAAGAGGCGCTTAAAATTATAAGAGGAACACTATCAGAATCATACAAAAAAACTACCAAGCTACCTTTACATGCTCAAAAGGATAATTCAGGAACAACAATCAACCTTGAAATAATAGTAAACAGATTCATGTTCCTCTTTTATCTATGGAAGCATCAATACGAGGTTGGCAACAGTGCAAACCAATTGTAGTTGTTGATGCCACGTTCCTACAAATATGCTACAACAGAACATTAATATCAGCATGCACATAGAATGCCTTAGGTAAAGAAAATTATTGAATACACTACCAAAAAAAAAAAAAAAAAAGCAGTTAATGTATGAAAAATTGTCTCTTATGCTTTTGGGGACAAATTTTTTGTCCCTAATAATCGTGCCGAAAAGCTCCGTTCCCGATTCCATAGGGAACGGAAAATATGATATTATCCTCATTTCTAGGGACAATTGTAATCCCTGTTATGAGAGACAACAGTCGCCCCCATACAAAAAAGACAACTTTTGTCCTTACATTTTGGGACGATTATTTGTCCTGAAATAAAGGGACAATTGTTGTTCCTATGTAAATGGAGATAACTTTTGTTCTTACAATCGGGAACAATTATTTGTTCTCAAATAAAGGCACAATTATCGTCCCTATGCAAAAGAAGACGACTTTTGTCCCCACATTAGAGGACAATTATTTGTTCTCAAATGAAGGAACAATTGTCGTCACACTATACTCGTCCCTATCTTAGCAACACACAAATTTGTATTGAATGGAACTCATATATATATATATATATATTGTAAAAATTAAGAACGAGTAGAGAGCAAAAGCAAATTTACTTCTGCAAAGAAGATTGTAAATGAGGAAATTTTTCTCAATAATGTTATTGATGTGTAAAGTAGCTTTATATACAGTGTCAACTGAGAAATAAAAGTAGCTACACAAAATGAATTTGGGTACTCAAATCTGATAGCTAGCAACTAACAACTTAGTAACAAAGTCATGCTAAAAGCCCTTCTTCCTCCCGCGCATTCTCTTCAAGCTTGTAATGTGACACTGATGTACCATTGTTAATGCTGCTACTCCTTATAGTCTCAACATGCACAGCCAATGTCCCAAATATGGACTCAACCTTTATACAGACCAAAAAGTAAACGAAAGAAAAATGATACGAGGACAAAAAAGATGGATTATACTCTCACAAAGAGCTCACAAAATTAGTAAAAAACATAAATGCTAGTTTAAATTCCAATATGAAGCTTTTACTCAGCTTTTTTTTTTTTTTTTTTTTTCGCGCCTCTGGTTTAACATTCAAGAGAACTCCATTATTAAACCTGTTTGATTAAATATTGTATGCTTCAAACTTCCATAGCATTTCATTCCATTTTATATCAATAGCTGGAAAATAAAATTAATAGGAGGAGAAGAACAAATGACCGTCTTAACAAATCCGGCAACTGCAATTAGCAGTGGCTATAGTATGTATCATATTATTGAACAACTTGGCTCAGTACGTATATCAATATAATTAGCTATGAATTCCTAATACCAAGTATCATAGTTTCTAGTTTCCATTTTCAAGCATGTGATCTAATATTCATGTCATAAGATTTGATTAGTTACTTAAGAACAACATAGTTCTAAACAGGAAACCATTGTTGCATAATCAACAACTTGTACTTAGTTTATTTAAAATATCAAAAAAGACTCCACACAAAAACCTAAAATAATGAGTTACTACTAATATAAAAGTGAAATTGAACTAGCTACTCAAACCAAGCAATTGTCAAACTCAAGTTTGAACTAGAAAGTAATTACCTTGAACAAGGAAAATCATTGATGGAAACCCAACTACAGTGATGCAGCAGGAACACTTCAAAAGGCAGAGGATTTTAACTGCACCTGAATTAAAGGAAATCTGAAACTAGAATAAATAATTGAAATCGAAAGGTAGAGAACTTAACAAGTATCAATATATTCTATATTATGTAAATACACACAATTTTTCAGAAAAGATACACCTTTGGAGTGAAGTGACTTAGCCAAATAGTCACCATTTAGGATCTCTACAGATACCTGAAAAAAAGATGGTGTATTAGTTCAAATGTTACATGCTAAAAGAATCGGCAACAAAAGAAAATGAAATAAGTTTCAAGTCAACTCAAGGGTTCCAAAAGATTATCTTCCTATAAGTTTCAAAAGCCAAAATATCATAAGGTTTCAGAAACATTGTCATATAAACCAAAATATCATGTAAAGCCAGCAACATGGTTCTATAAACCTCCTGTATGGCTGCAAGATAATTTCCTAAGTTTAAAATCTATGCTTTTTGAAAGAATTAAATGCAGGACAAAAATGACATTCAGGTTCACATATTTGGGACTCTAACTGACTCCTCTTCTCTTACTATATCTCATACAAGAAGCTTGAAGACATCGGAAAATCTCTAGCTTATCAACCATACTCTCCACTACCATCCATACCCTTGGAAAAAAAGAAATTGTATGGAATTTCCCCTTTTGGAAAGGACTTCTAACAGGGCAAGGAAAATTAAATACCTTGGGACAAAAAAGGTATCATGATAAAACCACAAGACAGTAACTGATTGACTCAATCAATTAGCAATAACCCCAGTGCTGTTGCTATATACCTCTCACTAACCTAACAAAGTAATCATCAACGAATCATCCGTCCTAAACCATTGATTCCAGACCAAAAGTTAATCAAGAAAACAAAAATTACAGAGGAAAACCAGCTCCAAAGAACCTATTTCCTGAGTAGATCATCCTTTAGAACCAAATGCTTTGGCTTTTTCTGCCAAAAAAAGCAACTAACTTTTAACCTCTGCTATTTCATCATTTCCAACATAGACAATATCTATTTCAAAGCTTTGGTGAAGAAGCAAAACCAATTCTATTGTCAATTAACATAAAGGCTTTCACTTCAGTTAGATTATCAAAGTTCAACATGCATAGCGGCCATAATTAACAAAACATTACTAGTCCGTGCACTAAGGACCATTTAAGTTGAACCAATGTCTACTCATGATTTTTTTTTAAAAGATAAAAGCTTTCACCAATAAGTGATAATAAGGGAATATAAGTTGCACCTATGCTGTAAACATGGATTAATGATTAATCACAGTCATACAAGAATTATAGACCCCAAACTAAAACTAATCAAAGTGAATTATACATAAGCACTTACATGCTCTTTCAACAATGACCTCAGAGCTCTAATTGACTGTGAGATGCAAGCATTGCACAACTGTTTAGTTACTCCTGAGCAACTACAACAGATGAACATCACCACAAAATGTGAAGTACACACTACAAAAGGCATGAAAACGGCAAGTTAGCAACTCAGCATGTAGTTCATAAAATGAAGAAAATAAATGTTGATTTGCTGAAGAGAACGGTGTAAGAATAAAATCGCACAGATGAAAGCTCTTGCACTATTCACATGTTCCAGTTATTCTCACACATGATATACTTAATAACCAAATTAACAGTCAAACATATAGCAGTTGTATGAGGCATGCCGATATAGGTACTGCTCATAATTGACCTATGAATCCTGCAAAACGTAAGAAAACACATTAAGCTATAACAATACCAACCAGTAAGATCATACTCATTAATGAAATCACACAGGCTTCTAAATGTTGATTTCATGTGTAACAACCAAGGCTGAAAGAAAGGAAACATGTCAGCATTTAGAGCAAATTATGCATAAATGCAAAGAAATATAGAGCTCAAAAACAGAACCCATAATGCAACCTGAGAGACATCTTAATCAATGACATAACAACGTGGGAATCTTCAGTCAGTGCAACTCAGAATCACTGACACGGTCAATTTTCCTTTTTGAAACTAATATCTCATTACTACTCAGCATGACTTCCTAGATTTTAAGTGGTAGTCTACAGTTCTCAAGGCCAACACATTGGCTTAAAGTGGCAAATATTCATTTAATGAATGATTGTATACATGTAATTTAGTTTTACAGCTGCCATTACAAGTACATCAGCAGGAACACGAACAATGACTAATAATTTGTTTAATAGGTAAAATACGCCAACTGCTACAAGCCTACAACACTATCATAAGGCAGGAGATCTATTAATTACTTCATAAATCTAATCTTTTCTCAAAGTGCATATAGAAAAACACACTAATTAAGGAATATGTTAGCATAGATATAGCAACATACTCACCAATTCACCGTGCAAGAGGATGACACCAGCATTTTTGTTTTTAAAGTAAAATCTAGAGGAGCCTTTTGGCCTGGTTAAAGGCATTCAGAGAGGGGTGTGGCTGAACGAAGTGTATGATCACCAAATTCACCGGAAGTTTCTGCAGCTAAACCAGAACTTGCAGGGATTTCTGTTTCCGCCCTTCAATTGCAGAGAAGAAAAAAAATAAATGAAAAAGTAAAAGCAAAGATGTAAATGATTTCAGAAGGATGAAAACCTGGAAAACCAATCTTTTAGTAGCGTAACTAACGGAATGAAACCGAACCATCCCAACCTAACAATCAATTAAATTATACAATAAGAAACATTACCCCTCAACAATCTTCTCAAGCCGGGGATGCTTTGACTTAGGTTCGGGATCTCCAGACCCAAGAGGACTATTTCCTCCCTCCATTCCCACTCTTAATTGAATCTGGTAATGGAAAGGAAACCCTAAATCTCAGGCAAAATCCAGAGGGCGAGAATCATTACAATCCTTGAGAGGAGAAAAGATTTTATTGGAAGAGAACAGAAATCGGCAAATAACAGAGGGAAAGAGAGGGATATTGTAAAACCAGAAGAGAAGAGAAGGAGGAGAAAGAAATTGTAAAATAAAAAATTAAAAAAAGGAAATTATAATTATCTTAGATTTTAATAATTCTCCAAAATTAATTAAAAGAGAAAAGAAATCGGGTAAAGATGCACAGATAGAGTTATCCCCAATTCTCAAATCAATTATATATTTAATTTTTAAATATTGTCTCCAATTCTATTTTAACAAAGAATTGGGAACTATAAAAACAATTACCTCCAATATTGATTGTGATTCTACAATTAGGGACTATATATATATAAGTTGTCCCTAATTTTTTGTCCCATTAAATCCTTTTTTTTTGTAGTGATAAGAACACATTTTTATTCTGTTTTGATTCTGATATATTTCTAATACATTCCTGATACAATACTTATACATTTCTGTTTCATTGCATCATTTATGTATCAAAAAAGTAGCAAAGTAAAAAGAATAAAAAAACTATATAAAATTATGCTATGTATATGCAGAAAAGATACAAATCAATCATGATATTAAATTGTTATCATGATAAAACAAGGGTATGTATTTCACCGAAGTTTTAACTTTGCAATATGGAAGAGATCTAATTAGTCTTTTTTTGTTTTTTTTCTCAATTTGTGCCATCTTAGTGCTATATATATTATTTTGATTTTTTACATTTTACAGACACAACTAGAAAACTTAAAACATATTCGAAGGAATGATACCAACAATTGTGATTTACTTCGTAAATATTGGTTGTAGGTTTATAACAATATGATTTTTTGTTGTCTTTTCACTTTTGTTTGTTTACTTTAACGGCAAATATGAAATAGCCTTCAAGTCAAACGGTCACAAAAGAGAAACTCTAATTGACTAAATTTTTAATATTTTATGAATTGATGATTTTTCAGCATTGTTTAGAAGAGAAAATAGTAGTGTTAAGCTTGTGTTACCTACTAGACATAGGGTACTTTATAAAACTTATTAAGTTGTATCTATTTAAAACCTCTTTATATTCCTGGTTTGGCTTCTTTTTCATAAATTTTAAAATGTGAGCTCCTTTACAGTATTCTACTTAAATTTTTTTGAAATTATTTATTCTAATAATTACGTAAAATTATAAATTATCTAAAAGTCTTGATAGCTATAATTTGTGTATATTCAATTTCGTATACCTATGCAATTTGCGGACATTGGTCTAGTAATAGAAAAAGAGGCAAAATATAATAGAAAAATTAGATACGTAGCACCCATGTGTGCAAATGTGTCAAAACACATGGATGATATATCAGTGCTATATGTCATTTTTTTTATTGGATGAAGCTATTGTGGCATCATGTTGGTATTTCAAATTTGGTGTTGACTTACACGTGACAATTCTGGCAATGATTTTCCACAATCAGGTAATAATAGATTTATTTGATAATGGAATTAAAGTTTAGTGACTTTCATTCATTTGCATCAACCGTCCATGACTACATTCAGTCTACTCCTTACCTAGGATAGCAAACTTGGATTAAGTTCATCAACTGTCCTAGCCGCAAAAGATGGTACTAGGCTGTGCACGTACCATCTTAGAGTGTCGCAGCTAATATGCATGTTTCATCATACTGCCTGGGAATTGATGGGTGCCCATGCACAAGCAGTGGAGCCTGAACAGGAAAAAGACCAAAAGGAGAGAGGTTTCTAGAGAGAAACAGTCGTCCTTCAGTTGTTTATGTAGACTCGGAATTAAAAAGAGTAAGTTTGATTCATAAAAGAAAATTGTTAAGGAATGAGAAACCATAAAAAATTTATAGAATTTTCACACATATAATTCACATATATTCATCACTTTTCTAAGGAAACAATAGCTTGTTATATCAAGATTATACCTGAGATTGAAGAGAATATACACAACTTCAAATATGGTACATGATATGAGAGACAGGGTCACTTGCATTCGTAGTTCACGGCTGTCGCTTGTCACCGTCATTCTCAGTCCTTCTTTGCCATCATCTTCTTCGATTTTTCTCACTGTGATATCTCGGCGTCGAGCTCGAGTATCAAGTTTATCTTTGATGTTCTCCAATCTCTAGTTAAACTTTTTCTCTCATTCCTTTTTATTTTCAGATCTGCTTTCGATCAATGTTTTGTTCTCACTGCTTTTTATTTGTTTCTCAAAGTTATATTCATATCGAAATCCAATTGCAATTAATGTTAATGGATTCTTGTTGTTATGCATTCTAAGCTAATCGTTCTGCACTACCGGTACTTGATCTCGCTCTCAACTATTACATTCGCCTAATTATTCCTTGTCGAACTTGGTAGGGCGTGAAATTGTGTATTGCCATCGATTCCTTCACGATTCTGTTTGAATTTCAAGGTACGTTCAAATTCTATTTTCCAATTGCTTCTTCTGATTCCTTGAATATGATTTGCCCTTTGTGTTTAAATTTTTCATCCACTTGGGCACTTTACTTCCTTCGATACATAAACCTGGTAGCATCTGTAGCAAATTAAAATAATTAGGATTATATTTATTCTAAAATATGAATGCAAGGGAAATTGACCGTTTGTTTGGGCGACTTTATGATGGCCCAAAACGACTTTATGTATTTTTGTCTAAAAAAACTTTTCACATTGGTTTGTTTAGGAAAATACTTATAAAATTTGGCGCTTTTTTTTTTATTTTTATTTTTATTTTTTTTTTTTACTTGAAACGAAAAAATAGACAAAAACATTATAAATTTTTTCAAAATTTTCCAATTAAGTGATTTGTGGATTCTAGTACTTTTCTCATCATTCAATTTTAGATTATTTTCTTTCGTTCCTGTTTTCTCTTCGAAATAAATAAATAAATAAATAAATATATATATATATATATATATATATATATGAGAAATCAACCGTATATCAGATTTGTATTGATATAGAAGTATTTATACAGAGATTACAAACCCTAACAGGGTTGGGAAATTACACATATAGACATAATATATTTACAGAAATAATATTTCCTTACACCCCCCCTCAAGTTGTACAGGGAGAGGAATGAACTGTCAACTTGTCACGAAGCCATAAGAAACGTTGCTTGCTCAAACCCTTGGTGAGACAGTCGGCCAATTGATCTTGGGATGGCAAAAACTGAACTCAGAGTAAACCACGACGAACACGATCACGAACAAAATGGAAATCCACTTCCAAATGCTTACCCCGATTGTGAAAAACGGGATTCAACGTAAGATAAGTCGCTCCCAAATTATCACAAAAAAGGACAGGTGGAGGCAACTTGGAAAAACCGATCTCCTGTAAGAATATGTTTAGCCAATGAAGTTCAGAACTTGCCAAGGCAAGTGCACGATACTCCGCCTCAGTGGAGGACCTAGAAACAGCCCGTTGTTTTCGAGAAGCCCAGGAGATGAGATTACAACCCAAAAACACCACAAAACCAGTTGTAGACTTGCGGTCATCAAGGCAACTAGCCCAATCAGAATCTGAGAAACCAGTGAGTAACACTTTGCAAGGTCGAAAATGTTGGGATTTGTCACCGGAAATCACCCGATTAAAGCGGAAGAATGCGATGATTTCCTCAAATCCGTGCCCAGGAGCAATTGAGATGGAAATTGTAAAACTTAAAATTTAATCATAAAGAGATCAATCTTACCCGGATTATCTCTTTCAAGAGATGGATGAAGACTGCAGAAATCAAATCAGATTCCCTCCTCGTTCCCGTACACGAACGCCTATCGAACACCACCCGTGCTAGCGTCGGAAAATCACAAAGTTTCGGTGAGAGAGAGGGGCTAGGGTTTCGGCCAAAGAAAGGTGGCCACCACACTTGTGTTGGCCGAAATTCCTACTAGGGTTTTTAACCCTAGGGTTTCAAATTCCCTTAAGGGAATTGAGGCCCAGCTTGGCTATCTTATCTGTGTGGGCTTCCTGCTTTTAATTCAGGCCCAAACTTATTTTAATTAGTCTGGTTTAAATCAATTTCAAGCCCAATTTTAATTAACCCATGTATTTAATATATTACTCCAAGTAATATATTATTCACATTTAAATTAAAATTAGTTTGACCAATTAATTTAATCCATCAAATTAAAATTAAGTCTTCACAAAATAAATTCATATGTAAACCTATACATATGAATATTTCCACCCAGGAAATAATTTCATAATTAATCCAATTAATTATGTATAGTCAAATATTAATTTTATTATTATGATCAATCTAATTGATCCTTATAATTAATATACATATACCTCTCTCTCTTGAGTGTATACTCCAAGTATACATGTGATTCCTTAAGTCGGTGTTCAGTCGCTCAATGTGTACGATCTCGTGGGCCCATTTTTATGTTGGCAGTGGGCCTATGGCCCACAGACTGCAGTTGGGCTCTAGCAAGCCACTGCAGCCCCCAATTAAGATGGAGATGGCAGTCTAACTGTTATCGTAACCCCGTAGTTTAAACTTGTATATCCCATGTCATTGATATCCGTGTCCAACACAGAGGCATGGATTGATCACCCTCTTTTGTGTCCGGACATTTACTTGATCCCAAATGCACTGATGCTCACAAACAAGTTCCAACTTGTTTGGGTGTGGCCACACTCTTATCAGTCGCATTCATCAAGAGGCCGATGATATCTTCTCAGTGGACTACTGAGTGACAAATCCCTTCTCCATATCCATAGCATTGACATACTAAGTGACATACCCGAAAGTACCCATACTTGGCACCCTATTACAGGCCCTTTAGGCGTACCCCTAAGTATGCGACCTCACATGTAACACCACCATATGGTCAGGTCAAAGGATCCATACAAGTACTACATGAGAATCACTTGTGATACTATACCATGTGGATTTCTCATTTAGTGGATCTATCCAGTACCATGCCCTTTTTACATGTACCCATTAACTTGGTTGACATCCCATGTCCAATGACCGGTAAGACACCGCCATACAACCAGGTTAATCATAGTCTCCCGTTCCATTCATTCCCATGACTGGAACAGACTACGGATCTATTTATGGTCATATCGTTTACCCTATCCATGGTCTTACTGCCAAGTGCATGACACTTGTCATCATGGATATAGATATGTCCATTGGATACTTCATTTAATATATATTGCACAAGATAAATATAATAAATGAATTGGTGCCTTTATTAATAACACAAATGAGTATAATACATAAATCCAATAAATGTATAATACAAATACAAGGACCAATGCCTCGGGACTAGGGCATTTCCAACAGAAAATGCAAACCAAAACTGGTAGTGCCCCTCAAGTAACGTAAAATATGCTTTACAGCTGTCCAATGCTCAAGTGTTGGAGAGTGCATATATTGTGACACACGATTGACAACAAAAGAAATGTCGGGCCGAGTGAATGTCAGGTACTGTAATCCACCAACAATTGAATGGAAGAGGGTGACATCGAGAAATGGTTCCCCTCCATCAACTGTGAGTTTCTGACTAATATTAACAGGAGAAGAAATAGAAGCACAAGTTTGCATTTGAGCTCAAACCAAGAGATCATTAATGTACTTGGTTTGGTGAAGAAACAAACCACCAGATGTCCATTCAGATTCAATACCCAAAAAGTAATGAAGACGGCCCAAATTCTTAATTGCAAACCGTTGTTGCAAAAAGTCAATCACTCGATTAACATATTGCAAAGAATCACCCATCAGGAGAATATCGTCGACATAGATCAGGCAAAACACTTTCAATGAGTTATTGCTGATATAATAAAGGGAACTATCAGATTTGCAACCAAGAAAACCAAACTAAAATAGAGCATCGGTCAGACACTTGTGCCATTGCCGAGGAGCCTGCTTGAGCCCATAAAGTGATTTCTTAAGTTGACAGACATGATCAGGAAAGCGAGAATCATGAAATCCAGGTGGCTGCTGCATATAAACAACTTCATCTAGCTGTCCATGTAGAAATGCATTGGATTAGCCCTATTGATGGTTGATCACCTTCTGAACCGAAACCCCTAAACTTGAGGGGTGACATCAAGTTGGATGACGGACCATTTGAAAGTGACAGCCAAGGACAAAAGCATACGAATAGTGGTAGGTTTAACCACGGGACTGAATGTATCATGAAAATCAATCCCTGGTCGTTGATGAAACCCCTTGGCCACTAATCGAGCTTTGTAACGGTCAATAGATCCATCAGCCTTTTGTTTGACCCTGAAAACCCATTTGTACCCGATCACATTGTGATGCTGTAAACGAGGAACAAGATCCCACGTGCCATTGGCAAGTAGAGCATTGAGCTCATCAGACATTACAGCTCTCCATTCAGGAATCCTGATAGCCTGAGTATAACATGAGGGCTCAAGGGATGACGAAGGAGACTTAGCTGCCACCAGATTCAACACCTGTTTTGGCTTCACAACACGATTGCTGCGTGTAGTGACCAAATTTCCACCAGCGGGATTAGAAGGAACCATTGTAGGAACCGTGGTAGTATAGCGCTGAAGATCAAGCGCAAGAGAAATGCCAGGGGACTCCGTAGATGAAGGAGAACTAGAGGCCGCAGACTGATGCACAACCCGATGAGCTGAAGAAGTAGAAAGATCATTAGAACCAGCCATAGGTGAACTCGAGGAAGGCACAGCAGTAGAGGACAGTGGTGTATGAGGCTCAGATTCAGTGGCAACAGAATTACTCGAGTGAGTTGGTGTCTCAGGCGGAGAGATTAAAGAAGGAGGATTCGGTTTCAGAATTGGAGCTGTAGGCAATGATAGACCGAAACCAAGAGTATCAATAGAATCCGCATGAGGTGATACATTAGCCATATCATCAGTCAATACATGAAACGGGAAAACCTGTTCATCAAAAAGAACATGACGTGAGACATAAACCTTGCTAGAAGAAAGATCAAGGCATTTGTAGCCTTTGTGAATTTTACTGTACCCCAAAAAGACATACGGAACGGAACGAGACTGAAGTTTGTGCTGAGTATAGGGACACAACCACGGGTAGCAACGACAACCAAAAACCCGAAGAAAGGAATAATCAGGTTGAACTCGAAACAATTTATTATAAGGATTATCATGGGAGAGTATTGGTGTGGGAAGACGATTGATATTATAAACAGCACACTCAAAGGTTGCACTCCAGTATTTAATAGGCATCTGGGAATGATGAAGTAGTGACAACCCGGTTTCAACAATATGTCTATGTTTTCGCTCCGCTCTCCCATTTTGTTCTAGTGTATAAGGACAAGAAACCTGATGAGAAATACCATGCTCTCGAAAATAAGATTGCAAAGAAATAAACTCTCCACCCCCATCTGACTGAAAAATTTTAATTGAGGAGCCAAAGAATTTTTCAACCAAAGTGCGAAATTGGATAAAGATATTGTAGACATCAGATTTGTGATGCATAGGATACAACCAGGTATATTTCGAATAATGGTCAAAAAATAAGACATAATAGGAATAACCATCATAAGATTTAATAGGAGCGGGTCCCCATACATTAGCACAAACCATTTCTAGAGGAGCAGTGGAAACAGAGGTGGAATCAACAAATGGCAATTTATGACTCTTGCTTAAAGCACAAGCATTACATAAGGAGGTATGAAAAGAACCAAACTTAATTTTATTCAATTGCAAGGTACGTTTAACAATGTGGAGTTTGAAGTGGGAGACATTGTTTGGGCATTGCTGACCAATGATCGCTTTTCTGTTGGCGACTACAACAAGCTCTCCACTCGGAAGATTGGCCCTGTAGAGATCATTGCGAAAATTAATCCCAATGCTTACCGTTTGAAGTTGCCGAGTTCGATTCGTACACATGACGTCTTCAATGTGAAGCACCTTCTGCCATATGTCAGTGATTCTTCCAAGGATAAAAATTCGAGGGCGAATTCTTTCCAACCCAGGGAGAATGATGGAGTAAAAGAATTGGCGCTGACCTATTTGGAGAGATTCGAAGAAGGAAAAAAATCATCGAAGCGGTGAAAAGTGAAAGTTTGAAAAGTGTCCGATTTGGTCCCGAAAATAGTAAGTTTGCTTGGGAATCGGCCTGATGAATAGAACCCACGACTTTGTCATGGGCCCCACCCTAATTTGGCAAAAAAATGCCATCTATTCCTTCAATTTTGCGTTTTTATATTTTTAGAGGCCTAATTGCAAATTTTTAAAAGTTTTTCCTTTATTCTGTTATTGTCAAAATTTTAACCCTAGCTTCTAGTCACTATTTAAAGGCACGTAAGACATGAATTATGTAGTTTTGTTGAATTCAAATTTTGTTCTATTTTTCTCTCCAGTTGTGAAGATGTCTTCTATTAGAGTTGTTTTGGGGTTGGCTACGAGTCTCGATTTAGAATTTGAGCAGATGGATGTCAAGACTGCTTTTCTCCATGGTGATCTCGAGGAGGAAATTTGTATGGACCAGCCAGAAGGTTTTGCAGTGAAGGGCAAAGAGAATTATGTCTGCAAGTTGAAGAAGAGCTTATATGGTTTAAAGCAAGCTCCAAGACAGTGGTATAGAAAGTTTGAGTCTGTGATGATTGAACAAGGATTCAAGAAGACAACTTGTGACCACTGTGTATTTGTGCAGAAATTCTCTGATATTGACTTTGTTATTCTGCTCTTATATGTCGATGACATGCTCATTGTAGGTCCTAGCTCCTCCAGAATTGGTGAATTGAAGAAAGAGTTGAGCAAATGCTTTGCAATGAAAGATTTGGGACCGGCGAAGCTTATTCTTGGGATGAGGATTACTCGTGACAGAAAGGAGAAGCTTTTATGGTTGTCTCAAGAGAAGTACATTGAAAAGGTGCTGATGCGTTTCAACATGGCTAATGCTAAAGTTGTAAGTACTCCTCTTTGTGCTTCCTTTAAATTGAGTAAGAAGCAATGTCCATCGAGTGAGAAAGAGAAGGAAGAAATGATGAGAGTGCCTTATGCTTCTGCTGTGGGTAGTTTGATGTATGCAATGGTTTGTACTAGGCCTGATATTGCTCATGCTATTAGTGTTGTTGGCAAATTTATGTCTAATCCGGGAAGTGAGCATTGGAAAGCTGTGAAATGGATACTAAGGTATCTACGTGGTACTTCTAGTATGAAGCTTTGTTTTGGATCTGGGAAGCCTATTCTCCTTGGGTATACAGATTCAGATATGGCAGGAGATCAAGACAATAGAAAGTCCACTTCTGGGTACTTGATTACTTTTGCAGGGGGAGCAGTATCATGGCAATCCAGATTGCAGAGATGTGTTGCTTTATCTACCACAGAGGCAGAGCTTATTGCAGCAGTTGAAGCCTGCAAAGAGTTGCTTTGGATGAAGAGGTTTGTGCAAGGGCTTGGTTTCACTCAAGCGAGATACACCTTGTTTTGTGACAGTCAGAGTGCAATTTATTTGAGTAAGAATCCTACTTTTCACCAACAATCTAAACACATTGAAGTGAGGTATTATTGGATTCGAGATGTTTTAGAATCAAAGCAACTTGAACTTCAAAAGATCCATACTGATAAGAATGGTTCAGACATGTGCACTAAAGTTCTTCCAAGAGGCAAGTTTGAATTTTGTCGAGAAATTGCCGGGTTGGCAAAATCCTCCACATAGTCGGGAAGGGGGAGATTTGTTGGGCTTTGGTTCCCTTCCTATGTGAAGGAAACCCATATATTTTGAGCCCATTTTGCTTGTTCCTCTAGGGTTGAGGTATTTAAACATATTTATGTGTCTTGAAGTAGAAGTGAGACAGGATTGGCAGCCATTCTTGTGAGAAAAGGGAGAAGAGAAACCTGCTGCTTTGTTCATCCGCCCAGCCACCTTGTTTTGTCATTTTCCGGAGTTCAGACCGTTGGATCGTTGTGAAATTGATACAGTTTTTACTTAACATCTGTATCTTTATTCTTAACTGTAGAGATCGGCATTCGACGTCCGGAGGACTTTTTCGTACCTGGGCAGAATCGGACAGAATGTGTGTTTCTGAGTTTCAGCTTTGAGCTTCTTCACCTTCTTCAGCGTTTGATCGGTTTTTCCTATCCGGATTGAGCTGATTTTTGGTGAGTTCGTTCCTGACTTGTTTTTCTTCATTGTGTGTGGTGGAGAGTGTATTTGGAAGTCTTGAACTATAGTTTTTGCTGTTTTCTTGCTGCTGTATGTGCTGTCAGTGTATGGAGCTGTGAATGTGCATTGTTGTTCACTTTGCTCGGTTTTGTATCTACTGTAAACACTTCAAATTATAGTGAATTTTTTTCCCTTGGACCGGGAGAGGTCTCGTGGTTTTTATCCTTCACATTGAAGGAGTTTTCCACGTAAAAACTTTGGTGTTGTCTCTGTGATTGCTTTTGGTGTATGTTCTATTGTTTAGCTCCTCATTGATTCAATTAAGTAGGCTGAAAGTTTTCTATCAAATATGACTGAGAGCTGCTTGATAGAATGATAAATAAATAAATAATGTTTTCATTTTTACTGTAGATAATGCTTAGTTCAAATAAAGGAGTAATTAGATATTTGGAGAGTGAAACAAGGAATACAATTTCAGAGCATGAGTTTTTACGCATGTGTAAACATTGTAGTGTAAACTCAAAGTTTGATATAGATATTATTGGATATTATTGGGGATTATAAATTTTGATATAATTTTTACGCATGTGTAAGCTCAAAGTTTGATATAGATATTATTGGAGATTATAAATTTTACTTTTTTACATACCAAATACTCAAATATGGTATAATTTCATGTTAGAATCCTAGTTTAATTTTGCTCCATGTTATATATTTTAACTGAATTAATATAGAAAATACAGATAAAATGATTGATGAATTCTTTTAAATAAAAAATTTTCGTTAAATTAAAGTTCCTATATACATGGGCAATATTTGACGGTTTGTATCATAAAAATAAAGTTGGTATTTTTAAAAAATTTTGGAAGTAAAATTGACCATTTATTTCTCAAATTTTATTTTAAAAATGTTAATTAAACCAAGTAATCGTATGTTAATAAAAAATTAATTATTACTAGTTTTAAACCACTGCTGAAGTCAGAATTCCATAAACAGAATAAATAAACGGACTTACAGTTTATATGCAGCGGAAACTCGTTTATGGAATGGATCTGATCTACGCAAGAAACCGGATTGTTCTGGTTGCCTTTCCTACCAGTGTATGAATACACTGAGTACGGGCTATATCCGTGAATTCTTCCGACGAACGAATAAGTAATTCGTGTTTTATCGGTAGGGACGTTTTCTCCGGGAATAGAAAGGGAATCTCTACGATTCTCCATCCGTTAGGACATAGAGAAACTTCTTCTCTATTTATAGTGGAAATCCCAACTTCCATATATATATATAGGGTCGGACCAAATTACACATTAGTCCCTGTAATTTACACATAATTACAGTTTAGTCCCTGCCATTCCAAAATGTCATGGGCGGACCAAAAACTAACATCTCCCACTCGCACATGACAAGACACACTTTCATGGCGATTGAACACACATACTTCTTTCAGTTCTTATTCGGCGAATTCACGCGACCAGTCAACGTAACGGTTAAACCTTGAAGCTCTCCTTCATCGTTCCACCTTTAGCTTAACGTGACTTCCCCCTAGTCCATTTTCCATGATCACTAGTTTTCGACTCACTTTTGATCTCACGAAAACATTCATATACACTACATACCTTTTCCATGAAAAAGTATTGAGCTCGAGTGTTATATGTTTACTAAGTGACATGTTACTGAAAATGTACTTCCTCTCTATAAATAACCTTCCACCATATGTCTAATGCTTATCTGACTGGTCCTTATATGCCCGTTCATAGCTACCAAAGCCTGGTTTAGGGTTCCAATCAAGTTAATCATCAGACATACCCTTCTTGTTATTTACAAGAGTCTTTAAGGGTGAACTTGAAACTCATAGTTTCATTTGGGTCTCACATTAGGAAAGTTGAGATCAATTTTCTTCCTTCCATCCCTTGGTCGGCTTTTACACATATTACTAAAATATGCCATAGTATTAATCCACTTAGGACGTATGTTTTATAAACACTATGCGAAAGCATTCAGTCTCTAAATGCAACTCATGCATTAGTACCTATAGTTCACTTTTAAGCCTTTCACAGGACAGCTTTCGGTATCAACGAAATGATGATATTATGCAAAATATCACATATGGAGTAACTCACACTGCCACTTTTACCTATGAACACACAATTCATAGTAAAAGATTCATCTATATGAGTAGATGACATTTCGCCAACATACTGAACTATACTCAATAGCTCTATGTGTATCGCTTTAAATAGTGAATGAATTTGAACACAACAAATAACTTACATTCTATTCCAATAGAATTTGCCAAAGTTATTATAACAGTTCAAAAACAACAACATGTTCCTATAACCTAAGAAGACCAAATTCAAAAATGTGTTTACCAAAAAAACATTTGGAGCTATTGGCTTCATTAACGAATCTGCAATCATATTACCAGTTGGAACATGCACTAAACTTATTTCTCTCTGTGCTATTTTGTCTTTAACAAAATGATATTTTAATCGATATGCTTGCTTTTTCAATGATAACAAATATTTTTGGAATAAGCTATCGATGCAGTGCTGTCGGAATAGATAGTCGTATATTTCCTTTTAGGCAATAGATCCAAAAGATCTATGAAGCGAACTAAAACGCTTCTTGTACTGCAGCTACTACAGCTACATATACCGACTCCATAGTCGATAATGCCACGCAAGTTTGTTTTTTGCTACACTAGGAAATTGCACCATTTCCTAAAATGAAAATATACCCAGACGTGGACTACCTCCCATCTTTATCAGTTCCGTGATCAGCATCTGTGTATCCCTTTAACTGCAGATCCTTTCCTTGGTAATAAAGGGAATAATTTGAAGTCCCCTTCAAATATCTCAATATCCTTTTCACTGCTGCCTAATGCTTCAAACCTGGATTAGCCTGATAACGGTTTGTGAGACCCACCGCAAAACCTATATTAGGTAGTGTACAAATCATAGCGTACATCAAGCTACCAATTGCACACCTATAAGGAATTCTCTCCATCCTTTTAGTCTCTTCTGGAGTTGTGGGACACATACTTGCATTCAGTTCCGTACCTTATGCAATAGGGGTTGGATCGGGATCACAGTGAGCCATACCAAACCGTTCTAAGATCTTATTGATATACGTCTCTTGTGAAAGAGCCAATAATCGCTTAGATCGATTTCTTGAGATCTTAACCTCAAGAATGTAATTAGCTTCTCCTAGATCCTTTATCTCAAAGTCAGAGGAGAACTAAGTCTTTACTTTCTTGAGTAAGGAAGTGTCATTTCCTGCTAACAAAATATCATCAACGTATAACGTTAGAATAACAAACTTCCCTCCATTTTCACGCTTAATGTAGACACACGAGTCTGCATTAATCACCTTAAATTGCATTGATATAATCGCTTCATGGAAACGAAAATACCATTGTCTTGAAGACTGCTTAAGGCCATAAATTGATCTTTTCAACTTACAAACCTTGTGTTCTTGACCCTGGACAATGAAACCATATAGATTTCTTCGTTCAGTTCGCCATTTAAGAACGCAGTCTTTACATGCATTTGATGTAATTCAAGGTCCATACATGCTACAAAAGCAAGTACAATTCTTATAGACGTGAAACGGACAGCGGGTGGAAAAATCTCTTGATAGTCAATTCCTTCATGTTGTGTAAACCCCTTCGCAACCAGCCGACTCTTAGTCTGGATAGGTTTCCTATCCGCTGATCGCTTTATCATATGTATCATTTATTCCTAATGGCTCTACGCCCTTTGGGTAGGTCAACTAGTTCCCAAACTTTGTTGATCCTCATTGACTCTATTTCACTTTCCATTGCTTTAATCCATTCTTCTTTCGCTGGGGATTCCAATAACTCTCTCATGTTAGTTGGAATATCTTCAATTTGAGCTACGATTGAGAGAGCTTCGCTATCAACTAAATGACGGTGTCGCGGGATATTTCCCCTCTGTGATCGTCTTAGAGGTTCTGCTTCTTGATAAACAAATCGCATATATTCATCAAGGTGTTGGGCAGAACTCCCACTGGGACCACTCCTACTGGGATCTATATCCATATTCACACTTAAATTTGGAACAAGACTCCCACTCAAATCAAGACCACTCAAGTCAGGGTCAGGATTACGCAAATCTGCTTGTGAAGGTTGAAAAACATCATTCTCTTCCCTTTCCCTTACGTCTTCAACTTCATTCCTCCCACTCGGATTGAGGGATCCTAAAGTTTCAGACTCTTGAGTTTCAAAGAAAGTGAATTCCTTATCCACTTCTCCCAGCTTAGGAAATTCATTCTCTAAGAATGTGACATCTCGTGACTCAAATTCTGTTATTTGACCCTTCTCATTCTCTCCCACTAGAAGATATCCTTTGGAGAGATCAAGATATCTTATAAAGATACCTTTCTTGCCTCTTGGGCCTAGCTTGCCATGCTAGCTAGATGTATCACGAACATAGGTAGCACATCCCTATGGTCGCAAATGGTTCAAATTGGGCTTGCGGCTCGTCCACAATTCACAAGGCGTGGTTTCAACGGACTTAAAAGGTACTCTATTGAGTACATATGTGGCAGTCAATAGTGCGTCTCCCCAAAAGGAGATAGGCAAATTGGCTTCAGCCATCATAGACCTCACCATCTCTAAGAGGGTTCGGTTTCTTCTTTTCGTTACTCCATTTTGTTGTGGAGTCCTAGGTATTGTCAATGGATGTTCAATACCTGTTTCATCACATAAAACTTTAAATTCCTCGGAGAGGTACTCTCTTCCCCAATCAGTCCTTAAAGCTTTGATTCTTTTCTCTAATTAATTTTCAACTAGAGCCATAAATCGTTTGAAACATGCTAATGCTTCAGATTTATGTGCAATCAAATAGACATGACCATACTTTGTATAGTCATCTATAAATGTAATGAAATAGTACACACCATGCCTTGCCCGAACATTCATTTGGTCACAGATGTTAGAATGGATTAGTTGCAATGGTTGGTCACCTCGCTTAGCTTTACCAAATGGTTTTCTTGTCATCTTTCCTTTTAAGCAGCTTTCACAAGTTGGGAGATCCATCTTTGATAAATCAGCCAACAAACCTGCTTTAGCTAATCGTACTAAACAATGTTGACCCATGTGACTAAGTCTTACATGTCCCATTTTTGAAATGCTAACAGTATCCAAAGACGAGTTAACAGTAAAGGAAAAACTATTATGACACACATAATTTGGATCCAAATCCAAAACAATAAAACCATCCAACAAAGATCCACCACCAAAGCAGATATTGATTATAAAGAGACTAAAATTGTTCAATTCAAAAGATAACATGAATCCCAAATTCATGAGGGTAGAAACAGATATAAAGTTCCTTTGAATTCCTAGGAGCATAAAGGACATCTTTAAGAAATAGTGGTCGACCACCATTCAAGACCAGCTGACAGCAGCCAATCTCTAAGACTTCCTCTTTAGAGTTGTTTCCCACGTATATCCACTTAGTTCTCGGTGGAACACTGCGGAACTCAACAAAAGAATCTCGATCCTTTGTTACGTGGTCTGTTGCTCCTGAGTCTACGATCCACAAAGGACGAGATTCAGTTTGGAAAACAGAACTTGAAACAAATGTATAACACTTATACACTTCGGTAACATTTACCTTAGGAGCTGTGTAATCTTTTGCAAAATGCCCCTTTTGTCTGTGATTGTAACATTTCACCCTAGAAATTTTAAAATCTTTCATGCCCTTCTTTTGAGCTGGAACACTGCCCACCGTTCTCTTTGCCTTCTTCTTGAAGAACCTCTTGTTCCTCTCCTTGGACTTCAGACTAGGACTTGAACTAGCCATGCAAACCTCAGATTTCACACTAAGAGAGGCCAGACGGTCCTCTTCCAGTTCAAGATGACGAACTGCATCGTCAAAGGTCTTAATGTCATTGGTATGGGTTAGGTGCAACTTCATATGCTCCCACTCATTCGGCAGAGAACGTATCACAGCTTGAACTTTCTGCTCCTCGAGAGCATAAATCGTACTAAGCATGTGTTTTATACGTGAAACTTTTTCACGATATCATCATTCATCGCACTAAGCATGGTGATGTAGGCAGATGAGTTCTTCCTCTTCTAGGCTTGATAAGCCTCAAGGTCCCTCTTTGTTTGGGCGGTGTTACCCTCTGCAGAAGGAACCATTATTCTCTCCAGAGTGTCAAGAACCTCTTGTTCTTCAATTATGTATTGGACTTTCATAGCCCAAACTTTATAATTGTCACCGTTCAAACGAAGGTCCCTTATTTAGGTAAGCAACTATTGCTTTTGAAGCAGTTATTGAAAAACTGTTAAAGACAAAAGTAGCACTGATAAGTAAGCGATACACCATATTTATTATAAGACCATTTAAAACTAAAAATAGTGTTTGGTTCACGTAAAATCGAACATTTATGCGCAATGCATCGAGTCACCATTTACATAGGCTAATACAAACACCATATTAGGTTTAAATTTCCAATAATAAATATATATTTAGTTTTGTTTTAGATTATATTTTAATTTATTTAACATTTATACTTCTCTTAAGTATAAAACTAATGAGTAATATAACACTTAGTTATAATCTCAAAATAAATAAATTAAAAAAATACTAAAACAAATAACAAAAATAGCAATGTTTAACAAATAAACATTTTATAATACCATAAAAATATCCAACATTTAGTCAAAATTACCACCATAATAAAAAAAACTTAAGCACAAAGCCCTTCAATACAAAATTAAAAAACGAAATCAGCAAGAGAAAGAGTGAAAAATGAAGAGCTCAATCTTCATTTTCATCGAGTGGAACTGTCTCAATTTCTTTTGAGGCGACTGGGATCATCTCTACAAACTTATAGTAGAGATCCAAAAGCATGTTCACAACACCCTCGATAACAGCATCCAGACCTAGGTAACGAACCAACTTGTTACTTCTAAGTAACATGGTTCTAAGATTATAAGATAACTTAGCTCCCGTTTCAGCCAAGTTCAACACAAATACTTTGCATTGGGATCCATAATCCTATTCAGGAACTAATCCATCAATGGAGTCCACCAGTTCGTCAAAAACAGAATTTTCTCCAAAACAGAATTTCTTAAAGTGCTTTTCACGAAAAGCCTTTTTCACAAATTTTAACATTTTTAATTGATCAATTCTAGAGGAAAATCCTCCTTTCTAGACAAGCTCTTGGATTTCACGATTTAACGCATTAAACCGCTCTATAACTCCAACAATATCCTCTTTTTCTAACGGAGGATACTGTTTAGAGAAAAGCTTATCTACAAGTTTTTTTAGAGTCCTTGCCTCCTCCTGAGACTGGATTATTTTCACCGTTTTTGCGAAAATTTCCATTTCTATAATGCATATAGAAATAACAAAAAAACTTGTTAGGATCAACCAAAATTTAGTATATAAATACACAATAAATATACTGAATTTTCTTGAATTTATTAAACATAAATTAATCATTTATACATAAAAAATATTAGTAAATTTAGTTTAAAATATCAAATAAATTCCAAAAATTCATCAACATATACCAAAAATTCAAGAAAAATGTAAAATTTCATTCTGCAAAAAATTTGATGAAATTTGGACACCGAAATATGACGTGCGCGCCTTCACGCGCCGTCTACAACTGTTCCACGCACCTCCATGCCCTGACACACGCTGACACGTGCCTCCACGCGCTACATAGGGCTTGCTGACTCACGTGACATGTGGCAGCTTGTGATTCGTGCTGACATGCATATATGTCACGTGTCATCCCCTGATTGGGTCAATGGATGACGTGGATGTTGACGTGGCATGATGATGTGGCACTGCCTTAACACGTGTCGTCATCCTATTGGTCCACAGTGATGACGTGGCAGATGACATGTCACGATGACATGGCAAAATCGCATGCGTGTTGACACGTGGCAACATACGATTGACACGTGTCCGTTGACCGTTGCAGAGGCAGTTGACCTTTACACGTGTCGTATTGTGATTGGTTGGATTTTTCAACCGTCAGAAAAATAAACGAATCGCATCGCGCCATGTGTTCCTAAACCTTAACTTCTCCCAACCGTTTGGAAACAAACTCCACTCGCGGTGGTGGCGCGTGAAGGCCACGCGCTGCCTTATGGGCCTCCGTTGGCCGTGAAATTTGACATTTCGACTCGATTTTTCGTGTTGATTTCAGTGGTGTGATCAGATTTATGAAATTCCGACAAAAAATTTTGACACTTTGTACTGTTGGATCTAATACGGTATCATTTTGACTCGGATAATAATGTAAATCCGTATCAAAACGAACAAAAACGAATTCAAAATGAACAGAAACATATTCTTTTCATGGAATATTAGATTTCAATATTTACGGAATCATATTGACACGGATTTCAATATAAATCCGTATCAAAACGAATAAATATGTATTTAAATGAATCAATACGTATTCGAACGAATGAAGAAACGTATTCTTATTCACGGATTTCCATAAACCAAGATATGAACACATCAATTATTCATGGAATACCAGAAAACTAGAGTTGAACACATCAATCTATAAACCTTTCGGCTCTGATACCAATGAAATCAGAATTCCATAAGCAGAATAAATAAACGGACTTACAGTTTATATGCAGCGGAAACTCGTTTATGGAATGGATCTGATCTACGCGAAAAACCGGATCGTTCTGGTTACCTTTCCTACGAGTGTATGAATACACTGAGTACGGGCTATATCCGTGAATTCTTCTGACGAACGAAGAAGTAATCCGTGTTTTATCGGTAGGGACGTTTTCCCCGGGAATAGAAAGGGAATCTCTACGATTCTCCATCCGTTAGGACATAGAGAAACTTCTTCTCTATTTATAGTGGAAATCCCAACTTCCATCTATATATAGAGTCGGACCAAATTACACATTTAGTCCCTGTAATTTGCACATAATTACAGTTTAGTCCCTGCCATTCCAAAATGTCATGGGCGGACCAAAAACCAACAACTGCTTTGCTGGGGAGGAAATAAAAAATCTAGGTTTTGAAAAGTTGAACGGTTCATTATTCTAAGTGGATTTTGTTTCAAAGTTTTTTTTATTATTATTTTTCAAGATTTTAAATATCATTGATGGAGAAATGGAAAACAAATGCAATAGTAGTTTGAATTGAGCCCCCGATTGAAACTTGTATTATGAAATGTTCAAAAGGGAGAAGCAGATGAGAGGAACTATTATTATAGAAAGAGAAGATTACACGAAAAAAATTTGAGAAGTGAAATGGGAGGAGCATATAAGGGGAATTGTGAGTAACGAAGAAGAAGATTGGCAAGAGAAAGAGAGGACTGTAATGAAAAAATTTGAGAGATGAAACAGGAGGAGTACATAAGGAACATGTGAGTAACGAAAAAGAAGACTGACAGGGGAAGAGAACATGCTTTCACAAAATCCAACGGCTGATATTTTCTAAACGGAAGAAGAAAACTAAATAGGAAAAGAAGAAAATAAAGAAAAACTTTGTCAATGTTTTGACCAAATCCAACGACTGAATTTTTTCAAAAGAAAAAAAGAAAAAAAAAATCTAATAACAGCGTAGCGGATAATAAATATGAAATCATTGTTTTTAAAATTTTACTCAAACCTATAGTCATGTATTATGAATGTGCTATATTAAAATTAATTTTCAATAATTAAAAAAAAAAGAGCTATTTATTAATTTTCGATATATTAATATTTATTAATTTAGAGAATATATATATATATATATATATATATTAAGCAATAAATTGAAGAAAATAAAAGGCAAATAAAAAAATTGAAAATTAAATCAAAAGAAAAAATGGAAAAAAAAAATGAAACAGAACATTGAAAACTTAAAACATATTCGAAGAGAAGGGTAAATAATTATAACCTCCCTGAGGTTTGGTCAAATACACTAGTACCTCCATGTGTTTTACATATCTAATTTATACCTCCCTGTATTTTGCATCAATCACATTATGACCTCCCTCTATTTATTATTGTTTGGTTTTCTATCAAAATTATGAACGTAATACATATTTACGGACTAATATCATATCTTAAAATATTCTACATTTAAGTTTTTCTTAATTAGACTCCTTTAATGTCTTTTTTCCTAATGTAATAGAAAAAGTCTTATAATAAGTGAATAATTTTTTTTATGACAAATGACCTTACAAAATCAACGTTAGATAGGAAACAAGGCTAATTTTAGTCATAAATCTTAACAACATCAACAATTTTGAAAGAAAAATGTTTAATAATGAATTGAGGGAGGTAATAATGTGATAAAGACAAACTTCAGGGAGGTATAAATTAGTTATGTAAAATACAGGGAGGTACTAGTATATTTGACCAAACCTCAAGGAGGTTATAATTATTTACCCCGAAGAGGAAACATATTTGAAATAAAGCTAATGAATTGATGATTTTTCAGCATTGTTTAGAAGAGAAAATAGTTGTATTTATATTAACCTTCTGTTACCTATTAGACATTTGGATCTATTTAAAACCTCTTTATATTCCTGTTTTGGCTTCTTTTTCATAAATTTTAAAATGTGAGCTCCTTTACGGTATTCTACTTAGTTTTTTTTGAAATTATTTAATCTAATATTAATGGAAAATTATAAGTAATGTAAAAGTCTTGATAGCTATAATTTGTGCATATTCAATTTCGTATACCTACGCAATCCGCGGACATTGGTCTAGCAATAGCAAAAGAGGCAAAGTATAATAGAAAAATTTGATACGTAGCACCCATGTGTGCAAACGTGTCATACACATGGATGATATATCAGTGCTACATGTCATTTTTTTATTCGATGAAGCTATTGTGGCATCATGTTGGCATTTCAAATTTGGTGTTGACTTACACGTGATGATTTTGGCAATGATTTTCCACAAATAAGGTAATAATAAATTTATTGAAAATGGAATTAAAGTTTAGTGACTTCGTTGATATATATATATATATATATATATATATATATATATATATATATATATATATATATATATATATATATATATATATATATATATATATATATAAAATTTAAGGCATTTTAGGAAAAAATTCTCAATTTAAAGAATCCTTTCAAAAATACATAAAAAGGAAATTCTCTCAAAAAATACCTCTAAAACTTTTACTAATTCTTAAAATACTCCTATTTGTCATTTTTTAAAATACTCCCTTTTTGGTTAAAAAAAAAAAAAGAAAAAAAAAGGAACACAACAAATTAAAAATCTCAAAAATACTCCATTTCCTTTACCCATGCGATTCCTCTTATTCTCTTTCATTTTTTGTAATTTAAACGTTATTTTTTTATTTATCTCTCAAACCGTTCACTTTTTTGACATTTCGCTTTCGCAAGTTCTTTTCGTTTTCTTTTTATCTTCAAGCTGTATCCATATGTACATATTTTTCTGATTTTTTTTAATTGTCAATAATGTTTCAGAAAAGTATCCACATGTATAAAAAAATGTATCAACAAACAAACATTGTCTGTAATTTTTTTTTTCTATTATTAGGGTTTATTTAACCTTCATAGCAATAAAAAAATTAGTTTAGATGATTTCTCACTACATCTAAAATAGAGATAAGATACATATGTATATATATTTTTTATTATTTTTTTGGACCATCAGGAAAGTATCAGAAAAGTATCAACAAAGTATCTGAGCTGATAGAGATTTCAAAAACACATATTTTGTGATATTTTGATTATACACTGTTTGAGGTATTAATGTATAGCACACAATACACAAAGTATAAAAAAAGTATTAGAAATGTATTTAAAATGTATCAGAACTAATATATGTATCAAATTATGTAGAATGAATGAATAACATATTGTACACACGAAGTATTATAAAAAATATCTCAGAATATATCGCAAAATGTATTAGAATTGATACATGTATCAAAACATATAACATGCTACGATTGGAAAAAAAATTCTGAAAAAATATATACATGTGGATATTGTTTCGAAGAGATAAAAAAAAGTAATAAAAACATTTTAAAGTGGTATGTCGAAAAAAGACCAAAAGGAGAGAGGTTTCTAGAGAGAAACAGTCGTCCTTAAGTTATTTATGTAGACTCAGAATTAAAAAGGGCGAGTTTGATTCATAAAAGAAAACTGTCAAAGAATGAGAAACCATACAAAATTTATAGAATTTTCACACAAATAATTCACATATATTCATCACTTTTCTAAGGAAACAACTTTTTATATCAAGATTATACTACAATGCTTACATTATTAGTTCGAGGAGAATTTACGACAGCCCTACTCCTGGTAATGATGAAGCCGTTTCTTGAATTGGTCTTCCGCCATCTCTATCAGCTCTGCAGAAATTTTTTGATTAGTCATGCAAAGGGCTCAGATGCGGTACTTTGAATTAGAAAGGAAAACTGAAAGAAAAAGGAGATAAATGAGGACTTACAAATGTAATTAACTGATCGATTTCCCATAATCAACTACATTCTCTTCCTCTAGATGTTTTCTCTTGGTCTCAAAATCTCGATCGTTATTTGGATCTGCCTCATCCTCTTGATGTTTTCTCTTGCTGTAATTTTTGTTGTGAAATATGGGATGAGCACCACACTCGTTTATAATGCCTCCATGATAAAATGAGACAGATTTTATATTTGTATGGTGAACGATTCCATTCCAAAGCAACACATGACATGCTTCAGCTGAGTACAGTACCACACCCTTTCCCATCGTAAAACGATATGCTGATGATCCATTTTCGTGTGTTAAAACAGCCCTTGTATTTTCAGAAACTGGGGATGGACTAACGATACAAAAAATGAAATTAATGGGAGGTACAAGAGTTTCCATCTTTATATAAAAACAACTACGAACGTTACGATGCTTCATCCACTTGGGCATATCACTTCCTTCAATACATAAACTTGGTTGCATCTGTAGCAAATTAAAATAATTAGGACTATATTTATTCTAAAATATGAATGCAGGGGAAATTAACCGTTTGTTTGGTTTGGGATTATTACAGTAAAGTAAGGTAGGTATAAAACTATATCCATGTTTTTTTGGAGATGTAAATGAGGGGTAGAATAGTTCATGGTAAATCTATGGACTAAATGGTCTAGTTTAACACTCCAAATTCGGGTGTTTTCAAAATGAAATATAATTTTCATCTAACTTTATATTATTAAATGAGGAATTTACATCACCTTGAAACTAAACACAATATGTTATTTGATAGACCATTATTATATCACACCTTATTTATCATACCTTTCTATACTTTATTAACCCTTAAACCAAACAAAGGGTAAGAAATACCTTAGCTGGCTGATTCTTCACTGCCCATAGATATTGCTCCATAATTGATGATGCCACATGCTTTAATTTTGGGCAATGACTTAATTTTACAGTGGTCTTTGGAAACACGAACGGAGTTGGCAATATTTCCAGAGATGTGCATTCCCTTGCATTTAAAAATTCCAGATTCGACGGAAGAGCTGTCAAAGATTCAAGGTATCTACAACAGCCTAAATTAAGCTTCACCAGTTTCTTCAAATTTCTTATGGACAATGGCAATTCTTCTAAACCGCTTCCAAATGCATCAAGCTCCTCTAAAGATTCTAAATTCCCAAAATCCTCTGGCAGTTTCTTCAGGTTATGACATACAGCAAAACTAACTCTCTTAAGAGATATTAAATTGCAAATGCTACTTGGCAGATCTCTTAGACGACTGTGATATACACCAAGCTCCTCTAAAGATTCTAAATTCCCAAAATCCTCTGGCAGTTTCTCGAGGTTCAAACATTCCGCCTATTGAACTCTCTTAAGAGATTTTAAATTGCAAATGCTACTTGGCAGATCTCTTAGACCACTAATAGTTGCATCAAGATCCTCTAACGATTTTAAATTACCTAAATTCTCTGGCAGTTGTTTGAGACTCGAACATGCTGACACATCAAGTGTCTCAAGAGACACTAAATTGCAAATGCTACTTGGCAGATCTCTTAGACCACTCCATTGTAATTTCAATTTTACAATGCTACGTGGAATTTCTGGAAGATGAGAAAGACTACTGCATAGTTAGTTCTACATCTAATTCAGTAAGCTTTTCAGATTTTCTAAAGACGATCCAATTTCAACCAAACTTTTACACCCTCGCAAGCATAAAACTACAAGATTAGGAGCCAAATCAGAAACTCTTATTAGATGCTCATTGTCAGAAAGATCCAAGAATTTTAAATTTTTAAGAGGCTGTAATGAAAAGAAAATAATAATTAATTAGATACGACACTTGAAAAATTAAATACACATGAAAAAAATAAGCATATCAAATTGTACCTTATTCCAAACAAGTTCTTTAATTCTAGATTCTATCAGTCTAAGTTCAACAAGTTTCTCTGGATTGTAATTGGATGGCCAATAATGCAATGGGTACCAAATCCACTCGAGATACATAATACTGTCAGGAAGATATTCAATGCCCATGGGACAGCATAGTTCACCACGTAATTTGAGGAATCTGAGTTTGCACATTGGAATGAAAGCTTTAGGGTTGATATCTATCACATCATAACGCCAATATCGTAGTGATATGGCTTCCACATCTTTAGTCCCCTAAGTAAAAGGGAAAAAAAAACACAGTTGGATTCGAAACAATACATTTAAATACCTCTAAACAAAAGCCAAAAAGTAGTAGCTTACCCTGTTATTAGTCAATACATCTCTGATGTCCTCAACTTTCCATAACCTGCTTTGTTGTTGCTGGTTTTCTTTTTCCTGCTCAATAATCTCTTTCCCCATCTGCTCAAGCAAGTCATGCATTGTAATTTCTCCGTATTCTTCTTTTAGGAGAGATTTGTCAATAAGTCGATCTATTCCAGTGCTAGCATAAAAACCAGAGGCATCTAGCATCCGTTCCACATCAGCCCTCGCTGTACCTTTAAAGAAGCATGCTATATCAAGAAAAATATTCTTTTGATCCCGATCAAGTCCATCAAAGCTTATTCTCAAAATTTTTTGAATTTCTAAATGACTATGAGTATTAAATTTTTTCAATGCTTCTTCCCAATATGTTGTTGGTTTGTGTTTAAGTTCAGAGCCTAAAACAACAAGAGCTAGTGGAACACCATGGCAATACTTTACTACTTTTTCTGATAACTTAGTATACTCTTGTTGGGCATCACTTGGGCCAAAGGCATGGCAACTAAGGAGCTTGAGAGTATCTATGTCCTCTAATTGTTTGGCTTTATATATATCACTCTTCATTCTCACGTCTTTTAACACTTGTGAATCTCTACTTGTTACAATGATTCTGCTCCCTAGAAAAAATGAATCCGGAGAATATAACCCGCTAGTTTCCAGTAAAGATTTTAATTGCATGCAAGTGTCCACGTCATCTAAAACAATAAGGACTTTTACACGCTTGAGTCTTCTTGGAATAGAGTCATCAATTGGTTGATATGAATATACCCTTACATCTTTGTCCCCTAATAGCTCACGAACAAATTTCTCTAGTAATTTGTTTCGTCCATCCATTGTGCTCAATGTCTCCCTCACATTTGATAGAAAGCAATGACCATCAAATTTCTTCTTTACTCTTTCGAATACTGTACTAGCAATGGTTGTTTTGCCAATGCCTCCCATTCCCCGAATTCCAACCATTCTCGCATCATTTATTGAATCAATGCATAATAACGACTCAACATCGTTTATACTTGAATCAATTCCAAATAAAGTATCGTTATGTGAAATGATTGGACAATTCTTACTTAATATCTTCGAAACTTCAAGCACGATGGGGTCAATTAATTTGGCATCATTTCTGATCACAAATAAAAAATAAATAAATGACAACTTATAATAAAAACACAAAAACGTATAATGTTCTTTGAAATAAATATTAAAGTACGCATTAATACATTTTTCAGAATGTAATAACCAATACATATGATTGCAATCATGAAAATGAGAAAAACAAGATAAAGAAAATTTCCTATGTTTATCAAAAGTAATTAGTTGTGGGCTCGAGTTAATTCTAAGTTCCATTAGACAATGGATATTATACAAAACTATACACATTTATATGTTATTTTTCATTTTTCACCCCTAATATTTTAGTTTTCATTTCTAACTTCTCAATATTACATCTTTTCTTTTTCTTATTACTTAATGCATATTATATTATTTTTTTCTCAATCCTCTCTTCCGGTGTGTACTCTAGCTCCCCATGGGCCCCATTACCTTTCTCTCTCATTTTTTTTATAATTTTAATCTAATTTCACATTTATCTTTCAATCTGTTTCATCAAGTTACTTTACAAAGTTTTTTGCGTTTTTTCTTTTCTTTTCGAAATGAAATCCATATTTACATATTTTTTTCCAGTTTTTTTAATGGTATAAATATGGTATCTTATGACACTTTTTTTGTTGTTTATACTTTATATTATGTTTAAATCTTCCTAATCCCATACCTATACCTTCATAAGACTGTTTTTGTTGTTTATACCATGTTATACTTTTTCCATATGTATATAATTTTTTTCTTTGTTTTTTTAATAGTATTTAATTTTTTTAATAGTATTTTATGATACTTTCATGATACTGTTTTGTTATTTATATTCTATATCATTGTTATATCTTCACGATACCATTTTTATACATTCATAAAATCATCATGATACCTTATGATACTTTCATAAAGGTATTGAAGTGGTATTATAAAGGTATAAATATGGTATAAAAAATAAAAACAGTCTCATCAAGATATAAACAAAAACAGTCTCATAATGGTATAAAAATAGTATCAAAAATTCTGATACGATTTTGATATCCAACAAAAACAGTATAAAAAATGTATTAAAGTGGCATCACAAAGGAATAAACATGGTTAAACAAAGTTTCATCAAGGTATAAACATGATATAAAAAACAAAAACAATTTCATCAAAGTATAAATATGTTATTTGAAAGATATAAACATAGTATAAAATAACAAAAAAAAAAAAAAAACTTATGAAAGTATAAATATAGTATTAGGAAGGTTTAAATATGGTATAAAGTATTTGTGATATATTGCAGGTGCAGTGTGTTCCCTCTCATGGTGTGTATTTGGGATTGCCATCCACAGTTGGTGTAGTACGGATACTACTTTTGCTTATTTGGTGGAGAAACTGGCGGCCCGTATTCAGGGCTGGAGTAAGCGTGGAATATCACAAGCACGTAAAGAGGTGTTGCTTAAATCAGTTGCTCAAGCACTACCTGTGTATGCGTTACGAACTTTTTTGTTGCCAAGTGGAATCTGTGATCGAATGGAGAAAATGTTGAATGCTTTCTGGTGGGACAATAATGTTTCTCGACGGAGAGGAGTGCATTGGATGGCTTGGCCCAAACTATGTCAACCTAAGGAGGATGGTGATCTAAATTTCAGAAAACTTAGGGAGTACAATTTAGCACTTCTTGGGCAGACTGTATGGCGATTATTAACTCATCCCGAAGCGTTAGTAAGTCGAGTGACGAAGGCAAAGTTCTACCCAAATTACGGTGTGCTTCAAGGAAATTTTCAGAACAATGATAGTTATCTTTGGAAGAGTCTTGTCGCGGCTATCCCTTTGGTTAGATGTGGAGTGCGATCGGTAATAGGGGATGGGAAGAGTACAAGGGTTTGGCATGTGGCGTGGTTACCGGATGAAAGGTCTCCTATGGTCCAAACTCCAATGATTCCAGGTGGTGAATCAATGAAGGTTAGTGATTTACTATTGCCGGGAGAGCAAGATTGGGATATGTGGTTGGTTCAATCTCTTCTTAATCAACGGGATGTGAACCTCATAAGGCGAATTCCATTACCATACTAGAGAAGACCTGATTGCTTTCGATGGATTTATGAAGAGATGGGTCATTATACGGTTAAAAGTGCTTATTACCAACTAATGGATCGCTATAGAAACCGAAATTCTTCAATGTCAGCCTATTGGAATCGTGTGTGGAAGATGCATTTACCGCCGCGAATCAAAAATTTCTGGTGGCGTTGCATTACGAAATGTCTACCAACAAAGTGTAATCTTCAAAGGCGGGGTGTTGGGGTGAATGCTGATTGTGTTTTTTGTGGCTCATCAATTGAGACGGTTGAGCATGTTTTATTTTTATGTCCCCATATTGCATCTGTATGGGCTGATTTCCAAGAGTTGCAGCAATTAAATGAGGGATTGGAGCTGAAGCAGTGGGTATCAGTGGCATCTTTGTCTGAAGACCGGTGGGTGCAATTGTTGGCAAATGTGTGGAGTGTTTGGACCGTTCGGAATGGGGTCCTATGGCAGAATGAGAGGGTGGACCTAAACCGCATAAAATTCGTCACTGCTACATCAATCCAGGAATGGCGGGCGACTCAAATTAACAACGCTGCTCTGTCCGACGTGTTGGGTCAACTAGCAGATAATGCAACAGCGGCTCAGGCGATGGCGCAAGGGACAGTGGCAGTGTGGCAGAGGCCTCCTGTTGGCACGCTCAAGTGTAACATAGATGCAAGCTTCTATATGCAAAATGGGGAAGCAGGGGGTGGATTGGTTATCAGAAATTATCTTGGCCACATGGTAGCGGCTAAAAGTTTCCGGATGAATGGTGCTTCTTCGGCATTGGAAGCAGAAGCGATGACTTGCAGCGAAGTGCTTTCATGGTTGAAGGAATTAAATTACTCCTCTTTAATCATTCAAACGGATGCTCAAGTGGTAATTGATTATCTTAAATCACGGGTTCATATGCCTACCTCTTTAGGATTCATTATTGATGATTGTATTGAGTTAGCTCGTTTGATAGGGAATGTGTGTTTTAAGTTTGGTCGTCGGTCTGCGAACAAGGTGGCCCATAGGTTAACTCAGGCGGCTTGTTCAGCGACAGTTGGGGAATGGTTTGATGAACCACCGCCCTTTCTCCTTTCTCTATTACAGAATGATTTATTATAATGAATATGGCTTTACTTCAAATATATATATATATATATATATATATATATATATATATATATATATGGTATAAAGTATAAACAACAAAAAATAGTATCATTAAAGTATCATAAGATACTATATTTATACCATTAAAAAAAGTGGGAAAAATATATAAATATGGATTTAATTTCAAAGAGAAAAAATGCGAGAAAAACTTTGTAAAGCGGCATGATGAAGAAATGAACGGATTGAGAGATAAATGTGAAATTATATTAAAATTATAAAAGAGGAGGGAGGAAAGTAATTGTTGAATTAATTTTAGTTAGTATTAACTTAAAAGGGGTATAACTCTATATATATATATATATATATATATGGATTTAATTTCAAAGAGAAAAAATACGAGAAAAACTTTGTAAAGCAGCATGATGAAGAAATGAACGGATTGAGAGATAAATGTGAAATTCTATTAAAATTATAAAAGAGAAGAGAGAAAAGTAATAGATCCCAAAGGGGGGTGAGGATAATAGTGTATAATTGTAATTAATTGTATTTATGTGCAATAGCTGTAATTATAATCAGGAAACCCTATGTATATATATTCTCTTATCATCAATAATACAATTCACTACCTCTAATCTTTATGGTATCAGAGCCACACCCAAATATTCCATCATGAACCCTAATACCACAGCCGCCGACGCCTCACAGCCGCTCCCTCCACCAGCCGTCAGTCTCACCGGCGAGACTCTCCAGCAGCCGCCCGTGTTGCAGCAGCCGCCCACGTTGCAGCAGCCAACGGCGGCTTTTCCTTGGGGTTTTACAACCCCGTTTTTTACAGCCTCTCATGATTCCCTTGTTGCCGTTACAACGGCCAATCCTGGAGTGCAGCAGCCCATTCTCAGTGGAGGAGGACCATCCCTTTCACCTTCAATTCCGGTTTTACAACCGTCAACTTTTTCTAATCTTACTGGACTCATATCCAATAAATTGGATTCCAGCAATTTCATTCTTTGGAGAGGACAGATGATGACTTTACTTTCATGGTTGCCGTCTAGCACATCACGTTGATGAAAATTCTCCGGTTCCGGAGCGAACCTTGGCGAGTGGAGTTTTGAATCCTCTATTTGAAGTTTGGGAACAACAAAACCAGCAAGTGTTGAGCTGGATTTTAGGTTCCGTTTCTACCTCTTTACTTCCGCAAATAATTAATTGCGAGATGGCTGCAAGTGCCTGGAATCGTTTGCTTCGTACCTATTCGTCTGGGTCATGGGCACAAATTCGTAACTTACATCAACAATTGATGACAATTGAGAGAGGTAATTCTGATATCACCACTTATTTGTTTCGGGCAAAATCTATTTTTGATCAACTTGCTTCGTTGAATTATCGTATACATGAGGAAGATTTAGTTGATGCGATTCTTATGGGTCTTGGAGAAGAATATAGTTTATTTACTAGAACTCTAGACACTAAACAAGAAGATGTTGGTTTTGATGATTTGTTGATTTGTTGGGTATGTTATTGACTGAGGAACGCTGCTTGGCATGAGAAAAGGTCAAAAACTCTGCTGTAATTCCACCTACAGCCATGTACTCTGCTCACTCTCCGTATTCTGGCCGAGGCAGCAGCCGTGGTGGCCGCCAAAATCACCATCGTGGTGGTGGAGGGCGTTTTGGCGGGCGGCAGCATAAAGGGGCAGGCGGCAGATCAGGTTCTGGAGCTAATTTTAATGCTGTACAGCAGCAATTTTCTGGCTTACAGCAGCAGCAATTCTCTTATGGAAATCCTAATGGTCGTCCATATGTAACTTGCCACAATTGCCATGGGTTGGGTCATGTTTCCCGTGATTGTTCTTCCCTAAAACTCAACCTCCAACCTCAGATTCGCCCCATCTCCAACATTGCCACCAGCCATACACCACATCAAAATCAGTGGGTTGTAGACTCCGAGGCCACACATCACCTCACTTCTGATATGGGAAACCTGGACATTCACTCCGAATATCAAGGCACTGACTCAGTTACGGTTGGTAATGGTTCTAAACTCCCTATTGCTCGTGTTGGTAGTTCTATTGTCTCTATTAATAATTGTTCATTGAATTTGGATAATATGCTTTTTGTTCCTAATTCTTCGAATAATTTATTATCTGTTTATGCTCTCACCAACTCTAACCCGGTTTCTGTTGAATTCTTTTCTAATTCTTTTCTTATCAAGGATTTGGCAACGGGGAAGATACGATACCGAGGCCGGAGTAACAACGGGCTGTACTCTTTATGTTTAGATGCTTTGAATAAAAAATGTGTCAATCTTGCTTCTTTAAGTACTTGGCATGACCGTTTAGGGCATGCATCAATGTCTGCTGTTGAACATTTGATTAAATCTAATGAAATTCTCGTTTCTGCTTCTGCTAAATCTGTATGTGCTTCTTGTTGCATTAATAAAAGTCATAAGTTACCATTCTCTTTATCTCAATCTGTCTCACAGAAACCTCTTGAGCTTATTTGTGCTGATGTTTGGGGCCCTGCTCCTGTTGTTTCCTGTAATGGGTATCGTTATTATGTTATTTTTGTTGATTATTTTAGCAAGTACTCATGGATTTATTTTATGCGCAAAAAATCTGACGTGCATGATTTTTTTGTCCAATTTCGAACCCTTGTGGAAAATTATTTCCAGACTTCAATTAAAGCTTTCCAATCTGATGGTGGGGGAGAGTTCATTGCCCTACAAAATTATTTCCGTACTCATGGCATTTCTCATCGCATGTCATGTCCTCATACCCCAGAACAAAATGGAACCGCTGAACGTAAACACCGCCACGTTGTAGAACATGGTCTAGCTCTCCTTCATCGTGCTTACATGCCTCACAAATACTGGACCTATGCTTTTGATACCGCCGTTTACCTCATTAATCGCACACCAATGGCCCAATTGCGAAACCGAACCCCCTATCATCTTTTGTTCAATGATTCCCCGGACTATCATGCACTTCGGATTTTTGGCTGCTGTTGTTATCCTTGGCTTAGACCGTATGCTCGAAATAAGTTTGATTCCAAGTCTCGTTCTTGTGTCTTCATGGGGTACAGCCGTCTTCATAAAGGGTATGTTTGTCTTGATCCCCGTTTCGTCCAAATTTTTTGTCTCACGTCACGTTTTGTTTGATGAACAGGTGTTCCCATTCTTAAAGAGTAATGATGTGTTGCCTCCGGAGACACCACTCACTGAAAGTCCACCTCTACAAATCCCATTCCCAACACCTTTACACACACCCGCTGCTCCACCTCGTCTTCTTACAGCCCCCACCCACACACCAGTCCACCCGCCAGCCATAACGTCCCCCACATCTCACCCGCCACCCCCCACCGCCTCCACTGCCCCGGCGTCTCTGACGTCCAGCCCGCCTCCCCACCCGCCATCAGCTGTACTCCCTTCACCGTCCTCCAATCAGCCCCTCACTGACCTGAATCTTTGTGTTGACCTTTCAGCCTTTGGTCACACCCCGTCTTCCTCCAATCTTTAGAGGACACGCATGGAGAATGTAGAGAAGGGAGAGTGGTTTTGTTAAAAAGAGTGTAATGTTGTAATTTAGAAAGTTTTTGTTAATATATAAGTAATTTTGAAAGTTAAAAGTGTATGACTGTTTTTTTTTTTATTGGTGGGTGATTTTTGTAATTAAAAAAAGTTCTTAGTATAATTGTGTAAGCACCCCTTATCAAATTATCAAATTATCGTCTTTATCGGAAATAATGGGAAATTTCCCCTGAAATTACTTGTCATGAAGCTGGGAAATTAAGAGATCGGAATTGAGTTTTCAGAGATATAAAGTATGAAAACGAGGAGAGATTAATATCATAGTTGTGAAAACCGGACCGGACCGGCCGGTCGGACCGGGTTAGACCGGAACCGGAGGTCGGACCGATCGGGTTCTATCCGGTTTTCACTTTGGTCAATAACCGGTCAACTTCGGTCGGGCCTGAAGGTCGAACCAAAAAACCGTGAACCGAATCGGTTTTCCGGTTCGACCAGACTTTTTAAAAAAAAAAAATTATTTGAATATAAAATTTAAGTTATTATTTTGAGGTGTTTTTAATTAAAATAAAATATAGTTTGTATTTTTAAATTATTTTAAATTAAATTGACATTTTATTGTAACTACAAAAATTATATTTCATAAATTGAGTTTTTTTAATTACTATATTGTGTTTGAAATATTTAAATTTAAAGAATTATAATAAAAATATTTAAATTTTTATAAATTATAAATATAAATATAAAAATATTTTAATATTTTAATATATTTATTAAATCCGGTTCGATTCCGGTTTATTCCGGTTTAATCCAAAATCCATGAATCTATCCCTTCACCGGTTCGATGACCGATCCGGGTCTGAAAACTATTATTTTACCTTTTTTTAAAATAAAAAAGGGGAAAAAGTACATGAGAGGGCATATATGTCAAAATATACCTAACAACTTCAATAGCTTGCATTGATTTTGCCTAAATTCGTCTTTACCTTCCAAATACAGCTAGCTACTTCAACAAATTTACTACGTTATTTCTCTCCCTCGAGTACGGAAAATTATACAATGGACTTGGTCCATGTAGACCTTCCCAATAAAAAATTGACAAATAAGTGTTTTTTATTTTCCCAATACTTATGTTGTTTACGTATCAGTTTTTCAATTGAACAGTCCATTTTCTGATTCTCCCATCGTAAAACAATATTCTGATTCTCCATTTTCATGTGTTAAAACAGCCCTTGTATTGTCAGAAACTCGGGATGGACAAACGATACAAAAAATGAAATTAATGGGATGTACACGAGTTTCCATCACCAGACAAATATAACTTCCAAGAATATTACGATGCTTCATCCACTTGGGCACTTCGCTTCCTTTAATACATAATCTTGGTTGCATCCGGAGCAAATTAAAATAATTAGGATTATATTTACTCTAAAATATGAATGCAGGGGAAATTAACCGATTTGTTTGGTTAAGGAAGGTGTAAAAATATATCAATTTAATTCAAATAATATGTGAATTAAAGTAAATACTATTAAATATTAGTGAATTGACAAAACATATTTCTCTAATTGGTTAGTTCAGAAAATAACCCATTCAATTGAAATAATCTGTTTCATTGATTCTCTAATGCGACATATTAAGGTATAAGGGTCAATTTTGTTCTGTACTGCAAAACGTCATGGATATGGTATAAATTCTAGCTCAATTTTACTATTTTTCGTAAAATGTATCTCCAAATTTGTAGTTAATTTTAGTTAGTATAAACTTAAAAAGGGGTATAATGAGGGTGAAATTAAAACTGAAATATGCAGACACAGATGGCTTTTTTTTTTTGGAATGATGGTCTTTATAGGAAATGATGGGAAATTTGCACTGAAACTTGTTGTGAGGAGATCGGAAATGAGAGTTAAATTACCATAGAATTGACCAAGACTTGAGTGAGTGATAAAGTGGAAAAAGATGCCAACAGACAGGTATTAGTATTACCATGAAATGAGAAAGCAAAGCACCGAAAGATAAAAGTAAGAATAAAAGAGGAAAAGAAGAGACAAAATACCAATGAGTTAACTAGCAAGAAAATTTAGATAATATTTAATCCAAAAACCCTAGCAGCCGCCGGAACCATGCGAAGTACCCTTGGAGGCTTACCTACGCAGCAGCCGCCGGAGCCAACGGCCCCTCCGGATGACACCGGTGATACGGCCATGGATGATGACCGTCAGGATGACGTGGTGGGGCTAGAGCGTCCTTTTAGTGAGGTCGTTGCAGGGAAGACCCATAGGTGTCGCAAACCCATCCCCAGAACGTTGCAAGCTAAAGGTTTATTTTCCATTGATTTCACGCCCTGTAATGGGTTGAAGCCAAATGTTTATGTTGCCCCCCAGCTGATTGAGGAACTTGCAGCACCTTGGCGGGAAGCCCTAATAGTGAAATTATTGGGTAAGGATTTGGGATATGTCGCTTTATCAACGAGAGCTCGGGAAATATGGAAGCCGGTTGGGGACGTGGATTTCATGGACTTAGGGAATGGTTTTCACTTGGTCCAATTTGACTTAGATGTGGATCGGGAGAAAGTGATGACGGAAGGGCCTTGGTTAGTTCAGGGACATTATTTGACGGTTCGTACTTGGACCCCAGATTTGCTTCCCGCTCAAGCTACCGTGGATACTACGCTGGTTTGGGCTAGGTTGCTAGGTTTATCCATGGTATTCTATGCAGAAGACATTCTTCTTGAGATTGCCCAAGTGATTGGTAAACCCGTTCGAGTGGATCAAAATACGGCCCAGGCCAATAGAGGGCGTTTCGCTCGGGTGTGTGTAGAAATTGATTTGAATCAACCTCTCATCACTGAATTCTGTCTTAATGGGGAAAATGTACGAGTGGAATATGAGGGTCTCCATATAGCTTGCACGAACTGTGGTCGTTATGGACATTCCCGCACCCAATGCTCTTTCCCATCCATTGTTCACGAGATACAGCGGACGGTTATTCCGGGAACAAATGAAAATGCCACTATGGACGAGGAGAATAATACAGTGGAAGCTCACCCACGGACAGACAGTGTGAGGGCTGTTCAGGAGTAACCGGCAATTGTGTCGGAGTACAGACCTTGGATGATGGTGCAAAGAAGGAGGAGGAAACCAAGGGCTCAAGACTTACAAGCTGCTCCTATCTCGGGATCCGTTAAGAATAGATTTACTGTGTTAAATTCTGAGGTGGAAGAAATTCGAACCCCTGTGTTTCAAATTCCAGAACATAATGCGGCAGCCAGTGTTGAATTGGCTTCACGGATAAATATTCCGAATACTAGAAAGGGGAAGGGTTTAGCTAAGCCACGAGCGGGAGGACTCAGACAGTCGAATAGGAAGGCAGTGCCGTTGGTTGAGTTACAAAAGCATAATGTCTTCGGGGATGTTGATGAGGTACCATTGGCTAGTCCTTTAATTTTTGGGGAAAGGAAAATCAGCTTTTGGATAACGGGGCATCAAGAGCAAAACGCACCCGGGGTGACGCTGACACAGGGGGGACAGCGCTGCAGATTGGTCAAGGGACGTTGACCCTCCAACCACGGCCACCAGATAGTGGAACAAGTAGCTTGGAAGGAGGCTCGAGTTTACGGGCTCATGAGAGAAGGGGAGGCGGAGATGTGGCTGTGTTTGGCGGGATCAGTGTGAGTGGAGGACAGTTTACGTCCTCACGGGTGGTTTGATGGTCGCAAAGTTTAAGGTTTGCCTTTCCAATCTTTCTGTTTCTTTAATTGATGAAGATTTTATCTTGGAATTGTTTTGGAGCCGGTAGTCGGGAGTTTAACCGAGCTCTTAATTTTCTTATTAAAACTCATAATCCAACTATCCTTGTTCTGGTGGAGACTCGTATCTCGGGAGATCGGGCTGATTCTATTTGCAAAGGCTTAAAATTTTCGGGGATTGAAAAAGTTGAGGCGGATGGCTTTAGGGGAGGGATCTGGATGTTGTGGCATTCAGACAGGATAGAGGTTACTGTGTTACAGAAAAATGAGCAATTTATTCACTCAAGAATTAGATTTCTTCAGGGGCGTCATATGTCTAGTTACTGGCTGTTTTCGGCGGTCTATGTGCGCCCTCAAATGGCTTTCAAACGGACATTTATGACTGATATGTTGCAGCTTAATAGTGGTGTCTTGGAGCCTTGGATTTTAGCAGGGGACTTCAATTGTATCAAGACTATTGATGAGAAACAAGGGGGGGTTGCTTCTGTGCTGGACCGTTGTACTTTCTTTTCCGACTGGATTGATTGCACGAGCTTAGTGGATATGGGGTTCATTGGTCCAACCTTTACTTGGGTCAGGGGTCACACGCCCCGTACCCGTGTTGCTTGTCGTTTAGATAGAGCCCTGTGTAATCTTGACTGGAGGCATCTTTTTCCGACGGCTTTTGTGCGGCATCTCCCTCGCAACAGTTCGGATCATTGCCCGATTTTGATTGACTTTTAGACTACTGTGACTGGGCCCCATAGAAAACCTTTCCGGTTTGAAAGTGCATGGATGCATCATGCCGAGTTTAAGGATTTCGCCACAAGTCAGTGGAGGGTCAACGGGGATATTTTGAGCAATTTGTTGGATTTTAGAGCTGCTGTTCAGATTTGGAACAAAGATCACTTTGGGCATATTTTCTCTCGGAAGAAACGTATTTATGCACGTCTTGATGGGGTTCAGCGGCTCCTTGGTCAGTGGGCTCATGGGGGGCTGTTGCGGCTTGAAAAAAGTCTCCAACAGGAGTTGAGTGAGATTCTTATGCAGGAGGAAATTTTTTGGTTTCAAAAATCCAGAGTGAATTGGATTAGTTTTGGTGACCGAAATACAAAATTTTATCACGCTTCCACGATTATCAGGCATAGGCGAAATTGCATTGAAGGCTTGCGGAATGATGCCGACCAGTGGGTTTGGAATGGAGAAGAATTGAAAATAATGGCAACAAATTTTTTCAAGTTGCTGTTTACGGAAGAAAGTAATGTTCGACCTCAGCTTATCACCCGTTGTAATTTTCCTAGCTGGTCTGAAGTGGAGCGGAACACAATATTCTCTGGTTTCTCGGCTGATGAGGTAAAGCGGGCTCTTTTCTCTATGGCGCCTTACAAGGCTCCGGGACCGAACGGGTTTCAGGCAGTGTTTTATCAAAGATTATGGGAGGTAGTGGGCCCTCAGACTTGTGATTTGGTTCTCCAGGCTCTCAACGAGGGGTGTTTGGATACTCGGGTTAATCAAATTTTCCTTGCTCTTATTCCTAAAGTGCCTAATCCTGAGTGCCTTACCCAGTTCCGCCCTATCAGTTTGTGTAATGTGCTTTATAAGATTATTACCAAATGTATTGTGAACCGTTTGAAGCCTGCTTTGAAAGATCGTATCTCCCCGACTCAAAGTAGTTTCATTCCCGGTAGGCATATCTCTGATAATGTGGTTCTTGTTCAGGAAGTTGTGCATTCCTTTAGAAAGAAGACGGGTCGGAAGGGTCACATGTTGCTGAAGTTGGACCTGGAAAAGGCCTATGATCGGATTAGTTGGAGTTTCCTGGAAGATACGCTCTACTGGTTTGGCTTACCGGAGAATTGGGTGGCAGTAATTATGAAGTGCGTTTCTTCGACTTCGATGCGTGTCCTTTGGAATGGTGAGCCTTTGACAGATTTCTTCCCTACTAGGGGTCTCCGCCAAGGGGATCCTTTATCTCCGTATCTTTTTGTGATGTGTCTGGATCGTCTTGTGCATTTAATTGACGATGCTGTGCATGATAAGAAGTGGCAGCCGATTCGTGCATCCCAATCGGGTCCAACGCTGTCTCATGTATTCTTTGCAGATGATATTATTTTGATGGCTGAAGTGTCAGTTCTCCAAGCTCGTACGATTAATGAAGTGTTAAAGGGTTTCTGTGATGCTTCGGGCCAGCGAATTAGCAAGGACAAATCCCGGGTGTTCTTTTCGAAAAATGTGTTGACAAGGGATCAGAACTTAATTACGGTAGCCTTGGGAATTCGGGTTACGGATGATTTGGGGGTGTACTTGGGTATGCCCATTATTCATAAAAGAGTTTCTAAGGATACTTACAGGAGGACTCTGGGTAGAATCCATTCTCGCCTGTCGGGTTGGAAAACTAAGTATTTATCTATGGCGGGGAGAGCCACTTTAATTAAGTCAGTTATGTCTACGATTCCTACCTACACTATGCAAACAACGGTCCTGCCTATGGGTATTTGTTGTAAGCTCGACAAATTAAACCGCAATTTCCTGTGGGGTAATTGTTGGTGTGCCCTAGTTCTTAGGGCATTGGATTCTTGTATTTTGTATTATACATTAAGAGTCATGTATGAATACATTATTTGTGTCACATTAATAAAGGCAATTAATCTATTTCATTTATATCTTGTGCTATAATATGAGTAGAGTATCCATTGATTGATAATCATAAAACCCATCCCAAGTCTGTTCTAATCGTGGGAACGAATAGAACCACAAACTTGTATATTCGATGACTGTATGGTAGTTCTTAACTAGCCATAGTACTTGTATAGTCAGTCATGAATATAGGTACATGTCATTGACATGGGACTGGATCGATCCGCACAAGAAAGCCACATGGTTGTCATGTCATAGGTCTTTCTTGAGTAGGTCTCTTTTGTCCTCAGACCAGATTTCATTATAATATCGATATGGAATCCGGTTCACTTTGACATATGCCTAACAGGTCTGTAAAAGGATGCTAAATACGGGTATGATTGGGTGGACCGGTGAACATGTTGATATTGATGATGAAGTGATGGAATTGCCACTCGGGTAACACTGAGATGATATCATTGGCCACTTGATGAGTGGGACTGATAAGTGTATGGCCATACCCAAATAAGTTGGTTGCTTATTTGATTAATCAGTCAACTCAAGATCAAGAAATATAATAAACAACAGAAGAGGATGACAGACACCATGCCTCTTGTTTATTCATATCGATATCGTTAGGCAAAGGACACTATGAGATTACTACCGGGTGAGTGTCTTCTAAAGACTGCTGTATCTCTGTCTTAATTGGGGGCTGTAATGGTTTGCTAGAACCCACTTACAGTCTGTGGGCCTTGGGCCTACTGCCAACATAAAGACAGACCCATAGGATCGTGCACATAGATCAACTGAGCTGGAACTTATAGAAATTGTACATGTAATGTACATTGGAAGGAATGCGTTAATTAATTAGTTGACATTCGGTGTCAAGGTAATTAATTGACATTGGGTTGAATTTAATTTAATTAATAAGTTTACATAATGTAATTAATTAATTTATCAATTAATTGAATTACATAAAGTAAACAATTAATTAAATAATTTTCCTAAGTAGGAAAATTAAATACATGTATTGTATTAACTTAAGTGTGATTTAATTTTATTTAGGGGTAATTAAATTTAGCCAAATGGAATTAAATTACATAGTATATACTTTTTAATTAAAGTTTATTTATGTAATTATAATCCTAGTGGGCTTGGGTTTAATTAACCTAATTAGAACCCAATTAGACAAGGTGTCTATAAAAGGGCACACTTAAGGAATAAAAACCTAATTCAACTCTAATTAATTGCTGGAAATTTCAGCCACCAATAGCAGCCCCAAAACAGCCGAAAATCCCAGCATTAAACCTCCATTCCTTCGCGTCTTCGGCTAGCACCGGTTCCCGCTCAATAGTTGGTCGTGCACCGGACTTTGGAGATCGCAGTTTCAAGAAACGATTCTGTAGCAGTCTCTAGAGGAGACGAATCCGGTGAGTTAATCTCTCTTGATTCTTATTTGATTTTATTCTAATCAATGGTAATTGGACACGATAGGTGGATTCTAGGAAATTTTAAACGGTGTATTTTCCGCTGCGCCACGTTATTTTTCCAATGACGAATCCCAACAGTGGTATCAGAGCCTAGGTTTTGTCCATTAGATTGATTGGAATTGGTTCTTGAAAGCGTTCTTGAATAAAGAATGGGTTTCAAGTTTGTGATTTTAGGGTTTTTGCTTAATTGGTATTGTTTTGGATAAACCCTAGAATTGTTGGATTAGGGTTTTTGATTATTTTTCCCCAATTGTTTTCCATCTAAAATTGTTTTGTATATTAATTATATATATATATTTTGTTGGAAACATTTTTTTTTGTTTATAATTAAAAAAAAAAAAGGTTAAAATTGGGTGAGGGAATCGCAATTTTGCGATTCCCCCACTGCGGCAGCAGGCTGCTGGCCATCGCCAGCAGCTGCTGGCCGCAGCAGCAGCTGCCCCGTCGGGACAGCAGCGCCGCGCGCGGGTTTCGGGTCCGGTTTTGGATTTTGCAGGTAATTTTTATCCCGGACCCTAATGCAAATTAAATTAAATTTTTTTAAATTAATTTGTGTTTAAATTATTTATTTTGTTGGCATGCATATTTAATTTAATTGTTTGCATATTAAATTGAATATGGACTTTGTGAAATTGGCCCAATAAACCGTGACACCGGTTAAAATTGGGAGAGCTAAATTTTAAATTTGTGACAACCCAAATTCAAGTGGGAGCAAAATTGTTAATTTTGCATTTATGGATGTTATCCATTGGGCCTTTATGGACCTTAGTCACATTTGTTAAAATTGGCGATTTCACCCTAAGTAACTCGGCTTAACATTTATATTTATAATTTGGAATGCCATGATCATGCATCATATTGGTATGTATGTGCACGACAGGTACTTTGTTTGAAATGTTATGTTGAGTTCTATGGGCCCTAAATTATTATCGGTTGTAATTTAATTTTGGGAAATATGGCCTGCGTGCCATTTTTTATTTTGATGTAATTTTAGAATAGATTTTATTTTACAAAATTATTGTAATTGCATCAAGTATGGAGGAAGGCCCAAATGGAGCAAGCCCATGGTGGGAGCCCAAGAAGGATTGCAGTCCGGCCCATGAAGAATTAGATAGGATATCTAGTTTTTCATTAGGTTGTAATTAAAGGCCCATAGGATCTCATTTATTTTAAATTAAGTACGCTATTGCATTTGTCATATAATATGGATGTATGGATCACCAAATTATTACCCGCGTTTATGCATGCTAAGCCGTATCACTTAATTATAATCCGGAAATTAAAATATTGAGTCGCTTAAAAGTGCTTCCCACATTCACACCTCTTCCTCCCATTGATGCTGCAATGTGCGCCATGCCCTAGCTGGGTATATTGTAGTATTTGGAGGGCCGTCGAGGGTTAAGATACTTGGTATGGTTAACATGTGAATGGTGGTTTGACTCGACATGGGTAGCATTAGCTCAGAGCGGGCCCTATGCACAGATGGGTAAAGTGTCAATAAGCCCATCAAACCAAGAGTCCTTCGTGGAAGGATTGGATAGGTTGTCCTACCAAACGACTCAATGGTTGGTTAGCGAGCCCTAGTTCGGCCAGTCATTGATAAGTTGTGGATCTTGGTCAAGTCAACCAATTAACAACACCAAGAAACAAATTAAAATCGGATTATGAATTTGAATTGGCTTAAAAGTCCTTTATTTCTAACTCAAGCAATGATTTCTTCCATGTAGATAATCCCATTTCAGTTAAGCAATTTAAATGGCTGCAACAAACAACAACTCACTCTCACTTAGGTCACTCTTGGAGAAGGAGAAGCTTTCGGGGACTAACTTCCTGGACTGGGCTAGGAACTTACAAATAGTTCTTAGACAAGAGTCTAAGGAGTATGTACTGAATGCTCCTTTACCAGCTGGCCCTCCTGCAGGTCGAGGCATCACCACGGCGATGGTGGAGCAGTACGATCGGCATGTGAGGGATGACCGAGATGTCTCGTGCCTCATGCTGGGTACCATGGCTTCTGATCTTCAGAAGCAATTCATGGACGAGCATGCTTATGAGATGATGGATCAGCTTAAAAAGATGTTCCAAGATCAGGCTCGTCAGGAACGTTACCTGACAACTAAGGCACTTTGCACGACTGTGATGGCAGCTGGGACTTCTGTTAGCACTCATGTGCTAAAGTTGAAAGGGTATATTGATACACTTGCCCGCCTCGGCTCGCCAGTTCCGCAGGACTTGGCAACAGACATTATTCTCGGGTCACTTCCTGAGTCTTACAACCAGTTTATCATGAATTACCATATGCAAGGGTTGGATAAATCGGTTGTTGAGCTGCATGGCATGCTCAAGCTTGCTGAGCAGTCTCTTAAGAAGACTCCTGAAGTATTGCTGGTGAACAAGGGCAATACGCCCATTGGTAAGGGAAAGGCAAAATCTAAGGCCAAGGCTAAGGCCCAAAAGGCCAAGGCTAAGGGCAAAAAGGTGGTGGCCCAACCTAAAGCAAGGGTTGCCTCTCCTGACGATGTTTGCCATGAGTGTCATGAGAAGGGGCACTGGAAGAGCTCATGTCCAAAGCTAAGGGAGCAACTGAAGGGCAAAACTGCTGCTTCAGGTATTTATGTTGTTGAGATTAATCTGGCTATTTCTACATCTTGGGTCTTGGACACTGGATGTGGATCTCACATTTGTTCAAATGTGCAGGGTCTAAGAAATAGGAGATTATTAGGATCTGGAGAAGTAGATCTTCGAGTCGGAAATGGTGCTCGGGTTCAGGCCATGGATATCGGAGATTATTTCTTGGAGATGCCTAGTGGACTTGTTTTGGAACTAAGAAACTGTTATTTTGTACCTGCGATGCGCAGGAATATTATTTCCGTTTCTTTGTTGGATATTTCTGGTTTTGTATTTAATATTGGACATGGTAGAATTTCTATGCAATGTGGCAATATTATTTATGGAACAGCATTTCTTGAAAATGGCTTATATATCCTTGATCTAAAACGTGAAAGTTCAATCTATAACATAAATACTAAAAGGATTAAACAAAATGAAATTAATCCTACTTACATCTGGCATTGTCGACTTGGCCATATAAATGAGAAGCGCATAGCTAGGCTTCACTCTAGTGGAGTGCTGGGGTCATTTGACATCCAGCCTTATGACACATGCGAATCTTGTTTGAGAGGCAAGATGACAAAGGCGCTTTTTAGCAAGACTGCTGAAAGGGCCTCAGAGCTATTGGAGCTAATACATTCCGATGTATATGGCCCAATGAGCACTAGTGCTAGATCTGGTTTTCTGTACTTCGTCACCTTCACGGATGACTTCAGCAGATACGGTTACGTGTATCTGATGAAGCATAAGTTTGAGACTCTCCAAAGGTTCAAGGACTTTAAGAATGAAGTAGAAAACCAACTTGGCAAGAAAATAAAAGCACTTCAGTTTGACCGAGGGGGTGAATATTTGAGCCAAGATTTTGACTCATTTTTTAGAGAGTATGGGATCATATCCCAACTCACTCCTCCTGGTACACCCCAGTGGAATGGAGTGTCAGAAAGGAGGAATAGGACCTTACTTGACATGGTCCGCTCGATGATGAGTCATGCTACACTCCCTGTCTCCTTTTGGGGATATGCTTTAGAGACAGCTGCTTACATTCTTAATAATACACCAAGCAAGGCAGTTGAGGGAACACCATATGAACAATGGAAAGGCCGAAAGCCCAATGTTTCCTTCTTGAAGATTTGGGGCTGTGATGCACATGTTAAGAAATTGACAAGTGGCAAACTCGAGTCCAAATCTGTCAAGTGCCAGTTTGTGGGTTACCCTAAGGAAACTAAGGGTTATTACTTCTACGATCCGGCCGAAAACAAAGTTTTCATAGCCAGAAATGCAGTCTTCTTGGAGAAGGAATTCCTTTCCAAGAGAGACAGTGGGAGTAATGTTGAACTTTCAGAAGTTCAAGACTCACAAACTCCTGCAGCTACTGCTGAGGATGCTTTGGGAACCAATCTGACTACTCAAGAAATTGAGAAACCAGAAATGGTTGCACAGGACCTTAGAAGGTCTGGTAGGATATGTCATCAGCCAGAGAGGTACGGCTTTCTCGTGACTGATGATGGGGACCTTATGGTCGTTGACCAAGAGGAGCCCAAGACCTATCGGGAGGCTGTTGAAAGCCCACACTCAGATCAATGGCGCAAAGCCAAAGAGGCTGAGATGCAATCTATGCACGATAACCAAGTATGGAACTTGGTGGATCCACCTCTGGGTGCTAAGGTGATAGGTTGCAAGTGGTGTTTCAAGTTAAAGGCCCTGTGTGTATAAGATGGTTAGTGGGAGCGTTTCCACCGTCCTAGTGCTGTATGTTGACGACATCCTTATCATTGGAAGTGACATACCAACACTGCAAGGGGTTAAGCAGTGGTTGAGTAGGTGCTTCGCAATGAAGGACTTAGGCGATGCTGAGACGATCTTAGGGATCAGGATCTACAGAGATAGATCCAATCGGCTTCTAGGCCTAAGTCAGGCCACGTACATTGACAAGGTTCTAAAAGGATTCAGCATGGACAAGGCAAAGAAAGGATTCTTGCCCATGCGCCATGGGTTGAAGCTGAGTAAGAAAGATGGTCCTAAAACAAAGAAGGACCGGGAGAACATGGAAAAGATCCCTTACGCATCTGCTATTGGATCTATCATGTACTCCATGTTATGTACGAGGCCTGATGTCGTGTTTCCACTAAGTAAGGCTAGCCGGTACCAGTCGGACCGCGGTGAGGAACACTGGAAGGCAGTCAAGGCAATCTTGAAGTACCTTAACCGTACTAAGGATGCTTTCTTAGTGTATAGAGGTCAAGATGAGCTGGTAGTGTCAGGTTACACTGATGCAAGCTTTGAGACCGATGAGGATGAGAACCAGTCACAGTCTGGTTATGTTTCTCTCCTGAATGGCGGTGCCATTAGTTGGAGGTCCTCAAAGCAGGCCACCATTGCTGACTCTACAATGGAAGCTGAGTACATAGCTACGTGCGAAGCTCAAAGAAAGCCGTTTGGATCAAGAAAGTCCTAACTGAGTTGGGAGTAGTGCCCACTATCCTAGACCCAGTTGATGTTTTTGTGACAACAACAGGACCATCGCACAAGCTAAGGTGCCCCGGTCACACAAGAGATCCAAACATGTACTCAGAAAGTTTCACCTCATTCAAGAGATCGTGAACATAGGTGACATATCATTGCAGAGGGTTGACACCAAGAATAATGTCGCTGATCCATTGACCAAAGCGCTGTTGCAGACACAGCACGACGGTCATACCAGATCTATAGGAATTAGGGCAATGCCCACTAGGAACTAGTGCAAGTGGGAGATTGTTGGTGTGCCCTAGTTCTTAGGGCATTGGATTCTTGTATTTTGTATTATACATTAAGAGTCATGTATGAATACATTATTTGTGTCACATTAATAAAGGCAATTAATCTATTTCATTTATATCTTGTGCTATAATATGAGTAGAGTATCCATTGATTGATAATCATAAAACCCATCCCAAGTCTGTTCTAATCGTGGGAACGAATAGAACCACAGACTTGTATATTCGATGACTGTATGGTAGTTTTTAACTAGCCATAGTACTTGTATAGTCAATCATGAATATAGGTACATGTCATTGACATGGGACTGGATCGATCCGCACAAGAAAGCCACATGGTTGTCATGTCATAGGTCTTTCTTGAGTAGGTCTCTTTTGTCCTCAGACCAGATTTCATTATAATATCGATATGGAATCCGGTTCACTTTGACATACGCCTAACAGGTCTGTAAAAGGATGCTAAATACGGGTATGATTGGGTGGACCGGTGAACATGTTGATATTGATGATGAAGTGATGGAATTGCCACTCGGGTAACACTGAGATGATATCATTGGCCACTTGATGAGTGGGACTGATAAGTGTATGGCCATACCCAAATAAGTTGGTTGCTTATTTGATTAATCAGTCAACTCAAGATCAAGAAATATAATAAACAACAAAAGAGGATGACAGACACCATGCCTCTTGTTTATTCATATCGATATCGTTAGGCAAAGGACACTATGAGATTACTACCGGGTGAGTGTCTTCTAAAGACTGCTGTATCTCTGTCTTAATTGGGGGCTGTAATGGTTTGCTAGAACCCACTTACAGTCTGTGGGCCTTGGGCCTACTGCCAACATAAAGACAGACCCATAGGATCGTGCACATAGATCAACTAAGCTGGAACTTATAGAAATTGTACATGTAATGTACAATGGAAGGAATGCGTTAATTAATTAGTTGACATTCGGTGTCAAGGTAATTAATTGACATTGGGTTGAATTTAATTTAATTAATAAGTTTACATAATGTAATTAATTAATTTATCAATTAATTGAATTACATAAAGTAAACAATTAATTAAATAATTTTCCTAAGTAGGAAAATTAAATACATGTATTGTATTAACTTAAGTGTGATTTAATTTTATTTAGGGGTAATTAAATTTAGCCAAATGGAATTAAATTACATAGTATATACTTTTTAATTAAAGTTTATTTATGTAATTATAATCCTAGTGGGCTTGGGTTTAATTAACCTAATTAGAACCCAATTAGACAAGGTGTCTATAAAAGGGCACACTTAAGGAATAAAAACCTAATTCAACTCTAATTAATTGCTGGAAATTTCAGCCACCAATAGCAGCCCCAAAACAGCCGAAAATCCCAGCATTAAACCTCCATTCCTTCGCGTCTTCGGCTAGCACCGGTTCCCGCTCAATAGTTGGTCGTGCACCGGACTTTGGAGATCGCAGTTTCAAGAAACGATTCTGTAGCAGTCTCTAGAGGAGACAAATCCGGTGAGTTAATCTCTCTTGATTCTTATTTGATTTTATTCTAATCAATGGTAATTGGACACGATAGGTGGATTCTAGGAAATTTTAAACGGTGTATTTTCCGCTGCGCCACGTTATTTTTCCAATGACGAATCCCAACAGTAATTCGGGGTCCTAAAGAAGGATGCATTTGCTGAATTGGGAGATGGTTAGGAAGTTGAAGCAGGAAGGGGGTTTGGGAATCAGGTCTGCCCAAGATTTTAACTTAGCCTTACTCGCTAAGCTTGGGTGGCGTGTGTTGTCTGATCCAGAAGCACTTTGGGTTCGAATTCTTCAGCACAAGTATGGGTTTAATGTGAATGACTTGCAGACTTTTCATTTTCGAGCCAACCAATCTTATACTTGGAAGAGTATTCTTTGTGGTTTTGATGTTCTAAAATTGGGCATTCGTCGAATGGTTGGAAATGGTGCGAACACCAATTTTTGGAAGGATATCTGGGTGGGCAACAGCACTCTCCTCGATTGCACTACTTCCGCGGTCCCCTCACATTATTTGGAGAACTCTGTGGCGGATTATTGGAATGAGAATGGGTCATGGAGGTGGGAGACTTTTGCTGATTGGTTGCCGTCTTCAACCATTCTCCAGATTGCTTCACGAGTGTTGTTTAATGACGAGGACATCAAGGATGGTTGGTTCTGGGGACTGAATCCGAATGGTCGTTTTACAGTCGCTTCGGCCTATAAACAGTTGCGTCTTGGTGCTGAAGTTCAGAGTGGTTTCACCTGGGACCTGATCTGGTCGGTGAAGGTGCCGGAGCGCATTTGGATGTTTGGGTGGTTGGTGGCTCATGATGCCATCCTTTGCAATGCTAATCGGGTTAGAAGGAGAATTACGGAGTCTGCCCGTTGCCCGTTCTGTAACAATGGTGAAACTACTTTGCACTTAATTCGAGATTGCGTGCGTATTAGGCACCTTTAGTTTGCTTTGGTTCCTCCGGGCCGTCGGACTGAATTTTTTGCTAGTTCCCTTCATCCTTGGCTCACCATTAGTCTGCAGCAAGACTTCCGTTGGCACGGTATAGATTGGTCTGTTATTTTTATGACAGTGGTTTGGTGGGCGTGGAGATGGAGAAATCGGGAGGTTTTTGATGGTGATCGGGGCTGCAGGGACGAGGTGACTTTTATCAAGTCCCAGGCCTCTGATTTTATGCAGGCGATACAGCCCCATACTGAGGCAGCGGTGAGGAATAGGACCGTTGTAGTCCGTTGGATAAAGCCAAATATGGGTTGGGTTAAGCTTAATTGTGATGGTGCGAGTAAGGGCAACCCGGGTTTGGCTATGGCTGGTGGTTTAGTTCGAGATGCCGATGGTAAGTGGCTGGTGGGCTTTGTGGCAAATATGGGTGTGTGCACGTCTCTCCTTGCAAAACTCTGGGGGTTATTTTTTGGTTTAACCATGGCTTGGAATCGGGGTTACCGGCGGGTTTTAGTGGAGTTAGACTCTGCCATAGTAATTAGCTTCATGAAGAATGGTTTGACTGTTCCCCATCCTCATCAATGGCTCATCAAGCAGTATCTAGCTCTCCGAAATCGTGGGTGGACTGTCGCCTTTCACCGTATCTATAGGGAGGGTAACAAGGCGGCTGATTGGTTGGCGAATTTCGCAGGATCTTACCCAATTGGGCTTCACATGTGTGTAGCGCCTCCTGCAGGCCTCCTGAGTATTTTGTCTGAAGACGCTATGGGTTTGGGCTGTCATCGAGTTGGTCAGGATTAGTCCTCCCCCTTCTGTTTGTTTTCTTTTCTCCCGGGTTTTTCCCGTCCACTTGTACCAAAAAAAAAAAAGAAGAGACAAAATAAAGTGAAGATAACACTGAAAAAAAGGAATTCTCTTTTCTTTCTTAATACACAAATGTAAAACTAAAAAGAAACTTATTTATTTCTCTCAAATACAATGAGATAATATTGAGCAACTTATCATAAGATAACAAGAAACAACAAACTCAAATGTGTATTGTATCAACTTAAATTAAATATTGTGGCCAATTAAAATAGTTTTGAAAAATAAAATTTTGAAATATATATTTATATCAATACTTGAATTTAAAATAATTTTACTTTCTTGCTTTTTTTTTTTTTAATCTTTTCTAATTTGGTAAATAGTGTCACTACAAATTACACTTTTGTAAAAGAAAAAAAAGAAAAAGAAAAAGAAAAAGAAAACAGCAGAAAACAACTTCATTATGAAAGAGGGAGAACCTTTGAGTACAAATCTTTTATTATTATTATTTTTTAATGGGTTGGCTTGAGTTCAATTCTTGACTCCCTTTACCTAAGTGATTTCTTGTCACCAAATGGGAAATTAAGATATTGGATTAAGGAAGACCAATAAAACTAAAAAAGAACCGAACCTAAAAAACCGATAAAATCGAACCGAACTAAATAAATTCGGTTCGATTTTTAGTCTTTATATGACATAATTTTGGTTTTAAATTTGGTTTTCGGTTTTTACTAAAAAAATCTAAAAAATTGAAAACCGAACCTAATGAAAATAATTAAAAAAAATCTATCGATCCCCAAACCAAAAGCCAAATCCCCAAATCCCAATCTCTCTCCCTTGCTCAGTCGCTCGACTCTCTAACTCTGTAATTGTGACCTAATTCCACTACCACCTGCCCTGCATTCTCCGTCCGCTCTCCAGTCACCACCGTTCACTGAATCAGGAAAGCTAAATCTCTACTTTACTTATCGATTGATAGTTTCTTCTCGCCCGCCCCTTTGATTTGTTGTTTGAGAACTAATGATGGCTGCTTTGTTTGTGTTTGATTTCATTTTTCTCTTTATGTTAATGGTTTTGAGTTGTTAATATCTTAATTCACGCCTGATATCTGATTAAAAATCTATCTATGATTTCATATCATAATTTTACCTGGGATTCATACATGTTATGAGTGTAGAAAGTTTCGATATCAACGAAATTTGGTCGTCATCTAAATTTTAAGCTGATTTCTCTTTATTATATTAAAAAAAAGTAATTTCAAAAAAGAGCTGCTGTTTTTTTATTTATTTTTTATTTTTTTATAATTTCATTTCCGGCGTGTTTAGTTGAGTTGTTTATAGTGGATAGTTATAGTATAGTTTTATAAGGAAAATATAAAACATCGAAACACACTAATTTTGAGTGTTAGAAAAATTAAACAAAAACATGATTTTAAAACCATGAATAACAATATTCTATTAAAAAAAATACCCATAATCATATTATATTACCGTTTATGAATACTTCAACTAAACACATATAAAGCTATTTTACTCGAACTCTAATTTTCTAACTGGAGAGGGATGTCTTTATCAACATGCTACAACACGTTAATTTTGAGTATTTTCTTAATATATATAGATAAATTAACTAAAGAATTAATATTTTAATGAAAAAATTAATAATTAATAAAGTTGATGGTAAGGGGCTGAAACTCCACAACCACAACCTCAATTGTTGATTATTATCAGGAATGTATATATGTAAAAGATCAACGTGAAAAAAGAATTTCACAGTAAAAGATATAAAAAAAACATATGAGCATAAGTACGAGGAGTAGATAAAGACTCTTGGGCCAATCAAGCATTTCGCCCCCGTGAAAGTCTATGAAGATCTCAATAATGATATTATAGTTTAAACGCCATTGCAAAGAATAATCCATAGAATCAGAAACCTCTTACAAATAAATATTCACATATTCACATATTCACAAATAAATATTCAAATAAATTAACTAAAGAATTTAAGCGAAAAGAAGATATAGAGTAAATAAATATTCACATATTTTAACTAGTATAAAACTAGTTGAATAGATAAAATTTCAAATAAAATGATATTTTGCTCGCCAAAAAAAAAATTGATATTTCAGTTTTTTTACTAAAATATTAGTAATATATAATACAATAAAATAATAACGAATTAAATTTTAATATATCCTATAAAGCAAGAGTATGAATCGGTTTAACCTAAAAAATGTTAAAGCTCATTTAGTATTTTAAGATTGTAAGTCGAAATTAGATGCTGAAAATTCTTGAATAAAACTGCAATTTTCTGGTTTTTATAAAATTGTTAGGTCTAATTTTCCAGTTTTTATATAAGCAGTGGCGAATCCAGGAGCTCACCCTTAGGGGGCATCATCTCCTCTAGTGATGGGAGTGACTTATCCTATCGGATAAAACACTGGCAGTAGTTACATTATAGACAAAATTAAGTCAACAATGTGTAGTCTTAACATACAATATAATGATATAATTTAATTTATGTTTTGGTTTTTTTCTATTATTTGATTTGCTATTTTTTTTTACTATTTATTGTAACTTGTAAGCTTGTAACAAATTTTATGTACACTTGGTTTTGTTATTTTTCAGGTTCAACTTTGATAAATTAATTGGATTTTCAAGTCAAAGTTGAAGATTAAGAATGAATGCTTTGTCACTTTGGTTATTTAAACATTGTAATTTCAAGTTTGGTTATAATTAAAATATCATATTGTAATCTCGAACTTTTTAGTGGTGTTCTTTTATAATTTAGATTATATTGAATAAATAATCATTGATACTTTATATTATAATTTCAACTTTCAAGTATCTCAATTCGGTAATGCTTTGTCACTTTGGTTATTTAAATATTGTAATTTCAAGTTTGGTTATAATTAAAATATCATATTGTAATCTCGAAGTTTTTAGTGGTGTTCTTTTATAATTTAGATTAGATTGAATAAATAATCATTGATATTTTATATTATAATTTCAACTTTCAAGTATCTCAATTCGGTTTTTTCTTGAACCAAACCGAGCTTTATTAGGTTCGATTAAATATTTTCATTATTAGGTTCGGTTCAATTTAGTTCTTGGACAGAACCGACCTTTGCTCTCCCGTAAATTGGACTTAAGATATAAAGTAGCAATTGAAGAAACATTAACCCCCAAAAAAAAAAGTAAATAAAGGCAAAATGTAAAAGAAATAAATGGTGAGTGACCAGTCGGTCCGGCCAGTTTAACCTGAAATTGGCCAACTTTTTAATCCCTTTAACCCAGCAAAACCGAGGGAACTGGGAACTGGGATTGTGACCGGTTCGATCGGTCTCAACTAGAAAAATCCGATCGAACCATCGAACCGACCACCCAGTTCTCAGTATCGCTTTGTTTTATGTTATGATTTACTATATTGAAATATTTTGTGATTTTTTGTTTAATATTTAGTATATTTGTTATTTTATGTACTAATTTATACGAAAGTTCGTTGATTATATATGTGTGTGTGTGTATATATATATATATATATATATATATATATATATATATAACACAGAATAATTATTTGAAAAAAATAAAAAAATCCAATTCGACTAATATTAAACCAGTTGCCTCTTTGTTTCAATGGTCGGTCCGATTATAATAACACTAGACGAAGACAGAATTTTCCATGAAATGGTAAACCAAACGACAGGCAATTAAAAAGTACATACAAAGTTGACCAAGAGAAGACTTGGAAAGTATTTTTTTTTTTTTTAATAATGGTAAAACTCATTTATTAATATAAATTTATTGGTAATAAAACCAAATAAATTTAACAAATTTTATTATAAATATTGAAATAAAACATAGCAACAAATATAATAATATTATATTAGTGAGGGAAAATAAGCCGATGTGTACCACAAAAAAAATAAATAAAACAAAAATAATAAAAAGTCTTGAATTATTGATGCGCATAAAGGTGGAAAAAGATACCAACACACAGGCATTAGTATTACCATGGAATGAGAAGGCAAAGCACCGAAAGATAAAAGTCAGAGAATAAAAGAGGAAAAGAAGAGACAAAATAAAGCGAATTAAAAAGGAATTCTCTTTTCTTCTTTAATACGCAAATGTAAAACAACTTCATTTGTAATGTATCACAAATTTTAATTTATAATGTAAAGTCATCGTATCATATCAGCAAAGTTAGTTAAATTCCTTATTAAATTCCTTATTTTATTTTTTATTTTTTATTTTTTTATTTATTATTATTATTATTATTATTATTATTATTTTGTTAAGACAAGTAATTGGAAATATATGCATGTGAAAAATCGTCTAGTAAGTATTTGAGTTAAAAAAAAAAAAAGGGTTTGAAGTGTACTTTTTTTACAATTGAAGCAAATGCTCTTTTTTATACAAATGGAGGAGGAGGTGATGAGTTTGGTACTCGGAGCGTGATGGATTCAGTAAAATCCTCTGGATGATCCGGGTCCGGGTTGCTACTCTAACCGGATCCAATACTGCTCCTACAAAACAGAGATGGTGAGACACCGGTAACCTCTGGGGTATACTCCGATGCCTAAGTTAGTACACTCCTGTGCGCTAAAAGTACTTTTTAGGAGAATTGAGACTGGAATTGAATATCTTTACCTCATACAGAGCATCCTCCTTTTATAGGAGGGATGGTAGAGTTGGATTGATATCGAAAGAGCTCCACGTGGGTGGTGTTCCTGCCCTAGTAAAACACGGGGGTGGATTCCTAATCGGACACCACCTCTTCTCCTAGGATCTCTCCGCGGATCAAGGAAGCTTAATCCGAATCTGTTCAGGGGAGGTCAGGATCCGGATGTGGAATCCGGCTTCTTTAACCGGGTGAGGGGATACGGGTACGGACTACCAGACTGAACCGGATGTACCGGACCGGATGTCATCAGAAGTCCCCCCTAAGTCTGAAGTAAACCCTTTAGGGTTTAACACCTAAAACCCTACCTAGGAACGCGTGCTCACCCACTGTCTGCCACGTACTGTGTAGTTGCAGAGACCCGACCTTTGATTTGACTTAATTTTCAAATGCTGCAACCGTTCGATTTCCCAGCAGCAGGGTATTTAATCAGCACACAACTTCAGCTCTGGGCGTCATTCTGAGTTCCTAGCATTCTCATTTCTTAAAACCAGTAAGTGCTCTCTTCCTTCTTCTGCTTCTTTCCTGTTTTTATTCTGTTCTTAGTTCTAGGGTGAACTGCTTGTTTGTTATGGGCTCTTCGAGTTATTCGTGGACTTCTAGCACTGCTCCCCGCCCTGTATCCCCTTCTGTGGAGGTGGATTCTGACGCCACCAGGCTTTCTACATCGGAGTCCTCTGAGAGAACTCGCTCCGCCGGAGAGACCAGTGCACCAGTCTACCTCCCTGAGTCATCTCAGTTGGTCAGGAGTGTCTCAGGGAGAACCCTTACCCCTAGGATATCACAAATGGCCTCTTCCATCGCTTTCCGTGAGATAAATCAGTTGGCTTCTGACTACCGCTGGTTAGAAGCCTGTGAGTGTCTCATTCCTGCTTCCAGCCAAAGGGTTCATCTTCCCCCGCCCGGCTATTTCTCCATCTATCTTCACCACGTAGTGGGCGGGTTCACCTACCCTCTCCCGGAGGGGATTTGTTCTATCTTGAACCGGTACGGGGTATGTCCGACCCAGCTGCACCCGAATGTGATGGAAGATGTGTGCGCCATGTATTGGTTATACTGTAACCTCAGCATCCAACTGACCGGTGCCCTCTTCCGGCACATTGCCACTCCGGTTCTCCGAAACACCAACAGCAACCATCTCACCATGGCTAAGGGGCCTCTCTTCTGATTTTTTTCTGGCCGCACCTCTTCGGTTAAGGGGTTCAAGGGTTTATTTTTCTTCATAAAGTTGAAGGAAAATGTTCCAACATTCCCCGCCACCTGGTCTTTCCGGTCTGCAAGCAAGATGCGGGGGGAGAAAGATAAGCTCTCGCCCCAGGAACAGGCCCACCTGGATTTGCTGACGGCGGTCCTGACTTAGTACTGGAAGCTACAGTATGCCACGAGAGCTTACCGTCAAGGGTTGCCACTGGCAGCGCTTGATGACCGGACCGGTCTCCCAGTGTTCTTTAATGATCCCTTAGAGGGCCGAGGTATTTATTTACTTATTTTTGTATTTTCCCTCTGTGGTAGGGATGTCACTTGCTGATACTGTTGCAGCCTTGCGTGCCCGAAAGAGTGGATCTAAGGTGTCTACTGCCGCACCTGCACCGGTCCCTGCTATTTCTTCAGCCGGTCCAGGTCCTGCCGCTGTTCCTATCGTGAGTACGGAGCCTGCTGGAAATAAGAAGAGGCCTGGTGCTCCCACATCCGGATCGGACAAAGGGAAGAAGGTCCGAGTGGTATGTTCTTTTACTTATTATTTTTTATTTTTTTTTATGACACCGGATTGTGCTCAATTATTGTTCCGCAGGAGGTAGCGCCTGACTTTTCGGGTCCGGTTGACACCGACAGCTTGATATGGGATGTCTTAATCTCCAAGTTTGGCAAAGATGCTAGTCTTGCTGACCCCCTGGTACAGCTGGAGCTGAGCAATGGGATGTATCTCCCTGCTGACTCCTCCCGGATGAGGAATTTGTCGAACCGGACCATCGGGACTCGAGTCCTAAGCAAGTTATATACGGTAAGTCCTAGACTTTTTCCCTCACCTTCTGGCTATATCTAATTGTTTCTCTACAGGCCATCCCCTTCCTCTATGAGGAGTTGAAGAGGGTTGAAGAAGCGGATCGTATCTACGATCAGAGCATTGCTGGTGCTCTAGAGAGAAAGAAGCTGGAAGAGGGCCTGGCTAAAGTAAAGGCAGAGGCTAAGTAGCAAAAGAAGACTCTGGATCCTGTAGCTGCCGAGAACGCGACACTTAAGCGTTCTCTTCAACTAGCCGAGGCGGCCCTTGAGCAGGAGAGGAAGTCCCGCGAGAGTGACCAATTGGCGGCGGAGGAGAAATTGAAGGAAAGGACCCTTACCTATAGGCGCTTTGCCCTACTGTATGGGGACCGTATCTTTCAGAGGTGCTCTGATGTCTACCCGAATGTTGCTTTCGGGGACATAGAAGTGGACTTTCCTGATGAGGCCGATCTCCCTGATGAGGAAGAGGATGTCCCTCCTGCCACCTCAGTGCCTGAAGAGGGATCAGCTGAGGGGTCCAGCGATCAGAATAGGGCTTGATATTCTGGTAAATGTACACATTTCCTGTTACGGGGCATTTAATGAAATGAAAGAAAATTTTATGATGCGATTTTGTTTTTCTTTCATTCCTTCTTTTTTCGGTGTTTGAATACAAACTTAGCGTATCTGCTTATGGCTGCCCTTTAAAGCCGGGTCTAAATTCGAAATCGAATGTTTAGCTAGGACTTCAATTTTATCGAAAGCGAATGAAAAGGTCGAGCATACAATTATTCGAAAGTGAATAAAAATGGCCAAGCACATCAAAGAAATATTCGAAAGCGAATAATAAAAAGACTGGTTAGGCATAAAAAAGGTGTATTCGAAAGCGAATCTCCATTAAATAAAGTTACAGCACTACAGCTATAGTTGTCTCGTTAAAAACCTCAGCAGGGAACACCCTGTGGGAAAAAACCGCTGCCTAGGGAAAAAGAGTGCAACGTGCTCTATTGGTAGTATTTCCTAAGCGCTCTTGAGTTCCATGTGCGTGGAATGTCTCTTCCATCCATGTGGCACAGTTTGTACGTGGCCGGTCCTAGGGCCTTATTGATCCGGTACGGTCCCTCCCATTTGACAGCTAATTTTCCTCTACCTTCTCTAGCTTGTGAGGCCTCCGCGTCTCGCAATACAAGATCTCCCGGCTGGAAGGTTACCACCTTTACTTTCTTGTCATGGTACCAAGCAACTTTATTTTTGTATGCCGCCATGAGGACAAAGGCCCTCTCCCTTCTTTCCTCCAGTGAGTCCAAGTGAAAGCACAGGTTAATGTCATTCTGGGCTTCACTATAGTATGTCACCCTGTCACTAGGGGAGCCTATTTCCACCGGGATCACTGCTTCGGTACCGTACGTTAGGGTGAAGGGGGTTTCCCCTGTGGCCCGTCTTGGGGTGGTTCTGTATGCCCATAGTAGGCTGTTAAGTTCGTCCGCCCATGCTCCTTTGTGCCCCTCCAACCTTCTTTTGATGCCGTCACATATGGTGCGGTTGGTAACCTCTGTCATGCCATTACTCTATGGGTGGGCAACCGAGCTACACTTATGTGTGATGTGGAAGCTTTCACAGAATTCTTTGAATTTTCTGGAGGTGAATTGAGTCCCATTGTCCGTGATGATGGTATTCGGTATGCCGAATCTTCCCAGGATGTATTCCTTCACAAAGGAAATCACTTTCTCAGGGGTGATAGTAGAGAGGGCTTCTGCTTCCACCCATTTGGTGAAGTGATCAACCGCTACAATTATCCACTTCCTCTGTCTGCTTGCTTCCAGCATCGGACCCATAAGGTCGATCCCCCATGTTGAAAAAGGCCAAGCTGTTAGGATTGGCTGTTGTTCCGCCGGCGGTTGGTTGGTTTTCTTGGCGTGTACCTGGCACTAGTGACAAGCATAGATGTAGGCTTTTGCGTCTTCTTTCATTGTTTCCCAGAAGTATCCCATGAGCATTGCTCTGCGGACTATGGTTAGGGCGGCCTGATGTGACCCACAGATCCCCTCGTGGAGTTCTCTCAAAACATAGTTGCCTTCTTCCGGCGAGATGCATTTCATCCAAGGGCGACTGAAAGACTTGTGGTAAAGCTGTCCTTCTATGATAGCATACCTAGAAGACTTCCTCGAGATTCGGCGAGCCGTTGGTTCATCTTCCGGCAATTTTCCCTCCTTTAGGAAGTCCGTGATGGGTGTTATCCAGCATGTTCCATGGCGGTCTGCCGTCAGGGCTTCGTTTTGCTCCATGCTGGGATGAGATTGTACCTCGTACGGATAGTGCAGATGCTGCCACTCTTCTTTGCTAGAGGCGGCTTTAGCGAGGTCATCCGCTAGGTTATTGGCTTCTCGGGGTATGTTTTCAATCTTCCATACTGTTCCCTGTGCCTCAATCTGTTTCAGCAATCTCCGGACAGTGTCCAAGTACCCTTTCATGGCTGGGTCTCGGACTTCAAAGTGCTTGTTTATCTAGTTGGACACCAACCTTGAGTCACTGAGTATCCGAACTCTGTCTGGCCCTATCTCTTTGATCAGCTCCAGTCCTTTGATCATCGCCTCGTATTCTACTACATTATTCGTCGTTAGGAAGTCCAACTTTACTGCATAGTGGAGTCGGATCCGGTTTGGTCCTTTGATGTATACGCCTGCTCCGGCCCCTTCTTTTGATGACGCTCCGTCCACAAAGACGTCCCATTCTTCAGATGAAGGTGTTGAGTTGTGCTCAAGATCTTTGAACTCTGTTACGAAGTCTGCTAGAATTTGAGCTTTCAAAGCTTGCCTGGGTTCGAATCTGATGTCGAATTCCCCCAGGCGTATCGCCCATTCCGCCAATCTCCCAAATGTTTTGGGCCATTGCAGCACCTTTTTGAGTGGGAACCCGGTTCTAACGATGATGGTATGTGCCTGGAAGTAAGGCCTTAGTCTGTTGGATGCAGAGAGCAGGGCCAGTGCCATTTTCTCAATGTTGGGGTACCTTGTCTCCGCCCCTCGTAGTACCTTACTGGTGTAATACACCGGATATTGTTGTTCGTCCTCTTCTCTTACTAGAACCGATTTGACGGCTTCTTCTACAGCTGCTAAGTATACATACAATTTTTCTCCCGGTACCGGTCTGCTCAGCAGCGGGGGTGATGTGAGGAACTTCTTCAATTGGTCAAATGCCTCATGGCATTCCTTGTCCCACTTGAAGGCCTGCCCTTTCTTAAGTGCTTTGTAAAATGGCATGCATCTTTTTGCCGAGAACGAGATGAACCTTCCTAGGGCGGTGACTCTTCCATTTAGTTTCTGGATATCGTTGAGGGTCTTGGGTAGAGCCATCTCTAGTACGGCCTTTATCTTCTCCGGGTTTGCTTCAATCCCTCTTTGTGAGATCATGAATCCCAGGAATTTGTCGCCCCGTACTCCAAATATGCATTTTTCCAGATTGAGCTTAAGTCTGTACTTCTGGAGGATGGAGAATGCCTCCCTTAGATCTCTGGGGTGGTCATTCAGGGTCCGGCTCTTGACAATCATGTCATCCACGTTGTGAGCGGACGACGCGTTTTCGACGGGACGCGGGACTCCCTTTCGGAATGGGGTGCCACGATCTCGGGCGGATCCCTCCCTCGCGTGGGGTTTTTATAATGGAAAACCATGTTTTGGAAAATAAATAGAATTAATACGTAAAAGAACCGAGGCCTAAGTCTCGATGAATATTGTAGGAGTCGCCACCCGGCTCAGCTCAACCGGGAAATTCTTATGTAGCTGAACCGGACGAACGGCCGCTACACTATCCAGAGATTCGGGTCCGGACAAGTCCCTTATTTCGTGTCTAATTAAAATAAATATTGCCAATGTTCTCAAATGGTATTTCAAAATCTAAAGTCCATTTTATTGAATATAAAAGGCATACAACGCGCATACAAAATATTTAATACAAAAATAAGAAAAAGAAATAAATATTAATTGGCTTACAACCAAATCGAATGGAAAAATAAAAACTCTCGCCTCACTTGTACAACCGCCTAGAATACACGAAAATCTAGATAAATACAACCGCCTAAATACACGATTTAATCTATTAAAATACATTAAAAATAAAAATAAAAAGAAATTAAAACCTGTAAAACCGAGGGTTAGCACAATATATACAGCACGCCACAATTAGGACTCAAATAGACAGAACGGGAAATCAGGAATTGGGGGCATGCATTTAGGGGGTAACCGGGTTGGCTCGGCAAGCCAGCCCGATTAGACCTGGAAAACATTTTGAAACGTCCCTGTATATTTGGTTTTAGTGAAAAAAAATCATTTTGAAAAACAATTTTTCCTGTTTACATGCATTTTTATATATTTAAGTGGGTCGGTTTTCAGGAGAAATGGGTCTCCGTCGTTGAATTGTTCTAAATGCAATTTTACTAAAAATCGAATCTATGGTCGTGATGCACACAACAAAATTCATTTTGATGATTTTTGGGGTTTTCTAATTTTTTTTTTTTTAAGATTTTTTACGGGTGAAAGCTGAAATTCCGATTCTGGAACAAGGATTACAGTCGTACGACTGTAGTTTACAGTCGTGCGACTGTAATCAATTCAGGGTCAGAATTTTCGCCAAAAATCATTGAAAATCAAAATCTGAAGAAAATAAATCTGGAAATTAAGAACAGTCGTACGAATGTATATACAGTCGCACGACTGTTCATGAAAACCAAGAACAGTCGTACGACTGTTCTTAATTTCCAGGAACAGAAATACGAAAAAAATGCAGCAAAAGGCACAAAACTCACTTCAAACACCCAGAAAGCGAGAAAAAATGTAAGGAAAAGAAGTGACTACCTTTTTAGAAGCTATTCCAAGTCGTTTTGACCCCTGGCGTCGCTCCGATCCTAACAAATTCGCACTTTTTCCTTTGGAATGGAAGTTGAGAGCTTTTTGTCCAAAATCCAAATTGCAAGGGTTTCTGATGGTTTAAGTCCGAGTTCTTGATTTGGTTATGTAGTTGATTGGTTAACCTAGGGATTTCTAACAAATTTGAACCTTAATTTCGAGAAATTAAAGAAAATAAAAGAGGAAGAAAATGAGTTTTTTATGGTTTTCTTTTTCTCTCTCTTCTCTTTCTCTCTCTAAATTTCTCTTCACCAGAAAAAATCCCTCCTCTTCCTTCTTCTTTTTCTTTTTTTCTATCCCTCTTTTTTTTGCTTGCTTGCTGCAGAGCCGGAGCAATTAATGCTCAAACTCTCTCTCCTCCATTTCTGCTGCAGAGGTATGGTCCTCTGCAGATTTTCCGACATTACAGTCGTACGACTGTAATTTTTAAATTACAGTCGTACGACTGTAACAATAGTCGTACGACTATAGTTTTTTTTTTTTATGTATGGAAAATTCCGGCGCTTACAGCTGCCCCTCGAGTGATCAAATTCGACATCTAGCTCCGGGTCTATAATACCTGTGATGATGAATTTGAGAGCGTGAATTAGAGCGCCGTGAACACTGGAATGAACCTTCTGATGAGATAGGCCAATACCGGGTTTAGGTTACCCGAGGCGATACTGGGGAAGAGATTAGCCGATATCAGGTCTATGTTACCCGAGGCGAGTTGATGAAGAGATTAGCCGATATCAGGTCTATGTTACCCGAGGCGAGTTGATGAAGAGATTAGCCGATATCAGGTCTATGTTACCCGAGGCGAGTTGATGAAGAGATTAGCCGATATCAGGTCTATGTTACCCGAGGCAAAATTGATGAAGAAATTAGCCGATATCAGGTCTATGTTACCCGAGGCAAGTTGATGAAGAAATTGGCCGATACCGGGTCTAGGTTACCCGAGGCGATACTGGAGATAGGATTAGCCGATATCAGGTCTATGTTGCCCGAGGCGAAATTGATGAAGAAATTGGCCGATACCGGGTCTAGGTTACCCGAGGCGAACTTTACTGGGGAAATAGATGAAGCTGATCTGGGCCGATGCCAAGTCTACATTACTCGAGGCGAATCTGCTAGGGGACTTGGATGATGGAGTGGATGTGGGCCGATACCGAGCTTACATTACTCGAGGCGGATCTGCTGGGGAATATGGATGATGGAGCGGATCTGGGCCCATGCCGAGCCTACATTACTCGGGGCGGACTCGCTGGAGAAAGTTGAGACAATGGAGCAGACCTGAGCCGATGCCGAGTTTACATTACTCGAGGCGGATCTGCTGACTTGCTGAGGATATTGAGCTGGGGATGAATTCCTGCACTTAAAATGGCAAGTCTTCATTCCTTGATCGAGCGATTTTTAAACAAAAATTTTTTCCCCTTCGATCAAGAATGAAGACTAGCCGGAGATAAGTAATTGATATATGCAATGTATGGATGCATGATGATGTATATGTACATGTATGTATTTTCTGTTATTGGACGCTTCTGTCTTCTGCTGGGGAGATATGTTGTGCCCCCGGTTGATTTTGCTTTTCTTGGGGCATTGTTTGGTGATTATCGACGGAGTGCGGTGACTGCCGGGGAAATGATCGTAGTATTCCTTGTAGAGACTCCGCTGGGGAAGAGTGTGACAGCTTGACTGGGGAAACAATTGCGGTGTTCTTTGTGTAGACTACACTGAGGAGTAACATGGTGGCTCTGCGGGGAAGTAATTGATGATGTTCTTTATGTAGACTCCACTGGGGAATAGTATGGGAAACTCTGCTGGAGGGTGATGTGACGAATTCTGCGGGGAATACTGAGGATGTTCTGTTTTTCCTGCTCCGTGGGAAGTTATGAATTTTTTTTTTTTTTAGGTGCTCTAATTTTTGCCTGGGTAGCCCAAATCAGGTTTTTAGCCCAGCGAGCCGCTCTAACTGTTGCCTAAGGCGCCTTTTCGGTTTTCGCCTTAGCGAGCTTTTCATATGCCCTACCTTTTGCCTAAACTGCCCGATATGGGTTTTCAGCTTAGCGGGCCGCTCTAATTTTTGCCTGAGGTGCCTTTTCAGTTTTCACCTCAGCGAGCAAACTTTTACTTTTTTTTTTTTTTTTTTAGATTTGACTAAAATGGTGTTGTGACTCTTTATTGCTCGTTTGGGAAGACGAACTGGACTTTAGAGGACGATAAAAGATTTTGAATTGCACGCATTTAATGCATTTTCATTTGCCTAATAATGTGATGATATTGATCAGTTGAATGCAAAGTGCTTTCTTTGAATGTGTGTTTATGCAAGACAACTTTGTTTGTGCATTTGTCATAACCATGCAAATATATTTAAACAAACACTTCACTTTATTGATGAAGTCAAAATGAGTACATTTGAAATAAGTTGGTTCCTAAATGGTACAGATTTCACATTGTGCCAGAATCCGTCACCAGTCGTCCTTTTCAGGTTTTCCGGCTGATTATTTTCTCTCGTGTCTTAACTTTTGCCTAGACCGCTCTTTTCGAGTTTTCAGCCTAGCAGACCTCTTCTCTCTTTTTTTTTTTTTTTTTTTTTTTATACATGATAAAGCTTTAGCCTGTCTTGGTTGATCGGGTTGGTGAACTCGTTTCCATCCATGTCCATGATGCTGACAGCGCCTTTTGATAACACCTTCTTCACCACATAGGGTCCTTCCCAGTTAGGTCTGAACTTGCCCCTAACATCAACATTTGATGGCCTTAATTGCTTTAGAACCAAATCTCCTGCTTTCAACTGTCGCTTGGAGTATTTCACATTTCGATTATAGGCTCTAGCCATTCTGCGCTGGTACATCTGCAGGTGATCCAGTGCCCTTAGTCGCCTTTCATCTAGTGCAGCCAGCTGCTCATATCTAGCTTGGACCCATTCAGTCTCTGGCAATTGAGCTTCCAGGGCAACTCTGAGTGACTTGAGTTCTATTTCCACCGGGAACACTGCTTCCATTCCATACACCAAGGCATAAGGAGTTTCTCCTGTCGGCGTTCTGACACTGGTCCTGTAACCCCAAAGAGCATAAGGCAGTTTATCAGCCCAATCCCTGTAAGTGGTTACCATCTTTGATAAGATCTTCTTTATTTCCTTGTTAGCCGCTTCTACTGCACCATTAGCCTGTGGTCTATATGGAGAGGACTTATGATGTTCAATTCCATGCTCTGCAAATAGCTCAGCTGTTGCCCCTTGAAACTGTACTCCATTATCAGTTACTATGTGGTGAGGAATCCCATACCGAGTGAAGATGTTCTTCTGGATGAACTTGACCATATGCTTGGCTGTAACATTAGTGAAGGATTCCGCCTCGACCCATTTGGAGAAATAATCAACTGCCACAACTATGAATCCATGCCCATTAGATGCAGCTGGATGAATTTCACCAATCATGTCTATCCCCCATGCTGAAAACGGCCAAGGAGACACTAAGTTCTGAAGTTCAAGTGGAGGAAGATGACTAATGTCTGCATAGATCTGACATTCATGACATCTCTTCACTTTTCTTATACAATCTGCTTGCATCGTCATCCAGAAGTACCCTTGTCTCATAATCTTCCTGGCCATGGCAAGCCCGTTCATATGTGGCCCACAGGATCCTGCATGTACCTGCTGCATCACGTCTTCTGCTTCTTGTTCTGTTAGACACCTTAAAAGAACTCCATGTGCTGTTCTCTTATACAACTTGTCCTCAAAGATTCTGAATTGACTAGCCAGTTTTCTCAATGTCAATTTATTAGCAGCACTGGCCTCTTCTGGGTACTTTCCCTCCTTAACATACCGGTTAATGTCAAAGAACCATGGCTTTTCTTCGGCTGATAATTCCATTACTTCATGCACTTCGAAGCAAGGATGCCTGGAAGTGGCTATGACCAGTGGTTGAGCTTGTGTCTCTTCTGGATTTTCCCACATGGAAGACAAAGTAGCTAATGCATCAGCCATCTTATTCTCATCCCTGGGGACATGTCTGAATTCACACTGGCCGAATAAACCCTTTCTGAACTGTAGCAGCTCCAAATAAGGCCGTAAGGCTTCTTCTTTTAGTTCCCACTCACCCTGAGCCTGCCTGATCACTAGTAGTGAATCACCGACAATTAAGACATCATTTGCCCCTAGTGTTAGCAAAGCTTCCATCCCAAATAGGCATGCTTCATACTCTGCCCCGTTATTGGTTATGGGAAAATTCAACCTCTTGGATAAGGGAATGACTTCACCATCTGGCGTTGCTATAAGTACTCCGATTCCTGCCCCTTTTCTATTCACTGCCCCATCGAAACACATGACCCATCTTTTCACTTCCACCATGGCTAGTTGCTCATCAGGGAATTCCAGATTCTCTGTATAATCTGATTCTAGGGGTTGATTGGCTAGAAACTCTGCCACGGCTCGCCCTTTAATGGTTTTCTTCGTGATGTACTCAATGTCGAATTCAGACAAAAGTAACAACCACCTAGACAGCTTCCCAACCAATGCCGGTGCTTCATAGAGATACTTCATTGGGTCCACTTTAGCCACAGCTTGTACCTTGTAGGATTGGAAATAATGGCGCAGCTTCTTGGTCAACCAAATCATCGCCACACATGTCTTCTCCACCAGTGTGTACTTGGTTTCATACTCCAACAGCTTTTTACTAAGGTAGTAGATGGGATACTCCTTCTTGCCATCTTGTTCCTGTGCTAGCATTACCCCTATAGAGGATTCTTCAACTGCCAAATACAAAATCAGGGGCTTCCCTGGAATTGGAGGACTCAACACTGGTGGTTTTACCAGGTAGGCCTTGATCTTCTCGAAGGCCAGCTGACACTTGTCATCCCACACAACCGGCTGATCTTTCTTTAATAACTTGAAGATTGGCTCACAAGTGGAAGTTAGCTTGGCTATGAAGCGGCTGACATACTGCAAGGAACCCAGGAATGATCTGACCTCCTTTTCAGTCTTTGGAGGTGGCATTTCTTGGATGGCTCTAATTTTATCTGGGTCCATTTCTATTCCCCTCTGGCTGACTACATGGCCTAACAGCTTCCCTGATGTGACCCCGAATATGCACTTCTTGGGATTAAGTCGCAAGTTGTACTCTCCAATGCGTGTTAAAAATCTATCCAGGATAACAGGGTGTTCCTCCCGGGTTGTTGACTTAACAAGCATATCATCGACGTACACTTCAACTTCTTTATGGATCATATCGTGCAACAGAGTTGTGACAGCCCTCTGATAAGTGGCACCGGCGTTCTTTAATCCGAAAGGCATCACTCTGTAACAGAAAGTACCCCACTCTGTGATGAACGATGTTTTCACCTTGTCGACCACATCCATCAGAATCTGGTTATACCATGAAAAGCCATCCATGAAGGAGTACATTGCCGCTTTTGCTGCACTATCAACTAGGACGTCAATATGTGGCAGTGGAAAGTTATCTTTTGGGCATGCTTTATTCAAGTCCTTGTAGTCAACGCATACTCTGACCCTTCCATCCTTTTTAGGCACGGGGACAATGTTGGCTAGCCATTCTGTATACTCCACCACTTCGAGAAACCTGGCATCTATCTGTTTGGCCACTTCTTCCTTTACCAGTGTAGCCCATTCCGGCCTTAGTCTTCTCAACTTCTGCTTTACCGGTCTGAACTTGGGATCCGTTGGGATTTTGTGCACTGCTATTTCTGTATCTACACCCGGCATGTCTTCATACGACCAGGCGAAAGCTTTAACATGTTTTTGGAGTATTCTTATTAATTCTCTTTCTTCCTCGGATTTTAGCTCGCGTGAAATGAGTACCATTTTAGGGTTTTCATCTGTACTTATATTGATTTCATGCAATGTAGTGTCATGTATGCTAAATATGCTTGATGGTGATTCGAATGCATGCACAGAATTATCAGGATAAACATCACACAAGTAACCAAACTGAGATTTCATTGCATTGAACTTATCATAAAGTACATCAGTTACATTGAAAATGGAAGAAATAGATACAACAAAATCATTTTCATCCTCCACAGGCGGAGGGCCTTGTTCTTCATCAGCTTCCATCTTCCCTTCCAGAGCATCATCTGGGACTGCAGCTTTCTCGGCCACCTGTGCCTTAGCTTTCTCCATAATCTTGGCGATTTCAGCAACCACAGAGTCTAAGTTCACTTTGGCCATTAGTTCTTCGCCAAATCCTTCCTTGGATTTCCGGAAAGCTTTGGTTAACGCAGCAGTCAAAGCTCCCGAGATCACTTCTGTAGCTTCAGCAGAGGTCTTCTTTTCATCTTCTTCCTCAGCCACCTCTACGGTTTCTGCTATCACCTCAGACGATTCTCCTTTCAAAATTTCAAATTCAGCAGTTGCTTTTTCTTCTATTACAGGGGCTACTGGCTCTTCTTGACTTTTCTCAAAATCCACAACATCTGCAAAAATCTCAAAGCCAGGGTGTTTGATATTTCCAACCAGCACCGGTTCAGCTTGGCCTTTGTAAAGGCTTTCTCCTGCCTTCAGAAATGGCTTCATCATGACCTTGCCATTCTTGCCCTTTTTCAGGTTCTTCTGCTCGGATGTCCCTTCTACATAACCAAGACCGTGCTGCTTTGACTTTCCCGAGTCGATCTTGAATTCTGGCACACCTTGCAGATTAATCCCGAGTCCCATTCCCGGGACAAAGTTCCGCTTGTACAGATATCGGGATAGCCACTCCAGCATGTAATTCTCATAAAGAACCATATGGGCATCTGTGGTTTCTTCCTCCTTAATGACAGCAATTTGGAATCCACCAAAAGGAACCACTCCTTCATCCACTGCAGCTACCATCGACTGGGCGTCCGCCTCAACAGTCACAATCCTGTCATTCATAGAGAATTTAATCTTCTGATGCAATGTAGAAGGAACACCTCCCAAAGGATGGAACCAGGGCCTTCCAAGCAATAGGGAGAATGTGACTGGGATATCGATCACCGTGAAGACAACCATGGACTTGATGGGCCCAACCTCCACTTCTGTTTCGAAGGTCCCTATCACTGTTCTCTTAGAATCATCATACGCCCGAATGACTGTCGAGGACCTCTTTAACACTTCTTCATTCATGCCTAGAAATGGTAGCATTTTCAGTGGGCAAATATTCAGAGCTGAGCCGTCATCCACCATGACACACGGCATCACCTTATCCATGATGCTGGCCCTAATGTAAAGAGCCTTGTTGTGAGCCCTTCCTTCTGCTGGTAGGTCTTTCTCAGAGAAAACGATATTAGGAGCTCCAGCATGGACTTTGTCTAGCAAGCAGCACATAGCCTCTGGTGAAGCTATAGGGGAGACTTCAATTTCTGATAGCTTTTTCACTAAAGCCTCCCTATGCTCTTTGGAGGTCATAAGCAAGTGCCACAAACTGGCTTGTGCAGGAGTCTTCTTCAGTTGGGAAATGACCAAGTCTTCTTTCTCGACTCTTTCCGGTGCTGAAGTACTGCCCGACCCATTCATCGGTACTTTATCTTTCGTCTGATCCGCCGGCTGGTATACCCTTCCGCTTCGGGTCACGTGCTGCACTTCTTGAATTTTTAGCTTTTCAACAACTGGAAGTTTGACTGCTTCTCTTTTGTCAAATTCCTCGTACTCATCTTCGGAGTCAAGGTCATCCAGACTTATGGGTTTGATCTCCTTACACCCATCTTCCTTCTCACACTCGGGTTTCTCTTTAGGTTCCCCTACCGCCATTGCCTGAATCGTAGGATTCGCTTGCAGAACTTGGGCAAATATAAAGTTAGCCGGCAATCCCGACTGAACCATGTTAACCCGCTTCTCGAATGTCGGTAGTGGGTTAGTTTTAGTGCTAGGCTTAGGTGGTTCTTGCAGCTTTCCCTCGTCGATAAGCTTCTGGATAGCATCCCTTAGCTTATAGCAGTTATTGGTCCGGTGGCCTGTCACCACATGATAAGTGCAGAAGTTATCCTTGTCAGCTTCAGATGGGAACTCAAATGGCCTCAAGGACTGTAGTAAGCCACCATTCCTACACTTGGAGAATATCTTTGCCAAAGTAAGAGTCCAGGGTGTTATGCCTTGTCCTCCAGGACCCCTATTCTGGTTGCCTTGCTGCTGATTCACAGTAGCCACCTCAACCCGCTTCACTTCTGACGACTGCCCCTGCTTGCCACTGGTACCTAAACCAGACCCACTGCCAGACCCAGCTGCTGTAGTTGATCTATACCCTGAACTATACCCTGTACTTCTTCCCCCTTTCTAACCAGTTGGCTTCTCCTCTTCATCCCTTTCTATCTTCATGGCCATGCTATAGACCTCACTAAGCTCCTTGAAGGAATGGAATTTCATGTTGTTCTTGAAGATATCTTTGCTGCCATCAATGAGCTTCTGTATAAGCTCATCTTCATCAGGGCGGTTCTTTAGGAGGATCATCTTGTTCATCCACCTCTGGTAGTATTCATCAAAGGGCTCATTGAATTTCTGTTTCACCCTCTCCAAATCATACAGCTTCACCTGGATTTTGGTGTTGAAGCTGTAGTATTTGATGAAGGCTACTGACAATACTTCCCAGTCAGACTGCTCCTCCTCTGACAATGAGTTATACCATCCTAAAGCACCTCCCTCCAATGTGGTGGGGAACAGATTAATCAATTGTTGCTTTGTAGCGCCTGCTGTCAGCATAACTCGGGCATATAAGTTCACATGGGCCTCTGGTGAGCCCATTCCTTTGTAAGTGGGGACTTTCGGCACTTGGAAGCCGATAGGAAATGTCTCGATGCCCCGACTGATCATGGCATCAACGTTCACCCCCTTCTTGGATTCAGCACTGATCCCGACCCCCTTCTTCAACTGGGCCATGACCTCGTCTAATTCAGAACACTTGGCTTTCATCCTCTGTTCCATAGCCGCCTCTATCTCCTGCAGCTTTTCAAGGCTAGCCGAAGCGTCACCACCGTGTTGGGATGACTCAGCTTCTTTTTCCTTCCCGGCTCCACTACCACTGGTCTCACCAGCTTCTCTAACCACTGCCCTCATCTCCTCCTTTAACATGTCGCGGAAATCCTGCGACCTGAAGAAATCTCTCAAAACATCATCCATGCTCGGTGTCTGTTCTGCCATATTCACTCCTTCCCTAGGCTCAGAATCACTGTCACTCTCGACTACCCTCTGTCTCCTAGCCGCCCTTGAAGCTTGGGATCTTGTCCAAGGTCGCTCCAGTGTATTCTGCTTGGGAGTAGACAGGGGATATTAGGGTCGTGAATGAATGACGTGATATGACATGAAAATTAAGGCATTGAATATGCTTGAGATGCATGAAGTGGAATTATGTATGAAATGATGATATGAATGGTTTCTTTTTATTATATATATTTTTTCTCGAGGCATTCCAAGAACACCCAATGTTTATGCAAAAACGTCACGTGTGGGCTGTCGCACGGACAGAACTTCGACGCCTTTGGGGCACCTAATGAATTCGTGAAATGGTCACGTGTATACCGGCACACGGACGAAGTTTTGACGCTTTATAGGTCTATGAGATGATATGAAATGGTCACATGGGCCGGGCCCACAGACAAGGTCTTGATGCTTTTGAGCATATGATATGGAATGATGTTATGAGAAAGTCACGTGTAACAGGAACACGGACAAGGATTCGGCATTCGAGGAACGCCTTCCATGATTTGGTGATGTTATGGGCCTATATGTATACTAATCGGGCACTCGGGGAGTACCTTAAATGGTGAATTAATGTCATGAAGTGGTCGGATGTGGACCACAGTGTTATATGATGTCTATGATAGATGGGTATGATGTCATGAAATGCATCGTGTAAATTATTACACGAAAATAGGCCTAGGGCCGTAGTGGCTTTTATTACATGAAATGATATTGGTGGAATGGCCGAATGCAATCCAGTGCATTGGCAAAACACGGGCAATTTTGGGTACCCGATATGTTATGAAATGGGATGGGATGGTCATGATAGGCGTCCTTGAAATGCCCCTTAATTTAATTTAAGTGAAATGTAATGAATGAACATGTCACACAATTATGCAAATGGCTGCATACAAACGTGGGTTAGGATGCATGACATACATAATGATGTTATGTATGCTATGTCAAAAATAAAATGCTAATCACACGAGTTAATGTTATGGCTGAAAAAGAAATCGTTAGTATGGATGACAAGCGAATGAATTAATGTTTTACACATGAAATAAAATGCAAAATGGCTGCATAAAAAATGTGGGTTAGTATCACACAAAGATGTTTGTGTATGGTATGTCATATGTATGGAAAATGGTGATTATGGTATGTTATGCATGCGTCGTCGATGTGTCACGAAACGGTGAAGAACACATAGCAAGCAAAACGAATTCTTCCAACCTTATTCCTCCAATGTGGTCGGTCTCAAAAATTTCTAACCGAGTCCTAGGCGGGGTTCACTTCAATCACCAACCGGGGGTGATGAAGGCGCGATTTTATTATTATTCACACAATTATTTTGGTATCCTAAGGGAATCCAACTAGAGCTGCCTATATGGGTTCGGTCAAAGTCGGGATAACATCAAGGCTCTCATAGCAAGATATACTCCTCACTTCTCCCCACTCAAGGGTCCTAGCGAAGGGGTTCGTACGAGGCTATGAGTGGTGTTTCGTATTCGTGCCCCTAAGACCAGGAGGAACTTAGGCGACACTTCAACAATCCACCGGGCTATAAAAGGATACCTAATCTAATGCAAAAAAATGGCTAACTAAAAATGCAAATAAAATACCAAAAGAGAATCATCCACGTCATTTTAATTAGACACTTTTCAGGGCTTGTCAATATTCTTTTAGGTTTTTAAGAAAACTTTTTGAAGAATCCCCAGCAGAGTCGCCACTGTGAGCGGACGACGCGTTTTAGACGGGACGCGGGACTCCCTTTCGGAATGGGGCGCCACGATCTCAGGCGGATCCCTCCCTCGCGTGGGGTTTTTACAATGGAAAACCACGTTTTGGAAAATAAATAGAATTAATACGTAAAAGAACCGAGGCCTAAGTCTCGATGAATATTGTAGGAGTCGCCACCCGGCTCAGCTCAACCGGGAAATTCTTATGTAGCTGAACCGGACGAACGGCCGCTACACTATCCAGAGATTCGGGTCCGGACAAGTCCCTTATTTCGTGTCTAATTAAAATAAATATTGCCAATGTTCTCAAATGGTATTTCAAAATCTAAAGTCCATTTTATTGAATATAAAAGGCATACAGCGCGCATACAAAATATTTAATACAAAAATAAGAAAAAGAAATAAATATTAATTGGCTTACAACCAAATCGAATGGAAAAATAAAAACTCTCGCCTCACTTGTACAACCGCCTAGAATACACGAAAATCTAGATAAATACAACCGCCTAAATACACGATTTAATCTATTAAAATACATTAAAAATAAAAATAAAAAGAAATTAAAACCTGCAAAACCGAGGGTTAGCACAATATATACAGCACGCCACAATTAGGACTCAAATAGACAGAACGGGAAATCAGGAATTGGGGGCATGCATTTAGGGGGTAACCGGGTTGGCTCGGCAAGCCAGCCCGATTAGACCTGGAAAACATTTTGAAACGTCCCTGTATATTTGGTTTTAGTGAAAAAAAATCATTTTGAAAAACAATTTTTCCGGTTTACATGCATTTTTATATATTTAAGTGGGTCGGTTTTCAGGAGAAATGGGTCTCCGTCGTTGAATTGTTCTAAATGCAATTTTACTAAAAATCGAATCTATGGTCGTGATGCACACAACAAAATTCATTTTGATGATTTTTGGGGTTTTCTAATTTTTTTTTTTAAAGATTTTTTACGGGTGAAAGCTGAAATTCCGATTCTGGAACAAGGATTACAGTCGTACGACTGTAGTTTACAGTCGTGCGACTGTAATCAATTCAGGGTCAGAATTTTCGCCAAAAATCATTGAAAATCAAAATCTGAAGAAAATAAATCTGGAAATTAAGAACAGTCGTACGACTGTATATACAGTCGCACGACTGTTCATGAAAACCAAGAACAGTCGTACGACTGTTCTTAATTTCCAGGAACAGAAATATGAAAAAAATGCAGCAAAAGGCACAAAACTCACTTCAAACACACCCAGAAAACGAGAAAAAATGTAAGGAAAAGAAGTGACTACCTTTTTAGAAGCTATTCCAAGTCGTTTTGACCCCTGGCGTCGCTCCGATCCTAACAAATTCGCACTTTTTCCTTTGGAATGGAAGTTGAGTGCTTTTTGTCCAAAATCCAAATTGCAAGGGTTTCTGATGGTTTAAGTCCGAGTTCTTGATTTGGTTATGTAGTTGATTAGTTAACCTAGGGATTTCTAACAAATTTGAACCTTAATTTCGAGAAATTAAAGAAAATAAAAGAGGAAGAAAATGAGTTTTTTGTGGTTTTCTTTTTCTCTCTCTTCTCTTTCTCTCTCTAAATTTCTCTTCACCAGAAAAAATCCCTCCTCTTCCTTCTTCTTTTTCTTTTTTTCTATCCCTCTTTTTTTTGCTTGCTTGCTGCAGAGCCGGAGCAATTAATGCTCAAACTCTCTCTCCTCCATTTCTGCTGCAGAGGTATGGTCCTCTGCAGATTTTCCGACATTACAGTCGTACGACTGTAATTTTTAAATTACAGTCGTACGACTATAGTTTTTTTTTTTTTTATGTATGGAAAATTCCGGCGCTTACACACGTACACTTCGACTGTTCTCCCAATCAACTCTTTGAACATACAATTCACCAACCTCTGGTAAGTAGCTCCTGCGTTTTTTAATCCGAAGGGCATGACCTGGTAACAGTATGTCACTTTGTGCATAATGAAAGAGGTTTTCTCTTGGTCTGCCGGGTCCATGGGTATCTGGTGATATCCGGATGCTGCGTCCAATCACTAATATATGGCGTAACCAGCAGTCGAATCCACCAGCTGATCAATGTTGGTCAGTGGGTAGCTGTCTTTAGGACATGCTTTGTTGAGGTCGGTGAAGTCGACGCACATGCGCCATTTTCCACTTGCCTTTTTTACCATCACTACGTTCGCCAGCCATTTGGGGTATTAGACTTCCCAGATGTGTCCTGCGTCGAGTAATCTCTGGATCTCTTCCTCGATTGCCCTCTGTCTTTCCGGTGCATATTTTCGCCTTTTCTGGACCACTGGGTTGGCTCCAAATCTACATTGAGTGAGTGTTTTATTATTTCTGATGGTACCCCTTTTATGTCACTAATTTTCCAGGCGAAAGTGTTCTGCTCCTCTTTTATTACTTGTATAATCTGCTCTTTGATGCCACTGTCTAGCTCTTGGGATATCCATACGTTTCTGTCTGATGCGATTGTTAGTGTTTCAAGTTTGTCCACCGGCTCTGTCTTTCTTTCTTCTTACTCCGGGTTCCTCTCTGGTTGTAAGGAAGAGAGGTATGTTCTTTGAGCTATCTGCTGGCTTCCTCTGGCTATCGCCCATCCGGAAGCGGTTGATATTTGCAGTGTCAGATACCGGATTGATAAGACGGCCTCTGATTCGGAGTGAAGTGGTCTACTTAGTATGGCATTGTATGCCAGAGGAGAGTCTATTATGGTGAAGTCGGCTTTTGTCCTCCATACGTGTTTCTCGTCTCCTATCTCCATATCCAATGCTACCTGACCTGTCACCGGTACAGTGTGTCCACTGAGGCCGACCAATGGGGCATGGACCGGATGGATTCGACTGGGCGCAACTCTCAGCTTTTCTATTGCATGTTTGGTGATGATGTTCGTCGAGCTTCCTGTGTCCACCAAGATACGTTTGACCAGGTAACCTTCAATCTCTGCTTCCATGACCAGGGCATCTGAGGGTTAGGCTTAGCGTCTCTTTCAGCTTTTCTTTTGATCTTTTTGGCCGGTGGATCTCCTCGTGCTATTACCATGACCACTCCTTTCGTTCTTTTGGTTGGTTGACACTCTTCATCCGTAGGTCGTTTTGATTCCTCCTTGCCTTTCCTTTCCACAAACTTTCGTAGCTTGCCCTTCTTGATCAATTCCTCGATGTCCTCCGCCAGCCATTTGCAGTCGTCCGTGTCATGGCCGTTCACGCGGTGGTATCTACAGAATGCTTTCTCGTCCTCTCCCATGATCTGTCCTTTTCTAGCTTCCGGGTAGGATAGGCTCTTCTTGTCTCTGCTCTTCTCGACCGCTACTAGCACCTCGCCTAGCGGCCGGTTAAGGGGTGTGAATTCTCTTGGTTGTCTGTGGTCCCTTCTGTCCCTTCTGTCCCTCCTGGGCTGCCTGTCCTCTGATCTCCTCTCGCCATCCTTATGGTGCCGGGTTGGCGCACCCACTTCATCTAGTTCTATGAATGTTTTTGCCATTGAGATCATCTATGTTACATTTTGGGGCTTCCTCAAGACAAGGTCGACCCTTAGCCTCTCGTTAGTTGTGTTGGCGATCAGTGCCTCTAGTGCCGTGTTGAAATCCAATCTCCGAATCTCTACTGTTGCTAGGTTGAATCTGTCCATGAACTCTCGGAGGGACTCTCCTTGCCTCTGTTTTACATCGTGTAGGGTTCTACTAGCTGTTCCGGTGGGGACTGAACCATAGAACTTGGTGCATAATTGCTCCCGGAGCTGTTCCCAACTGTTAATTGAGGCCGGTTCTAGTGTCTCGAACCAATAAGAAACCGGACCCACCAGCATTGATGAGAATAATCTGCACATCAGCCCCTCGTTGGCCCCAGCTATCTCCATCCTGTTCTTGTAGTTTCTAGAGTGGATGTAGGGGTCTGTTTTCCCATTATAGTTCTCAAAGTTTAATTGTTTGAATATGGGATCGCATGGTATGCTCAGGATTCGATTGGTGAAGCAGAATCCTCCGCTTTCTAGTAGAGGCTCTTGTATGGGCACTGAGAATCAGGAAAAGTAGTGTTTGAATAACGCCATCATCTTTGGGTCGTCTGCTCCTTCCGGCGTAGGTGTTGCTGCTTGTGCTGGGGGTGGGCCCAACATGTACCCATAGGTACGATGATAGCTAGGCGGAGGTGTCTGGACCAGGGTCTGGAAGCTAGGTAGTCTAGCCTGTGATATCGTTGGAGCTTGTGGCGCCCCGAATGTCGTATGTTGGGCTGTGGGATCCCCAAATCCAGGGAAGATCGTGTTAGGCTGATTCATCTGCCTAGCGTCTCCTGAAAAAATGTGTGCTGGGTTTGTGGTTGGAGGGGCTATGGTGTACTCTGGTAGTGGAAAGAGGTTCCTAGCTACCCCCATTCCCAGGCTGTCAACTCCTGTGATCAAAGGGGATGTGCTGCTGCTGATGGTTGGTCCAACCATGCCATGATTTTGGATCGGAAGAAATGCCTGCCTCAGGTCTCTGGCATCGGCGGGGCTCAGGTTGCTGGCTATACGATTGATTACTGCTGCTTGGGGAGATATGGATGAGTTCAACGTCGCCGGTGGAGTTGTGGTCGTGTGAGAATCTCCCAAAGTGTCTGAAGTCATGTCAGCGGAACTAGAATTCATGATTATCTATCCACGCTCACCGCACCAAATGATGGATTCAGTAAAATCCTCTGGATGATCCGGGTCCGGGTTGCTACTCTAACCGAATCCAATACTGCTCTTGCAAAACAGAGATGGTGAGACACCAGTAACCTCTGGGGTATACTCCGATGCCTAAGTTAGTACACTCCTGTCCGCTAAAAGTACTTTTTACGAGAATTGAGACTGGAATTGAATATCTTTACCTCATACAGAGCATCCTCCTTTTATAGGAGGGATGGTAGAGTTGGATTGATATTGAAAGAGCTCCACGTGGGTGGTGTTCCTGCCCTAGTAAAACACGGGGGTGGATTCCTAATCGGACACCACCTCTTCTCCTAGGATCTCTCCGCGGATCAAGGAAGCTTAATCCGAATCTGTTCAGGGGAGGTCAGGATCCGTATGTGGAATCCGGCTTCTTTAACCGGGTGAGGGGATACGGGTACGGACTATCAGACTGAACCGGATGTACCGGACCGGATGTCATCAGAACGTACTTGAAATGCCTTTGAATTCATCATTGATAAATGGCAAAACACATCCTAGCTAATATACATATTAATTATTAATTTGTTTTTACAAAACATTATTTCTAATTGATTAGTTCAGAAAATAACCCATTTAATTCAAGTTGTCTATCTAATTGATTCTGTAACGTGACATATTTTCTTTTTCATATAAGGGTCAATTTTATGGTGTCGTGGTACAAAACGTTTCAATTTTATTCTTACAGTATAAAATCTAGCTCAATTTTACTAATTTTTATCAAAAAATTTCTCCAAATTGGTACTTGAATTTTGTTAGCGTTAACTTCAAAAGGGGTATAATTGAATCATATTTGAGACATGTTTAGGGTTGGCTCTGATACCATGAAAACTATTTAGGCAACATGTGATTTGTATTGATATTGAGAGTATATATACACGTAAGGAACCCTAACCCTACAAGGACTGAAATACACTTTGTACAACACGTGAAATTTACATTATAACTCATTTATCTCTATCATTGGCGAGGTAAAGAGAGGACTGTAATGAAAAAATTTGAGAGATGAAACGGGAGAGGTACATAAGGAGAATCGTGAGTAACAAAAAAGAAGACTGACAGGGGAAAAAGAAGACTGCAAGGAAAAAATTTGTTATGCTTTCACCAAATCCAACGACTGATATTTTACAAGAAAAATCCAATGGAAGAAAAAAGCTGAATGAGAAAAGAGAAGACATCAAGAAAAAACTCTGTCAATGCTTAGACCAAATCCAACGACTGAATTTTCAAAAAAAAAAAAAAAAAAAAAAAAAAAAAATCTAATAACAGCATAGTGGATAAAAAAAATTGAATGCCTCATGATGTTTGAAAAGAGGCTGTTACGCCTGGCTGGCGCCCGACCAGTGAAAAGGTCTACTCATATAATAAATTTAATATGCAAAAAAGTTTAGTTTTATATATGTTTAATAATAAATTTGAAAATTTTTTCAGTGGAATACATATAAAGAAACAATTTATTTAGATGCATACTTGATAAAAGAAAAAAGTAATAATAGATATGAAATCAATTTTTTTAAAATTATGCGCAAACCTACAGTAGTGTATTATGAATATGCTCTATTAAAATTAATTTTCAACAATAAAAAAATAAAAACAAAAACAAAAGAGCCATTTAAAAAAACCAATGATTAATTCATTGATATATTAATATTTATTAATTTAGAGAATATATATATATATATATATATATATATGTATGTATATGTATATGTATATATATATATATATATATATATATATATATATATATATATATATATATATATATATATATATATATATATATATATTCTCTAAGTAAGGGATGGGTTGATTTTGGAAGAATTTACAAGATGCCATGGCAAAGAGCTGGATAGGAATGGGTCTTTGCTATTTGACAATTTGGGGATAGCTGTATTGTGTCGTTTTTGGTGAAAAGGGATGGGATTTTCAATTAAACTAATGGTAGATATTAATCCCAGCAGCAAATCGTCTTCAACATTTCCGACTAATCCTTATGAAACTTCATTTTACATCTTCAGCCCTCTAAAGTTTCTATTTAGTCCCTTGGTGTCTCGATTCCACAATTTCAGCCCTATAAAATCTCTAAACTTCAGCTCTAGCCGCAATAGATTTCATAAATTTGCAATTCAGCTCCTTAGAATCGAATTGACCATAAAACTACAAAAATAACTCAAAATCAGATAATGAAATTAACAAAATTGAATTAAAATGAATAATAAAATACCTTAATTTCTATAGCTAACAAGATTCATTGCAAATATGATCAAGAACAAATACTTGAGACTAAAGAGAATATAAACAGTTTCTGAATAAATTGGAGTAGAAATCAATTACCAAAAAGTCTAGAAATCAACAGAAGAGGCGCTTAAAATTATAAGAGGAACAACATCAGAGGTAGATTAAAATAAAACTAATAATCTAATAATCCAGGATCTAATTCTTATATATAAATTATTGATTTCTAAACAGTATTAACGGAAGCGTACCTGATTCCATGATCACTGCAATCTCTTGTTTGAATCCGGGTATCTGATCTTCGGGTTGATTTGTAATTCCTCTTGAGGCTCAGGAAAGGATGGGGTTTTTCTCTGAGTTTAAGGAATATGTGTTTTCCTTAGGAATTACACTCAACCAGGGACCATAACCCCTATTTATTTAGAGTTGGTATAAATTACTAATTAAGCCCATCATAAATTAGTTTTATACCCTGGGTTTTTACACTTATGATAAATTGACCCACACTTCTTTTCATAAAATGATATAGCCCTATTAAATTAATTAGATAACTTTAATTGGGCCTATAACCTAATTATAATTATAAACACACGATCCAAAAATCGACAATGCACATACGTCTACGTGCCCAAATATCAGTAGTGCGTTATATACATATTATAAAGTCCATAAAATCCTAACAATCCCCCACTTGGACTTTATAAGCATGTATTCACACATTATGCTTTATAATCGTGTGTGTGTGTGTATATATATATATCATTACTTATCCATAGTCGTTCGAACAAATTATTCATACTTCGTCATTTTAAACCAATCCTGTCCATTAGTATATTAACACAAGGATCAAGGGGGTTTTAGTTGCCAATATATAATACAACTAAGCCCAACATGGTCACATATAATAACATAACTAAATGACCTGGATCAAGTGTGGAAGTGTAGCATGGAAATTACATGTGATGTGATCAGTACATGCCTATTTCCAACTGGTCCTACCTTAACCAAATGAGATCAAATAACATTCAGAGTGGAAAATCAAAAACTGAATACTTTATTTAAACTAAATTGTCATGACATTGATAAAATAAAGTAATAAACTTAATTGTGTGTCTGAGACTCCCACTGAACCTAAAGATCCTCTAACAATCCAACACCCATACGGGGTATATGTTCGAGAAATACCTTAGGTACCAACGCTTTAGTTAGTGGATCCGCAAGCATGGAGCTTGTACCTATATGCTCAACACTAATCTGACCTCTCTGAACTCTTTCTTTAACAACAAGAAACTTTATTTCTATGTGTTTAGAATTTGATGAACTCCTATTGTTATTGGCATAAAGGATTGCGTCCCTGTTGTCACAGTATACCCTAAGTGGTCTTTCAACACCATCAACTATTCGCAATCTAGTAGCAAAATTTTGCAGCCAAATAGCATGATTGGATGCTTGATAGCACGCCACAAATTATGATTCCATAGTGGAAGAGGTTACAAGTGATTGCTTTACACTCTTCCAGGATATTGCTCCACCAGCAAGCAAGAAAATATATCCTGATGTTGATCTACGGCTATCTTTACATCCTCCATGATCATAATCAGAATACCCAATGATCTACAACTGATTTGATCTCCTATACATGAGCATGTGATTCTTTGTTCCTTGTAAGTATCGCAATACTTTCTTGGCTGCTGTCTAATGTTCTTTACCTGGATTGCTCAAGTATCTGCCTAGTACTCCGACAATGAATGCAATGTCTGGACGAGTACAGACCTGTGCATACATTAAACTGCCAACCATAGAGGCATAAGGAAAATTCTGTATTTCCCTTTTCTGCATGTCATTCTTAGGGCATTGATCGAGACAGAACTTGTCTCCCTTAGTCACAGGAGTATTAATGGGATTACAATCTTGCATGCCAAACCTTTTTAATATCTTATCAATGTAAGCCTTTTGTGACAAACCCAAAATACCCCGAGAACGATCTCGATGTATTTGGATACCTAATACAAAAGATGCATCACCAAGATCTTTCATCTCAAAATGTTTTGAAAGAAATTTCTCAGTCTCATGCAATAATCTTACATCATTGGTGGCTAGCAAAATATCATCCATATATAGGATCAGGAAGATAAAATTACTTCCACAGAACTTATGGTACACACAATCTTCAACAGTGTTAGCTTCAAAACCAAAAGATAACACTACTTTATGAAATTTGTGATACCATTGACGAGAAGCTTGTTTGAGCCCATAGATGGATTTCTTTAATTTGCAGACTAAATGCTTTGAGTCTTGAGAATCTAAGCATTTAGGTTGCACCATATAAATCGTTTCCTTAAGGTCAATATTGAGAAATGCTGTCTTAACATCGATCTGATGCAACTTAAGATCATAATGTGCCACAAGTGCCATAATTGTCCTAAAAGAGTCTTTCGATGAAACTGGAGAGAAAGTCTCTTTGTAGTCAATTCCTTCCCTTTGAGTGAATCCTTTAGCGACTAGACGAACTTTATGCCGGACTGGTTTACCCTCTGCATCCCTTTTGGTTGTCAACATTAATTTGCAACCAATTGGTTTTGCACCTTCGGGTAAAGGGATAAGCTCCCACACGTCATTATCTTTCATGGATTTCATCTCATCATTCATAGCATTGATCCAAGATTAAGCATTGGGACTTTCAATGGCCTGACGGAGATTGATTGGATCATTTTCCTCCATCCCACTGTCTGTCTCATGCTCTTGGAGAAAGACGATGTAGTCATCTGGAATCGCATTTCTATTTTCCGTAGTGGATCTCCTAAGTGGCACTGGTTCTTGAGGTTGTTGAGCTTGCATTTCCTGAATATTTTGTTGATCTTGATTAGGGGAATGTTCAATATTGTCTTCAGGTGCTGAATTTGCTTGTTGATCAAAACTAGGAATAAGGACCTGATCATGATCAATAGCAACTGTAGGAAGAGAAATTACCTCTTTTTCAAAGACAAAATCTTGGGTCTTCTTTTCCCCCCAAGCTCAATATCCTCAAGAAAATGAGCATTTCCCATCTTGAAAAACGTTCTTCCTTTTGGATCATAAAACTTAAAACCGCGTGATCTTTCAGAGTATCCAACAAAATAACAACTAACGGTCCTAGAGTCCAATTTTTTCTCATTAGGCTTGTAAGGCCTTGCTTTAGCTGGACATCCCCAGATACGTAAATGTTTTAGGATAGGTTTCTTACCAGTCCACAACTCATAAGGGGTTTTGTTAGTAGCTTTTGTTGGAACTCTATTAAGAATGTAGACTGCAGTTTTCAGTGCATCTCCCCAGAGTGAGTCTGGTAAGGTAGTACGACTTATCATACTTCTCACCATATCCTTAAGGGTCCTATTTCGTCTCTCAACTACCCCATTCATTGCCTGGTTACCTGGCATAGTATACTGAGGGATGATCCCATACTCCTTTAGGAATTTGGCAAAAGGCCCTGGACGTTGTTCACGTAAACCGTCATACCTTCCATAGTATTCACCACCACGGTCGGATCTGACTTGCTTTATTGTTTTCCGGAGTTGATTTTCAACCTCAGCCTTAAAATTTTTGAAAACGTCCAAAGCTTGAGACTTCTCATGTATCAAGTATAGGTAGCCATAACGAGAGTAATCATCTATGAACGTTATGAAGTATTGTTGACCGTTCCACGAGGGTGTGGGGAATGGTCCAAAAATTTCTGTATGTATTAGTTCTAAGACGCCCTCAGCTCTCTTGGCTCCTAACTTTCTCCTGTTTGTTTGTTTGCCCTTAATGCACTCAACACAGATTTCATTACTTGAGGTGTCAAGTTCATTAAGTATCCCGTTTGACACTAGCCTTTCAATTCTCCGTTTAGAGTTGTGTCCTAATCGCTTATGACATAACGTTAATGAATTCTCATTAGTTAACTTTCGTTTAGTGCCACGTGAATTAACATGAAGGTTTTCATTATATGAGGTAACCGAATCAAGCAAATATAGTTTATCAAAACTAGATAAAGTACTGGTTCCAATGCATTTATTATCCAAATAAAGACAACATTGTCTGTTTCCAAATGAACAAACATAACCTTCTTTGTCCAAAACAGAAATAGAAATCAAATTCCGTCTAAAAGACGGTACAACATGTGTCTGAAATAAATTCAAATAAAAACCAGACTTAAGCAATAACCTAAATGTTGCTATAGCCTCAACCTCTACCGAATTGCCATTCCCCACATAGATGAATCTTTCATCATCACTTGGTTTTCGGCAGTGCAGGCAACCCTGCATTGATATACTTAAGTGAGTAGTAGCAACAGAATCTAACCACCAAGTATTTTTTGGCACTGAAACTAAATTAACCTCAGAACAAACAAGAGCAAGAGATGTACCTTTCTTCACGCGCCAGGCATGATACTTAGCACATTCTTTCTTCATATGAGAAGGGTTTTTACAAAAGAAGCAACCTTGTTCAGGTATTACCTTTTGCTTCTTCTTTTGTGGTTCCTCAACTGTAATCTTTTTGCCCTTCTTTTTCTTATTGTCTTTAGAAGACGATGCTAAATGAGCACTTTCCACCTTATGATGCCTCAGCCTCTCTTCCTCTTGCACAAGGTGAGAAATGAGATCATTAAGAGTCCATTTATCCTATTGGCAATTATAGCTCACCTCAAATTGACTGAATTGAGGAGGAAGAGAGATCAAAACCAAATACACGAGCAATTCTTCTGAAAGCTCTGACTTGAGTGTTTTCAGTTTTGAAGCCAAATGAGACATCTCAAGAATGTACTCCCTTATGTTCCCATTACCTTTATACTTCATGGAAACAAGCTGTCGTAAAACTCCAGTTGTTTCTGCCTTTTCACTTTTGGCAAAGTGCTCTTCAAGCACTTCCAGGAACCTTTTGGTATTAGTCTCCTCACACATAGTGCCCAGGAAAGTCTCGGGGATGGCTTGCTTTATGATCATTAGACTCATGCGATTGGAGCGCTCCCACTGAGCCATTTCCCTCTGTTGTTTAGAGGTACTCTCATCTGAAAGCTCAGCAGGACGCTCCTCCCTAAGTGCAAGGTCCAGATCCATGCATCCCAGAGCAATTAAAACCTTATTTTTCCAAAGCTTAAAGTTGGCACCATTTAGTACCGGAATGCTATTCATATTAGCAGATATTGTAGCAGCAGTAATAGAATTAACTGTGTAGATAACACAAGAATAAAATCACACTAAGCTCATAAGAATGATTAATCATAATCATAAATAACACCCATCATAAGAAAATCGTTACATCATTAAGTCTAGTCTTTGGAAAGAGAGTTAATTTGTAAGTGATTTACTTGGTGTAGTAAACAAACACTAATAATAAAATCCAGTCAAGTGTTAGGCCTTTCTTTGGACCGACTTAACACTCACAACGGACACCTAATAATCATCACAAGTTTATCACTACATGTATATGTAAATTTCTGCCAAACAATAATAACCTTCCTTTGGGCCGGATATTATCCGCATGAAAAACACACACACAGAGATAAAACATCTTAGTAACTTAAAATCGAAAAATCTTAGACAGTAGAGGATACTTTGGTAACATGCTGCTTCAATTTACCGATTCAAATTACTAGACATGCTTAATATTATAAATGATATGAAATAATCACTCAACCAAAATTCAAATTAACTATATAATTTGACATCATAACATACTTTAATCACATAATTAATCCTAAATAAATCACAAAGAAACAAACAAAGTAAACAAAACAACATAAAAGGACCAATTATGTAATTAAAATAAATTAGTGACTAAATTCGTAATAAATAAAAAATTTGAAGACAAAAAAATAAGAATCTGTTACTTCAGGGGCTAAAACGGTAAAATTCCATTAAAATAATAATAATAATAATAATAATAATAATAATAATAATAATATACAGAAAGGAATTGTTTGTTTTCTTCTTCTTCGTCTTCCTGGATGGCGGTGGGCTAGGGTTGAAACCCTAGTCGCCGCCGCCGCCGCAGCCCGACTGGATGGAATAGGCATCGGTCAGCCTCCTAAATCGCCGGCGACAAAAACCACAGCAACCACATCGCTCTGCGCGACGGAGAGTAGCGAAGGATGGGTTTCGCCGCCGCCTGAAAACCGACGCCTCCTACCGCCGCCACAGCCCAGACACCGACCGATTCCCACCGCCGCTCACCCCACTGTAAACCGGCGAAGCCATATGCCGGTGAAGGGGAAGCCGTTACATAGTGGGAAAATCATCGGTCGATTGCTGGGTTGCAAAAAATTTTTTCCTTAAAAAAAAGATTGATTTCCAGAAAACGTTTTGCCAAAAAAAAAAAAAACAATTGATTTCAATTCAATAACCCAACATTCAAAAAAATCAATTCCACTTGATTTCAATTCAATTTCCAGAATCAATAAAACAAAACATCCCAACAACAATTTCATTAGATATCCAAAATACATATAATCATGGAAAAACCAACAATTCATAAAAATAATAATTTGCACAATAAGACAAGCTCTGATACCACATGTAGATTAAAATAAAACTAATAATCTAATAATCCAGGATCTAATTCTTATGTAGAAATTATTGATTTCTAAACAGTATTAACGGAAGCATACCTGGTTCCATGATCACTGCAATCTCTTGTTTGAATCCGGGTATTTGATCTTCGGGTTGATTTGTAATTCCTTTTGAGGCTCAAGAAAGGATGGGCTTTTTCTCTGAGTTTAAGGAATATGTGTTTTCCTTAGGAATTACACTCAACCAGGGACCATAACTCCTATTTATTTAGAGTTGGTATAAATTACTAATTAAGCCCATCATAAATTAGTTTTATACCCTGGGTTTCTACACTTATGATAAATTGACCCACACTTCTTTTCATAAAATGACATGGCTCTATTAAATTAATTAGATCACTTTAATTGGGCCTATAACCTAATTATAATTATAAATACACGATCCAAAAATCGACAATGCACATACGTCTACGTGCCCAAATATCGGTAATGCGTTATATACATATTATAAAGTCCACAAAATCCTAACATCAGAATCATACAAAAACCTACGAAGCTACCTCTACATGCTCAAAAAGAGAAATTCAAGAATAACAATCAACCTTGAAATAAGAGTAAACAGATTCATGTACCTCTTTGTATCTATGGAAGCATCAATACAAGGCCGGCAACACTGCAAACCAATTATAGTTGTTGATGCCGCGTTCCTACAAATATCCTATAACTGAACATTAATATCAGCATGCACACAGGATGCCTTAGGTAAAGAAAATTATTCAATGAGAACACACTTCTGTTCTGTTTTGATTACGATATATATCTGATATATTCCTGATACAATATTGATACATTTCTGTTTCATTGCATCATTTATGTATCAAAAAACTATCAAAGTAAAAAGAATAAAAAAACTAACATAAAATTGTGCTATGTATATGTAGAAATTGTGCTATGTATATGTAGAGAAGATACAAATCAACCATGATATTCAGTTGTTATCATGATAAAACAAGGGTATGTATTTCACCTAAGTTTTAACTTTGCAATATGGAAGAGATCTAATTAGTCTTATTATTATTATTATTATTATTTTTTATTTGCAATTGGTACCATCTTAGATATATATATTATTTTGATTTTTAATTTGCAGTTACTTACATTTTACAGGCACCATCTTAGCTAGAAAACTTAAAACATATTCGAAGGAATGATACCAAGAATTGTGATTTCCTTTGTATTTATTGGTTGTAGATTTATAACAATATGATTTTTGTTGTCTTTTCACTTTTGTTTGTTTACTTTAATGGTGAAATATGAAATAGCCTTCAAGTCAAAGGTCACAAAGAGAAACTCTAAATGACTGAATTTTTAATATTATGTAATCACAATTTACTTTGAAATAAAGCTAATGAATTGACGATTTTTCAGCATTGTTTATAAGAGAAAATAGTTGTATTTGTTTTAACCTTCTGTTACCTATTAGACATTTGGATCTATTTAAAACCTCTTTATATTCCTGTTTGGGCTTCTTTTTCATAAATTTTAAAATGTGAGCTTCTTTACAGTATTCTACTTATTTTTTTTTGAAATTATTTAATCTAATATTTACGGAAAATTATAAGTAATGTAAAAGTCTTGATAGCTATAATTTATGTATATTCAATTTCGTACACCTGCGCAATTCGCGGACATTGGTCTAGTAATAGTAAAAGAGGCAAAATATAATAGAAAAATTTGATGCGTGTGAAGCTAAGGTTTTCCCTTAGCATTTACTAAATAATAATGAAGAATATATACATGGATTTATAGAGGTGGGCTGATTATAGTATGGGCCGAGTACTACTAATGGACTATATAATTACATTCTAATTACATTATAAGTACAATACTCTATCACCCTCCCGCAAGTTGAGCGGGGCTTGTCACGGTCAACTTGGCACGAAGAGTGAGGAATGGTCTTTGGAGAGACCCTTTGTGAAGATGTCGGCTGGCTGATGTAAGGTGGAGATGTGTTGAACCCGGAGTTGTCGTTGAGCTACCTTGTCACGGACAAAGTGGAAATCCAGTTCAAGGTGCTTGGTGTTGTTGTGGAAGACCGGGTTAGCGCTCAAGTATGTTGCGCCAAGATTATCAGACCAAACTGTGGGAGTCGTTAAGGAGGGGAACCCAAGCTCCTTAAGGAGCATTGTAAGCCATAAAACTTCCGAACTGATTGTAGCAAGTGCACGATATTCAGCCTCAGTACTACTCCTGGAGACTGTCCGTTGTTTCCAAGAGCACCATGATACTAAATTCCTACCAACATACACAGTAAATCCTGTAGTAGATTTTCTATCATCCAACCATCCTCCCTAGTCAGAATCATAAAAACCATGTATGTCAATGGAGGAAGATTTCCGCAATAGCAAACCATGAGATGTTGTGTCTCTGAGACAACGCAGAATGCGTTTTACCGCCTTCCAATGTTCTGTGGTCGGACAATGCATGTACTGAGAGACTTTATTCACTAAAAAGGCCACATCTGGTCTGGTAATTATGACATATTGGAGACCCCCAACTATACTGCGATATAAAGATGAATCATCAAATGGATCACCAGTATGTAGTGTTAACTTGGTACTCGTGCAGAAATAAGTGGAAATTGCTTTTGCTTCATGCATCTTGGCTCTCAATAAAAGATCCGAGATGTATTTATGCTGGTGAAGAAGAAGTCCATCCCATTGCCTAGAAGCCTCAATACCCAAAAAATACTTCAAGGGACCAAGGTCTCGAATAGCAAATTTGTTCTGTAAAAAATTGATAACCTTTTTCAACATAGTAGCGTCATTACCAGTAATGAGGATATCATCAACATAAAACAGGCAGAATAGCCGAACATGTTTTGCTTGGTAGAAATAGAGTGAGATGTCGACTTTAGAGCACACAAAACCAAATTGAATTAACACATCTATCAGGCAGTTATGCCACATCCTGGGGGCTTGTTTAAGGTTGTGAAGAGACTTCTTTAGAAGAAAGACATAATCAGGTCGTTGTTTATCAACAAATCCAGGGGGTTGATCCATGTAGACTTTTTCCTCCAAGGTGCCATGCAGAAAGGCATTTGATACATCAAGATGGTGAACTGACCAGTCAAAAGAGACAGCTAAAGATAATATTAGCCTGATGGTAGTTGGCTTGATGACTGGACTGTATGTCTGAACATAATCTAGCCTGGGGCATTGATGAAAGCCTTTGGCTACTAGGCATGCTTTATGCCTTTCAATTGACCCATCAGGATGGAGTTTGGTTTTAAAAACCCACTTATAGCCAATCAGATTCTGTGCTTGGTGGCATGGAACAAGGACCCATGTATTATTTTTCAGCAATGCCTGTTACTCATTCTCCATTGCTGTGCACCATTCTGGAAATTTCAGCGCTTGTGTGTGACTTGTGGGCTCGGGAGGAAGAGAGCTGGCTGCAATTAAATTGAGTGGACATCTCGGCTTGAGGGTAGCCGTTTTTGACCGGTTCACCATTGGATGTACACGACAATAATCAGTAGGAACATTTTCAGCTTGTCCAAGATCAACAATTAAAGACACCTCCTGTTGTTCATGTGGGTGAGGAATAAATCGGTTAGGTGAAGATTGCGGTAGGGACGAGGTCTTAGCATCCGGGTTGTGAGGTGGTTGATGTGGGAGGTGTGTGGTGTTAAATTTTGGGGCTGCTGTGTTTCGGTTTGAGGTGACGGGTTGCTATGGGGAGAAGGGGGCATGTTTTGTGGTAGGGACAAGGGAACGGGTTGATGTAGCGTTGATGTGTGGTGTATCGGGTAGGTGATGCAAAACAGAACTTCTGGTTCAGATTGGATTGTAGAGATAGAACGACCCTCATTTATCAGCTGACATGGAAACACCTGTTCATCAAAAAGAACATGATGTGAGATATATAATTTTTGAAGAGATAGATCAAAGCAACAATACCCTTTGTGGATTTTGCTATAGCCAAGAAAGACACAACGAGTAGAACGGGGTGCAAGTTTGTGAGGTGACTTATAACGGAGCCATGGATAGCAAAGACATCCAAAAACACGTAAATGACTGTAATCTGGACGGGCACCAAACAATTTCTCAAATGGTGTCAAATAGTTTAAAGTAGGAACAGGCATGCGATTAATCAAGTAGATAGCTGTTTCAAAAGCAAAGGTCCAGAATTTCAGAGGAACAGAAGTATGATTTGATGAAGTAAAGATAAGCCTGTTTCAACAATATGGCGATGTTTTCGTTCCGCACAACCATTTTGTTCTGGTGTGTACGGACAGGAAACGCGATGTGATATATCATGTGTGCGCAAGTAAGGAATTAATCCTTGAAATTCACCCCCCTAATCGGATTGAAAAGTTTTAATTGGGTGCCCAAAATGTTTCTCCACAACAGTTTTAAATTGAACAAAGGCATTCAGCATATCAGATTTGTATTTCAACGGATACACCTAAGAGTACTTACTAAAATGATAAAAAATAGCACATAATAATTAAAATTATCAAACGATTGTGCTGGGGCAGGACCCCACAAATCAGAACAAACAAGCTCCAACGGAGTAGAAACAGTGCTAGTAGAAACAGGAAATGGTAATCTATGTGCTTTGCTAACAGAGCAAGCATGACACAATTGTTCACAAGATTTATTTGAAACAAGAATATTATTCAAAGAAAAAATCTTCTTTACTGCAGGAATGGCAGCGTGACCAAGACGTGCATGCCATTGAGAAACCGACGCTAAGTGAACTTTTATTTTGTCTGGTGGACTCTTGGGAAGATGAAGAGAGTAAAGACCATCTCTATTCTAGCCTGTATGAAGTACCTGCTTTGTCTTCAAATCCTTAGGAACAAAATGGTTAGCAAAAAACTCAATAGAAATTGGATTAGATTTTGTCAATAGTGAAACTAAAACAAGATTAGTGGAAGCTGATGGCACATGCAAAATATTGTCAAAACGAATAGAGTGACCATTGACAGAATGTAAGGAATCACCAACATGAGAAATAACAAGTTTAGACCCGTTACCTATTGTAACTTCCTCAGGCCTGGAATATTCAGAATGAAGATTCAGGTTGTCCAAATCAGCCGTTAAATGATGAGTCGCACCGGAGTCTACTACCCAATCTTGAATTGAATTCATGTGAGCAGTGGCGTAAAATGAGGCTGGACGGGTTCTATTTGATCTTGGTTGTCTAGGTGATGGGCAATTTCTGGCTATTTGATTTATTCCTCTACAATTATGATAATAAAATGGAGTGGAAGTGTCTAATGGTGCCATTGAAGTCATGGGTTGCAATGAATTTCCAGCAGTATGCAGATTTAAATTATTTCCAGCAGCAGGTGGGACATTTTGCAAATTATTATATGGACGAAATTGAGTGGGAAACGAGTGAAAATTACCCGGATGTGGGGAAAGTGCTGCTAGAAGCTGCCGGACTACTGTCCTCTGTCGTGGGAAATTCGCTGCTGCCCAGAAAATTGGGCGGACTGCTGCTGTCTCGGTCCATTTGGCCGGGACTGACCAGAATGGTGTGCGCCATAGAGAGCAGTGGGGGCTGCTCGTTCAGCGTGTATTTCACGTTTCAGATTTCTTTCCTCAAAGAGAAATAGACCATGAAGATCCTTAAAGCCGGTTGGGTCAACTTTGATCTCTAAAGAGCGGCAAAAGGGGAGAAAAATAGGTAATAATCCATCCACCACAGCATCAACAAGGTCTGATTCTATAATTATCGAACCAAGAGTAGCAAGATTATTAGAGATTTGCTTGGCACGGGTCACATATGAAGTAATTGATTCAGCCTCCTTGTTTCAGATTGCATAATTGCAATCGGTAGTCTCTAACTTGAGATTTCGATCCAGCAGCATAGGCTGCAGTTAATCTGTTCGAGGCTTCAAGCTTGTAACAAATTTTATGTACACTTGGTTTTGTTATTTTTCAGGTTCAACTTTGATAAATTAATTGAATTTTCAAGTCAAAGTTGAAGATTAAGAATGAATGCTTTGTCACTTTGGTTATTTAAATATTGTAATTTCAAGTTTGGTTATAATTAAAATATCAGATTGTAATCTCGAACTTTTTAGTGGTGTTCTTTTATAATTTAGATTAGATTGAATAAATAATCATTATAATTTCAACTTTCAAGTATCTCAATTCGGTTTTTTCTTGAACCGAACCAAGCTCTATTAGGTTCGATTAAATATTTTCATTATTTTCGGTTCAATTTGGTTCTTGGACATAACCGACCTGTGCTCGCCCGTAGATCGGACTTAAGAAATAAAGTGGCAATTGAAGAAACATTAACCCAAAAAAAAAAGTAAATAAAGGCAAAATGTAAAAGAAATAAATGGTGAGTGCTATTAAAACCAAAATGGACCAGTCGGTCCGACCAGTTTAACCTGAAACCGGCCAACTTTTTAATCCATTTAACCCAGCAAAATCGGGGGAACTGGGAACTGGGATTGTGACCGGTTTGATCGGTCTCAACCAGAAAAATTCGATCGAACCATCGAACCGACCACCCAGTTCTCAGTATTCGCTTTGTTTTATGTTATTATTTACTATATTGAAATATTTTGTGATTTTTTGTTTAATATTTAGTATATTTGTTATTTTATATACTAATTTATACAAAAGTTTGTTGATTATATATATATATATATATATATATATATATAACACAGAATAATTATTTGAAAAAATAAAAAAATCCAATTCGACTAGTATTAAACTGGTTGCCTCTCTGTTTCAATGGGAAATTAAAATATTGGATTAAGGGAGAGCAATAAAACAAAAAACGAGCTGAACCTAAAAAAACCGATAAAATCGAACCGAGCCGAATAAATTCGGTTTGATTTTCAGCCTTTATATGAGATAATTTTGGTTTTCAGTTTTTACTAAAAAAATGAAAAAATTGAAAACCGAACCTAATAAAAATAATTAAAAAAAATCTATTGATCCCAAACCAAAAGCCAAATCCCGAAATCCCAATCTCTCTCCCTTGCTCAGTCGCTCGACTTTGTAACTCTGTAATTGTGACCTAATTCCACCGCCGCCTGCGCTGCGTTCTCCGTCCTCTCTCCGGTCACCACCGTTCACTGAATCAGGAAAGCTGAATCTCTACTCTACTTATCAAATGATAGTTTCTTCTCGCCCGCCCCATTGATTTCTTGTTTGAGAACTAATGATGGCTGCTTTCTTTGTGTTTGATTTCATTTTTCTCTTTGTGTTAATGGTTTTGAGTTGTTAAAATCTTAATTCACGCCTGAAATCTGATTAAAATTCCATCTATGATTTCATATCAAAATTTTACCTGGGATTCATCATCTCCTCTAGTGATGGGAGCGAATTATCCTATCGGATAAAATACTGGCAGTAGTTACATTATAGCCAAAATTAAGTCAACAATGTGTAGTCTTAACATACAAAATAATGATATAATTTAAATTATGTTTTGGTTTTTTTCTATCATTTGATTTGTTTTTTTTTTTTTTTTTTACTATTTGTTGTAACTTGTAAGCTTGTAACAAATTTTATGTACACTTGGTTTTGTTATTTTTCAGGTTCAACTTTGATAAATTAATTGGATTTTCAAGTCAAAGTTGAAGATTAAGAATGAATGCTTTGTTACTATAGTTATTTAAATATTGTAATTTCAAGTTTGGTTATAATTAAAATATCAGATTGTAATCTCGAACTTTTTAGTGGTGTTCTTTTATACTTTAGATTAGATTGAATAAATAATCATTGATACTTTATATTATAATTTCAACTTTCAAGTATCTCAATTCGGTTTTTTCTTGAACTGAACCAAACTCTTTTAAGTTCGATTAAATATTTCATTATTAGGTTCGATGTGATTCGGTTCTTGGACAGAATGGACCTTTGCTCTCCCGTAGATTGGACTTAAGATATAAAGTGGCAATTGAAGAAACAATAACCCAAAAAAAAAAAAAAGAAGTAAATAAAGACAAAATGTAAAAGAAATATATGATGAGTGTTATTAAAACCAGAATGGACCAGTCGGTCCGACCAGTTTAACCTGAAACTGGCCAATCTTTTAGTCCGTTGAACCTAGCGAAACCGGGGGAACTGAGATTGTGACCGGTTCGATCGGTCTCAACTAGAAAAATCCAATCGAACTATCAAACCGGCCACCCAGTTCTCAGTATTCACGTTGTTTTATGTTATTATTTACTATATTGAAATATTTTGTGAATTTTTGTTTAATATTTAGTATATTTGTTATTTTATGTACTAATTTATATGGAAGTTTATAGATATATATATATATATATATACACACACATAAAACACAGAATAATTATTTGAAAAAATAAAAAAATCCAATTCGACCAATATTAAACCGGTTGTCTCTCCGTTTCAATGGCCGGTCCGATTACAATAACACTAGACGAAGACAAAATTTTCCATGAAATGGTAAACCAAACAGTAGACAATTAAAAAGTACATACAAAGTTGACCAATAGAAGACTTGGAAAGTATTTTTTTTTTTTTTTAATAATGGTAAAACTCATTTATTAATATAGATTTATTGGTAATAAAACCAAATAAATTTAACAAATTTTATTATAAATATTGAAATAAAACATAGCAATAAATGTAATAGTATTATATTAGTGAGGGAAAAATAAGCCCATGTGTACCACACAAAAAATAAATAAAACAAAAATAATAAAAAGTCTTGAATTATTGATGCGCATAAGGTGGAAAAAGATACCAACACACACGCATTAGTATTACCATGAAATGAGAAGGCAAAGCACCGAAAGAGAAAAGTCAGAGAATAAAAGAGGAAAAGAAGAGACAAAATAAAGCGAATTAAAAAGGAATTCTCTTTTCTTCTTTAATACGCAAATGTAAAACAACTTCATTTATAATGTATCACAAATTTTAATTTATAATGTAAAGTCATCGTATCATATCAGCAAAGTTAGTTAAATTCCTTATTAAATTCCTTATTTTATTTTTTATTTTTATTTATTATTATTATTATTATTATTATTATTATTATTATTATTTTGTTAAGACAAGTAATTGGAAATATATGCATGTGAAAAATCGTCTAGTAAGTATTTAAGTTTAAAAGATAAATAGGTTTGAAGTGTACTTTTCATAAGGGCTACATTAATTAATTAATTAGATTAGATTAGATTAATGAAAAAAATTCATTTCTACAAGCAAATTTGCTAGGATAGTCACTCAATATGAGGTGCAAATTGCATAAATTTCACTTAAGATTTTGCATTTTTTCAATATTTGACAATTAGTTAGGATATTCAAAGGTGAAATTTATGTAATTTGCGCTTGATGTTGAGTGAATATCCTAGCAGATTTGCTCATAGGGAAGGAAATTTTTTTGCATTATTGTAATTAATTGATTAATTAATTAATGTAGCCATTATGTGCACAAAAATAGATTACTCAATTGACCTTTTTTTTCACAAAAATAGATTGCTCAATTGTGTGGAGAAATTGAAGAACAAAAGTAATTTTCTTATTATTGATTCTTAATGAATTGATTACAGGAATTTGGTATCTAAAGGTAAAGCAAAATACAAGGAACAGAATTTGTTATTTTGCCGCCCAAAGTTAGTTTCAAATGTACGGCTAAGATTGAAGATTTTGTTGCTGGAATTTATGGTTGTGATTAGCTCCTGCAGTCCATTAGATACAGCCCATCTTCCTCAAGCCCATCTTCTTCTTCTTCTTTATTTTCTGTAACAATTTCACACCCCTCCTCAAGATGGATTTGGGGCAGCTGCAACCAAACCCATTTTGTGAAGTGCCGGCCGCATTGAATCTGAAGTGAGTCCCGTGGTGAATAGGTCTACAAGTTGTTGTTTGGTGGAGATGTAAGGAGTATGAAGGAATCCCGCTGCAATGTGGTCTCTCACAAGATGGCAGTTAATAGAAATGTGTTTAGTTCGATCATGAGCAATTGGGTTGTGAGCAAGTGCAATAGCAGATTTGCTATCACAATGCATTGTAACAGGAAGATGTACCTGAATGCCAAAATCTTGTAGAATGTACTAAATCCACTTAAGTTCGTAGCTAGTGGAAGCCTTGCTTTTGTACTCTGCTTCTGTGCTTGAGCGGCTGACAGTAGCTTGTTTCTTTGTTTTCCAAGACACCAAGGATCGACCCAGAAAAATGCAGTATCCTGTGAGTGATCTGCAGCTCAGTTTGCATTTTCCCAATCAGCATCACAATATGCAGTAATTGTGTGAATGTATGAATTGCTTGGATAAAACAATCCATAATGTAAAGTGCCTTTCAAGTAACGCAAAACATATAATGCTGCTTGCAGGTGATGAGTGCAAGGGTGCTGCATAAACTGACTCAATTGTTGTGTAATGAAAGACAAATCAGGCCTTGTAAATTGTAAATACAATAACCTGCCAACCAATCTCCTAAAGACAGAGGGATCTTGAAGTTGTTCTCCTACAGATGTGAGATCAATTCCATGAGTCATGGGATTGTGAACTTCCTTGGCTTCAGTCATCTGTGCATCTTTGAGGATATCAGTGATGTACTTGGTCTGAGATAAGAATAAACCAGAGGAAGATCTTGCTATTTCAATACCAAGGAAATATTTGGCTAGACCCAAATCCTTGATAGTGAAAAGCTTATGCAAATAAGATTTGACAGTCAGAATTTGATCCTCATTTTTGCCTAAGATAAGTATATCATCAACATAAATGAGTAATCCAATAAAACCTACAGATTGATGAAGAGTAAAAAAACAATGATCATGATGAGACCTAGTGAATCCAAAACTTAACAGTTTGGTAGAGATCTCCCTATGCCACTGCCTCCCTGCCTGCTTAAGACCATACAAAGACTTTGCCAATTTGCAAACCTGCCCTTCCTTCACCTGGTGATAGCCCAAAGGTGGCTGAAGATCAATCTCCTCATCTAACACCCCATGTAAATAGGCATTATTCACATCTACTTGATGAATATGCCATCCAAAAGCAGCCCCAATAGCCAAAAAAATCTTAACAATAACATTTTTAGCAACAGGACTGAAACTATCATGATAGTCAATGCCAAACTCTTGATTATACCCCTTAGCTACTAACCTTGCCTTGTATCTGTCAATCTCTCCAGTAGACTTATATTTGATTTTCTACACCCATTTGGTAGCCAAAGGTTTCTTCCCTAGAGGTAGAGGAATAAGTGTCCATGTATGATTGGCTTCTAAAGCTGAAATCTCCTGATTCATGGCCTCAATCCAGCAAGGTTCTTTGCAAGCCTCAAAGTATCACTTAGGCTCCTTGGCCTGTAATAAATTGGCCAAAAAAACCTTATGATCAGAAGAAAACTATAAAAAGGAAGGAGAGGAGACATTACTATTATTGACAGATGCCACAAAATCATTCATCCAACCAGGTCTGGTTCTAACTCTTCTGGACCTGTGCAAAACATCCTCTTAAACTGAAGGAGAAACATCAGGGGAATACTTATTATGTAAGACACCTGGTAAAGCAGAATCAACAGGAAGTTGCATCAAATCAGTATTGTTAGCAAAAGAAAAAGTATGTTCCTAAAAAGTGACATCCCTGCTCACTATCAACTTGTGTTGCTGCAAATCCCAAATTTTGTACCCCTTTTGGCCAGTAGAAAACCCCAAAAATATGCCCTGAGAAGCTCTTGGAGAGAACTTGTCTTTAAAGGGATGAGGATCTGTAAAAAAGCATTGACAACCAAAAACAGAAAATTTCTGATAGTCAAGATCAGTGCCATAAAACATTTGATATGGAGAGCTCTAGTTCAAAACTCTAGAAGGCAAGACATTAATAATGGCAACAGCCATCTGTATTGCTTCACCCCAAAACTGCACTGGAAGAGATGCCTGGAAGAGAATAGCCCTGGCTACCTCTAATAAGTGTCTATGCCTTCTTTTAACCACTCCATTCTGTTGAGGAGTATAAATGCAAGTTTTGTGATGCAAGATACCCTTCCCTGCCAACAGTTCTTGACAAGCATGACTAAGGAACTCTGAACCATTGTCTGTTCTCAACACCTTTACTTTAGTAGAAAACTGTGTTTCAACTAAAAGAAAAAAGTTCTTTAAGGCATGACTGGTTTGTGACTTATATTGCAACAAAATGACCCAAGTAATGCGGGTAAAATCATCCATAAGTGTTAAGAAATACCTTGCTCCTGTGAGAGAAGGAATTTTATATGGCCCCCATAAATTAGCATGTAGCAAATCAAATTTTGCCTTGGTAACAATTTTACTACGGCTAAAAGAGAATCTATGCTATTTAGCAAGATGACACACGTTACAATCTTCATTCAAACATGTAAAAGTGACTTTATTAGCTGGAATATGACTCAAAACATCAACAGAGGCATGACCAAGTCTTAAATGCCAAAGATTTGGTATAGAAATAGCAGAAGCTACAACATCAGTTTTATTGCAGACACACCTTTGTATTCTTTCTAATACAGAAAATGAAAAAGAATTTGTATCCAACAAATACAAACCATCTACCTTCCAAGCTACTGCCACAAGCTTCTTAGAGTGTAGGTCCTGTATGTAACAGCATGTTTTAGAAAAAATCACTTCCAACTGTGTTTGCATCATTAACTGACTGACAGACAACAAGTTATATCTGAATTGTGGTATAAATAAGACATCCTTCAGCTTCAACTGTGGAGATAACACTACATCATCTTTGTATTTAAGTTGAGTCACATTTCCATTAGGCAATGTAATTGTTTGCCTATGCATTAATAAATTCAACTGCTCAAAAACCTCCTTGACAGGACACATGTGTGATGTAGCACCACTATCAACAATCCAAACATTAATACTATCAAGTGAAATAGGAGAAGCAGAAGACTGACCTGAAAACCCAGCAAAGGCAGAGAAATCAGTGGAATGCATAGGTGATTCAGTGACTGTCTTTCCCTTCATCATCTTGTAAACTTCTTTAATCATTGTTGTCATGTCTGGCTCTTCAGAGTAAGATTCAGAATCACTATCATTATTCTTGACTGAATTATTACCACCACAAACAGTATTAGCTCTTGACTTTCCTCCTGATCCAGACCTTGTTCCTGCATTTTTCTCCCTTCTATTCTCTTTGCTTTTATTCCACCAATCAGGATAACCAATTAGTTCAAAGCAAGTAGCTCTAACATTCCCAACTGAATCACAATTGTCACAATAAATGTCCTCTTTAGACTCATACTTCTTTTTCCCTTTCCCTTTCACAAGACTAGTGTTCTTTTGTTTATCATTTCGTGCAAAACTAGCAATATCAATTGTTTGATCAACAGCTATCTCATTTTGTTTTTCTACTTGTAGCAACATAGAATATGCCTTATTAAGATTAGGCAAAGGATCCATGAGAGATATTTGATTACAAACATGATCATAGTGGTCATTTAATCCCATCAGAAATTGAATTAGCTTATCTTCCTCATTCATGTCTGTAACTCATTGAAAAGCATTACAAACACAATTCCTTACTGCTCCACACTTACAGGAAGGAATTGGCTGCAAAAATGCTAATTCATCCCAACATCTTTTAAGCTTGTTAAAATACAACATAATAGAAAGAGTACCATGATGTATGAGACTGATTTCTCTTTTAATTTGACAAATCTGAGGTCTATTGCTCTCACCAAATCGATGAACCAGATCCTTCCACAACTCCCTTGCTGTAAATACATACTGAAATCCGTCTGCAATCTCCTTTGAAATAGAATTCAGAACCCAAGATGTGACTAAACCATCCGTTTTGAGCCACTTTCGATAGGCTATCGATCCTTCTGTAGGAATTTCCAGATCTTCGAGTACATACTCAGAGACCTCTTTCCCCTTCAAAGCTCTCACCATTGCTCTATTCCAGGCCATGTAATTATTTCCGGAAAGTTGAACTGATGTGAGAATCAATCTAGGATTTTCACATACTTGACTCAATGCGGAAGCTGTAATTGCATTTTGTCCTTCAATTTCAATTACAGATTCATCTTCCTCAACACCTTTTGGTGGAAGATTTTGAAACCTATTGGTGTTGTTTCTTCGCAGCGCCATCGTCGGAAATTGCTCTTCTCCTGGTGCTCTGATACCATGTGGAGAAATTGAAGAACAAAAGTAATTTCTTATTATTGATTCTTAATGAATTGATTACAGGAATTTGGTATTTAAAGGTAAAGCAAAATACAAGGAACAGAATTTGTTATTTTGCCGCCCAAAGTTAGTTTCAAATGTACGGCTAAGATTGAAGATTTTGTTCCTGAATTGATGGTTGTGATTAGCTCTTGCAGTCCATTAGATACAGCCCATCTTCCTCAAGCCCATCTTCTTCTTCTTCTTTATTTTCTGTAACAATTTCACAAATTGACCTTTTTTTTTGGTATCTAATTTTAAGATAGACAAAAATCTATCCCTATTTAAACTTTTTAAACATAACTTCCTATTTAAGATCCCTTTATCCATAATATATGTGGTATGTTTCTTTTGCAAATGGATGCTGATATTTTATTGTTTGATAGAAAAAAAAAAAAAGCAATTCTCTTGTCATCAGCTTTTAGTTAGTAATATTACTTTCTTCTAATAAAATTTTGGCTTATAAAAAAATTGAATAAAAAATATTAGAGGAAATTTTAGTAAATTAATAATATGTCTCGTTATTAGTTTGGATAGAAAAACTTGGATGAAGGGAGATATCAAAATAATGGAGGTAAAACACAAAGAGGTAATCATTAAATTAATAAGATATAAAAAGATATTCATATATTTGGGTAAACCTTGAGATCATAATTGTTTACTTGAAAAAGAAAGATACATAAAAAAAAAAAAAGTATTGGAATCAAAGCCAGATAAGTTGCTAATTTCCACCAAAGCATCTCTCCATTTCAGCAACTCAATTGCATAAATTCCTTTGAGATCTTGAACATCAGATGGATCTACTTGTAACAATAGTTAGTTCTATGACCACCAACAACATGGTATGTACAAAAATTATCTTTATCTTCATCAGCTAGTTCTTCGACATGGTATGCAATCTGAGCTCGCTGAATTTTGATTTTGTGCATCTCACATTTTCAACAAAAATCTCATCAAATGAAATTCCCTTTGTCCCCGTATCACAAACTCTATTAGTCTGTTTTACAAGTCCGTTAATCATTAATCAATATCATATCAAGACATGGGAATTATTTTCTTTTTAGTAATAAAATGGTGTAAAAAAGTATTCATTTCATGTTATTTGTATTATTATAATGTTTATAAGAGTGTTACTTGTATTGTTATAATGTTTATAAGAGTTGACTTAATATAAAGGAAACACTAAATTCGATTCCTAGTTCCATTATTCGAGTTCCTATAAATGAAGTAATATGTAAGATCATGACATGTCATAATTTTTTTCTACGGCCTTTTAACGACCATGGAATGAGGTAAACTCTTTCTGTAAAAAGAAAAAAAAATCGTGAAATAGATAAATGGGTAAATTGTACAGATTGTCACTAAGCATTGGGAATTGAGTGCATAATTGGTAACACTTAACACCCTATACTTTGATTTAATAGATTTGGGAAATCCCTTGAATTGTATTGCTGAATAATTGGTTTATATATATACATGAGGTGGGGGATAATTACACAAAACCCCAATAGTGGAAAATATATACATTAAGTGGTCCTTCTGCAATATATTCCTAACACACTCCCTCAAGTTGAGCATGGAGAGGCGACAATGCTCAACTTGTCCTGAAGAGACCGAAACCATGTCTTAGCCAAGGGTTTAGTGAGGACGCCGGCAAGCTGAGCATCTGTGGGGAGATATCGAACAAAAAGAGACCGATTGGCCACCCGTTCTGGCACAAAGCGAAAATTGATCTCTAGGTGCTTTGTACGGGAATGAAAAATTGGATTAGCAGTTAGATATGTGGCACTAAGATTATCACACCAGAGAGTGGGAGCAGTGGACAGTGGAAGACCAATATCACAGAGGAGCATAACCAACCAAGACAGCTCAGAAGTAGTGGTAGCAAGGGCACGATACTCTGCCTCTGTAGAAGACCGAGAAACTGTCCGTTGTTTTCGAGAGACCCATGAAATCAGATTATCACCAAAAAGATCGCAAAGCCAGTAGTAGATCGTCAATCGTCCGGATCACCACCCCAATCAGAGTCAGAAAATCCCTGTAGAACAAGATTAGAGGACGGTTTATAGTGCAAACCGTAGGTAGATGTGGCCTGAAGATATCTGAGGATACGTTTTACTGCTTGCCAATGAAAATCTATAGGTGCATGCATAAACTGAGCAACCTTGTTAACTGCAAAGGCGATGTCAGGGCGAGTAATAGTCAAATATTGCAAGCCACCCACTACACTCTGATACAAAGTCCCATCAGAAAGAGGCTCAGCCCCTGCAGCAAACAAGGAGGAGGTTGTAGAGGCAGGGGTGGCCAACAGCTTACAAGAGTCCATTTGAGCCCGCTTGAGTAAATCCTGAACATATTTATGCTGATTAATAAATAGAGAACCACTATGCTAGGTAGTTTCCAGACCAAGAAAATACTGTACCCTGCAAGATTTTTGATGGCAAACTGTGTTTGTAAATACTGGACCAGCCGTGATAATTGAACCGAATCATTACCCAATATAAGCAAATCATCCATATAAATGAGACAAAAAATCAGAACTTTACCCATACGAAGCATATAAAGAGAGACATCCACCTTTGAACAGTAAAAACCAAACCCAATCAAAGCAGAAGTGAGGCATTTGTGCCACATACGCGGGGACTATTTCAACCCATACAACAACTTCTTGAGGGATAACACATGAGTGGGATGGACCGGATCAATAAAGCCAGGAGGCTGAGTCATGAACACACGCTCTTCCAAGTCCCCATGTAAGAAAGCATTAGACACGTCAAGATGGAGAACTTGCCAGGAGTAAGTGACTGCCAAGGACAAGAGGACCCGTATAGTGGTGGGTTTGACTACCGGGCTGAAGGTATCAGTGAAATCCATGCCAGGGCGCTGATGGTACCCTTTAGCAACAAGCCGTGCTTTATACTTGTCAAGTGACCCATCTGGTTTTATTTTAGTTTTAAACACCCATTTACAGCCAACAATATTTGTCTTCGGAGGAGCAGGCACCAATTCCCAAGTGCCATTAGTGAGAAGGGCATTATATTCTTCCGCCATTGCCTAACGCCAGTGAGCATGCTTCACTGCAGTAGAATAAGAGGTAGGGTCTGAAGCAACGACTTCTGTGTGCAAAATTCGAGGGCAAGAGGACCCTGTTAAAGACCTTGTAATCATATGCCGATGAGGTGAAACAGGAGCTGGAGCAGGCTTATGGTCACGGGTTGCAAACCGAGACAAATCAACTATGAGAGGCAGGCCCGGGGAAGTGGTGGGAGCGGGTAGCGGATTGGATGGAAGGGAGGTGGAAGCTGCTGGTGAGGCGGGTAAGGGGGTTATGGCAGTTGGCGAGGGCGGGGAGGCGGGTGGGGACGGTGGGCGGGCAACGGGTTGGGACGGCGGGGTAGAAGGGCACTAGGCAGGTTGGAATGGTAGGTTCTGAGCAGGTGGAGAGGACGGTTGGGGGCTGAAGGTGGCGGTAGGTGGTAGGGCGTGTTGTGGGTGCTGGGCATGTGGTGGGCAGTGGGAACAGTGGGTAAGTGATTAAGATGCTGGCGGGTGGAAGAGAGGCCGAGACACGGGTGAGCTCCGGATAGGGGAACACCTATTCATCAAAAATTACATGGCGTGAGATAAAGATTTTGGCTAAGGGTGGTGTTATTGGCTTGGGGAAAACGGTGGGACTGCTGATTTTGTCTTGGAGACGGACATTGCCTCGCATAGTGACCATTCCCTTTGCAATTATAACACATAACCGTAGATACATCTACTGTAGCGGAGGTGCTTTGGTTTTGATTCCACTGCTGAAAATTATTATTTTGTTGCCAATGCTGTCCCCCACGGGACTACTGCTGAAAATTACCCGGATAATACCCAAATTGCTGAAAATTATTATGGTGATGGGGCTTCCTACCACGGCCTCTACCTCGGCCACCAACACGCCCTCTCCCGGGGCTGGAAAATGGACTTAATCCATGTCCGGACTGCTGCTGTTTGACAGTAACATTAACTGCAGGAAGGGAGGTTTCTTGCTTCACACAGCGATTTAAATTTCTCTCCTCGGTAAGTAACAAACCATACAAATCATCATACCTAATTTCATCCATACGAATCTCAAGAGAACGACAAAACTCATAAAAAATGTCATCTAACCCATCCAAAATAAATTCAACAAAATCATCCTCCCTTACTTCATAACCCAAGGACATTAATTGGTCCCAAATTGATTTAGCCTTTTTCATATACTCATCAATAGATTCATTCCTTTGTTTTAAACTATGTAAACGATGCCTCAATTTTCTTATTTGGGCACGGGAACCCAAAGCATACACCGCATTTAATCTACTCCAAGCTACTCTAGCAGAATTAATTCCAACAACTTGATGAACCAAAGATTCAGAGAGAGAGTTAACTATCCAAGAAAGTACGTGTTGATCTCTTCGCTCCCATATGACAAAGGCTGGATTTTTTGAACCATCCGGTAGCATCATCGGTGGGATGGGTTCCGACCCATCTAGGTGCCCTTCAAGACCACAACCCCTAATCATAGGTAACAATTGTGTTTTCCGAAACAAGAAATTTGTTGATGTGAGTTTGATAACCATTTGAGTGGAGACGTTGGGAAGGGAAAGAGGAAGGGGCTGGATCACGTGGTGGTCATTGGTGCCGTTGATGGCGTCAGAGGCGTTGGAGTGGAGGTTCTCGCCGGTGGACATGGCTGCTACTGTTCGACGGTCAGCTGCTTTCTTCTTTCTTGATGGACTACTGCTGTATCCTTTCTTTCTTTAGGGTTTCGACTGCTCTCTTCTTTTCTTTCTTTTCTTTTCTTATTTTAGGGTTTTCCTATTTTAGCTCTGATACCATAATAGATTTGGGAAATCCCTTGATTGTATTGCTGAATAATTGGTTTATATATATACATGAGGTGGGGGATAATTACAAAAAACCCCAATAGTGGAAAATATATACATTAAGTGGTCCCTCTATAATATATTCCTAACATGATTTATTTGCACCACCCGTCCTTAGACTCCAAACTTGCTATCTAACTAGCATATATGCATGGATGAAAGTGAAAAACAAAAATTGAGGTACAAGAACATTGAGAGGTTTAATTTGGTGGTCTTCCTTAACTGGAACTGAAGTGTATCTATAAAATCAGATAAAACCCACCGGTTGCAGCTCATTTTGTAGGGCATGCTGAATTTGTGGAAGGAGATTCGAATCTCACTAAATACATCCGCAAGGTGAGATGAGGAAACTTAACTGCGACTAAGCCCTGAACAAAATGATCTTAATGAAGTCTTTAACTGATCTATTTGACTATGAATTGTGATTTCATAACTTCATATGTTAATAAACAAATGCATCTTCTTCATTTTTGGCAACATTTTCTTGGACATTCAGTCTACTCCTTAGCTAGGATAGCAAAATTGGATTAAGTTCATCAATTGTCCTAGCCGTGAAAGATGGTACTAGGCTGTGCGCATACCAATCTCAGAGTGTCGCAGCAAATGTGCATGTTTCATTATCCTATCGAGGAATTGATGGGTGCCCACGTACAAGCAGTGGAGCCTGAACAAGAAAAAGGCCAAAAGGAGAGAGGTGTCTAGAGAGAAACAGTCATCCTTCAGTTGCTTATGCAGACTCAGAATTAAAAAGGGTAAGTTTAGATAGATTTAAGGTTTGTGAATTCTCTCCTAAAGTGTGGAGAGGTAATCTATTGAATATTTATAGTAGAGGAATACAAATACAAGTAGGATTCTACAATTAGAGTTTTATACAAGGTAGAATTTATAAATATATAAAAACATATATACTCTATTACTCCCCCACAAGTTGAGCTGGGGTAGAGACCACAGTCAACTTGTCCCTTAGAATATGAAAATGCGGCCTGGGGAGAGGCTTGGTGAGAATGTTGGCCACCTGATCATCAGTAGAGATATACCGAACAGCCAACTGCTTAGAAGCGACACGTTCCCGAACAAAATAAAAGTCAAGCTCCAGATGTTTGGTACAGTGATGGTAGGGAGCACTAAGATTGTCACACCAGAGAGTGGGTGCATGCTCCATAGGAAAGCCAAGTTCAACAAGTAACATCCCAATCCAAGACAATTTCGATGTAGAAGTAGTAAAAGCACGATATTCTACTTCCGTAGAGGAACGAGACACAGTGCGTTGCTTTCGGGAAGCCCACGAAATAAGATTGGTGCCATGAAAAGTGGCAAAACCGGAGATGGACCGTCGATCATCAATATCACCCGCCCAATCTAAATCCAAAAAAGCATGGAGATATGTCTGAGTTTGAGGCTGAAATCGCAAACCATAACATGTCGTAGCCTTCAAGTAACGCAATATGCGTTTTAACGCTTGCTAATGCAGGACTGTTGGTGCATGCATATACTGAGCAACTTTATGTACCGCAAAAGCAATGTCTGGACGTGTGATTGTAAGGTATTGTAAGCCACCCACCAAGCTCCTATATTCCGTAACATCAGGTGATGGTTCTCCTGAGACACACAACCAATCGGTGGAATGAGCTGGAGTGTCCACCGGTCTGGAATTCAACATACGTGCCTTGGATAAAAGGTCACAAACATACTTCTTCTGAGTTAGAAATAAGGAACCATCATGTCTTGTAAGTTCAATACCCAAAAAATACTTGGCTGGTCCCGAATTCCGAATAGCAAATTGAGACTGAAGAGAGGCAATTAAGGAAGCCACTTGACCCAAATCATTACCCAAGATCAACAAATCATCAACATAAATGAGACAAAACATAACCCGAGTACCTTGATGCTAATAATACAAGGACACATCAGCTTGGGAGCAAAGAAAACCATGAGCAACCAGTGCTTGAGTCAGACAGCGGTGCCACATCCGAAGGGATTGCTTAAGGCCATAGAGAGACTTCCGAAGTCGACATACATGAGAGGGTAAGGTTTTATCCACAAAACCAGGGGGCTGGACCATGTAAACTGGTTCATCAAGATCACCATGTAGGAATGCATTAGAGACATCCAAATGTGAGATCGACCACCCGAAAGAAACAGCGAGTGAGAGGAGTAGCCGAATTGTTGTAGGTTTAACCACAAGGGTGAAGGTATCATGGAAATCAAGCCCCGGACGTTGGTGGAATCCCTTGGCCACCAAGCGTGCTTTGTAACGCTCAACGGACCCGTCAGGTTTGGTCTTTGTCATGAACACCCATTTACATCCAATTACATTCTGAGCTGAATTTACAGGAACTAATTCCCACGTACCATTAGTCACCAATGCGGAATATTCTTATGCCATTGCTTTACGCCAATGAGCACTCTTGGCTACTTCCGTGAAATTGGTGGGGTCTGGAGGAAGTACCAATGTATGAAAAAACTTTGGAGGAGGTGGCAATTTACCCGTTTGCCGCCTAGTAACCATCCGGTGAGTGGGCTGAACCTCGGTAGCAACAGGAGATGTGGACGGTGCCGTAGAGGGGACAGGGGCCTTATGCACGGCTTCTTGGAGGTCAACAATCAAGGAGATGCCAGGTATGGTGTTTCGGGTGGAGGGAAGTGGTTCGGTTGGGACTACAAGTGGTTGGGCGTTAGGTTCGGTCGGAGCAGGTGGTGGAGTTTGGGTTGCGGGCTAAGCAGAGGTAGAGGAAGTGGGTGGATGACGTGGCAGGTGCTGGAGGGAAAGGGTGATTTGGCAATTGGGAAGCACAGGTTGGATAGGAGATGGATCAGGAATGGCAGAACTACACAACTCCGAAAAATGGAACACATGCTCATCAAAAACAACATGGCGTGAAATAAAGATTTTTGTGGACACAGGATCAAAGCACCTATAACCTTTATGTAATTTACTATAGCCCAAAAAGATGCATTTGCGAGAGCGAAAATTTAATTTATTCGAAGAATATGGACGCAACCAAGGGTAGCAAAGACAACCAAATACACACAAAAAGGAGTAGTCAGGATGACGATTAAATAATTGAAAATATAGTGTAGAGGAATGTAAGGCAGGTGAGGGCATTCTATTAATTAAATAGGCAGCAGTACCAAAGGCATAAGTCCAAAATTCCATAGGCAATTTAGCACAGTGTAATAAGGAGAGACCTGTTTCTACTACATGTCGATGTTTTCTTTCTGCTGCTCCATTTTATTCAGGGGTATAAGGGCATGACATACGATGTTGAATGCCATTTTCAGCTAAATAAGACCTCATAGCAATAAATTCCCCTCCACCATCAGAATGAAAAATCTTAATAGGACGACGGAAATATTTTTCAACTACTGAACGAAATTTAATGAATGTACTTAATACCTCAGATTTATATTTTAAAAAATAAATCCAACAATATTTGCTAAACTGATCATAAAAGAGCAAATAGTAAACAAAACCATCATGAGATTCAATAGGGGCAGGGCCCCATAAATCAGAACAAATAATATCAAGAGGTCCATCAACAACAGAATTAGAAGGAGAAAAAGGAAGTTTATGACTCTTGCTAACCGCACAGCTAGAACAAGTGGTGCGATCCCTACTAGCTAAGAAACGAATATTATTTTGACGCAAAATATGACTGACTACTGGTAAGGCAGGATGACCAAGCCGTGCATGCCATGTGGCTAATGATGTGAGATGTGCCCGGATGGGAGGTGGAACACCTGGAGAAAGAGTGTATAGCCCATTCTTATTCTGGCCTTGAAGTATCACCTGTTTGGAAGTTAGGTCCTTCACAATAAAATAAGAATCAAAAAATTCAACAGAAACATCATTAACATGGGTTAGAGCACTAATAGAAACAAGATTAGAATGAGAAGATGGGACATGGAGGACTTGAGATAATTTTAAAGGATGAACAGCAGTAGGAATAAAAGAAGACCCAACATGAGTAATAAGGAGACGCAAGCCATTACCTAGATGAACCCCTTCAGGCCTATTGTATTCTGAGTGCAGGTGGAGTTGACCCAAGTCCAGAGTGAGGTGGTGTGTAGCTCCAATATACATAATCCATGAAGAGTCGGTTGGGTTGGTAGTAGTATGGTTGGAGGTTGGAAGGTGAGGATTACGCTGATGGTTAATTTTGGGAGATGGACATTGACGTGCATAATGCCCCAATCCTCTGCAATTATGGCATGTAACCATCGACACATCAGCTGGTGCGGATTGAGTGTACTGCCCTTGCTGGTGGCGTGAATACTGCTGGCCAGAAAAGTGAGTCTGTCTATGTTGCTGCTGTGGATATGGGCCAAGGATGGATTGCTACTGTTGCTGGTGGTAGGAGGGGGCGTACTGTCCCTGAGAGTGCTGGTGGTGGCATCCGCGTCCTCTTTCGTGGCCACCTGAACTCGGCTGCCTTGTCGTGAAAAAGGCAGTTGGTGCATTCAATTCCTCCGTTAAGGATTTTTCCTTTTTAATATGCCGTTCCTCAGTCAACAACAAACCAAATAAATCATCATAAGATATAGTACGTGCCCCAAACATACGACAAACATCCCGAAAAGGGTACCGAAGTCCATCTAAAATAGCATCAACAAGATCTTCATCTGAGACTATGTATTGTAAAGAAGCTAACCGATCGGAAATTAATTTGGCACATTGTATATAATCAGAAATTGTTTCAGAGTTCAACTTTACCAGGGAGTGGAGTTGTTGTTTCAAGTCTCGTACCTGAGCCCTTGAACCAAAAGCATAAGCGTTTTCTAACTTTACCCAAGCATCACGAGCCGTTTTAACACCAATGATCTGTGGAAGGAGCGATGGAGAGATAGAATTCAAGATCCAACTGAGAACCTGTTGATCTTTTTGAAACCACATCTGATAAAGGGGATTGACATCATTATTATCCAGTCTCTCTGCTGGAACTTGCGCCGTACCATCCACATGAGCGGCTAAACCACATCCCGAAAGCATAGGCATAATCAGTGTGTGCCAAAGCACATAGTTAGTTGAGTCAAGTTTCAGCGGAAGTTGATGAGAAAAAGTTGGGGTAGCCATCCCCCCAAGACTAGAACCAATGGAATCGGTAGGAGAAGAGGTGGCTGAAGAATTGGTAGAGTTACCGGCGGTTGTCATGATGAGAAGAAAAAGGATGAGTAAAGAGAGAATTCTTAGGGTTAGGGTTTCAGTCACCACAAGAGAGAGGAATCAAGATTAGGGTTTCGGTTCCACAAGACAAGAAAGAAGAGAAGAGAGAACCAAGGTTAGGGTTTCGGTCACCACAAGAAACAAGAAAGAAAAAGAGAGGAAATCCTTTAGGGTTTGGAGTTCGGCCTAGCTCTGATACCAAGATAGATTTAGGGTTTGTGAATTCTCTCCTAAAGTGTGGAGAGGTAATCCATTGAATATTTATAGTAAAGGAATACAAATACAAGTAGGATTCTACAATTAGAGTTCTATACAAGGTAGAATTTATAAATATATAAAAACATAAATACTCCATTAAGTTTTATTCATAAAAGAAAATTGTAAAGACCGAGAAAACATAAAAAAATTTATAGAATTTTCACACATATAATCATCACTTTCCTAAGGGAACAACAACTTGTTATATCAAGATTAGAATACAATGCTTACATTATTAGTTTGAGGAGAATTTACAACAACAGCCTTACTCCCCGTAATTATGAAGCCGTTTCTTGAATTGGTCTTCCACCATCTCTATCACCTCTGTAGAAATCCTTTGATTAGTCATAAAAAAGGCTCCAATGCGTAAAACAATATTTTGATTAGTGTGTTAAAAATGAAATTGATGGGATGTACACGAGTTTCCATCTCCAGACAAATATGACTTCCAAGAATATTACGATGCTTCATCCACTTGGGCACTTCGCTTCCTTCGATACATAATCTTGGTTGCATCTGTGCAAATTAAAATAATTAGGATTATATTTATTCTAAAATATGAATGCAGGGGAAATTGACCGTTTGTTTGGTTAAGGAAGTTGTTAAAATATATCCATTTAATTCAAATAATATGTTAATTAAAGTAAATAATATTAAATATTAGTGAATTGACAAAACATAATTCCCTAATTGGTTAGTTCAGAAAATAACCCATTCAATTCAAATAATCAAATAATCTATTTCATTGATTCTCTAATGCGATATATTGTTTAAGGTATAAGGGTCAATTTTGTTCTGTACTGCAAAATGTCATGGATATGGTATAAATTCTAGCTCAATTTTACTATTTTTCGTAAAATGTTTCTCCAAATTTGTAGTTAATTTTAGTTAGTATTAGCTTAAAAAGGGGTATAATGAGGGTGAAATTAAAACTGAAATATGTAGACACAGAAGGCTGCCTTTTTTTTTTTTTTTGGAATGATGGTCTTTACTAAAAAAAAATCTCAAAATTTGAAAACCCAACCTAATAAAAATAATAAAAAAAAAATCTATTGATTCCCAAACCAAAAGCCAAATCCCCAAATCCCAATCTCTCTCCCATGCTCAGTCGCTCGACTCTCTAACTCTGTATTTGTGACCTAATTCCACCGCCGCCTGGCCTGCGTTCTCCGTTCATAGAGGCATTAAGGATGGATTTGAGCGGGCTTCCAAGCGGTACCATAATTAGCAGAGCACAACCCAGCAGGCAAAATTGCTTAGCAAAAGAAACCTGCATCACATATACAGATGGCAAAGTCATTCAAAATCTCTGCCTCAGATTGAAGAACGTAGAATGTGGTGAAGTTGAAATCCAACTGCAATGGATTGACCTTTCTGGTTCGAAAGGGTTATAAAGAAATAAAAATAAAAGCTAGTAATGAATTTGACTTTTTATTCTTATACTCTCTTCAATCAGTCTTCTCCGCTCTTCTTAGTTGCAGGTGATGAGTCTCTGGTTTGTTCATAGATGTCTATTTACGGAATTACCCTTGTATGTTTTTGCATTGTTGTGCATGGTGTCAATGTTTGTAGCAGACCACAACATATATAGAGTTGAAAATTTTGGGTTCTTTTCTTTTTCAAGTTAATTGTAAGGTTCAATGTTTAATTTTGCACCATTTGCTGGAAATATCACAGAAATTTTCTATTCGTTATATGGATTCATAAGCTATGATCTATACAGATGAGTCTCATTGTGTATGTCTTACTATTGACATTTAGACATCTGTTCAAAACTTGAATTATATGAGCTTAACTGATCATTGGATAGAGATAGAGAATGAAAAGTGCATAGAAGGATTTTGAACTTTAGTTTCTAATCCTAAGAAAGAAACAATTGGAAATATGACTGAGAGCTGCTTGATAGAATGATAAATAAATAAATAATGTTTTCATTTTTACTGTAGATAATGCTTAGTTCAAATAAAGAAGTAATTAGATATTTGAAGAGTGAAACAAGGAATACAATTTCAGAGCATGAGTTTTTATGCATGTGTAAACATTGTAGTTTAAGGGGATTTAGTGATAGGGATTATAATGTAATTTCTCATTTGTATTTATTTGTATATACTTAAATAGTTATGGTGCATTTACGTAATTTACTATGTACAGTATATAAATGAACAGACTGCTCTCTCTCCAATTGATTGAGAGTTCACAAACCCTAAAGTGTTTTATGGTATCAGAGCCCTTGTGGCATAACAGCCGAGTTTCAGCCGCCAGCCGCCATGACCACCGATTCAACCGACCTCACCACCACCGTCCCTGCCCTTGCCGCCGGTGCTGCTAGCCCCTTGCCCTCCGTGTCGCATCAGTTGCCTTTGAAACCTGATTCTGGTAATTATGTCCTATGGAAAACGTTGATTATTCCGATGTTGGCTGGGTGTGATCTCGATAATCATGTAGATGGTACGGTTGTGATTCCAGCAGAGAGGCTGGAAAATAATTTGCCCAATCCGGCATATCAATTATGGCATCGTCAAGATCAATAGGTATTGAGTTGGTTGCTCAATTCTATTTCTACTTCTATTTTACCTCAAGTTATTGGAGTTAGATCGGCTAGGGAAGCCTAGATTAAGTTAGAAAGCGCCTATGCTTCGGGTTCAAGGGCGCAAATTAGAGAGTTAAAACAAAAACTGCATTCTTTGGTTAAAAGTGATAGTGAGTTTGTGACTGAGTTTATGCAAAGAGCAAAATTAATTGCTAATCGATTAGCCTCGTTGCAATACCTAATTTCGGATGATGATTTGGTTGATGCTATTTTGGATGGCCTTCGGGGTCCATTCAGAGACTTTTGCAGGAGTTTAGGATCAAAAGTAGTGTCCTATGATGATTTATTTGGACTGCTGTTGACAGAAGAGAGGCATCTTCGAAGGAAGAAATCAGTTTTGGATGATATTAATGCACCAACGGCTCACCTAACCATGAAATAACCTACTGCCGGCAGAAGAGGCAGAGGCCGTGGCCGTTTCCAGGCGCACCAGGGACAGTAGCATCCCCAGTTCGGACAGACCCTTCCACCGGCTGCGTCTGGTTTTTCTGCAGGTGGTTCGGCCGGTTTTCGGCCCCAATTTAGACAGTAGCCCCTTTTTGTTCAGAGTACAGGTGTTACTTGTCATAATTGTCATGGTTTTGGTCATTATTCCATGCAATGTCCATCCCTAAAATTGACCACTAATAGAGCATAATCCCACCCTCCATCCTACCCTCAATCCAACCATACTTCTGTCTCACCTTCGGACTCAACCTAGATTATGGACAGCGGTGCGACTCACCATCTCACTTCTGATTTGGGGCATCTGAATCTTCATTCTGAGTATACAGGACCCGAAGAAGTTCATTTAGGTAATGGGTCTTCTCTCCCAATTAAAATGTTGGTTCCTCTTCCATTCCTATTGCTGATAGTGCACTTACATTATCTAATGTTTTACATGTGCCTGATTCCAAGTCTAATTTAATTTCTATTAGTGCACTAACCCGTTCTAATGATGTTTCTGTTGAATTCTTTGATAAATTTTTTGTGGTAAAGGACCTGAATTCCAAATAGGTGCTACTTCGCGGCCCGAATAGGAATGGACTATATGCTATGCCCACTTCACTCTCAGCTCCAATCAAGTCCCATCTCACCTCCTTATCAACCTGGCATGGGCGGCTTGGGCACCCGGCTTCTTCTGTAGTTAGTCAAATTTTGAAAAATAATAACATTCAATTTTCCAATAAATCTGACCGTCACATTTGTTTAAGTTGTGCGGTCAGTAAGAGTCATCGTTTACCTTTTGAACTCTCAGATTCTGTTGTTGATGGTCCTTTGGATTTAATTTGTTCGGATGTTTTGGGTCCAGCCCCGGTTAATTCACATGATGGTTTCTCTTATTATTTACTATTTTATGACCATTATAGCAAATGTTCTTGGCTTTATTTCTTGCGATATAAATCTGAAGTGCTGAAAACTACTGTGGTTGAGAAATTTTTTGGGCGCCCTATTAAAGTTTTTCAGTCTGATGGGGGAGGAGAATTTATTGCCATGAAGAATTATTTGTCTGAGAACGGTATTCAACATCGCATGTCCTGTCCGTATACCCCGGAACAAAATGGAGCAGCGGAACAGAAACATCGCCATGTGGTTGAAACGGGTCTTGCTCTTCTTAATCGTGCACATTTACCACTTTCTTTCTAGTCTTATGTATTTGACACTGCTGTTTTTCTCATTAATCGTATGCCATCACCTGTTCTCAATCACATATCTCCGTATCTTTGTTTGTTTGGTACTCATCCTGATTATTTGTCTCTCCCTGTGTTTGGTTGCTTATGATATCCATGGTTGCGTCCCTATAATTCTCACAAATTAAATTTTCGTTCTCGCAAGTGTGTTTTTATAGGTTATAGCAAGTTACATAAAGGCTATCGTTGTTTTGATCCTGTGTCTGCCAAATTCTTTATCTCATGTCATGTGGTATTTGATGAACAGGTGTTTTCTTATCAAGAGTTGAGTTCCACGGCTGTTCTTGATCCGAGTTCGGTTCCTTCCTCCTTACCAACCATCCATCTATTACCCCTGGCCAGAATTAGCCGTTCCCCACCCGTCACACATGCCTTCAGTGGTGCCTGCGTCAGCGCAGCAGGCGCACCCGCAACCAGCCCTTGCTTCCGCGCCATCTGCTGCCTCCACTGCCACTGACACCTCTCCTTTATCACAGTCTCCATCTGAACCTTCCTCCCCAAATTTATCCTCACCTGGGCTTCCTTTAGTGGTTGATTTTTAGAAATATTATGTTGCTGAACAGGACACCATTATACCAGTAATTTCAGCACCTCCTGTTCCCATTTCTTCTTTGGTTGTTCTGCCATCAGCTCCCACAAGGCAGATGGTCACGAGGCAGATGACGGGTAAGCTACCTCCTCGTTCTTTCATGACTTCTGTCACCGCTAAGGACCCACTTGTTATAGTGAAGCAGTGAAAAGTCCTCATTTGCGTCAAGCCATGGCTGATGAATTTTCAGCACTCATTTCCAATGGTACGTGGGAACTTGTTCCGCCTTCTCAAGCTCAAAATGTAATTGGTTGCAAGTGGGTGTTCAAAACTAAATTAAATCCGGATGGGTCAATTAAGCGCTACAAAGCACGCCTTGTTGCGAAGGGATTTCATCAAAGACCGGGTATGGACTTTCATGACACATTTAGTCCTGTGGTTAAGCCTACAACTATTCGTTTATTATTGTCTCTTGTTGTCTCCTTTAAATGGTTTATTACTCATCTGGATGTTTCAAATGCATTTCTTCATGGTGATTTGGATGAACCTGTGTTTATGACTCAGCTGGTTGGCTTTGTTGATCGAAATTTTCCACAGCATGTCTGTCGACTTTGGAAATCTTTGTATGGTTTGAAACAATCCCCCAGGATGTGGCATAAATGCCTCACGCAGGCTCTTATTGCATTTGGTTTTCAGTGTTCTCGAGCTGATGTTTCTCTTTATTTTCTGTGTAAAGGTTCTGTTGTTTTGTTTTGTCTCATTTATGTGGATGATCTCCTTCTATTGGGGAATGATTCGGTGCTTGCTGCTTCTCTTATTTCTCATTTGCAATCAAAATTTGCCATCAAGGATTTGGGTCCCGTTAAATATTTTCTTGGTGTGGAATTTATTCGGCAAAGGGATTGCCTGTTTCTCATGCAACGGAAATACATTAATCAGTTGCTTACTAGGGCTAATATGAATGAGTGCAAATCGGTTACCACACCTGCAAGCTCCGTTGATAAGTTGTCTGTTCAGGGTGGCTCTCTTCTTCCTGATCCTACTCTTTACCGCAGTCTAGTTGGGGGTCTGCAGTACCTCACTCTTACCCGCCCAGATATAGCCTTTGCGGTTCATCGGGTGGCTTAATTTATGCATGCTCCTTCTACCCTCCACTAGCAGGCTTTGAAACGTATTCTGAGGTACCTACAGGCTACGGTATCCTATGGGTTACGGTATAGGCCTCAGCCTTCCCTTCATTTACATGGTTTTTCGGACTCGGATTGGGGGGGTGATGTTGATGATCGACGGTCCACTTCAGGGTTTGCAGTTTTTCATGGTACCAATTTAATTTCCTGGGCTTCCAGGAAGCAGAGGACGGTCTCTCGATCCTCCACTGAGGCAGAGTATAGAGCCTTGGCCACCACGACTTCTGAGGTATCTTGGCTTCAAATGTTGTTTCTTGAACTTGGTTTTCCCTTGTCTGCAGCTCCAACACTTTGGTGTGACAACCTTAGCGCGACATATCTCATGGCAAATCCTATCTTTCATACCCGCACTAAACACTTGGAGCTAGATTTTAATTTTGTTCAGGAGCGGGTTGCTTCAAAGCAATTAAGGATTCGCTACATTTTTACTGATCATCAGGCCGCAGATATCTTGACGAAACCCTTGCACAAGACACGTTTTCAATTATTAAGGAACAAGTTGGCTGTGGTTTCCACTCCGCTCAACTTGAGGGAGAGTGATAGAGATTATAATGTAATTTCTCATTTGTATTTATTTGTATATACTTAAATAGTTCTGGTGTATTTATGTAATTTACTATGTACAGTATATAAATGAATGGACTGCTTTCTCCCCAATTGATTGAGAGTTCACAAACCCTAAAGTGTTTTATTTAGAAGATGTTCATTATTTAAATTTATATGCTATAAATCAAATAAAATAGAATTATACAAAAAATTTGAGACGTGCTCACAAAGTTTGATATAGATATTATGGGAGATTATAAATTTTACATTTTTTTATATACAAAATACTCAAATATGGTATAATTTCATGTTAGAATCCTAGTTTAATTTTGCTCCATGTTATATATTTTAACTGAATTAATATAGAAAATACAGATAAAATTATCGATGAATTCTTTTCAATAAAAAAATTTAGTTAAATTAAAGTTCCTATATACATGGGCAATATTTGACGGTTTGTGTCATAAAAATAAAGTTGCTATTTTTAAAAAATTTCGGAAGTAAAATTGACCATTTATTTCTCAAATTTTATTTTAAAAATGTTAATTAAACCAAGTAATCGTATGTTAATAAAAAATTAATTATTACTAGTTTTAAACCACTGCTTTTCTGGGGAGGAAATAAAAAATCTAGGTTTTGAAAAGTTGAACGGTTCATTATTCGAAGTGGATTTTGTTTCAAAGTTTTTTTTTTATTATTATTTTTCAAGATTTTCAATATCATTGAGGGAGAAATGGAAAACAAATGCAATAGTGGTTTGAATTGAGCCCTCGATTGAAACTTGTATTCATGAAATGTTCAAAAGGGATAAGCAGATGAGAGGAACTACTATTAGAGAAAGAGAAGATTACACGAAAAAAATTTGAGAGGTGAAATGGGAGGAGCATATGAGGGGAATTGTGAGTGACGAAGAAGAAGATTGGCAAGGGAAAGAGAGGACTATAATAAAAAAATTTGAGAGATGAAACAGGAGGAGTACATAAGGAACATGTAAGTAACGAAAAAGAAGACTGACAGGGGAAGAGAAGACTACAAGGAAAAAAATTTGTCCATGCTTTCACAAAATCCAACGGCTGATATTTTCTAAACGGAAGAAGAAAACTGAATAGGAAAAGAAAAGAAAATAAAAAAAAAACTTTGTCAATGTTTTGACCAAATCCAATGACTGAATTTTTTCCAAAAAAAAAAAAAACCTAATGACAGCGTGGTGGATAAAAAAAATTGAATGGCTCATGATGTTTGAAAAGAGGCCATTACACCCGGCTAGTGCCCGGCCATTGAAAAGGTCTAATCATATAATAAATTTAATATGCACAAAATTCAGTTTTATATATATTTAATAATAAATTTGAAAAAATTTTCAGTGGAATACATATAAAGAAACAATTTATTCAGATGCATACTTAATAAAAGAAAATAGTAATAATAAATATGAAATCCTTGTTTTTAAAATTGTACGCAAACCTATAGTCATGTATTATGAATGTGCTATATTAAAATTAATTTTCAATAATTAAAAAAAACAAAAAAACAAAAGAGCTATTTATTAATTTTAGATATATTAATATTTCTTAATTTAGAGAATATATATATATATATATATATATATATATATTAAGCAATAAATTGAAGAAAATAAAAGGCAAATAAAAAAATTGAAAATTAAATCAAAAGAAAAAATGGAAAAAAAAATGAAACAGAACATTGAAAACTTAAAACATATTCGAAGAGAAAACACATTTGAAATAAAGCTAATGACTTGATGATTTTTCAGCATTGTTTAGAAGAGAAAATAGTTGTATTTATGTTAACCTTCTGTTACCTATTAGACATTTGGATCTATTTAAAACCTCTTTATATTCCTGTTTTGGCTTCTTTTTCATAAATTTTAAAATGTGAGCTCCTTTACCATATTGTAAAAGTCTTGATAGCTATAATTTATGTATATTCAATTTCGTATACCTGCGCAATTCCCGGACATTGGTCTAGTAATAGCAAAAGAGGCAAAGTATAATAGAAAAATTTGATACGTAGCACCCATGTGTGCAAACGTGTCATACACATGGATGATATACCAGTGCTACATGTCATTTTTTTATTCGATGAAACTACTGTGGCATCATGTTGGCATTTCAAATTTGGTGTTGACTTACAAGTGATAATTTTGGCCATGATTTTCCACAACTCAGGTAATAATAGATTTATTGATAATGGAATTAAAGTTTAGTGATTTCGTTGATATATATATATATATATATATATATATATATATATATATATATATATATATAATTTAAGGCATTTTAGGAAAATACTCTCAATTTAAAGAATCCTTTCAAAAATACATAAAAAGGAAATTCTCTAAAAAAAATTCCTCTAAAACTTTAGCTAATTCTTAAAATACTCCTATTTGTCATTTTTTAAAATACTCCCTTTTAGTAAAAAAAAAAAAAAAAAAAAAAGGAACACAACACATCAAAAATCTCAAAAATACTCCAGTTCCTTTACCCATGCGATTCCTCTTATTCTCTTTCATCTTTTGTAATTTAAACGTTATTTTTTTGTTTATCTCTTAAACCGTTCACTTTTTTGACATTCTGCTTTAGCAAATTCTTTTCGTTTTCTTTTTATCTTCAACCTGATATCCATATGTACATATTTTTCTGATTTTTTTTTTTATCATCAATAATGTTTCAGAAAAGTATCCACATGTATAAAAAAATGTATCAACAAACAAGCATTGTCTGTAATTTTTCTTTTCCATTATTAGGTTTTATTTAACCTTCATAACAATAAAAAAATTAGTTTATATGATTTCTCACTACATCTAAAATAGAGATGAGATACAAATGTATATATATTTTTTATTATTTTTTTTGGACCATCAGGAAAGTATCAGAAAAGTATCAACAAAGTACCTGAGCTGATAAAGATTTTAAAAACACATAAAAGAATTGTTATTTTGTGATACTTTGATTATACACTGTTTGAGATATTAATGCATAGCACAAAATAAACAAAGTATCAAAAAAGTATTTGAAATGTATCAAATTATGTAGAATGAATGCATAACACATTGTACACGCAAAGTATCATAAAAAATATCACAAAATATATAGCAAAATGTATTGGAACTGATACATGTATCAAAACATGTAACATGCTATTTTTGATACTTTCCTGATATTTTCCTAATGATTGAAAAAAAAAATTCGAAAGAATATATACATATGGTTATTATTTCGAAAAGATAAAAAAAAAGACAATAAAAATATTTTAAAATAGCATGTCGAAAAAATTAACGGATTAAGAGATAAGTGACAAAAATTAAAGTTAAAATACACAAAAAAAAAAAAAAAAAATAAAAAAAAAAAAAAAAGAAGAAGAAGAAAGGGGGGGAGGGGGGGGGAAGGGAAATAATCAACAGAGTTTGTGATATGGGACAAACAGAAATTCAGCCTTCAATTTAACCCATTCTCACAAATTACACAAGAGATTAATTCGTAAGGCTTAATTAACACCTTATACTTTCATTTATTTGCATCAACCGTCCTTGACTACATTCAGTCTACTCCTTACCTAGGACAGCAAACTTGGATTAAGTTCATCAACTCTCCTAGCGGCGAAAGATGGTACTAGGCTGTGCACGTACCAATCTCAGAGTGTCGCAGCTAATGTGCATGTTTCATCATCCTGCCTGGGAATTGATGGGTGTCCACCCACATCGTTCTTCAGCTGTTTATGTAGACTCAGAATTAAAAAGGGTAAGTTTGATTCATAAAAGAAAATTGTTAAAGAATGAGAAACCATACAAAATTTATAGAATTTTCACACATATAAGTCACATATATTCATCACTTCTCTAAAGAAACAACAACTTATGTCAAGATTATACTATAATGCTTACATTATTAGTTTGAGGAAACTTTACAACAGCCTTACTCTTATATGTGTACGGTCAACGATTCCATTCCAAAGTAACACCTGACATGCTCCATCTGATAAGTAAGGACCCTTATTCTCTCCCATCGTAAAACGATATTCTTTTGACTGTCCATTTTCGTATGTTAAAACAGCCCTTTTATTGTCAAAAGCTGGGGTATCGACTAACGATACAAAAAATGAAATCAATGGGACGAACACGAGTTTCCATCTCCAGACAAATATAACTTCCATGAATATTACGTGCTTCATCCACTGGGGCACTTTACTTCCTTCGATACATAAACCTGGTAGCATCTGTAGCAAAGTAAAATAATTAGGATTATATTTATTATAAAATATGAATGCATGGTAAATTGACTGTTTGTTTGGTTTGGGGTTATTATAGTAAAGTAAGATAGGTGTAAAAATGTATCCATGTTTGTTTGGAGATGCAAATGAATAGTAGAATAGTTTATGGTAAATCCATGGGTTAAATGGTATAGTTTTTTTAACACCCCAAATTCGAGTGTTTTCAAAATGAAATATGTTATTAGTAAGTTAATCTTCATCTTTTCTATTATTTCTATTCAAAATTTTAAGTTTTATTGTAATTTTCATGTAACTTTATATTATTAAACGATGAATTTACATTATCATGAAACCAAACACAATATGCAATTTAATAGACCATTATTATATCACACAATATACTATTTGATAGACTATTATGAACCCCTAAACCAAAAAAAATATCTTAGCTGGCTGATTCTCCGCTGCCCATAGATATTGCTCCATGATTGATGATTCCACATGCTTTAATTTTGGGCAACGACTTAATTTTACAGTGGTCTTCGGAAACACGAACGGAGTTGGCACTATTTCCATAGATGTGCATTCACCTGCATTTAAAAATTCAAGATTCGACGGAAGAGCTGTCAAAGATTGAAGGTATTTACAATTGTGTAAATCAAGCACCACCAGTTTCTTCAAATTTGTTATGGACAATGGCAATTCTTCTAAACCACTACAAGATGCATCAAGCTCTTCTAATGATTCTAAATTCCCAAAATCCTCTGGCAGTTTCTTGAGCTCTAAACATCCAGCCGATTTAACTCTCTTAACAGATATTAAATTGCAAATGCTACTTGGCAGATCTCGTAGACCACTAAAAGATGCATCAAGATCCTCTAACGATTCTAAATTACCTAAATTCTCTGGCAGTTGTTCGAGACCCAAACACCATGACAAATCAAGTCTCCCAAGAGACACTAAATTGCAACTGCTACTTGGCAGACTCTCCAGCTCATAACATGATTTCAACGACAGTTCTTCAAAATGAGTGAGATGCCCAATTGTTGAGGGCAATTGCCTTAGTCCACTCTCCACTAAGTTCAATTCTACAATGCTACATGGAATTTCTGGAAGATGAGAAAGACTTTTGCATCCTCCTATATCTAATTCAGTAAGCTTTTTCAGATTTTCTAAAGACGATCCAATTTCAACCAAACTTTCACACCAACTCAAGCGTATAACTACAAGATTGGGAGCCATAGCCAAATCCGAAACTCTTATCAGATGCCAACTGCCAGAAAGATCCAAGAATTTTAAATTTTTAAGAGGCTGTAATGAAAAGAAAATAATAATTAATTAGATACGACACTCGAAAAATTAAATACATTAAAATTTTAATTTAGAAAAAAATAAGCATATCAAATTGTACCTTATTCCAAACAAGTTCTTCAAGTTGAGATTCGATCAGTCTAAGTTCAACAAGTTTCTCTGGATTGTAATTGGATGGCCAATAATGCAACGGGTAAAAATTCCATTGGAGATATATAATACTGTCAGGAAGATATTCAAGGCCCATGGGACAGCGTGGTGGCCTAAATAAATTGAGGAATCTGAGTTTGCACATTGGAATGAAAGCTTTAGGGTTGATATCTATCGCATCATAATCCCAATTTCTTAGTGATATCTTTAGTCCCCTAAGTTAAAGGGAAAAAAAACACAATGTAATTAAATCTAGATCCAAATCAACTACATTCTCTTACTCTAGATGTTTTCTCTTGGTCTCAAAATCTCGATCGTTATTTGGATCTGCCTCATCCTCCTGATGTTTTCTCTTGCTGTAATTTTGTGGTGAAATATGGCATGAGCACCACACTCCAGTATAAACTCATCATGATAAAATGAGACACCTTTTACATGTGTATGGTGACCGATTGCATTCCAAAGCAACACATGACATGCTCTATTCCAAAGGAACACTTGACATTCTCTATTCCAAAGTACCCTACCCTCTTCCGTCGTAAAACGATATTCTGATGATCCATTTTCGTGTACTAAAAGAGCCCTTGCAGTGGAACCAATTGGGGCTCGACTAACGATACAAAAAATGAAATCAATGGGACGTACACGAGTTTCCATCTCCAGACCAATATAACTTCCAAGGATATTACGATGCTTCATCCACTGGGGCGCTTCACTTCCTTCAATACACAAACTTGGTTGCATCTGTAGCAAATTAAAATAATTAGGATTATATTTATTCTAAAATATGAATGCAGGGAAAATTAACCGTTGTTTGGTTTGGGGTTATTACAGTAAAGTAAGGTAGGTATAAAACTATATCCATGTTTTTTTGGAGATGTAAATGAGGGGTAGAATAGTTCATGGTAAATCTATGGACTAAATGGTGTAGTTTAACACCCCAAATTCGGGTGTTTTCAAAATGAAATATAATTTTCATATAACTTTATATTATTAAATTAAGAATTTACATCACCTTAAAACCAAACACAATATGCTATTTGATAAACCATTATTATATCACACCTTATTTACCATACCTTTCTATACTTTATTAACCATTTAACAAAACAAAGGGTAAGAAATACCTTAGCTGGCTGATTCTCCGCTGCCCATAGATATTGCTCCATAATTGATGATGCCACATGCTTTAATTTTGGGCAACGACTTAATTTTACAGTGGTCTTCGGAAACACAAACAGAGTTGGCAATATTTCCAGAGATGTGCATTCACTTGAATCTAAAAATTCAAGATTCGACGGAAGAGCTGTCAAAGATTCAATGTATCTACAAAAGTGTAAATTAAGCTTCACCAGTTTCTTCAAATTTCTTATGGACAATGGCAATTCTTCTAAACGACTTCCAGATGCATCAAGCTCCTCTAAAGATTCTAAATTCCCAAAATCCTCTGGCAGTTTCTTGAGGTTCCAACATCGAGTCAAAATAACTCTCTTAAGAGATACTGAATTGCAAATGCTACTTGGCAGATCTCTTAGACCACTATCAGATGTATCAAGCTCCTCTAAAGATTCTAAATTCCCAAAATCCTCTGGCAGTTTCTTGAAACATCCAGTCAAATTAATTCTCTTAAGAGATATTAAATTGCAAATGCTACTTGGCAGATCTCTTAGACCACTGAAAGATGCATCAAGCTCCTCTAAGGATTCTAAATTCCCAAAATCCTCTGGCAGTTTCTTGAGGTTCGAACATCCAGTCAAATTAATTCTCTTAAGAGATATTAAATTGCAAATGCTACTTGGGAGACTCTCCAGGTCATAACAGAATTCCAATAACGGTTCTTTAACATGAGTGAGATGCCCGATTGTTGAGGGCAATTGCCTTAGTCCACTCCTCACTAAGTTCAATTTTACAATGCTACATGGAATTTCTGGAAGATGAGAAAGACTTGTGCATCCTTCTACATCTAATTCAGTAAGCTTTTTCAGATTTTCTAAAGACGATCCAATTTCAACCAAACTTTCACACCCTTGCAAGCGTATAACTACAAGATTAGGAGCCATAGCCAAACCCGAAACTCTTATCAGATGCTGATTGTCAGAAAGATCCAAGAATTTTAAATTTTTAAGAGGCTGTAATGAAAAGAAAATAATAATTGATTAGATACGACACTTGAAAAATTAAATACATTAAAACAAAATTTTAATTTAGAAAAAAATAAACATATCAAATTGTACCTTATTCCAAACAAGTTCTTTAAGTTGAGATTTGATCAGTGTAAGGTCAACAAGTTTCTCTGGATTGTAATTGGATGGCCAGTAATCCAATTGGTAACCATTCAATTCGAGATACATAATACTGTCAGGAAGATATTCAAGGCCCATAGGACATTTGGCCCAAAAAAATCTATCTATATGGAGGAATCTGAGTTTGCACATTGGAATGAAAGCTTTAGGGTTGATATCTATCACATCAAAATACCAATGTTGTGATATGGCTTGCACATCTTGAGTCCCCTGAGTAAAAGGGAAAAAAAACACAGTTGGATTCGAAACAACACATTCAAATACCTCTAAACAGAAACCAAAAAGTAGCAGCTTACCCTGTTTCTAGTCAATACATATGGTAGTGATATGGCTTCCACATCTTTGGTCCCCTAAGTAAAAGGGAAAAAAAAACACAGTTGGATTCGAAACAATACATTCAAATACCTCTATACAAAAACCAAAAAGTAGCAGCTTACCCTGTTATTAGTCAATACATCTCTGATGTCCTCAAATTTCCATAACCTGCTTTGTTGTTGCTGGTTTTCTTTTTCCTGCTCAACAATCTCTTTCCCCATCTGCTCAAGCAAGTCATGCATTGTAATTTTTCCTCTTTCTTCTTTAAGGAGAGATTTATCAATAAGTCGATCTATTCCGATGCTAGCATAGAAACCAGAGGCATCTAGCATCCGTTCCACATCAGCCCTCCATCTACCTTTAAAGAAGCATGCTATATCAAGAAAAATATTCTTTTCATCCCGATCAAGTCCATCAAAGCTTATTCTCAGAATTTTTTGAATTTCTAAAGGACTAAAAGTATTAAATTTTTTCAATGCTTCTTCCCAATATGTTGTTGTTTTGTGTCTAAGTTCAGAGCCTAAAACAACAAGAGCTAGCGGAACACCATGGCAATGCTCTACTACTTTTTCTGATAACTTTGTATAATCTTGTTGGGCATCACTTGGGCCAAAGGCATGCCAACTAAAGAGTTGGAGAGCTTCAGTTTCCTTTAATTGTTTGGCTTCATATATATCACTTTTCATTTTCACAGCTTTTAACACTTGTGAATCTCTACTTGTTAAAATGATTCTACTCCCTGGAGAAAATGAATCCGGAGAATACAAACCGCTAGTTTCTAGAAGAGATTTTAATTGCATACAAGTATCCACATCATCTAAAACAACAAGGACTTTTATACGTTTGAGTCTTCTCCGAATAGGGGCATCAATTGGATCAGATGAATCTAACCTTATATCTTTGTCCCCTAATAGCTCACGAACAAATTTCTCTAGTAATTTTTTTAGTCCATCCATTGTGCTCAATGTCTCCCTTACATCTGATAGAAAGCAATGACCATCAAATTTCTTCTTAACTCTTTCGAATACTTTACTAGCAATGGTTGTTTTGCCGATGCCTCCCATTCCCCAAATTCCAACCATTCTCACATCATCTATCGAATCAATGCATAATAACGACTCAACATCGTTTATACTTGAATCAATTCCAAATAAAGTATCGTTATGTGAAATGTTTGGACAATTCTTACTTAATATCTTCGAAACTTCAAGCACAATGGCATCAATTAATTTGACATCATTTCTGATCACAAATAAAAAATAAATAAATGACAACTTATAATAAAAACACAAAAACATATAATGTTCTTTGAAATAAATATTAAAGTACGCATTAATACATTTTTCAGAATGTAATAACCAATGTATATGATTGCAATCATGAAAATGAGAAAAACAAGATAAAAGAAAATTTCCTATTTTTATGAAAAGTAATTAGTTAATTCTAAGTTCCATTAGACAATGGATATTATACAAAACTATACACATTTGTATGTTATTTTTTATTTTTCACCCCTAATATTTTAGTTTTAATTTCTAACTTTTCAATATTACACTTTTGTGCATCTTTTCTTTTTCTTATTACTTAATGCATATTATATTATTTTTGTCTCAATCCTCTCTTCATGTGTGTACTCTACCTCCTCATGGGCCCCATTACTTTTCTCTCTTTTTTTTTTATAATTTTAATATAATTTCGCATTTATCTTTCAACCTATTTCGTTATATCACTTTACAAAGTTTTTTTCGTTTTTTCTTTTCTTTTCGAAATAAAATCCATATTTACATATTTTTTTCCAGTTTTTTTTTAATGGTATAAATATGGTATTTTATGATACTTTTTTTTGTTGTTTATACTTTATATTATGTTTAAACCTTCCTAATACCATATTTATTCCTTCATAAGGCTGTTTTTGTTGTTTATAGCATATTTATACTTTTTCCATATGTATATAATTTTTTCCTTTGTTTTTTTAATGGTATTTTATGATTTTTTTAATGGTATTTTATGATACTGTTTTGTTATTTATATTTTATATCATTGTTATATCTTCACAATACTATTTTTATACATTCATGAAATCATCATGATACCTTATGATACTTTCATAAAGGTATTGAAGTGGTATTATAAAAGTATAAATATGGCATAAAAAAATAAAAACAGTCTCATCAAGATATAAACAAAAAAATAGCCTCATAATGGTATAAAAATAGTATCAAAAATTCTGATACTGTTTTGATACCCAACAAAAACAGTATAAAAAATGTATCTAAGTGGTATAAAGGAATAAACATGATTAAACAAAATTTCATCAAGGTATAAACATGATATAAACAACAAAAACAATCTCATCAAAGTATAAATATGGTATTGAGAGGTATAAACATAGTATAAATAACAAAAAAAAAAAATTATAAAAGTATAATATAGTATTAGGAAGGTTTAAATATTGTATAAAGTATAAACAACAAAAACTAGTATCATTAAATTATCATAAGATAGTATATTTATACTATTAAAAAAAGTGAGAAAAATATATAAATATGAATTTAATTTTAAAGAAAAAAAATATGAAAAAAATTTTATAAAGCGGCATGATGAATAAATGAACGGATTGAGAGATAAATGTGATATTATATTAAAATTATAAAAAAGGGAGGAAAGTAATAAATCCCAAGGGGGTGAGGACACGCGTGGAGAAAAGTAATCTTAGTTATTATTAACTTAAAAGGGGTATAACTAATTGAATTATATGAGAAGGGAAAAAGAAAGACATACGAAAAAGTGTTGTAATCAAAGCCAGATAAGTTGCCAATTTCCACCAAAGCATCTCTCCATTTCTGCTCCTCAATTGCATAATTCCCTTTGAGATCTTGCACATCTGATGGATATACTTCATAAAATACTGGTACAACTACATGTTCCTTCTTCTTCATGGCTTCATGTATTTTCTCCAGTTCTTCCAAACACCATTCCGATTTTGGATAGTTTTGTGAGAATATGACGATTGACAGATCTGATTCTTCGATTATTCGGAAGAGGTTTTGAGTGATGTTTGTGCCTCTGTCAAGATCACTATCTATGAAAGCATAAATTTGTTTAGCTGTGAGAGCATGGGAGAGATGGCTGACGATTCCGCGACGGGCATCAGGTCCTCTGAAACTAATGAATACTTCATACTTGTCTCTTTCATGATTTCCGCACAAAGAAGAAGAAGCAGCCATTGAAATTGAATGATACCCAAAAGGAAAGATAAAAACTGAAATATGCAGACACAGATCGATTATGAAAGAAAGAAGCAAGAGAGATATTTTTTTTATATAGGAAATGATGGGAAATTTCCACAGAAACTTCTTGTGAGGAGATAGGAATGAGAGTTAAATTACCATAGAACTGACCAAGACTTGAGTGAGTGACAAAGTGGAAAAAGGTACCAACACATGGGTATAAGTATTACCATGAAATGACAAGGCAAAGCACCGAAAGGTAAAAGTCAGAATAAAAGAGGAAAAGAAGAGATCAAAAAAATAAAATAATCAGCCAATTAAAATAGTTTTGAAAAATAAAATTTTGAAACATATATTTATATCAGTACTTGAATTTAAAATAATTTTACTTTCTTGCTTTTTTTTTTTGTTATCTTTTCTAATTTGGTAAATAGTGTCACTACAAATTACTCTTTTGTTAAAAAAAAAAAAAAAAGAACTTTATTATGAAAAAGGGAGAACCTTGAGTACAAATCTTTTATTTATTTTTGTTGTATCGGATAAAACACGGGAAGTAGTTACATTATAGCCAAAATTAAGTCAACAATGTGTAGTCTTAACATACAATATATAATGATATAATTTAATTTATGTTTTGGTTTTTTTCTATTATTTGATTTGTTATTTTTTTACTATTTATTGTAACTTGTAAGCTTGTAAAAAGTTTTATGTACACTTGATTTTGTTATTTTTCAGTTACAACTTTGATAAATTAATTGGATTTTCAAGTCAAAGTTGAAGATTAAGAATGAATGCTTTGTTACTTTGGTTATTTAAATATTGTAATTTCAAGTTTGGTTATAATTAAAATATCAGATTGTAATCTCGAACTTTTTAGTGGTGTTCTTTTATAATTTAGATTAGATTGAATAAATAATCATTGATACTTTATATTATAATTTTAACTTTCAAGTATCTCAATTCGGTTTTTTCTTGAACCGAACCGAGCTCTATTAGGTTCGATTAAATATTTTCATTATTAGGTTCGGTTCAATTTGGTTCTTGGACAGAACCGACCTTTGCCTCTCTGTTTCAATTGTCGGTCCGATTATAATAACACTAGACGAATACAGAATTTTCCATGAAATGGTAAACCAAAAGACAGACAATTAAAAAGTACATACAAAGTTGACCAAGAGAAGACTTGGAAAGTATTTTTTTTTTAATAATGGTAAAACTCATTTATTAATATAGATTTATTGGTAATAAAACTAAATAAATTTAACAAATTTTATTATAAAAATTGAAATAAAACATAGCAACAAATATAATAATATTATATTAGTGAGGGAAAATAAGCCCATGTCACGTGTACCACACAAAAAATAAATAAAACAAAAACAATAAAAAGTCTTGAATTATTGATGCGCATAAGGAGGAAAAAGATACCAACTCACAGCCATGAGCTTAGATATCTCATTAATTACCAACGAGTTCAAACCAGGCGAATGTACTACAAATTTTAATTTTGGATATCTCATTAATTAGGGATATATAATAATATGTAGGAAGAAAAACAAGAGAAAAAGTAAGAAGCATAAAGGGTAAAATAGGGAATAGGCAGATGCCACTGCCATTCTGCCTCCCCCTTTTTTTCTGTTTTCTTTTCTTCTCTACAGCTACATTTTCTACTTTCTTAATTAATAATATAATTAATTTATTACTATTACTATACCAATTAATTAATTAATGTTGATTGAAGATTATCCAATTGTAATGATTTCCTAAACCTGCAACTCAAAGTTATGTGTTTTGATTTGCCAGCATAAACTGTCTCTATTCAGAAAAAAGAAGACGTTACTCTACGTAATATGTCCTTTGACAGACATTTCCAAAGAAAAAAAAAAAACTCTTATTTCCTAAGAAATATTATAAAATGCGTTTATTATATAAAACTTATAATAATAATAATAATAATAATAATAATAATAAATAGATTATAACAACAATTTAAACAAGATAGCAAGAGAATACAAGAATAAAAACTTTTTATTATTGATTCTAGTTATATGAAATAAAAAAAATTAACATCTATTTATTGTGAAAAAAATCAGGAGCTTTTAGGTAATTGCACAGTCTCAAAATAATTGAGGCTACACAGACAGCAGCCTGCCGACGTCAAAATAATTTAACACGCCCCCTTTGATGTCTATCATTGCAAATAAGACACTACCTAGTTAAAAATCTTACCAAGAAAAAATCCAGTGAGACAAAAACCTTTGGTCAAGGGAAAAAGAGTACAGTGTTTACTCTCTATGTTCGTGATATTATTGAAGATCTTTGAGACGACACATTACAATTCCATAAACTAACTTCTTGAAAGTTGCAGTTGGTAATACTTTGGTTGACAAATCTGCCAGATTGTTACATGATTGGATTTGTTGAATATTAATGTCACCATTCTTATGTAAATGGCAAAACACATCCTAGCTAAAATACATATTAATTATTAATTTGTTTTTACAAAACATTATTTATAATTGATTAGTTCAGAAAATAACCCATTTAATTCAAATAGTCTATCTAATTGATTCTGCAATGTGAATAAGGGTCAATTTAATGGCATCGTTACAATTCTATTCCTATAGTATAAAATCTAGCTCAATTTTACTAATTTTTATAAAAAAAATTTCTCCAAATTGGTAGTTGAATTTTGTTAGCATTAACTACAAAAGGGGTATAATTGAATTATATTTTTTTGTATAATGAAGGTGAAATTAAAAGGACTTATCTTAGAAGGGAAAAAAAAGGTGAACAATTATGACATTTTTTAGATCTACCAAAATACATAAATATTTTCTTCTATTTTGCAAATTCAATGACTATCTCCCAATATTTTGCCTCTGTTATATTAATACATTCTCCATCTACTTTGAAGTTTTTTATGTCCAAACTAATGATATGGCATATTATTAATTTACTAAATCACCATTTGTTACCTTTTTATTTCCATTTTTTTATAAATCAAAATTTTATTAGATCAAAGTAAAGGAATTTTTTTTTTCTTTTTTGTGGCATCAAACAATAAGATATCATACTCAAAAGTACATAACACACAAATTATGTCCAAAAGGATTTTAAATTAGCAATCCATTTTTATGCATATAAGGGCTACATTAATTAATTAATTAGATTAGATTAGATTAATGAAAAAAAATTCATTCTCTACAAGCAAATTTGCTAGGATAGTCACTCAATTTCAGGTGCAAATTGCATAAATTTCACTTAAGATTTTGCATTGTTTCAATATTTAACAATTAGTTAGGATATTCAAAGGTGAAATTTATGTTATTTGCATATGATGTTGAGTGAATATCCTAGCAGATTTGCTTTTGGGAAAGGAAATTTTTTTGCATTATTCTAATTAATTAATTAATTAATGTAGCCATTGTGTGCACAAAAATATATTGCTCTATTGACCTTTTTTTTTTTTTTTTTTTGTGGTATCTAATTTTAAGATAGACAAAAATCTATCCCTCTTTAAACCTTTTTAAACATAACTTCCTATTTAAGATCCCTTTGTCCATAATATATGTGGTATATTTCTTTTGCAAATGGATGCTGATATTTTATTGTTTGATAGAAAAAAAAAAAAAGTAATTCTCTTGTCGTCAGCTTTTAGTAATATTACTTTCTTCTAATAAAATTTTGGCTTATAAAAAATTCAAATAAAGAAATATTAGAGGATATTTTAGTAAATTAATAATATGTCGCATCATTCGTTTGGATAGAAAAACTTGGATGAATGGAGGTAAAACACAAAGAGATAATCATTGAATTAATAAAATATAAAAAGATATTCATGTATTTGGGTAAACCTTGATGTCATAATTGTTTACTCGAAAAAGAAAGATATATAAAAAAATTATTGGAATCAAAGCCATCTAAGTTGCTAATTTCCACCAAAGCATCTCTCCATTTCTGCAATCATTTCTGCAATCATTTCTGCAACTCAATTGCATAAATTCCTTTGAGATCTTGCACATCAGATGGATCTACTTGTAACATTTGCTAATTTCCTATGAGATTAACTGATCATTGGATAGAGATAGAGAAAGAAAATTGCATAGAAGGATTTTGAACTTTAGTTTCTAATGCTAAGAAAGAAACAATTGGAAATATGACTGAGAGCTGCTTGATAGAATGACAAATACATAAATAATGTTTGCATTTTTACTGTAGATAATGCTTAGTTCAAATAAAGGAGTAGTAATTAGATATTTGAAGGAGTAGTAGGAATACAATTTCAGAGCATGAGTTTTCACGCATGTGTAAACATTGTAGTTTAAGGGGATTTAGAAGATGTTCATTATTTAAATTTATATGCTATAAATCAAATAAAATAGAATCATACAAAAAATTTGAGACATGCTCACAAAGTTTGATATAGATATTATTGGAGATTATAAATTTTACTTTTTTATATACAAAATACTTAAATATGGTACAATTTCATGTTAGAATTCTAGTTTAATTTTGCTCCATGTTATATATTTTAAATGAATTAATATAGAAAATACAGATAAAATTATTGATGGATTCTTTTAAATAAAAAAATTTAGTTAAATTAAAGTTTCTATATACATGGGCAATATTTGAATTTTTGTATCATAAAACTAAAGTTGCTATTTTTAAAAAATTTTGGAAGTAAAATTGACCATTTATTTCTCAAATTTTATTTTAAAAATATTAATTAAACCAAGTAATAGTATGCTAATAAAAAATTAATTATTACTAATTTTAAACCCCTGCTTTGCTGGAGAGGAAATAAAAAATCTAGGTTTTAGAAAGTTGAACGGTTTGTTATTCTAAGTGGATTTAGTTTCAATTTTTTTTATTATTATTTTTCAAGATTTTCAATATCATTGAGGGAGAAATGGAAAACAAATGCAACGGTGGTTTGAATTTAGCCCCTGATCAAAACTTGTATTTATGAAATGTTCAAAAGGAAGAAGCAGATGAAAAGAACTATTACTAGAGAAGGAGAAGACTGCAGGAAAAAAATTTGAGAGACGAAATAGGAGGAGTAGAGCAGGGGAATGTGTAACGAAGAAGAAGATTGGCTGAAAACTATTGAGGCAACATGTGATTTGTATTGATATTGAGAGTATATATACAAGTAAGGAACCCTAACCCTACAAGGACTGAAATACACTTTGTACAATAAGTGAAACTTACATTATCACTCCTCTCTCTCTATCACCCTCCCTCAATTTGAGCCGGGTTAGAACAAAGGCTCAAATTGGCACGAAGAAGTAAAAATCGATCCTTTAGCATAGGCTTGGTGAGAATATCAGCGACTTGATCCAAAGTAGGAAGATAACGGACAATGAGTAAGCCCTTAGAAACCCGATCACAAACAAAGAAAAAAGCTACTTCAATGTGCTTGCTACGATTGTGAAAAATTGGGTTGGCTGTTAAGTAAGTAGCGGAGATATTATCACACCAGAGTTGAGGAGGATAGGAGATACGGAAACCAATTTCCTGTAACAATATCTGTAACAAGCCAATTTCAGAGGCATTTGTAGCCAACGCACGATACTCCGCTTCAGTGGAAGAATGGGCAACGGAGTTTTGTTTCTTCGAACTCCAAGAAATATGATTACGGCCAAGGTAGATTATGTAGCCCGTTGTTGATTTCTAATCATCCTGGCTGCTAGCCCAGTCAGCATCAATGAACCCTTATAAAACAGGGCTGGAATTTCGGTGAAGACTCAAACTATGACTGCGTGTGTTGTTAAGATATCGAAGTAACCGTTTGACAGCTTGCCAATGAGACACATTCGGTGCATGCATGAATTGGGACAGCTTGTTTATAGCAAAGGCAATGTCTGGCCGAGTCAGACACAAATATTGGAGGCTACCAAGCACACCTCGGTATTCAGCAGGGTCAGGATGCGGATCACCACCTAACATCAGTCGTTCCTTAGGACATCGGAGTAGAAATACCTTTGTTGTCGAGCATGTTACACTTGGAAAGCAAGTCAGTAATATATTTGGACTGAGATAAAAATAGCCCATTGGGCTGCCATGAGGCTTCAATACCCAGGAAGTAGGACAAGCGGCCAATATCTCGAATGGCAAATTGTCGCTGTAGCTGCTGCACCAAGTTTCGGATGGAGGAGGAATCGGATCCCATTAACAAAATATCATCAACATAAATGAGACACACCACAAACAAAGCACCTGTGTGAATAAAAAACAGACTTGTATCCGATTTGGAGCCCGTGAACCTGAGAGAATGCAGAAAGTCTGTCAATCGTTTGTGCACATGCGAGGAGCCTGTTTGAGACCATAAAGAGATTTCTTCAACTTACAGACATAATTAGGTCTGGAAGGATCAACATACCCAGGAGGTTGAGATATGTACACATCTTCCTCTAATGTTCCATGAAGGAAAGTATTTGAGACGTCAAGTTAAGTAACCGTCCAATTGGAAGTGACTGCAATTGCCAAGAGGAGCCGAATAGTAGCTGGTTTGATAACAGGACTATAAGTCTCAAAATAATCAATGCCAGGTCTCTGATGAAAGCCTTTCTCCACCAGGCGTGCTTAAAGCTATCAATGCTACCATCTACCTTGGTTTTCAAATGATAGACCCATTTACAACCAACCACATTTTGAGTTTTAGCCGGTGGAGCCAGTATCCAAGTGCCATTGTTAATCAGTGCATTGTACTCCTCAGTCATAGCCTGACGCCATTCCTGAGATTTGTCAGCCTGCTGAAAGGTAGTTGGTTCCATGGGTAAGGAGCTGACAAGAGCTTTGGGGTCCTTGGGTTTCAAAGAGCCAGTCTAAGACCGAGTGAGCATGTGCCTTGGTGGAGGAAGGGCGCTGGAGACAGTAGAAGTCACGGGTGCAACAGGATTGGACATTGACGCTGATGACAAGGGACCGTAAGAAGATAGGCCAATGGTAATAGACGGAGCTCGGTCAGATGGCGAAGGAGAGAGCAGGGCTACTGGTTCGGTTAGGTTCGGTGTAGGGGTTGGTGGGGCCGATACTGGTGAGTTACTGCTAACCGGGAGTTTAGAAGGTAGGATTGCAGGTTGGTTCGTGTTTTGGTGAGGACTGAGAGCTATAGGTACTGGTGGGTGCGGTGTCGGTATGGTGAGAGTGAGGGTAACCGATTATGTCAGTGAAGTTGAAGAAGAGTGCCCATCATCATACAACTTGGAATAGGGAAAGACCTGTTCATCAAACAAGACATGGCGTGAGATAAAAAAAAAAGGGGAAGAAATAGGATCAAAGCATTTAAAAACCTTGTGGAGTTTACTATAGCCAAGAAAAATACACTCTTTGGATCGTGGTTCAAGTTTATTTTTAGTGTAGGGGTGTAACCAAGGGAAACACAGGCATCCAAACACACGAAGGTTCATGTAGTTAGGGGGTGTGCCAAAAAGTCATTGATATGTTGTGTAGAAATTGATGGAGGCTATTTGGATTTTGTTAATTAGATAGGTGGCTGTATCAAAGGCATAGGTCCAGAATTTGTCAGGTAATTTGGCACGGTGTAAGAGAGCAAGGCCATGTTCAACTATGTGTCTGTGTTTCCGTTCGGCACTCCCATTTTGTTCAGGGGTGTAAGGACAAGAGATTTTGTGTGTGATGCCATGTTCCCTAAAAAATGGTTGTAAGGCAATAAATTCACCCCCCCAGTCCGATTGAAAAGATTTAATTTGATTGCTAAAGTATTTCTCCACAAGTAGTTTAAAATGCTTAAAAATATGAGCACGTCAGACTTGTGTTTCAGAAAATAAATCTAAGAGTATTTGCTATAGTGATCAAGGAACAGAACATAGTAAGAGTAATCATCCACAAATACAGTAGGTGCTGGCCCCCAAACATCAGCACAAATTAAATCCAAGGGAGCTTTAGACTCAGATTTTGATAAAGCAAAGGGTAATTTATGGCTTTTATTAATAAAACAAGAGTTGCACATAGAATGTTTGGAATCAGAGACAACAATTTTATTCCAATGCAATAATTGTCTGACACAAGGAAAATTAGCATGTCCTAAATGATAATGCCAAGTATTAATAGAAGCTAAATTGGCTAAAGGGAAAGAAGAACCCGTGGAAGAGTTCGACTTCAGCGCTGCAGCACACAAGGAATATAGCCCGTTGTCACTCCAGCCTTTGCACCAAATGCTCCCGTGTCCAAATCCTTAATCACAAAATGGTCAGCAAAGAATTCAACAGGGACAGGATTAGCATTAGTGAAAGCATAAACAGATAACAAATTGTGGGAAGAATGCGGAACATGTAAAATATCACGAATTTGAAAAATTTGATTCCTAATTTGAAACGAGAACTGACCAACTAGAGATATGGGGAGTTTAGAGCCATTACCTATGGTTACTTCTTGAGGTCCTTGATACTCAGAATGAAGATTCAGGTTTCCCAGTTCGGAGGTCAAATGATGAGAGGCACCCAAATCAACAACCCAAGACTATAAGGGAGCATTGCTTGTGGTGAAGTTGGAGGAAGGGCGGTGTGGATTGGGTTCTTGGGTTAGTTTAGGTGAGGAACAGTCCCTGGCGTAGTGTCCAATACCTTTGCAATTGTGACAAGTTACCGTCTAAGGATCAAAGTGTCTGAAAGTGGGCCGTGAATCATAACCAGGGGTACTGAAATTGTGCTGCTGCTGCTGCCCCCTATGGTCTGAAAAACTGCTGTTACGGTCTGAAAAACTGCTATTACGGTCTGAAAAATAGCTGCTGCCTCATCCTCTCTGCTGGCCACCTCTGCCTTTGCCCCGTTGACCCCATCCTCTTTGTTGGTGCGTCTGTTGTCGGGCAGCCACCATGGCTGTTGGTGGTGGCATTTGATCAGCAACGGTGATGGTTCTCTGTTGGGTCAGTCGAGCAATATTCCTTTCTTCTATCAACAGGAGCCCAAGTAAATCTTCAAACTCTATGGGTTCCATTTTTGTTTCAAGAGTGAGATTGAATAACCTATAATCTTCACCCAAACCACCAAGTATAGAATCAATAAAATCATCTTCTTGCACCCTATATCCCAAGGATGCCAATTGGTCTTTGATACTCTGAGCACATAGTGTATAGGTTGTAATTAACTCATTTTTCTCACGACTTAGAGTCTGTAGTTGGGCTCTAAGATTTCAGATCTGTGATCTAAACCCTGGAGAGTATGCTCTATTAAGTCTATTCCATGCCTCAATGGCAGTAGGGGCATCTATAACTTGTGGTAGTAAATTAGCTTCAATTGAGGCGAATAACCAATTGAGTACCTGTTGATTTTGCTGTTCCCAAGTGTCACATGTTGGATTTCTAATCTGACCTTCAAGGAACTCCGGTGGAACTGATTGATTCGCATCAATATGGTGCCACATCCAGCAACCTCTTAACATGGTGATGAACTGTGCTTTCCAGAGAACAAAATTCGACGAATTGAGTTTGCTCGTGATGAAGGTAGACGGATAGGGTATGTGATTGGAGGCGTTGGCACAGCTGCAGGAATCATAGGTGTGGCAGTGAGAGGAACGACGGATACAATGGTGGAGCAAACCGGTACACTAGGAACGATGGATACAATAGTGGAATCGGCGGCTGTCAATTGCGGAGGAATAAATGGAGAACTCGAGTTGACGGTTGCCATGACTGGGGAAGACGACGACGGCAGTGTGACGGAGGGAGGTGGGTTGGTTTGAGACATGTTTAGGGTTAGGGTATCGGTGGCTCTGATACCATAAAAACTATTGAGGCAACACGTGATTTGTATTGATATTGAGAGTACATATACAAGTAAGGAACCCTAACCCTACAAGGACTGAAATACACTTTGTACAATAAGTGAAAATTACATTATCATTGCTTTATCTCTATCATTGGCGAGGTAAAGAGAGGACTGTAATGAAAAAATTTGAGAGATGAAACAGGAGGGGTACATAAGGAGAATCGTGAGTAACGAAAAAGAAGACTGACAGGGGAAAGAGAAGACTGTAAGGAAAAAATTTGTCCATGCTTTCACCAAATCCAACGACTGATATTTTCCAAGAAAAATCCCATGGAAGAAGAAAGTTAAATGGGAAAAGAGAAGACAACAAGAAAAAACTTTGTCAATGCTTTGACCAAATCCAACGACTACATTTAAAAAAAAAATTCTAATAATAGCACAGTGGATAAAAAAATCGAATGCCTCATGATGTTTGAAAAGAGGTCGTTACGCCTGGCTGGCGCCCGACCAGTGAAAAGGTCTAATTATATAATAAATTTAATATGCAAAAATTCAGTTTTATATATGTTTAATAATAAATTTAAAAATATTTTCAGTGGAATACATACAAAGAAACAATTTATTTAGATGCATACTTGATAAAAGAAAAAAGTAATAATAGATATGAAATCAATGTTTTTAAAATTATGCGCAAACCTACAGTAGTGTATTATGAATATGCTCTATTAAAATTAATTTTCAATAATAAACAAATAAAAACAAAAACAAAAGAGCCATTTAAAAAAAAAAACCAATGATCAATTCATTGATATATTAATATTTATTAATTTAGAGAATATATATATATATATATATATATATATATTAAGCAAGAAATTGGAAGAAAATAAAAGGAAAAAAAAATTGAAAATCAAATCAAAAGAAAAAATGGAAGAAAAAATAAAAATGAAACAGAACATTGAATGGGGCCCACAGAATTCAATTCTAATATATGAATCTCATACCAATCGGATAGAATGCTGGTAGATGGGATTAGTAAGGGATGGGTTGATAGGAATGGGTCTTTGCTATTCGACAATTTGGGGATAACTGTATAGCGTTGTTTTTGGTGAAAAGGGATGAGATTTTCAATTAATATAATGGTAGATATTAATCCCACCAGCAAATGGTCTCCAACATTTCTGACTAATCCTTATGAAACTTCATTTTACATCTTCAGCCCTCTAAAGTTTCTATTTAGTCCCTTGGTGTCTCCATTCCACAATTTCAGCCCTCTAAAATCTCCAAACTTCAGCTCTAGCCGCAACAGATTTCATAAATTTGCAATTCAGCTCCTTAGAATCGAATGAACCATAAAACTACAAAAATAACTCAAAATCAGATCATGAAATTAACAAAATTGAATTAAAATGAATGATAAAATACCTTAATTTCTATAGCTAACAAGATTTATTGCAAATATGATCAAGAACAAATACCTGAGATTGAAAAGAATATACACAGCTTCAGATATAGTAAATGATATGAGAGAATAAAATTGGAGCAGAAATCAATTACCAAAAAGTCTAGAAATCAAAAGAAGAGGCGCTTAAAATTATAAGAGGAACACTATCAGAATCATACAAAAAACTACCAAGCTACCTCTACATGCTCAAAAGGATAATTCAGGAACAACAATCAACCTTGAAATAATAGTAAACAGATTCATGTTCCTCTTTGTATCTATGGAAGCATCTATACGAGGTTGGCAACAGTGCAAACCAATTGTAGTTGTTGATGCCACGTTCCTACAAATATGCTAAAACAGAACATTAATATCAGCATGCACATAGAATGCCTTAGGTAAAGTAAATTATTGAATACAAAAAAAAAAAAAAAAAAAAAAAAAAAAAAAAAAAAACAAAAACAAAAACAAAAACAAAAGCAGTTAATGTATGAAAAATTGTCTCTTATGCTTTTGGGGACAAATTTTTTGTCCCTAATAATCGTGCCGAAAAGCTCGGTTCCTGATTCCATAGGGAACGGAAAATATGATATTATCCTCATTTCTAGGGACAATTGTCATCCCTATTATGAGAGACGACAGTCGGCCCCATACAGAAAAGACAACTTTTGTCCTTACATTTGGAGACGATTATTTGTCCTCAAATAAAGGGACAATTGTTGTTCCTATGTAAATGGAGATAACTTTTGTCCTTACAATCGGGAACAATTATTTGTTCTCAAATAAAGGCACAATTATCGTCCCTATGCAAAAGAAGACGACTTTTGTCCCCATATTAGAGGACAATTATTTGTTCTCAAATTAAGGAACAATTGTCGTCACAATATATTCGTCCCTATCTTAGCAACACACAAATTTGGATTGAATGGAACTCATATATATATATATATATATATATATATATTGTAAAAATTAAGAACGAGTAGAGAGCAAAAGCAAATTTACTTCTGCAAAGAAGATTGTAAATGAGGAAATTTTTCTCAATAATGTTATTGATGTGTAAAGTAGCTTTATATACAGTGTCAACTGAGAAATAAAAGTAGCTACACAAAACGAATTTGGGTACTCAAATCTGATAGCTAGCAACTAACAACTTAGTAACAAAGTCATGCTAAAAGGCCCTTCTTCCTCCCGCGCATTCTCTTCAAGCTTGTAATGTGACACTGATGTACCATTGTTAATGCTGCTACTCCTTATAGTCTCAACATGCACAGTCAATGTCCCAAATATGGACTCAACCTTTATACAGACCAAAAAGTAAACGAAAGAAAAACGATACGAGGACAAAAAAGATGGATTATACTCTCACAAAGAGCTCACAGAATTAGTAAAAAACATAAATGCTAGTTTAAATTCCAATATGAAGCTTTTACTCAGCTTTTTTTTTTTTTTTTTTCTTGCCTCTGGTTTAACATTCAAGAGAACTCCATTATTAAACCTGTTTGATTAAATATTGTATGCTTCAAACTTCCATAGCATTTCATTCCATTTTATATCAATAGCTGGAAAATAAAATTAATAGGAGGAGAAGAACAAATGACCGTCTTAACAAATCCGGCAACTGCAATTAGCAGTGGCTATAGTATATATCATATTATTGAACAACTTGGCTCAGTACGTATATCAATATAATTAGCTATGAATTCCTAATACCAAGTATCATAGTTTCTAGTTTCCATTTTCAAGCATGTGATCTAATATTCATGTCATAAGATTTGATTAGTTACTTAAGAACAACATAGTTCTAAACAGGAAACCATTGTTGCATAATCAACAACTTGTACTTGGTTTATTTAAAATATCAAAAAAGACTCCACACAAAAACCTAAAATAATGAGTTACTACTAATATAAAAGTGAAATTGAACTAGCTACTCAAACCAAGCAATTGTCAAACTCAAGTTTGAACTACAAAGTAATTACCTTGAACAAGGAAAATCATTGATGGAAACCCAACTACAGTGATGCAGCAGGAACACTTCAAAAGGCAGAGGATTTTAACTGCACCTGAATTAAAGGGAATCTGAAACTAGAACAAATAATTGAAATCGAAAGGTACAGAACTTAACAAGTATCAATATATTCTATATTATGTAAGTACACACAATTTTTCAGAAAAGATACACCTTTGGAGTGAAGTGACTTAGCCAAATAGTCACCATTTAGGATCTCTACAGATACCTGAAAAAAAATGGTGTATTAGTTCAAATGTTACATGCTAAAAGAATCGGCAACAAAAGAAAATGAAATAAGTTTGAAGTCAACTCAAGGGTTCCAAAAGATTATCTTCCTATAAGTTTCAAAAGCCAAAATATCATAAGGTTTCAGAAACATTGTCATATAAACCAAAATATCATGTAAAGCCAGCAACATGGTTCTATAAACCTCCTGTATGGCTGCAAGATAATTTCCTAAGTTTAAAATCTATGCTTTTTGAAAGAATTAAATGCAGGACAAAAATGACATTCAGGTTCACATATTTGGGACTTTAACTGACTCCTCTTCTCTTACTATATCTCATACAAGAAGCTTGAAGACATCGGAAAATCTCTAGCTTATCAACCATACTCTCCACTACCATCCATACCCTTGGAAAAAAAGAAATTGTATGGAATTTCCCCTTTTGGAAAGGACTTCTAACAGGGCAAGGAAAATTAAATACCTTGGGACAAAAAAGGTATCATGATAAAACCACAAGACAGTAACTGATTGACTCAATCAATTAGCAATAACCCCAGTGCTGTTGCTATATACCTTTCACTAACCTAACAAAGTAATCATCAACGAATCATCCGTCCTAAACCATTGATTCCAGACCAAAAGTTAATCAAGAAAACAAAAATTACAGAGGAAAACCAGCTCCAAAGAACCTATTTCCTGAGTAGATCATCCTTTAGAACCAAATGCTTTGGCTTTTTCTGCCAAAAAAAGCAACTAACTTTTAACCTCTGCTATTTCATCATTTCCAACATAGACAATATCTATTTCAAAGCTTTGGTGAAGGAGCAAAACCAATTCTATTGTCAATTAACATAAAGGCTTTCACTTCAGTTAGATTATCAAAGTTCAACATGCATAGCAGCCATAATTAACAAAACATTACTAGTCCGTGCACTAAGGACCATTTAAGTTGAACCAATGTCTACTCATGATTTTTTTTAAAAGATAAAAGCTTTCACCAATAAGTGATAATAAGGGAATATAAGTTGCACCTATGCTGTAAACATGGATTAATGATTAACACAGTCATACAAGAATTATAGACCCCAAACTAAAACTAATCAAAGTGAATTATACATAAGCACTTACATGCTCTTTCAACAATGACCTCAGAGCTCTAATTGACTGTGAGATGTAAGCATTGCACAACTGTTTAGTTACTACTGAGCTACTACAACAGATGAACATCACCACAAAATGTGAAGTACACACTACAAAAGGCATGAAAACGGCAAGTTAGCAACTCAGCATGTAGTTCATAAAATGAAGAAAATAAATGTTGATTTGCTGAAGAGAAAGGTGTAAGAATAAAATCGCACAGATGAAAGCTCTTGCACTATTCACATGTTCCAGTTATTCTCACACATGATATACTTAATAACCAAATTAACAGTCAAACATATAGCAGTTGTATGAGGCATGCCGATATAGGTACTGCTCATAATTGACCTATGAATCCTGCAAAACGTAAGAAAATACATTAAGCTATAACAATACCAACCAGTAAGATCATACTCATTAATGAAATCACACAGGCTTCTAAATGTTGATTTCATGTGTAACAACCAAGGCTGAAAGAAAGGAAACATGTCAGCATTTAGAGCAAATTATGCATAAATGCAAAGAAATATAGAGCTCAAAAACAGAACCCATAATGCAACCTGAAAGACATCTTAATCAATGACATAACAACGTGGGAATCTTCAGTCAGTGCAACTCAGAATCACTGACACGGTCAATTTTCCTTTTTTAAACTAATATCTCATTACTACTCAGCATGACTTCCTAGATTTTAAGTGGTAGTCTACAGTTTTCAAGGCCAACACATTGGCTTAAAGTGGCAAATATTCATTTAATGAATGATTGTATACATGTAATTTAGTTTTACAGCTGCCATTACAAGTACATCAGCAGGAACACGAACAATGACTAATAATTTGTTTAATAGGTAAAATACGCCAACTGCTACAAGCCTACAACACTATCATAAGGCAGGAGATCTATTAATTACTTCATAAATCTAATCTTTTCTCAAAGTGCATATAGAAAAACACACTAATAAGGAATATGTTAGCATAGATATAGCAACATACTCACCAATTCACCGTGCAAGAGGATGACACCAGCATTTTTGTTTTTAAAGTAAAATCTAGAGGAGCCTTTTGGCCTGGTAAAAGGCATTCAGAGAGGGGTGTGGCTGAACGAAGTGTATGATCACCAAATTCACTGGAAGTTTCTGCAGCTAAACCAGAACTTGCAGGGATTTCTGTTTCCGCCCTTCAATTGCAGAGAAGAAAAAAAATAAATGAAAAAGTAAAAGCAAAGATGTAAATGATTTTCAGAAGGATGAAAACCTGGAAAACCAATCTTTTAGTAGCGTAACTAACGGAATGAAACCGAACCATCCCAACCTAACAATCAATTAAATTATACAATAAGAAACATTACCCCTCAACAATCTTCTCAAGCCGGGGATGCTTTGACTTAGGTTCGGGATATCCAGACCCGAGACGACTATTTCCTCCCTCCATTCCCACTCTTAATTGAATCTGGTAATGGAAAGGAAACCCTAAATCTCAGGCAAAATCCAGAGGGCGAGAATCATTACAATCCTTGAGAGGAGAAAAGATTTTATTGGAAGAGAACAGAAATCGGCAAATAACAGAGGGAAAGAGAGGGATATTGTAAAACCAGAAGAGAAGAGAAGGAGGAGAAAGAAATTGTCAAATAAAAAACAAAAAACATAACAGAGGGAAATCGTAAAACCAGAAGAGAAGGGGAGGAGGAGAAAGAAATTGTAAAATAAAAAATTAAAAAAAGGAAATTATAATTATCCTAGATTTTAATAATTCTCCAAAATTAATTAAAAGAGAAAAGAAATCGGGGTAAAGATTCACGGATAGAGTTATCCCCAATTCTCAAATCAATTATATATTTAATTTTTAAATATGGCCTCCAATTCTATTTTAACAAAGAATTGGGAACTATAAAAACAATTATCTCCAATATTGATTGTGATTCTACAATTAGGGATTATATATATATGTAAGTTGTCCCTAATTTTTTGTCCCATTAAGTCCCTTTTTTTTGTAGTGATAAGAACACATTTTTATTCTGTTTTGATTCTGATATATTTCTAATACATTCCTGATACAATACTTATACATTTCTGTTTCATTGTTATGTATCAAAAAAGTAGCAAAGTAAAAAGAATAAAAAAACTAACATAAAATTATGCTATGTATATGCAGAAAAGATACCAATCAACCATGATATTAAATTGTTATCATGATAAAACAAGGGTATGTATTTCACCTAAGTTTTAACTTTGCAATATGGAAGAGATCTAATTAGTCTTTTTTTTTTTTCTTCTCAATTTGTGCCATCTTAGTGCTATATATATTATTTTGATTTTTTACATTTTACAGACACTAACTAGAAAACTTAAAACATATGATTTTTTGTTGTCTTTTCACTTTTGTTTGTTTACTTTAACGGCAAATATGAAATAGCCTTCAAGTCAAACGGTCATAAAAGAGAAACTCTAATTGACTAAATTTTTAATATTTTATGAATTGATGATTTTTCAGCATTGTTTAGAAGAAAAAATAGTAGTGTTAAGCTTGTGTTACCTACTAGACATAGGGTACTTTATAAAACTTATTAAGTTGTATCTATTTAAAACCTCTTTATATTCCTGTTTTGGCTTCTTTTTCATAAATTTTAAAATCTGAGCTCCTTTACAATATTCTACTTAAATTTTTTTGAAATTATTTATTCTAATAGTTACGTAAAATTATAAATTATCTAAAAGTCTTGATAGCTATAATTTGTGTATATTCAATTTCGTATACCTATGCAATTTGCGGACATTGGTCTAGTAATAGAAAAAGAGGCAAAATATAATAGAAAAATTAGATACGTAGCACCCATGTGTGCAAATGTGTCAAAACACATGGATGATATATCAGTGCTATATGTCATTTTTTTTATTGGATGAAGCTATTGTGGCATCATGTTGGTATTTAAAATTTGGTGTTGACTTACACGTGACAATTCTGGCAATGATTTTCCACAATCAGGTAATAATAGATTTATTTGATAATGGAATTAAAGTTTAGTGACTTTCATTCATTTGCATCAACCGTCCATGACTACATTCAGTCTACTCCTTACCTAGGATAGCAAACTTGGATTAAGTTCATCAACTGTCCTAGCCGCAAAAGATGGTACTAGGCTGTGCACGTACCATCTCAGAGTGTCGCAGCTAATGTGCATGTTTCATCATACTGCCTGGGAATTGATGGGTGCCCATGTACAAGCAGTGGAGCCTGAACAGGAAAAAGACCAAAAGGAGAGAGGTTTCTAGAGAGAAACAGTCGTCCTTCAGTTGTTTATGTAGACTCGGAATTAAAAAGAGTAAGTTTGATTCATAAAAGAAAATTGTTAAGGAATGAGAAACCATAAAAAATTTATAGAATTTTCACACATATAATTCACATATATTCATCACTTTTCTAAGGAAACAACAGCTTGTTATATCAAGATTATACCTGAGATTGAAGAGAATATACACAACTTCAAATATGGTACATGATATGAGAGACAGGGTCACTTGCATTCGTAGTTCGCGGCTGTCGCTCGTCACCGTCATTCTCAGTCCTTCTTTGCTGTCATCTTCTTCGATTTTTCTCACTGTGATATCTCGGCGTCGAGCTCGAGTATCAAGTTTATCTTTGATGTTCTCCAATCTCTAGTTAAGCTTTTTCTCTCATTCCTTTTTATTTTCAGATCTGCTTTCGATCAATGTTTTGTTCTCACTGCTTTTTATTTGTTTCTCAAAGTTATATTCATATCGAAATCCAATTGCAATTAATGTTAATGGATTCTTGTTGTTATGCATTCTAAGCTAATCGTTCTGCACTACCGGTACTTGATCTCGCTCTCAACTATTACATTCGCCTAATTATTCCTTGTCGAACTTGTTAGGGCGTGAAATTGTGTATTGCCATCGATTCCTTCACGATTCTGTTTGAATTTCAAGGTACGTTCAAATTCTATTTTCCAATTGCTTCTTCTGATTCCTTGAATATGATTTGCCCTTTGTGTATAAATTTTTCATCCACTTGGGCACTTTACTTCCTTCGATACATAAACCTGGTAGCATCTGTAGCAAATTAAAATAATTAGGATTATATTTATTCTAAAATATGAATGCATGGGAAATTGACCGTTTGTTTGGGCGACTTTTTTTTTTGAAATAATGCCAAATTCATTAAAATAAGTCATTCCGAAGTACAGAATGAAGAAAGGGAGGAGGGTCATCAAACCATTCCCCAATTGTCGCTGAACAGGCCACCTGAGCTAACTTATGGGCTACCATGTTCGCAGACCTACGGGCAAACAAAACCCGTACACTACTATGCATACTAGCTAACGCAATACAATCATCAATAATGAATCCTAAAGAAGTAGGCATATGTGTCTTGGAATTAATATAGTTCACTATCCCTTGAGCATCCATTTCAATGATTAAAGGTGAGTAGTTGAAGTTTTTTAGCCACGAAAGCGCCTCTCTGCATGTCATTGCTTCGGCCTCCTCAGCAGACGAAGCACCATTCAGACGGAAATTTCTTGCCGCTATCATATGGCCAAGAGAATTGCGGACGATCAGTCCCCCGCCAACATCACCCGTACGTGGACTAAAGCTTGCATCGATGTTACACTTGAACGTACCGACCGGAGGACGCTGCCACCCATCCCCCGTCCCTTGCTCCACCGTCTGCCTCCGTATGCCACCATCTGTCGGTTGGCCCAATACACTTGACGAGGCAGCAGTATCAATTTGAGCCGCCCGCCACTCCTGGACTGAGGAAGCAGCAACAAATTGGATGCGGTGCAGGTCTACACGCTCATTCCGCCAAAGGACCCCATTGCGAGCTGTCCAAATACTCCATGACAACGCCATCAGCTGCACCCATCGGTCTGCTATCAATGACACACCTGGAATCCACTGCTGTAAGTCCATTCCGTCATTTAATTGTTGCAATTCCGGCCAAGCAGTCCACACAGGTTTAATAAGGGGGCATAAAAATAAGATATGTTCACTTGTCTCAGTCGAGGAACCACAAAAAATGCAAGCATCATCCACCCCAACCCCCCGCCGTTGAAGATTATATTTTGTAGGTAAGCATTTCCCAACACATCGCCACCAGAAATTTTTTATGCGCGGAGGGAGATGCAATGCCCACACCCTATTCCAATGATCCGAAAGGGAGGAGTTACGGGATCGGTATCTATCCATTAAGTGGTAGTAAGCACTTTTCACCGTATACTTACCGTTTGTCTCAAAGCTCCATCGAAAGCAATCTGGGCGTCGCCAGTATGGCAAAGGAATACGCCTTATAAGATCAGCATCCCGCTGCTGCATAATGGATTGAACCCGTCGCATATCCCAACTTTGCTGGCCCTGTATAAGTAAATCACTAACTGTCATGGACTCACCCCCTGGTAATAGAGGCGTTTGGACCTGAGGAAAATGTTCATCCGGCAACCACGCCACATGCCAAACCCGTGTACTCTTCCCATCTCCAATAACCGACCGCACTCCACTGCGAACCAAGGGTATAGCCGCGACAATACTCTTCCAAAGATAACTGTCATTGTTCTGAAATTTTCCTTGAAGAACATCGTAGTTTGGATAGTATTTCGCCTTCATCACTCTACTTACCAGCGCATTTGGATTAGTTAATAGGCGCCAAACAGTCCTGCCAAGAAGTGCTAAATTGTATTCCCGAAGCTTTCTGAAATTAAGACCGCCATCTTCCTTTGGTTGACAAAGCTTGGACCAGGCCATCCAATGCATTCCTCGCTGTTTAGAAACATTATTGTCCCACCAGAAACCATTCAACATTTTCTCCATCCGATCACAGATTCCTTTTGGCAATAAAAAGGTCCCCAACGCGTATACAGGCAATGCTTGCGCAACTGATTTAAGTAATACCTCCTTTCCGGCTTGCGATATACCTCGTTTACTCCAACCTTGAATACGGGCCGCTAGTTTCTCCACTAAGTAAGCAAACGTGACATCTGTACTACGACCAACCGAAGATGGCAAACCCAAATACATACCATGAGAGGAGACGCACTGCACCTGCAAAATATTGCAAATTCTTTCCCGGATGTCTTCTCTAGTATTCGTACTGAAAAGAATATTAGATTTACCAAAATTTATTACTTGCCCCGACGCTTGTGTATACAAATCAAAGCCTTGTTTTAGTCGTCTAGCCTCCTCTTCAGTTGCTCGGAAATAGAAGATACTATCATCTGCAAACAGTAAATGAGAAATAGCCGGAGCATTGGTAGCAATCACACACCCATGCATTAATCCCCTATCCACCCATGTATTCAATAACGAGGATAATCCTTCAGCACAAAATAAGAATAAATATGGAGATATTGGATCCCCCTGCCGTACCCCACAACTTGGAATAAAACGCTGGAATTGTGCCCCTTTATAGTCAATAGTATAGGAAACTGTGGAAACACATTTCATAACGAGTTGGACAAAACATCCTGGCAGCCCCAGTTTCAACATCATAGCCTCCACAAATGGCCATTCAACCCGATCATAGGCCTTTGAAAGGTCAATTTTTAAAGCTCCAACCCCCATTCTCCCTCGCTTCTTTCTCCGCAAAAAATGACTTAGCTCAAAAGCAATCATGACATTATCTGAGATTAAACGGTTAGGGATAAAAGCACTCTGATTATCAGATATTAAATATTGCATGTGAGGCTGTAATCTTGCAGAAAGACATTTAGAAATGGCCCGCATAATAACATTACACAAGGAAATAGGACGCAAATCTGTTACCCGCATAGGATTTTTGACTTTTGGGAGCAGTATGATGGTAGTTGCATTAAGTTCATCCGGGATAACCGACCCATTCAGGCATTGCAAGCACAATTTCGTTACATCCAAACCAATGATGTCCCAAAAGTTCTGAAAAAAGCCCGGGTTGAAGCCATCCGGACCCGGAGCTTTATCGGGGTGCATACTAAAGAAAGCATTCTTGACCTCATCCTCTGTAAAAGGTTGCATCAATTCGGTACACATAGCAGCAGTAGCTCGGTGGTTCACATACTGAAGAATTGGTTGCACACACCCGCCTTTAGACTGAAAAATTGATTGGTAGTAATTTTGCACATGCTGCTCCAAACCCGCCCCCCAAGATAGTGCTTCTCCTTGCTCGTTCAAGAGAACTTTAATGCTATTATTTTTATGTCTAAAAGTAGCACTCCGATGGAAAAATGTGGTGTTTACATCGCCACTAGAAAGCCATAGCTTTTTCGCCCTCTGCCGCCAGTATGTATTCTGCTGTTGAAGAAGCTGGTTGTATTCCGTCCTTACCGTCCGAATCTGGTCCTCATTATTCCCGTCGCCGCTCATATGTAATTGCTGCAAAGTCCGCCTGCACCGCTTCAGCTGCTGTTTAAAGAGATTCCGGTACTCCTGCCCCCATGTGTTCAACGCCTCCCTGCAAGCATTCAATTTCCGAAGGCCATTTTGAATCGGGTCTGGTAAACTATCCGTGCCATGCCATACTCGAAGAACCACATCACGGCAAGCTGAAATTTTCCTCCATGCATTTTCAAAGCGAAAAGGTGGACAATGCCGTGGGACCCATTCTGAAGACTGGGTAATTAAAATAGCATGGTCAGAATTGACAGAGGGGAGAACCAATGCTTGCATCTTATCAAACCGATCCATCCAATCTACACTTGCTAATACCCTATCCAATCGTTCCTTCATTATCACTCTTCCATGTTGCCATCTTTGCCATGTGAACCACGGACCACTAGTCTCCAAATGCAGCAATTGACATTGATCAATGGTGTCGCGAAATCCATGTAATAATTGAAGCGACTGAGGTTGTCCGCCCCATTTTTCCTCTATTGAAACCATGTCATTAAAATCTCCGACAACACACCAAGGTAACGTCGAAATCAACGCTAGATGACGCAAACAATCCCAAGAATCTCTCCGTCTACTACGCTCCGGGAAGCCGTAGAACCCCGTTAACCTCCAGTCACCCACAGTTTGGTGAACAATCACATCAATAAAGTTAATCGCGGAAGAGATTAAGTCCACCATTCCGTCTTCTTTCCATAATAGCGCCAATCCCCCTCCATGGTTAACATGTGGAACATAAATAAAATCATGGAAGTTTAATTTTCTACAAACAGCATCTACCTTATTTCTATTCACTTTGATCTCCATCAAGAAAACCAACATGGGTCGATAAGCAGAAATAACATCCTGCAATTCTTGAACTGTCGCTGTTCGACCCAGACCACGACAGTTCCAACTTAGGCAATTCATGGTTGTCGGCGGGCCCCCACTGGACCGGCCGATATATCACTGTGTGTATCCCCATCTGTCTCCATCACCTCCACTGTTAACATATCACTGTGTGCCCCAACCTCCATACGTTTCCTCTTAGATTCTAACAGAACCGTTGTTTGCTGTTCATGTACTACTTGCTGAGCCTGCATTTCTTGAACCTGTAGTAAATCAACAAAACCCCCCCTCTGCGAGTGCTCTTGCCGCGGCACTACCTGGATATTCGGACCCGGCTTGAGCCATGGAACCGCCGTCGTCTCCAAACGCCGTGGTACTGCCCGCATCTCCACTCCAAACATTTTCTCAATATCCGGATTTCCCAGTTGTCTAAATGCAGCACAGGTGTGTTCGCTATGCCCTAGTAAACCGCAATAGAAGCAAAACAACGGAAGTTTTTCGTATTTAAACTGAACCCAAAACCAATCATTTGCACTCCTACCTAGCCGCATCCGTCTTTTTAGCGGTTGCCGTACATCAATACGTACCCTAACTCGCAGATAGCCTCGATACTGCCCATTGAAGTTCTGTATATCTCCCATCACAAATGTCCCAACGTAATCCCCTATTATTTTTATAACCTTTTCAGTCCGAAACCCTATAGGCAGATTATGCACTTGCACCCAAAACTCTGCATAAAATAGTCCAACCGAAGACAATTCTTCCATTGTAGTGACACGTTCAAACACCAATAATCGGTTATCAAAGCTCCAGGGACTATTACGTATTACAGGATTAAGGTCAAAGATGTGGTTAAACTGGAAGAGATATTTAGCATCCTGTAACGGAGTAATCGAAACCCCATCAACAGGTTTCCATACCTTAGCCAACGTCACTCTCATTCCTTCCACATTCAATTCTTTATCAGTTAAAAACCGCCCAACAATGCTTAGGCTCAAATCATAAGGTGGTGTTTCTTCCTCCTCAAGCACGACCACCGGCTCACCTTCATCGTCCGCCAAGTGCAGCTGCGCGTACTCCCTTGCCATGGCGTCGGCGTCGATCGGAGCATCCATATTCGGCAATAATCCAAGATTGAACAATGATTAGATAAACCTTAATATTACAACATCAAGATTCGGCAAAACCCTAATATGGGGTAGGAAAAGAAACCCTAAGAAAAGGGTAGAGAGCGTACTGAAACTCTTTTGCTTAACGTTTGTTTGGGCGACTTTATGATGGCCCAAAACGACTTTAAGTATTTTTGTCTAAAACAACTTTTCACATTGGTTTGTTTAGGAAAATACTTATAAAATTTGGCGCTTTTTTTTTTTTTTTTTTTTTTTTTACGTGAAACGAAAAAATAGACAAAAACACTCTATAAATTTTTTCAAAATTTTCCAATTAAGTGATTTTTGGATTCTACTACTTTTCTCATCATTCAATTTTAGATTATTTTTTTTCGTTCCTGTTTTCTCTTCGAAATAAATAAATATATATATATATATATATATATTTGGTTTTTATATCAAATAACATATAAACAATATATAATCAATATATCAAGAGTGTATCAACAGAGTGTACGACAACAAATGCATATATAAAAATATATAAATATAAACAATGTATCATAAATCATAATAAAAAGAAACGTATATGAGGTCACAGTATTAAAAATGTAAAATCACAGTATCACAATGTATCATAGCAGTATCTAAGTTCATACATGAATTCATAACAAACAGTACAAAATGTATAATTATAGTATCACAAAATGTATCACAAATTTTAATTTATAATGTAAAGCCATCGTATCATATCAGCAAAGTTAATTAAATTCCTTATTTTTTTAATAATTCAAATCATATGGTTTTTTTTTTTTTAAATACAAGTAATTGAAAATATATGCATGTGAAAAATCGTCTAGTTAGTATTAAGTATTAAAAAAAAAAGGGGGTTTGAAGTGTACTTTTTTTTATACAATTGAAGCAAATGCTCTTTTTTATACAATTGGAGGAGGAGGTGATGAGTTTGGTGCTCGAAACGTACTTGAAATCCCTTTGCATTCATCATTGATAAATGGCAAAACAGATCCAAGCTAAAATACATATTAAATATTAATCTGTTTTATTTCTAACTGATTAGTTCAGAAAATAACCCACTTAATTCAAATAGTCTATCTAACTGATTGTGTAATGTGACATATTTTCTTTGTCATATAAGGGTCAATTTTATGGTGTCATGGTACAAAACGTTACAATTGCATGCCTATAGTATAGTCATGATCTTACATATTACTTCATTTATAGGAACTCGAATAATGGAACTAGAAATCGAATTTAGCGTTTCCTTTATATTAAGTCAACTCTTATAAACATTATAATGATACAAGTAACATGAAAGGAATACTTTTTTTTTAATACCATTTTATTACTAAAAAGAAAATAATTCCCATGTCTTGATATGATATTGATTAATGATTAATGGACTTGTAAAACAGACTAATAGAGTTTGTGATATGGGACAAAGCGAATTTCATTTGATGAGATTTTTGTTGAAAATGTGAGATACACAAAAGATTAATCGGTAACACTTAACACCCTATACTTTGATTTATTTGCACCACCCATCCTTAGACTCCAAACTTGCTATCTAATTTGCATATAATAGCACCATGCTTGCACAGCAAAAAATGCATGGACGAAAGTGAAAAACAAAAATTGAGGTACAAGAACATTGAGAGGTTTAATTTGGTCTTCTTCCTTAACTGGAACTGAAGTGCATCTACAAAATCAGGTAAAACCTACCAGTTGTAGCTCAATTAACAGGGCAGGCTGAATTTGTGGAAGGAGATTCAAATCTCACTAACTACATCCACAAGAAGGGGTGAGAAACCTTAACTGTGACTAAGCCCTGAACAAAATTATCTTAATGAAGTCTTTAACTGATCCATCTGACTATGAATTGTGATTTCATAATTTCATATGTTAATAAAAAAATGCAGCTTCTTCATTTTCGGCAACATTTTCTTGGACATTCAGTCTAGTCCTTACCTAGGATAGCAAACTTGGATTAAGTTCATCAACTTTCCTCGCCACGAAAGATGGTAGTAGGATGTGCACGTACCAATCTCAGAGTGTCGCAGCTAATGTGCATGTTTCATCATCCTGCCTGAGAATTGATGGGTGCCCACCTACAAGAAGTGGAGCCTGAACAGAAAAAAAACCAAAAGGAGAGAGGTTTCTAGAGAGAAACAGTCGTCCTTCGGTTGTTTATGTAGACTCAGAATTAAAAAGGGTAAGTTTGATCCATAAAACAAATTTGTTAAAGAATGAGAAACCATAAAAAATTTATAGAATTTTCACACATATAATTCACATATATTCATCACTTTTTTAAGGAAACAACAAGTTGTTATATCAAGATTATACCTGAGATTGAAGAGAATCTACACAGCTTCAAATATGGTACATGATATGAGAGACCAAATTGGAGCAGAAATCAATTACCAAAAAGCCTGGAAATCAAAAGAAGAGGCGCGTAAAATTATAAGAGGAACACCAGAAGAATCTTACAAAAACCTACTAAGCTACCTCTACATGCTCAAAAAGACAAATTCAGGAACAACAATCAACCTTGAAATAAGAGTAAACAGACTCATATACCTCTTTGTATCTATGGAAGAATCAATACGAGGTTGGCAACACTACAAACCAATTGTAGTCGTTGATGCCACATTTCTACAAACATGCTACAACGGAACATTAATATCAACATGCACACAGGATGCCTTACGCAAAGAAAATTATTCAATAAGAACATACTTCTGTTTTTTTTATTCTAATATATTTCTGATATATTCCTGATACAATTCTGATACAATTCTGATACATTTCTGTTTCATTGTATCATTTATGTATCAAAGTAAAAAGAATCAGAAAACTAACATAAAATTGTGTTATGTATATGCAAAGAAGATACAAATCAACCATGATAAAACAAGGGTATGTATTTCACCTAAGTTTTAACTTTGCAATATGGAAGAGTTCTAATTAGTCCTTTTTTTTTTTTTTTTTTTTTTTTCAATTGGTACCATCTTAGCTATATATATTATTTTGATTTTTAATTTGTAGTTACTTACATTTTACAGTCACTACTAGAAAACTCAAAACATATTCCGTAAACAAATTTCCACTGCACATAAACTGTAAGTCTGTTTATTTACGTTGCTTACGAAATCTGTACATTAGTTGTACTGTCGATTTAAATAGGAGAATGATTTCAATTTCTGTTTTGGCTTCTTTTTCATAAATTTAAAATGTGAGCTCCTTTATAGTATTGCACTTAATTTTTTTCAAATTATTTAATCTAATATTTACGTAAAATTATAAATTATCTAAAATTGATAGCTATAATTTGTGTATATTCAATTTCGTATACCTATGCAATTTGCGGACATTGGTCTAGTAATAGAAAAAGAGGAAAAATATAATAGAAAAATTTGATACATAGCACCCAAGTGTGCAAATGTGTCATACACATGGATGATATATGAGTGCTACATGTCATTTTTTTAATGGATGAAGCTATTGCGGCATCATGTTAGTATTTCAAATTTGTTGTTGACATACACGTGATAATTATGGCAACGATTTTCCACAAATCAGATAATAATAGATTTATTGATAATGGAATTAAAGTTTAGTGACTTCGTTGATATATATATATATATATATATATATATATATATATATATATATATATATATATATATATATATATATAAGGCATTTTAGGAAAATACTCTCGGTTTAAAGAATCCTTTTAAAAATACATAAAAAAAAATTCTCTCAAAAAATACCTCCAAAACTTTGACTAATTCTTAAAATATTCCTATTTGTCATTTTTTAAAATACTCCCTTCTAGTTAAAAAAAAAAAAAAAAGGAACACAACAAATCAAAAATCTCAAAAATACTTCATTTCCTTTACCCATGCGATCCTCTTATTCATTTTTCATCTTTTAGAATTTAAACGTTATTTTTTCATTTATCTTTCAAATCGTTCACTTTTTCGACATTCCGCTTTAGGAAGTTCTTTTCGTTTTCTTTTTATTTTCAAATTGATATCCATATGTACACATTTTTTTTTATTTTTTTTATCGTCAATAAAGTTTCAGAAAAGTATCCACATGAATAAAAAAAAAATGTATCAACAAACAAACATTGTTCTATGATTATGTTTTATTTAACCTTCATAACAATAAAAAAAATTAGTTTAGATGATTTCTCACTACGTCTAAAATAGAATTGAGATACATATGTATATATATTTTTTATTATTTTTTTGGACCATTAGGAAAGTATCAGAAAAAGTATCAACAAAGTACCTGAGCTGATAAAGAATTCAAAAACACATAAAAGAATTGCTATTTTGCGATACTTTGATTATTCACTATTTGAGGTATTAATTGAAACCAACTGAGGCAACGTGAATGATTAGATTGATTAAGGAGATATATATACATGTTACAACCTTAACCCTTTAGGGATTACAGAGTAATAATTACAAGATGTAAAATATACATAACAGTCCTCTATGATCAATGCATAGCACAGATACACAAAGTATCAAAAAAGTAATAGAAATGTATCAAGAATATATCAGAGCTAATACATGTATCAAATTAAGTAGAATGAATGTAACATCCCAAAATTTTATTTATATGTAAATTTTGATTTCTAATATTATATTTAATTTTACTATGATTAATTTATATATATATAAAGAATAAAGCCTCAAAATTATAAATTAGTTATTCTATTAATTATTTGAGGGAATTATATTAAAAATGAAACAATAATAATAATAATAATACAAGAAAAGTTTAGGGGTGAAAATTTATATACACTGGATATAATCGAAAGGAATCAAAAGTTATGTGGAGGAATTTATAAATTTAAAATATATTATATTGAGGGTGTGAAAAAGTAATTTTAAAAGAAAGATATTTTTATAATATATATATGTTGGACATAGAATTCTCCAGAGACGGAGAATAAGATGGAAATAAGGAAAAAATAAAGAGAAAAAAAATGGAAAATCTAACTTCTGACGGTTAGATTTTGATGAAATTTTAGGTACATGTTCAGAGCTAAGTGAATTTTATTATATACGGCTAAGATTTTATTTTAAGGTCTATATGATAGTGTATTTGGAAATGTAATTTTAGAGTATTTTTGTAAATTAATTTTAAATATGAAGTGATATGAGAATAAAATTAGTATTTTGGACTCCTAGTAGTGCTGTGAATCTAGTGTTATTTTCCGTTCAAATTATGGGTATTTTCCGGTGACCGGAATATTTTCCGGCGAGTTTCTATTAGTTTAATATTTTTATATTGATCTATGAATTATTTTGAACAATGTTAATTCTTGGAGTTTTTGACGATTTTGAGTAGATTATTTTATATGAATTATTGAAATATTTGGAATGAAATTAATTATATTATTTATTGGAAAATTAGTTTAAATGATATTTATATGCAAAGAAAATATGAAAATTTCTAGAAATGCATTTGGGGGAATATATAATATTTAGGGTGATTCTTGAAAATTTCTCCTTAAAGCAGTGATCTAAACGTGTCATGATGGATAGATGGATATATTTGAAGAGTAATAGAGTGTATTTACCTGATTGAAATCCATTGTAGAGATAATTAGGGGAAGAAATGGGGCTCTTGCTGATCGATGGTGAGTTAGTGGATCATCAGAGGTATAGAATTTTCATTTTGCATCCATAGCTTAATGTTGGCTTACTGGTTTTCTTACCATTGAAGAGAAAAAGATACCAGTCAGTGGAAATTACTTAGTCCATAACAACCAATCATGCCCCATTTTCCTTTGGGCTTTGCTTAGAATAATCATTGGGCCACAAAACCCAGGTTGTGGGCAACATACTTTATTTTTTTTCTTTTTTTCATTTTCTTCTCCTGATTCTTGAAAATTCATTAAAATGTTTGTATTATATAAATTAAAGATCTTTCTTACAAGGAACAAGTTATATAGGAATCATAATTTAGTTATTTTAAGATTAGGAGAACTACATGGCTTTGATTCCAAAATCGGAATTTGGGGTACGTAGAAAGCTTGATAATAAATAATTATCAAGTCCAAGCCAAATAAAGTATATTAAATTAGATAATTTATATTTAATTTTACTGATGCATTAGTATAAGATTATTCCATATTAGGATTTGAAGATTTATGACAATGAGGAATTTATTTGAATATTAAGGTTATTGCTGGGTGGTTCGAGAGATATTAGGAGGAATAGAAAGGTTAAAATATTTTGGAGTTGGGTGTCACAATGAATGCATAAAACATTGTACACATAAAATATCATAAAAAAATATCACAAAATATATCGTAAAATGTATTGGAACTGATACATGTATCAAAAATAACATGTAACAGGTTATTTTTTTATACTTTCCTAACGATTCAAAAAAAATTTTTTGAAAAAATGTACACCTATGAATATTGTTTCGAAGAGATAAAAAAAAAGGATAAAAAATTCTAAAGTGGCATGTCGAAAAAAATTAACAGATTAAGAGATAAGTGACAAAAATTAAAGTTAAAATACAAAAAAAAAAAAAAAAAAAAAAAAAGAAAAGAAAAGAAAAGAGGAAAGTAGAATAATAAGGTATAGACAATACCATAGAAAATGGAGTAAAAAAGAATTGTAAAATGTGCATTTGAGGAATAAAACTTAAAAAGAGAGTATAAAAGAATGTATGGGAGAAATGAATTTTAATAAGAGAGTATTATTTATAATTTCTCTAAAATTTAAGTAACCTTAGGCACATGATCCACAAAGCTTAAAGCTAGGGATGTAAACGGGGCGGGACGGGGCAGAGATTGGCAATCCCATCCCCATTCCCCGGCTAGGTGGGGATCCCTGTCCCCGTTGCCGTTGAGTACAAGAGGATGATCTTCATCCCCATCCCCGACCCCGTCGGTGAACGGGTTCCCCGTGGGGATCCCCGTCCCCGTTAAGATTTTTTTTTTTGAAATTTTAAATAAAATTCAATTTGGTACAAAAATAAGTTAAAAAACATATTACAGTTTAGAGACCATTAAATAAATCACTTAATTTTTCTTATAAGAAAGTAATATTTAATTAAAATATTACAATTACTATATTATTATTTCAAAATAGAGTATAGGAGTCCAATATACAAAAATTAAATTAGAGGTTTCTAAATTGATAAATTCTATCAAATGCAAATACTCAATTTTAAGTTTTGCACCTAGGCAGAAATTCTACAAATAAGCACAAAATTGCATATATTTAGTATCAGCAGCAATAATTAAGCACACATGATTGATTTTTAGAAACTTTAGAAGTGAAAGAGGGATATAAAGCAATCCATAGTTTTAGTTTTATTATTATAAAATTTAATTATTTATGTATATATATATATATAAATAAATAATAAAATAAATAAATAAATGGGAATTTAATGGAAATTTTCTTCGGAGATTAAACTGGAATGGGAATAGATCTGTGGAGCAGGGGAGGTAAATCTCATCCCCGTCCCCCTTTAATAAACCAACGGAGTGTAAAGTATGTTGTTTACGAAAATTAGTAACACATGTTTTTATTTTTCTAAAAAAAAGATCATTTTATTTTATCTAAATCAGATATGGTATAATTCATATGTGGAGCCCATAAAAGACACGTAGCACGGTGATGGGACCCATATGATCCGGTAAAGTGAAATGGTCTGATCTGATGGAGGATAAATCTGCCAAACTTTTTGGGATGATAAGATTAAACTGCAGATTAGTTAAAGTTAAAGGCCCCCACTTTGATCCTTTGCTTCCTTCTTCTCTTTTCTGTCAATAGTCAAACCCACGCCTCCCTCTTTTTTCTTTTTTTTTTTTTTTTTTTCCTTTTCTCTTGGCCTTTAATAATAATAATAATAAAATAATGAATCATTTTAAATTGGAAAAATTTTTAAAGTGTTGAGTAGCCGGCCAACCATTCTTGAATTTAGGTTTGCCAAAAAAAATCTTGAATTTAAAGAAGTCTAAAGTTAAATGAAAAAACAGAGTGCCATAATTAAGCAAGAATATGCAAGTGGCCATACGAGTTTTCAGACATATATTCATCACTTTTCTAAGGAAACAACAAGTTGTTATATCAAGATTATAATACAATGCTTACATTATTAGTTTGAGGAGAATTTACAACAGCCTTACTCCTCGTAATGATGAAGCCGTTTCTTGAATTGGTATTCCACCATCTCTATCAGCTCTGTAGAAATATTTTGATTAGTCATACAAAAGGCTCATATGCGGTATTTTGAATTAGAAAGGAAAACCGAAAGAAAAAGGAGATAAATGAGGACTTACAAATGTAATTAACCGATCGATTTCCCATAATCCTAACTAACAATTTTTAATTTCTTGAAAAAATATATACATGTGGATATTGTTTCGAAGAGATAAAAAAATGTAATAAAAACATTTTAAAGTGGTATGTCGAAAAAAGACCAAAAAGAGAGAGGTTTCTAGAGAGAAACAGTCGTCCTTTAGTTATTTATGTAGACTCAGAATTAAGAAGGACAAGTTTGATTCGTAAAAGAAAACTGTTAAAGAATGAGAAACCATACAAAATTTATAGAATTTTCACACATATAATTCACATATATTCATCACTTTTCTACGGATTTACGACAGCCCTACTCCTGGTAATGATGAAGCCGTTTCTTGAATTGGTCTTCCACCATCTCTATCAGCTCTGCAGAAATATTTTGATTAGTCACAAAAAAAGGCTCAGATGCGGTATTTTGAATTAGAAAGGAAAACTGAAAGAAAAAGGAGATAAATGAGGACTTACAAACGTAATTAACTGATCGATTTCCCATAATCCAAACTACCAATTTTTAAATCAACTACATTCTATTTCTCATGGTCTCAAAATCTCGATCGTTATTTGGATCTGCCTCATCCTCTTGATGTTTGCTCTTGCTGTAATTTTTGTTGTGAAATATGGGATGAGCACCACACTCCATTATAAACTCATCATGATCAAATGAGACACCTTTTATATGTGTATGGTGAACGATTGCATTCCAAAGGAACACATGACATGCTGTATTTGATAAGTACAGTACCCCATCCTCTCCCATCGTAAAACGATATTCTGATGATCCATTTTCGTGTATTAAAACAGCCCTTGTAGTGGAACTAATTGGGTATCGACTAACGATACAAAAAATGAAATTAATGGGAGGTACAAGAGTTTCCATCTCCATATGAAAAAAACTATGAACGTCACGATGCTTCATCCACTTGGGCACTTCACTTCCTTCAATACATAATCTTGGTTGCATCTGTAGCAAATTAAAATAATTAGGATTATATTTATTCTAAAATATGAATGCAGGGGAAATTAACTGTTTGTTTGGTTTGGGGTTATTACAGTAAAGTAAGGTAGGTATAAAACTATATCCATGTTTTTTTGGAGATGTAAATGAGGGGTAGAATAGTTCATGGTAAATCCATGGACTAAATGGTGTAGTTTAACACCCTAAATTCGGGTGTTTTCAAAATGAAATATAATTTTCATATAACTTTATATTATTAAATGATGAATTTACATCACCTTGAAACCAAACAATATGCTATTTGATAGACCATTATTATATCACTCCTTATTTACCATACTTTTCTATACTTTATTAACCCTTAAACCAAACAAAGGGTAAGAAATACCTTAGCTGGCTGATTCTCCGCTGCCCATAGATATTGCTCCATAATTGATGATGCCACCTGCTTTAATTTGTGGCAATCACGTAAGTTTACAATGGTCTTCGGAAACACGAACGGAGTTGGCAATATTTCCAGAGATGTGCATTCACTTGCATTTAAAAATTCAAGATTCGACGGAAGACCTGTCAAAGATTCAAGGTATCCACAACAGTGTAAATTAAGCTTCACCAGTTTCTTCAAATTTCTTATGGACAATGGCAATTCTTCTAAACCACTTTTAGATGCATCAAGCTCCTCTAAAGATTCTAAATTCCCAAAATCCTCTGGCAGTTTCTTGAGGTTTGAACATCCATTCAAATTAACTCTCTTAAGAGATACTAAATTGCAAATTCTACTTGGCAGATCTATTAGACCACTATCAGATGCATCAAGCTCCTCTAAAGATTCTAAATTCCCAAAATCCTCTGGCAGTTTCTTGAGGTTCCAACATCGAGTCAAATTAACTCTCTTAAGAGACACTAAATTGCCAATGCTACTTGGCAGATCTCTTAGAACACTCTCAGATGCATCAAGCTCCTGTAAAGATTCTATATTCCCAAAACCCTCTGGCAGTTTCTTGAGGTTACGACATCCAACCAAATTAACTCTCTTAACAGATATTAAATTGCAAATGCTACTTGGCAGATCTCTTAGACCACTATAAGATGCATCAAGCTCCTCTAAAGATTCTAAATTCCCAAAATCGTCTGGCAGTTTCTTGAGGTTCGAACATCCATTCAAATTAACTCTCTTAAGAGATACTAAATTGCAAATGCTACTTGGCAGATCTCTTAGACCACTATGAGATGCATCAAGCTCCTCTAAAGATTCTAAATTCCCAAAATCCTCTGGCAATTTCTTGAGGTTCCAACATCCAGTCAAATTAACTCTCTTAAGAGATACAAAATTGCAAATGCTACTTGGCAGACTCTCCAGGTCATCACATGATGCCAACGACAGGCCTTTTAAACGAGTGAGATGCCCGATTGTTGAGGGCAATTGCCTTAATCCACTCCTTTCTAAGTTCAATTTTACAATGCTACGTGGAATTTCTGGAAGATGTGAAAGACTTGTGCATCCTCCTACATCTAATTCAGTAAGCTTTTTCAGATTTTCTAAAGACGATCCAATTTCAACCAAATTTCGACACTCCCCCAAGAGTATAACTACAAGATTAGGAGCCATAGCCAAATCTGAAACTCTGATTAGATGACCGTTCAAAGAAAGATCCAAGAATTTTAAATTTTTAAGAGGCTGTAATGAAAAGAAAATAATAATTAATTAGATACGACACTTGAAAAATTAAATACATTAAAACAAAATTTTAATTTAGAAAATAAAAAAGCATATCAAACTGTACCTTATTCCAAACAAGTTCTTTAAGCTGGGATCCGAACAGGTGAAGCTCAACAATTTTCTCTGGATTGTAACTGGATGGCCAATAATGCAATGGGTACCAAATCCATTCGAGATACATAAGACTGTCAGGAAGATATTCAATGCCCATGGGACAGCGTAGACGGCCATCTAATAGGAGGAATCTGAGTTTGCACATTGGAATGAAAGCTTTAGGGTTGATATTTATCACATCATGATCCCAATATGGTAGTGATATGGCTTCCACATCTTTAGTCCCCTAAGTAAAAGGGAAAAAAAACACAGTTGGATTCGAAACAATACATTCAAATACCTCTAAACAAAAACCAAAAAGTAGCAGCTTACCCTGTTATTAGTCAATACATCTCTGATGTCCTCAAATTTCCATAACCTGCTTTGTTGTTGCTGGTTTTCTTTTTCCTGCTCAACAATCTCTTTCCCCATCTGCTCAAGCAAGTCATGCATTGTAATTACTTCTTTTCCTTCTTTCAGGAGAGATAAATCATGCATTGTAATTACTTCTTTTTGGAGAAACATATCATGCATTGTATATATCTCTTCTTTAAGGAGAGATTTTTCAATTAGTCGATCTATTCCAATGCTAGCATGGAAACCAGAGGCATCTAGCATCCGTTCCACATCAACCCTCCATTTACCTTTAAAGAAGCATGCTATATCAAGAAAAATATTCTTTTCATCCCGATCAAGTCCATCAAAGCTTATTCTCAGAATTTTTTGAATTTCTAAAGGACTAATAGTATTAAATTTTTTCAATGCTTCTTCCCAATATGTTGTTGTTTTGTGTCTAAGTTCAGAGCCTAAAACAACAAGAGCTAGTGGAACACCATGGCAATGCTTTACTACTTTTTCTGATAACTTTGTATAATCTTGTTGGGCATCACTTGGGCCAAAGGCATGCCAACTAAAGAGTTGGACAGCTTCAATTTCCTTTAATTGTTTGGCTTCATATATATCACTTTTCATTTTCACAGCTTTTAACACTTGTGAATCTCTACTTGTTACAATGATTCTACTCCCTGGAGAAAATGAATCCGGAGAATACAAACCGCTAGTTTCTAGAAGAGATTTTAATTGCATACAAGTATCCACATCATCTAAAACAATAAGGACTTTTATACGTTTGAGTCTTCTCCGAATAGAGTCATGAATTGGATGAGATGAAACTACCCTTACATCTTTGTCCCCTAATAGCTCACGAACAAATTTCTCTTGTAATTTGTTCAGTCCACCCGTTGTGCTCAATGTCTCCCTTACATTTGATAGAAAGCAATGACCATCAAATTTCTTCTCAACTCTTTCGAATACTTTACTAGCAATGGTTGTTTTGCCAATGCCTCCCATTCCCCAAATTCCAACCATTCTCACATCATCTATCGAATCAATGCATAATAACAACTCAACATCGTTTATACTTGAATCAATTCCAAATAAAGTATCGTTATGTGAAATGTTTGGACAATTCTTACTTAATATCTTTGAAACTTCAAGCACAATGGCGTCAATTAATATGGCATCATTTCTGATCACAAATAAAAAATAAATAAATGACAACTTATAATAAAAACACAAAAATATATAAGTTCTTTGAAATAAATATTAAAGTACGCATTAATACATTTTTCAGAATGTAATAACCAATGTATATGATTGCAATCATGAAAATGAGAAAAACAAGATAAAAGAAAATTTCCTATTTTTATCAAAAGTAATTAGTTGTGGGCTCGAGTTAATTCTAAGTTCCATTAGACAATGGATATTATACAAAACTATACACATTTATACGTTATTTTTTATTTTTCACCCCTAATATTTTAGTTTTAATTTCTAACTTTTCAATATTACACTTTTGTGCATCTTTTCTTTTTCTTTTTACTTAATGCATATTATATTATTTTTGTCTCAATCCTCTCTTCATGTGTGTACTCTACCTCCTCATGGGCCCCGTTACTTTTCTCTCTCTTTTTTTATAATTTTAATATAATTTTGCATTTATCTTTTAACCTATTTCGTCATATCACTTTACAAAGTTTTTTTCGTTTTTTCTTTTCTTTTCGAAATAAAATCCATATTTACATATTTTTTTCCAGTTTTTTTTAATAGTATAAATATGGTATCTTATGATACTTTTTTTATTGTTTATACTTTATATTATGTTTAAACCTTCCTAATACCATATTTATTCCTTCATAAGACTGTTTTTGTTTTTTGTAGCATATTTATACTTTTTCCATATGTATATAATTTTTTCCTTTGTTTTTTTAATGGTATTTTATGATTTTTTTAATGGTATTTTATGATACTGTTTTGTTATTTATATTTTATATCAGTGTTATATCTTCACAATACTATTTTTATACATTCATGAAATCATCATGATACCTTATGATACTTTCATAAAGGTATTGAAGTGGTATTATAAAAGTATAAATATGGCATAAAAAATAAAAACAGTCTCATCAAGATATAAACAAAAAAATAGCCTCATAATGGTATAAAAATAGTATCAAAAATTCTGATACTGTTTTGATACCCAACAAAAACAGTATAAAAAATGTATCTAAGTGGTATAAAGGAATAAACATGATTAAACAAAGTTTCATCAAGGTATAAACATGATATAAACAACAAAACCAATCTCATCAAAGTATAAATATTGTATTTGAAAGGTATAAACATAGTATAAATAACAAAAAAAAAAAAAAAAAAAAAATTTATAAAAGTATAAATATAGTATTAGGAAGGTTTAAATATGGTATAAAGTATAAACAACAAAAACTAGGATCATTAAATTATCATAAGATAGTATATTTATACTATTAAAAAAAGTGAGAAAAATATATAAATATGAATTTAATTTCAAAGAAAAGAAAATACGAAAAAAACTTTGTAAAGCGGCATGATCAATAAATGAACGGATTGAGAGATAAATGTGAAATTATATTAAAATTATAAAAAAGGGAGAAAAGTAATAAATCCCAAGGGGGTGAGGACACGCGTGGAGAAAAGTAATTGTTCAATTAATCTTAGTTATTATTAACTTAAAAGGGGTATAACTAATTGAATTATATATATATATATATATATATAGTAATTGTGCAATTAATTTTAGTTAGTATTAACTTAAAAGGGGTATAACTAATTGAATTATATATATTTTTGATAATGAGGGCGAAATTAAAAGGAGTTATATGAGAGGGGAAAAAGAAAGACATACGAAAAAGTGTTGGAATCAAAGCCAGATAAGTCGCCAATTTCTGCTCCTCAATTGCATAATTCCCTTTGAGATCTTGCACATCTGATGGATCTACTTCATAAAATACTGGTACAACTACATGTTCCTTTTTCTTCATGGATTCATGTATCTTCTCCAGTTCTTCCAAACACCATTCCGATTTTGGATAGTTTTGTGAGAATATGACGATTGACAGATCTGATTCTTCGATTATTCGGAAGAGGTTTTGAGTGATGTCTGTGCCTCTGTCAAGATCACTATCTATGAAAGCATGAATTTGTTTAGCTGTGAGAGCATGGGAGAGATGGCTGACGATTCCACGACGGGCATCAGGTCCTCTGAAACTAATGAATACTTCATACTTGTCTCTTTCATGATTTCCGCACAAAGAAGAAGAAGCAGCCATTGAAATTTAATGATACCCAAAAGGAAAGATCTAAACTGAAATATGCAGACACAGATCGATTATGAAAGAAAGAAGCAAGATACATACATACATATATATATATATATATATATATGTAGGAAATGATGGGAAATTTCCACAGAAACTTGTTGTGAGGAGATAGGAAATGAGAGTTAAATTACCATAGAATTGACCAAGACTTGAGTGAGTGGAAAAAGATACCAACACACGGGAATTAGTATTACCATGAAATGAGAAGGCAAAGCACCGAAAGGTAAAAGTCAGAATAAAAGACGAAAAGAAGAGATCAAAAAAATAAAATAACCGGCCAATTAAAATAGTTTTGAAAAATAAAATTTTGAAACATATATTTATATCAATACTTGAATTTAAAATAATTTTACTTTCTTTTTTTTTTTTTTTGTTATCTTTTCTAATTTGGTAAATAGTTTCACTACAAATTACACTTTTGTATATAAAAAAAAAAAATGAAAAAAAAAAAAAACAACTTCATTGTGAAAGAGGGAGAGCCTTGAGTACAAATCTTTTATTATTTTTTTTTCCCGTGTTCTACGGGAAGTAGTTAGGGGTGCACACGGTCAGTTAACTGGTCCATGGGGATTTTTACAAACGGTTAACCGTTTGAACAATTTTTTTAATTTACTAATCATACACTGTCCATTAAATTTGGTTAACCATTAGTCGGTTAACAATTAATTTCAGTCGGTTAATTATTTCTTTACGGTTAACCATTTACGAAATAGGCATTATGATTTTGCTAAATTTATGATATTTAAAACCTCAAATAAATAAACCATAAATCTCAAATGTCAAATAAAAATATAAAAATTACAAACCATAGTTTTAATTATTAATTAAAATAACATTTTAACCATAAATTCCAATAATTAAAAAAACATTAATAAAAAAAGTTCCCAAACATAGAAATTATTATACAAGATCAAACATTAATTAATGAAATGTTTTTCGCTATTCGTTTCTCAGTGAGTGTGATATTGAGAATTGAGAAAAGATATGATTGGAATGGAGTGACCAAGACTACTTGGTGTTGTATAGTAAGAAAATAAAATAATATCAAAGGCCCAAATGTTTCACTTATTATTCATATATATATATATATATATAATTACATAATTTTTTAAGAAAAATATTTGTAAAAAGTCGTTTAACCGCGAGTCCACATGAACTTTCGGTATAAAAACCTAAACCTAAACCGTAACCATTAATTTCTAAAAATAAAAACCGTACACTAGTCCGTCGGTTTTGGTTAACCTTATTTTTAACTCTGTTTCGGTTTGGTTTCATGGTTTTTCAGTTTTTTTGTGCACCCTTAGAAGTAGTTACATTATAGCCAAAATTAAGTCAACAATGTGTAGTCTTAACATACAATATAATGATATAATTTAATTTATGTCTTGGTTTTTTTCTATTATTTGATTTGTTATTTTTTTACTATTTATTGTAACTTGTAAGCTTGTAAAAATTTTTATGTACACTTGGTTTTGTTATTTTTCAGGTTCAACTTTGATAAATTAATTGGATTTTCAATTCAAAGTTGAAGATTTAGAATGAATGCTTTGTCACTTTGGTTATTTAAATATTGTAATTTCAAGTTTGGTTATAATTAAAATATCAGATTGTAATCTCGAACTTTTTAGTGTTGTTCTTGTATACTTTATGTTAGATTGAATGAATAATCATCGATACTTTATATTACAATTTCCAATTTCAAGTGTCTTAATTCGGTTTTTTCTTAAACCGAACTGAACTCTATTAGGTTCGATTAAATAGTTTCATTATTAGGTTCGGTTCGATTCGGTTCTTGGACAGAACCGACTTTTGTTCTCTCGTAGATTGGACTTAAGTTATAAAGTGGCAATTGAAGACACATTAAAAAAAGAAGAAGTAAATAAAGGCAAAATGTAAAAGAAATAAATGGCGAGTGTTATTAAAACCAGAACGGACCAATCGGTCTGACTAGTTTAACCTAAAACTGGCCAACCTTGTGGTCCGTTTAACCCAGCAAAACCGGGAGAACTGGGATTGTGGCCAGTTCGACCGGTCTCAACCAGAAAAATCCGATCGAACCATCGAACCGGCCACCCAGTTCTCAGTATTCGCTTTGTTTTATGTTATTACTTACTATATTGAAGTATATTGTGAATTTTTTTTTAATATTTAGTATATTTGTTATTTTATGTACTAATATATATATATATACATATATGATGCAGAATAATTATTTGAAAAAATAAAAAAATCCAATTTGACCAGTATTAAATCGGTTGCCTCTCTATTTTAGTGGCCGGTATGATTATAATAACACTAGATGAAGAGAGAATTTTCAATGAAATGGTAAACCAAACGATAGACATTAAAAACATACATACAAAGTTGACCAAGAGAAGACTTGGAAAGAATTTTTTTTTTTTTAATAATGGTAAAACTCATTTATTAATATAGATTTATTGGTAATAAAACCAAATAAATTTAACAAATTTTATTATAAATATTGAAATAAAACATAGCAACAAATATAATATTATATTAGTGAGGGAAAATAAGCCCATGTGTACCACACAAAAAATAAATAAAACAAAAATAATAAAAAGTTTTGACTTATTGATGCCCATAAGGGCTATGCAACCTCAATTATTTCGAAGCTGTGAAATTATTCTTTGGTCCTTGATTTTTTCTATAAATAGATGTTAGTTTTGGTTATTCCATACAACTCAGATTCAATAATACAAAGTTTCTATTTTCACATTCTCTCTATCTCAGTTTTATTATTATTATAATATCATTATTATTATAAGCTTTATATATTGAAGTCATTTTATAACACGTTATCAGCACGAGTTTGGTCGTTCTATTAATTTAAGTATGGGTTCGTACATTTGATAATATCGACCTGGATTTGTCCATCCAAAGTAAGTTGTAATCTTTAATTTTTATTTTCTTTTAATCAAGTATATGGATTCTCTCTAGTTTTAATTGCCGACAAGATATATGAAGAAAAATATATATATCATGGATAGTGTCACCACACATACTATACTTAATGATATAAAATATTTTTCTACTTAAAGAATGAGTGAAGCAGTTGTTACTATAATATCTCGTAAAGCAAAAAAAAAAAAAAAAGGAAGCTGCAGAAGAGCCAGTATAATTTTGACAAGGAGAATAAAATTTATTATAAATAAGGCATTATTTTCCTCAAAATCTCATGGAAATTTATTAAGTTTCGAAGATATTCGTAGAAATGGATATCATATTGAGCTATAAATGAAAATAATGAAGAATGTATTTATGTTACAAAAATAAATCCAGAGAAGAAATATATAATTGAGAAATTTCATACTCTTCATCTGGTTTGTATTATACATTTGTACATGTGATTGAAACAAATTTCGCCCTAAACTAGAAGTTAACATATTCAATTATTTATAAAATTTGACATGATCGACTAAGTCATCCTAGATCAATAATAATGAGAAAAATTATAGAAAATGCACATTGGCATCCATTGAAGAACCAGAAGTTTCTTTAAGATAGTAAATTCTTTTGTGCTACTTGTTCAAAAGAAAAATTAATTATAAAGTCATCAAAGGCTAAGATTGAAATTAGTAATCGAATAAACAATAATAAATTTCTTAATGATTTATTACATTTTGGTTGAACTGCATTACAAAAAAATTATTTTTCCACAATAGATAATAACTTCTACAACATGAAACTATTTTAATGATTTATTACATTTTGGTTGAACTGCATTACCAACTGCAACTTTCAAGAAGGTAGTTTATGATATTAGAATGTGTTGTCTTAAAGATCTTTAGCAATGTTGCGAACAGGGAGAGTATACACTGTACTCTTTTTCCCTTAACCAAAGGTTTTTGTCCCATTGGGTTTTTCTTTGGTAAGGTTTTTAATGAATTAGTGTTCTATTCGCAATGATTGGCGTCAACGAGGGAGTGTTGAGTTATTGATTCCCAAAAGGGGTGCGCAACCTCAATTATTTTGAGGTTGTGAAATTACTCTTTAGCCCTTGACTTTTTCATATAAACAGATGTTAGTTTTGATTATACCATACAACTCAGATTCAAAAATAGAAAGTTTGTATTCTCATATTCTCTCTCTATCTCGGTTCTATTGTTATTATAATCTTCTTATTGTTGTTGTTGTTGTTATTATTATTATTATTATTATTATTATTATAAGTTTTATATATTAAAACCATTTTGTAAAAAAAAAAAATATTAAAACCATGCATTCTAAATTTGGCAAGAACAAGGGAAATGGGCCACTCATAATAATATGAGTAGGAATTTTTTTTTTTTTACTTTTTAATCACGTACTAAAAAATAATTTTAATGCCTTGCACCGAGACTTACTAAAGTCTTTGACAATGTCATAAAAATTTCATTGAACAAAAATTTTGTGTAAATAAAACTAATTGTTATAAAATAGCTTAATATAAAGCTTATAATAATGAGGAGGTTATAACAGTAATATAACTAAGATAGAGAGAGAATATGAGAATAAAAACTTTCTATTATTGAATCTGAGTTGTGTGAAATAAGAAAAACTAACATCTATTTATAGGAAAATTTCTGAGGCATTTGAGTAATTTCGTAGCTTCAAATAATTGAGGCCACGCAGCCTCCTTTGACATCAATATTCAACACTTCTCCTTTGATGTCAGTCATTGCAAATAGGGCACTACCTTGTTAAAAACCTTACCAAGGAAAAACCCAGTGGGACAAAAACCTTTGGTTAAGGGAAAAAGAATGCAGTGTTTACTCCCCCTATTCGCACTGTTACTGAAGATCTTTAAGACGATGCATTATAATACCGTAAACCATCTTGTTAAAGGTTGCAGTTGGTAATGCTTTGGTGAACAAATCTGCGAGATTGTTGCATGAACGAATTTGCTGAATATTGATTTCACCATTCTTTTACAGATTGTGAGTAAAGAAAATTTTTGGTGAAATATGTTTTATTCTATCTTCTTTAATGTAACCTTCCTTCAATTGAGCAATACAAATGGCATTATCTTCATATATTATTATTGGAATTTCTTTATCTGATGACATACCACATGTCTCGTTTATGCTTTATCAATGATCTTAGCTAAACATATTATCTACTAGCTTTATGAATAACTATTAATGTTGCATGATTAGAAAAGGTCACAGTGATAGATTGTTTATTGAGTGCCAAGATATAGATGTACCTCCATATGTAAATAAACAACATATTTGAGATCGAGCTTTATGTGGATCAGACAAATAACCTGTATTCGCATATCCAACTAATCTTGGTGTAGACTCATATGATAAAATAAATCCAAATTAATAAATCCTTGAAGATAGCATAATATATATTCTTAATTCCATTCTAATGCCTTTGTGTAGGTGCAGAGCTGTATCTCAATAATAAATTAACAAAAAATGCAATATTAAGCCTTGTATTATTAGCGAAATACATTAGTACAACAATTGCACTAAGAAATGGTTCTTTAGGACCAATAATTTCTTCACTATCTTCTCGAGGTTGGAAATGATTATTATTTACATCAAGTGATCGAACTACTATTAGGTTATTCAATGGATGTGCTTTGTCCATATTGAATCATATAGTAATTTTTTTTCTATGTAACTGAATCAACGAGCGAAAATTCTCTTGCCTAGCTTATCAGTTTGTTATCCTAGATAAAATTTCATTTTTTGAAGATCCTTCGTTTCAAGTTCTTCTTTCAAAGAATCTACTACTTTTGCAATCTCTTCTGGAGTCCCAATGATATTCAAATCATTCACATAAATAAAAGTGATAGTAAATCCGGATTGTGATTTCTTTATAACAACACAAGGACAAATTTGACCATTTTTATAACCTTCTATCATCAAATATTCACTTAGGCAATTGTACCACATGAGCCAAAACTGTTTCAGTCCATACAAAGATCTTTGTAACTTTATCCAATAAAATTCACGGTCACCATATTTTTTGGCAATTTAAATCCTTTAGGGATTTTCATATAAATATTATTATCAAATGAACCATATAAATAAGCTGTAACTATATCCATTAGATGCATACTCAAATTTTCTTATATTGCCAAACTAATGAGATATCGAAAAATCATTGCATTGAACACAGGAGAATACATCTCCTCATATTCAATCCCAAGTCTTTGGAAAAATCCTTGTACAACAAGCCTTTACCCATTTTTATCATATGGGTTATACACCTTATAGCATTTGGACTGCTGGTCCAAAAACTTCTTATTTTCAGGAGAATTTAATTCCACTTAGATTGCATCTTTCCATTTTAGCTAATCTTCTCTAATTTGACATTCTTTAACAAATTGTGGTTCATTATCCATATTTTCATTCGCAATATTCATTGCCACAATTATATGCAAATATATGGTCCACATATATTTCATCTCGATTCCATTTTCTTTCAAAACTAATTTAATTTGAATTTCTTCATTTTCAGTAACTTCATGTGCTTCTACTTCTTGAGGAAGTGTATTCATATTAGTATCTTCTTCCTCAATAAGATCATCTTCATTATTTACACGTTTTTTTTTCAAGGATTTTTTTTATCCTTTTAACTCATATATTTTCCACGTTTTAGGCATGTTTGAGTACTATTATTAAGTTTCTCTTCAAGCATTTCAATATCAATTGGCGCATTTACTGCTAGTATATGCGATTTTGTTACTCAAGATAACAACATGAATAAATAAAATTCCATATATAAAATAAAATATAATCAAAAGAAAATCAATATCTTCATTGTCACATACTACCAACCACTTAATTACTTTTGTTATTTTGTTAAATCTGTCAACATATAATTTCTCAATACATTTAAAAATATGTCCGTTCACATGCATGTCTTATAGTGGATTTTCAACTCCATGATACATTTAAAAATATGTCCGTTCACATGCAGGTCCACAAACCATTTTTAAATCAAAATAGCATTTATGTATTTTGACATTATTCATATATAAAAATTTTAAGAACAATTATTATAGCAACTATACATATACATAAAAATATACATATCAACACATGTATTGAATATATGAAGTTTTATAAATATATTACAGGTAGTATGGGTCCATAAATTAATTATATTCATTAATAAGTACTATTTAAAATCACGCCTAAAAGTTTTTTTAATAAATTCACATCTCATCAATTAATCGAATTATATTAGCTGTAAACCTACAACAATTAATCAAATGCATATCATAAAGATATCTATCCTACTAGCAACTTCTTATATAAGCCTACACATTTTGCATTTTTCTTCATTCTCCATATGTCTATCTATTTTTCTTTATATATTCTACTTAATTTCTAAGTTTTTTTTTTAAATTTCTAAGTGTTTTTTTTTTTTTGAAACAAGTAATGGCTTGTAATATCTTAGAAAATAGTAGAATTCCTTCCTCATCTAAAACTCTTGATTTTCTCACCAATGAAGCTAAAACAAAATTCAATAGTTTATAGAATCATCAAATAGCAATTCCAAGGTATATAGATGATATATCATTTTTTATTGATAAAGGAATTATGAAAATTTTTCAATATCAATAATGGGTTCATTTACTTATCGAAAATTTTCATATTTTTCTATTTTAACATATCAGTTTTATGCAAATCTCAAATTTAATCTTCAACCATTATCTATTAGCTCTTTTGTTAAAGAAAAACATATTTCATTTGATTCTCATCTACTAGCTAAAATTCTCCAAATTCATTGTGAAGGAGTATCTCTTGAGTATATAAAAGATTGGTCTACCAATCACCATTCTCCTGAAGTCCAAATTAAATCCTTATGAAAAGATTGTGATTCCTTTAATAAGGGTATTCCTACTCCTCATCAATTACATCCATATACTCAACTACTAAATTATGTCATTTGCAACACTTTTTCTCCGAGGAAAAAAAAACAAAAAGTTTAAGTTATCCTGAAATATTTTACCTTTCAATGTTTTTATCAGGAGAATAGATAGATCTTCCTAGTTCAATAATAACATATATGTCCCAGGTATATAGTTATTTAGCAAAAATAGTTCCTTTTGGGAATATCCTTACTCTTATATTTCAGTATTTTCAAATAGATCTGTCTAATGAGTTAAGCTGTAATGCAAAAGCTTTTGATAAAATTGTAGTATCTAAAATAATTCAAAATCTCTCATATGCTGAGTTGAAAATACCTCATATAGATGATGAAATTTCAGAGAATCAAAGACATATTGAAGCGTCTACAAGTTCCAAGAATAATATACTGGTTGAACAACAAAATCTTTAAGATTTTCAGATGGTGGCTCTTTTACAAGAGATTAAAGATGATCTGAAGAAAACTACACAAGCTCAAGAAGTAACTGCTCAACAATTAAATCAGGTTCAATCAAATCAATAATTAATCCTTCAAAACTAGTAATTACTGTATCAAACTATTGAAAAAAATAGTTTCATGTTGCAGGAGGTATTATCCATTATGAAAAAATAATTTTGTGATGCAGTTCAACCAAAATCAATCATTAAGGAATTTTATTTACTATTTATTCGATTACTAATTTAAATCTTACCCTTTAATGGCTTTATAATTAATTTTCCTTATGAATAAGCAACACAAAAGAATTTATATCTTGCAGAAACTTTTGGTTCTTCAATGGATGCCCATTTGCATTTTCTCTAATTTTTCTCATCATTATTGATCCAAAATTACTTCATTGATCATGCCAAATTTTATAACTATCTAATTCCGTAAACTTCTGGTTTACAATAAAATTTGCTTCAATCAAATTTATAAATGTGTAATACAATTCAGATGGAATAGTATAAAATTTCTAAGTATAAATTTCTACCTTGAATTTATTTTTTGTAACATAAATAAATTTTTGATTATTTTCATTTATAGTCTCAATATGATATCCATTTCTACGAATATCTTTAAATTTCTTGTGAGACTTTGGAAAAATAATGCCTTATTTATAATAAATTTTGTTCCCATTGACAAAATTGTACTAGCTCTTCTAGAGCCATTATAATAAATTTTGTTACGATTAGCAAAAATATACGAGTTCTTTTGGAGCCATCAATTATTTTTATGTTATACCATGTTATAGTAACAACTGCTTCACCCCTTTGTTAAAAGCAGAAAAATATTTTGTATCCTTAAGAATAGCATGTGTGGTGGCACTATCCACGATACATATATTTTCTTCATATACCTTGAAGTTAATTAAAACCGAAGAATCCATATTCTTCATTAAAAGAGAATAAAAATTAAAAATCACAACTTACTTTGGATGAACTAATCTATCGGATGTGCAAACTCGTACTTACATTGAATAAGCAAAACTCGTGGATAACCTGTTATAAAATTGATTTAGCAAACAGATCCATCTGTATATTGTGACTGCAATTCCAAGACTTAACTAAATTGAATTGTGAATTTTCATTTGTAATGAATATGCACAAATAACACCACCTAGAAGAAGATAGCAAATCAAGAATGATTAGCAGCTTTATGTGACTGCAGTTACAACAAATATCTTTATTCCCCAATCATGCAGGCAATGGACCATAACTGCATTGCAAAAATTCTTAGGCAAATAGTTTAAACTTGATGGCAATTTGAGTCAGAGAAACAGACAACTAGACATACCTTTTCATTTCATAGAGACTTGGGTAGAAGTACTTTCAGCATCATCTTTAGCAACATCTAGGATGATCAAGTTCATCCTCAGGTTCCTTAGATGGCATTGCAGTAGGCACATTGGGCATATCTTCAACAATGATATAACAAGACGAGTTTATTTTTTGAATAAGAGAATAAGATGTGCATCTGTAAGTGTTTTATGGTGATTTTGTTAATGGTTTGGTGTTATGGTTTAATGGTGCAAAGGTATTTAGTGCTTAAGGAGAGTTAGAAAGAAGTATTTGGAGAATGATAATACGATTTCATTCATTTTACTTGTTTACATGGAGATTTACATATTTATAGAGTGATTAGAATATTCTAGATAATACAAGATTAGTCCTAATATTCTAGATAATTCAAATTTTCTAGATTTTTCTACTTAAATCCTATTTTAGATATTTTATATTCTTACTAAATTTTTCTATACAAACTAGATATTTATAGAACATTCTACATATTTTTATTTTTTAGCTTATTTCTATAATTATCTAGTATTTTCATTAATAATCAATTTCTAATTGTCTCTAGAATTTGCTAGAAGAGTTCATTAACTTCATCATTCCTTCTTGAACCTCTTCTTGCAAACTCTCTTTTAGCTCCTGAAATGTTCAAATTTTGCTTTGGCTTGTGAACACGAAATTTTATCGTCCAAAAAAAAAAATCGAAAAAAAAATTGAAAAAAAAATTCGGAAAAAAAAATTGAAAAAAAAAATCGAAAAAAAATTGAAAAAAAAATTGAAAAAAAAATTGAAAAAAAAATTACAGTGGTACGACTGTAATAAAAAATTACAGTCGTACGACTGTATTATCGGGGCAGGTGAGCTAACCCATATCCCAAAAGCTGAAAGAGAAGAGAAATAAGGGGGGGGGGGGGGGGGGACAGAGAGAAAAAAAAAGGAGGGAGAAAGAAAAAGAAAAAAAAAAAAGAGAAGAGAGGAAGAAGAGAAAACAAAAGAAAAGGGGAAGAACTCCTCAATCAGAATCCCTCAGCATTTGGAAATCTCTGGACCCAAATCTCAAACCCTAACACAAGGAGAAAAGTCCGGATTTTAGTGGATTGGAGCGACGACAGGGGTCAATCCTACGGTGGACGCACGCCACAGAGGTAAATACCCCTTTTCCCTTCTCTTTTACAAGTTTTCTAGGTGATTGGTGTGCTTTTTCTGTATTTCTATCCATTTTTCTGCGTTTCTGTTCTGGAAATCAAGAATAGTCGTGCGACTGTTCTTGAGTTCGATGAACAGTCGTACGACTGTAGTTACAGTCGTACGACTGTAGTTGATTTCCAGGTGATTTTATTTTCAGCTTGTTTTAAATAAGATTTTGGCGAAATCCTGAGTTTGGAGAGTTTACAGTCGTACGACTGTAATTACAGTCGTACGACTGTAGTTGAGTTTGCACGACTGTAATTTACAGTCGTACCACTGTAGTTTCCAGAATCAGAATTTCACCTTTAAAACCCAAAAATTTCATAAAAAATCATAAAAAATTCCCAAAAAAATTAGAAAACCCCAAAAATCATCAAAATGAATTTTGTTGTGTGCATCACGACCCTAGATTCAATTTTCAGTAAAATTGTATTTAGAACAATTCAACGACGGAGACCCAGTTCTCCCGAAAACCGACCCACTTAATATATGAAAATATATGTAAACCGGAAAAATTGTTTTCAAAAATGATTTTCCCACAAAACCAAAAATACAGGGACGTTTCAAAATGGTTTTCCAGGTCTAACCGGGTCGGCCGACCGGGCTAACCCGGTTACCCCCAATTGCATGACCCCGAATACTTAATTTTCCAATTCTGTCTGTTTGAGTCCTACTTATGGTGTGTCGTATAAATTGTGCTAACCTTTGTTTTGCAGCTTTTATTTTATTTTAATTTTCTTTTTTATTTGTATTTAATAGATTTAATCGTGTATTTAGGTGGTTGTAAATTTTTTTTTATTTTCGTGTACTCTAGGCGATTGTATCAGTGAGGCGAGAGGTTTATTTTTTCTTTCAATTGGGTTGTAAGCTCTTAAATATTTATTCTTTTTACTTTTTATGTTGTATTATTATTCCGTATGCGCGCTGCGTGTATTATTTAATGAAAATCCATCTTTAGTAATTTAAAGTGTCGTAAATAGAACATTGGCAATAATATTTAAATTAGACACGAAATAAGGGACTTGTCCGAACCTAGATCTTTGAAAAGTGTGGCAGTTCTCGCTTTGGTTCAGCTACACTGTAATTTCCCGGTTGAGCTGAGCCGGGAGCCGACTCCTATACTTTTTATCGAGATTTAGGTCTCGATTCTTTTTTCGAAACAATCCACTTTTCCAAAAAACGAATTTCCAATCAAAAACTCCACGCGAGGGAGGGCCCCGCCCGAAATCGAGGCTCCCCTTCGGAAAGGGAGTCATGAGTCCCATCGAAAACGCGTCGTCCGCTCACAGTGGCGACTCCGCTGGGGATTTCTCAAAAGTTTTTCAAAAACTTAAAAGAATTTGACAAGCCCTGAAAAGTGTCTAATTTAAATTAAGCGGATGATTCTTATGTGGCACTTTATGCATTTTTGTAGTTAGACATTTTTTGCATTAGGTTAGGTATCCATTATTTAGCCCGGTGAATCGTTGAAGTGTCGCCTAAGTTCCTCTTGGTCTTGGGTGCATGAATACGAAACACCACCCATAGCCTCATACGGACCCCTTCGTTCGGACCCATGAGTGGGGAGAAGTGAGGAGTATATTTTGCTGTGGGAGCCTTGATGTTATCCCGACTTTGGGCCGAACTCATTTAGGCAGCCTTAGTTGGATTCCCTTAGGATACCAAAATAAATTGTGTGAATAAAATAGCATGCACCTTCATCATCCCCAGTTGATGATCAAAGAGAACCCCTCCTAGGACTGGGTTAGAATTTTATTGACCTAACCACGTTTGGAGCAATAAGGTTAGAGGATTACGATCCGTGTGCTAATTGCTACGTGTCTTTTTGTCTTTCCATAACATATCATCATCCATATTTTTCACGAACATAACATACCGCATATAAAGCATCTGTGTGATTCTAACTCACATCTTTTGTGCAGCCATGTCCATTAATTTTTGTGTGTAAATACATTGATCACCCGCGTGACATTTACACTAACACATTTTTTTTGTAGCCATGCATCCTTTCATTGTGTGAAAAATTAATTAATTCACATACATCATTTGAATGCCATAAGCATTAACCGATTTGTCTTGTAGCCATATGGAATGCGTGACATGCAATAAAACATTCACATGGACCTTGGGCAATTCCATAAAGCTCACACACATCACACCGCCTACCAAGTAGGAAATCATTTTTGGTGCTCCACGAGTACCGACAAAATTCATCACATTTCATTAAATCACTTTTGGTGCTCCACGAGTACCAACAAAATTCATCACATTTCATTAAATCATTTTAGGCGCTCCACGAGCGCCGACAAAATTCATCACATTTCATCAAATCATTTTAGGCACTCCACGAGTGCCGAAAAAGTCATTTTACACATCAAACCATTTAGGTGCTCCCTGAGCGCCGGAACTCTGCCCGTTCACCAAGAATGCATTCATTTCACGTTGCGGTGCAGAAACCGAGATACTCCCCGAGTATTGAAATCCCGCTCGTACACCAAGCACGAGTTCACTTCATATCATCAAAAATTCGAGGTGTCCCCCGGACACCGAAACCCTGGCCATGTGCCATGCACATGTCGATCTCACATCACAAAAAATCCGAGGTGCTCCACGAGTGCTGAAACTCTGTCCGTTTGCTAAGAACATTCATCTCATTTCACAAAACCCGAGGTACTCCCCGAGCGCCAAAGGTCTCATTCATGCATCAAATCACTTAGGTGCTCCACGAGCGCCGATAAATTACATTTCATGCATTAAATCACTTAGGTGCTCCACGAGCGCCAAAAATTACATTTCATTCATTAAATCATGTAGGCGCTCCACAGGTGCCAAAAATTCCATCGCATGCATTAAATCATTTAGGTGCTCCCCGAACACTGAAAATCCCGACCATGTGTCACGCGCATGTTCATCTTATTTCATATCACAAAAACCCAAGGTGCTCCAAAAGCACCAAAAAATTCATTTCATTCCATTTAGGTGCTACATGAATGCCTAAAACTTTTTATTTCATACATTAAATCATTTAGGTGCTCCACGAGTGCCGAAAAACCCATTCCATTCCACTAAATCATAGGTGCTCCACGAGCGCCGAAAAAATTCCATTTCATGCATTCAATCATTTAGGTGCTCCACAAGCACCGAAAAATTTCATTTCATGCATTAAAGCGCCGAAAAATTTCATCGCATCCATCACATCATTTAGGGGCTCCACGAGCGCCGGAAACCCATTTTATTAAATCATTTAGGTGCTCCACGAGCACCGAAAAATTTTATTTCATGCCATCAAATCATTTAGGTGCTCCACGAGCGCCGTAAAGTTTCTTCGCATACATAAAGTCACTTCGGCGCTTCACGAGTGCCAAAAAATTACATTTCAAGTATTCCATCATTTAGGTGCTCCACGAGCGTCGAAAATTTCATTTCATTCCATGAAATCATTTAGGTGCTCCACCAGTACCGAAAAATTGATTCCATTCCACTAAATCAGAGGTGCTCCACGAGCGCCGAAAAATTCATTTCATTCCACCAAATCATTTAGGTGCTCCACGAGCACCAAAAGTTCATTTCATTTCATCGAATTATTTAGGTGCTCCACGGGCGCCGAAAAATTACATTCCATGCATTCAGGTGCTCCACGAGTGCCGAAAAATTCCATCGCATACATCAAGTGACTTAGGCACTCCACGAGTGTCGAAAATTTACATTTCATGCACCAAATCATTTAGGTGCTCCACGACCACCAAAAAGTTCATTTCACTTCATAAAATCATTTAGGTGCTCCACGAGCGCCGGAAAAAATTACATTTCATCCATTAAATCATGTAGGCGCTCCACGGGTGCCGAAAATTCCATCGCATGCATTAAATCATTTAGGTGCTCCCCGAGCACCGAAAATCTCGATCATGTGCCACGCGCATGTTCACCTCATTTCATATCACAAAAAACCCAAAATGCTCCTTGGGGCACCGAAACCCTACCCGTTCACTAAGAACTTATTCATTTCATATCATGATTTGGAAGTTAAGATGCTCCCCGAGCATCGAAATTCCATTCATGCACCAAGTACGAGTTCATTTCATATCATGACATTAAAACTCAAGGTACTCCCCGAGCGCCAAAAATCCCGACCATGTGCCACGCGCATGTTCACCTCATATCATATCATGAAATCCCAAGGTGCTCCTCGAGCGCCGAAACTTTGCTTATATGTCATTCTAACCACGTTCTCATGCAGCCATTTTCAAGACATCTACATAAGCATGACATTTAGTCTAACCACATTTTCATGCAGCCACAACATTTTATTTGTGTGCTATGCATATTTATGTCAGGCATATTATTATCTTCACGAAGCATACACGACATCATCATGTATGTCATCCATCCTAACCACGTTTTTGTGCAGCCACTTGCATTTTTTACGTGACACAAGCATTCATGTCATTTCATATCATTTAAATTAAGGACATTCTGAGGATACCCTTCACGGTCACTTCATTTCATAACATATCGCGAGTCCTAAAACTACCCGTGTTCTGCCCGTGTACCGAAATACACTCGGCCATTTCATTAGACCATTTCATTCAATAGGAGACCACAATGGTCTTAGGTCTATTTTCATGTAGTAGGTCACACGATATCATTGCATGACTTCACGTCATTTATCATTGGCATCGTTGGGATGCCGAAGTTCTGTTGGTGCATCGCGATCCATTTCGGATTGTTGCATGACATTGACATTATTCTATCATTTGAGGTGCTCCACGAGTACCGAATTATTATGCAAATAGGGGCATTTCATAGCATTACCAAATCATGAAAGGCGTTCCATGAACGCCAAACTTTCGTCCATGTCCTTACCTACACGAGACTTGTCTGTAGACATCATCTCATATCATATGCCTCAAAAGCATCAGAACTCTGTCCATGGGCCGGCCCCTATGAGACCATTTCACTTCATCTCATAGACAAACAAGGTGTCAAAACTATATCTGTGTGTTGGCACACGCATGATCATTTCACGATATTCACTAGGTGCTCCAAAAGCACCGAACTCTTGTTTGTGTGGCGGTCCATACGTGATCTTTTTGCATTATCTCTTGCATGACATTGGGTGTTCTTGGAATGTCCAAAAAAAAAAAATCATTATCATCATCTCCCTCATGACATCATATATGCAACTCATCATTAATACACATACATATCCCATCATGCATCCATGACTGCATCACCTGTGATTTGGTGTTCTTCACGCGTATGCGCCCGTTAATGCTAATAAGTGTTCTTATCAGAGGAAGAGGAAAGATTTCAGGGATGGCCAACCCAATGAACTTCAACTCCATAACGGATATCGTGGAGGATCATTTCGCCTCATCGCGGTTCCGAAATGCAGTTAGGAAGGAAGCGGCGGTAATGCTGAAAGAAGTGCTGGGGGATGACCTTGATAGAATAGAAAGGCTGACAGGGAGGTGCACTGAATTGGAAGCACGAGTGGCAGAACTCGAAGGGAAAATGAGAAATACGGCATTCTCAGACTCCAACTCTGATGCCAGCAAAAAACAGAAAGCCCAGTTTCATAACACTCGCCCTCGACACCTTAGAAGACCCTCTCTCCGGGATTCAGGTTTGCCAAGGCTAACTGATGAGGTAGAACTGAAGAGGCCCCTCAAGACGAATGTTGGTACCGCCTCCGTTCCACGGCATACCAAAAACTCGCTTATCGGGAGTAGCGGGAAAAGCATTTCTCCATGGGCTGACTCATTAGGTGCGCTATTCCTCAGGTGCAGAAATATGGGTCTATTGTAGAGTGTCAGACCTTATGTGCCGCCAACGCCAGAGCAAAGGAGTAATTTCTGCAGCTATCACGTGATCGCAGGCCATCAGACCAATGAATGTCATGCTTTAAGAAAGGAGATCCAGAGGCTAGTTGATGATGGAAAATTGGAAATCTCGGCCTTCTCTGATAACCAACCAGGGGCAATCAGGGAAACCACCAAGGAAATTTCTCAAACCTCCCGAGGAGAGGAGTATGATGAAGAAATTCTGAGTTTACTCTGATAAGAATGGGTCGAGGATGCTGAAGCTGAAATGGTGACCAATCGGAGAATAACCGGATTCTGTGAGATCAATACCTCTTGGAGATTCCTTCTTACAAGGGACTCATTTTGTTTATGGGATGTATTGAATTCATTATGAATGCAATGAAAGCTATCTTCACCTTACTTTTGTGATGATTACTTGTACATGGCATTATGCATGCATTTGACAATCTGAAATGACATGTCCAACACACATAATATCAAAATGCATGACATCATTCTGAGTATTGTGGGGAACCTAACAGTGAACCTGGCCCTGAACGAACTCTCTCTTAAAAGGTGAGCTTGTGAGATAAATAAAATAATACGATGCTACCACTTCCGCCAAGGCATCTGCTAATTTAATTCAACAATCCTTGAAAGACACTACCAACCTTGCCCCAAAGCTCCAATTTAAAAAACACGTACAATACCCAAATCACCCTAAACCGAAAAGCCCTTCTTAAGGCAAAACAAAACCAAAAAGCCCTCCTTGAGGCACCAAACTCAGAAAGCCTTCTTAAGGCAAAACAAAACCAAAAAGCCCTCCTTGAGGTACCCTAAACCGAAAAGCCCTTCTTAAGGCAAAACAAAACCAAAAAGCCCTCCTTAAGGCACCCTAAACCGAAAAGCCTTTCTTAAGGCAAAACAAAACCAAAAAGCCCTCCTTGAGGCACCCTAAACCGAAAAGCCCTTTAAGGTAAAACAAAACCAAAAAGCCCTTCTTAAGGTAAAACAAAACCAAAAAGCCCTCCTTGAGGCACCCTTAACTGAAAAGCCTTTCTTAAGGCAAAACAAAACCAAAAAGCCCTCCTTGAGGCACCCTAAACCGAAAAGCCGTTCTTAAGGCAAAACAAAACCAAAAAGCCCTCCTTGAGGCACCGTAAACCGAAAAGCCTTTCTTAAGGCAAAACAAAACCAAAAAGCCCTCCTTGAGGCACCCTAAACCGAAAATCCCTTCTTAAGGCAAAACAAAACCAAAAAGCCCTCCTCGAGGCACCCTAAACCGAAAAGCCTTTCTTAAGGCAAAACAAAACCAAAAAGCCCTCCTTGAGGCACCCTGAACCGAAAAGCCCTTCTTAAGGCAAAACAAAACCAAAAAGCCCTCCTTGAGGCACCCAAACCCAGAAAGCCCTTCTTAAGGCAAAACAAAACCAAAACGCCCTCCTTGAGGCACCCAAACTCAGAAAGCCTTCGTAAGGCAAAACAAAACCAAAAAGCTCTCCTTGATGCACCCAAACCCAGAAAGCCTTTCTTAAGGCAAAACAAAACTAAAAAGCCCTCCTTGAGGCACCCAAACCCAGAAAGCCTTTCTTAAGGCAAAACAAAACTAAAAAGCCCTCCTTGAGGCACCCAAACCCAAAAAGCCTTTCTTAAGGTAAAACAAAATCGAACCCTCCTTGAGGCACCCTAAACCGAAAAGCCCTTCTTAAGGCAAAACAAAACCGAAAAGCCCTCCTCGAGGCACCTAAACTCAGAAAGCCTTCTTAAGGCAAAACAAAACCAAAAAGCCCTCCTTGAGGCACCCTAAACCGAAAAGCCCTTCTTAAGGCAAAACAAAACCAAAAAGCCCTCCTTGAGGCACCCAAACTCAGAAAGCCTTCTTAAGGCAAAACAAAACCAAAAAGCCCTCCTTGATGCACCCAAACCCAGAAAGCCTTTCTTAAGGCAAAACAAAACTAAAAAGCCCTCCTTGAGGCACCCAAACCCAGAAAGCCTTTCTTAAGGCAAAACAAAACCGAAAAGCCCTCCTTGAGGCACCCTAAACCGAAAAGCCCTTCTTAAGGCAAAACAAAACCAAAAAGCCCTCCTTGAGGCACCTAAACTCAGAAAGCCTTCTTAAGGCAAAACAAAACCAAAAAGCCCTCCTTGAGGCACCCAAACTCAGAAAGCCTTCTTAAGGCAAAACAAAACCAAAAAGCCCTCCTTGAGGCACCCTAAACCGAAAAGCCCTTCTTAAGGCAAAACAAAACCAAAAAGCCCTCCTTGAGGCACCCAAACCCAGAAAGCCTTTCTTAAGGGAAAATAAAACCAGAAAACTCTAATTAAGGCAAGATCAAACCAGAAAGCCCTCCTTAAGGCAAAATCAAACCAGAAAGCCCTCCTTGAGGCGAAATCAAGCTTATCCAAACTTATCCAAAGCACCAACCACCAAGAAATTCAAATGACCTTCACTATCCAACTTATTGTGAAACTCTGGGCCTTTCCTTGGTTGTAGTGCATGTATAATCTTGTTTGCATGACATTCCTGTGCACATGATATTACGCATGCATTGTTCATCCAAAAGGCATATTAAGCACACATGACATGCACGAATTTGAATGCAACAGGAAAACCAAAAGGTGGCTGTGGCTTTGATTTAGTTCCTTCAAAAAAAATAAAAAAAAAATAAAAAAGAACCTCAATGCTGCTCCATATCACATTTTTCTGCATCATCTCATCACCAGAAGGGCGACAAAGCAGAGAGAGAATTTGAATACAAGTCTACTTCAAATGAGCTCAACAATGGTTACTCAAGAAATTGACTATTGAAGAGACCAAGCTGAATAAAAAAAAGAGATTGAAGTTAATCTTGGTGGAAAAACAAGCCAGATGATCAGAAATCTACCAAATCAGTTTCCAAGACATGATCTGCTAAAAATTATGCTCAAGCATTGTCTGGAGAAAAACAAGAATAAGTCCAAAGGGAAGCCTGCTTATGATTTCCTCTATTTGCCTATGGATTTCAAGACTGGAGGAAATTTTGGTTATGCATTTGTGAACTTCACCAACTGTGTTGGGGCAACTTAACTTTACAAAGCTTTCAACAATCATGAAGGGGATGATGCCATCAACAGGAAAGCTTACAAAGTCTGTTGTACTCATATTCAAAGGAAAAGTTGCATTTGCCAACCATCTCAAGAATTCAGTCTTCGGGAGCCGTGCTTAAACTGAAATCTGGGGTGAATTAGAAACATGAATACAAAATCAGACCACAGGAGAATCCAGTGGTTACTTGAATTCATCTCAAGTTGTCTATCCACAATGGCAACTCTATCCAGTGACCGGGCAGTCATCCAAAAAAAAAATCCAATGTGGAAAACCGAAAGGGCATGTTGGTAGTTTGAAGGGGCATCAATCAAAACCAGAGCCACACTTTGGATTTTCCTAATGCATCCACATTCATTATGTCATAGATGTTTTATATTCAATTTTGATGTTCAATATGCATTCGTCATGTCATTGCATGCCAATGTCCACATACGGATGACAGCATGAAGCGAACCATGTCCGATTCAGTGTTTTATACCCCAAACACAAACCCTTAATGCTAGGGGCAGGTAAAAGCCAAACCACTGGGTGTCATCAGCAGCAACGTCCTTACGACTTCTGATGAGCATAGTCAAGATGTACTTTCCAATCTCGAAACGGATCAATACAAAGAGATCAATTCGGTTGGAACGTTCGTGCAAAACTCTTGGACCATTCAAAAAAATAATCGCAAAGAGAAAATTTCTGACACGGAAAACCGAGAGGACGTGTTGGTAACAAGAAGAGGGTGATGTCTAAAGCCGAAGTCACTGTTAATTTCCCTATTATACTCATTATGATGTCGTCCTAATGATATTATGCACGTTTGACATTCTGCTTAGATGTTCAGATCGCATACATCATGCCATTACACATAAACATCCATTAATAGGTCATTGCATCTAATTCCCATAATAATAAAAATGAAGTCCATGTTGTGTACAAAAAAAAAATGTAGTACGGAGCACTCAATCTAGCTCTCATCCTGTCACTCACCCACCTCCTTCTCCTCGGACTCACTCTGATGCGAAGTCCTATAGGCATCAAAGTCCTCCTGCACCCGAGTCAAATCAGCCTACATCCGGGCCATGTCAACCCGCACCCGGGGTCAACTTGTGGGTGAGCCAAAGCCCGAGCCTCAGAAGCAGCTGCCCGTCTGGCCTTATCCTGGAGCATCTGCACTCAAATCTGTAAAATAACAACATAAGTTAACATGCATACATACATGCATATTCATCCATGCATTGCATAAATCATGTAATGATACAGGGATTGTAGAATGCTTACCGCCCAGCTGGCATTCTCTTGGACCTGATGAGCCTCCAAGCCCAAAGCGACCTGAGAAGTAGATGCCGCAACACTGGCAGAACATATGGGATGACTTTTATCCTGAACAAGGCCATGCCCACCAGCAGTGGCACTCTCAGCGCTTTCATATGTTGGGCTAGTTCGCTGACCAGAACCGCATCCCTTATGTCTCTTGACCTGCAAAAAAAAAAAAAAAAAAGAAGAAAAAAAAGAGGAAAGGGGAAAGACGATACCAGAAGGCCGAACTAGAAATCAAGGATCTCCTGTTCCCCCTGGCGCATAGGTCAAGTCCATGGTACAGCTGCCCCAAAGCAGCTCGAGCCAAGTTCAAAAAAAAAAAAAAAAAAAAAAAAAGAAAAAAAGAAAAGCAGCCAGGTCCGCTAGAGTGGGGAGCAAAGTCAAATTACAAGTGCTATGCCCGGTGGGAAAAAGTGTGCATGATAACAAGACAAACACATAAGCCCGAGCACACCGCTCCAAGTCCTCCTCGGACAGGTCTGGGCAAGCAGCCCAATAAGCCTCCACCCTGGAGCATAAGATCTTCCCCTTCTCAAGGGTGCAGTCGATCAACCTGCCTATATAATCATCCTCCGACTGATGGCGAGTAAAATAGCAGTTGAAGCTGATCGGGGGTCCACCGAACCAGAACCCAGTGATAGCAACGAAATCTGAAGGGGTAACGGTGAACTCCCCGATGGGCAAATGAAATGTGTGAGTAAGTGCAAACCCACCTCTCACACAAAGCCATCAACACATCATAGGTAGTAGCTGGCGTGCTCGTCGACAATGACATAATAAAGGTCTCTGGACCCTGAATCCTAACCCCATCTCTCACAGACTCGGGGAGGCGGCCCTGCCAGACTCCGGGCGGAGAGAGATTCATGCCGCCGGAAATTCCCCGGTCCTACACATTGAGGAAAGCCAACAAGCCAGCGGTTAATCTTTCTAACAATGGTCCGCCTCATCCAAGGGGCACGAAACCCGAGAAACCTCAAAAAACTCACTGTAAGTACAATTTCACCAAATTTTATTTTTGACATATCCTGTATGCCAAGTCACACTAGTCTGCCACACGCACACACATACACGCACGTACCCTTTACCAAATCTCAGTCCCCCTGCGACTATAAAACGGAACTAGGTTTTTTGTGTCAGTCCGTTGAGTGCGCCAGGTCGCACATGGCTGTCACACACTCACATTCACACATTTCACAAATCTCAATCCCACATGACTATAAAAGGTGACCCGAAATGCATCTTCTCGTATTTATTCTTGATCGAAGGGTCAAAAATTTTTGTTTCAAAATTATCGATCAAGGAATAAATACGTTCACTAAGCACACATTGCATGATTTCTTTTGGCTCTGTATGGCAAATCATACACGACCATTTGACTCCAAAAGTCATTTTATCTTGGCGTTATCCTTATGCGAAAATGATCGTGAGGAACCGCTCGACTCCAAAAGTCGTATTCTTCTTTGTATTATCTTAGCGTCATCCTTACGCGAAAATCGTCGTAAGGAACCGCCCGACTCCAAAAGTCGTATTCTTCTCTGTATCATCTTCGTGCGTCATCCTTACACGAAAATCGTCGTAAGGAACCGCTCGATTCCAAAAGTCGTATTCTTCTCTGTATCATCTTCGTGCGTCATCCCTACGTAAAAATCATCGTAAGGAACCGCTCGACTCCAAAAGTCGTTTTATATTTCTTTATATCATCTTCGTGCGTCATCCTTGTGCGAAAATCGTCGTAAGGAACCGCCCGACTCCAAAAGTCTGGCATCATCCTTACGCGAAAATCGTCATAAAGAACCGCCCGACTCCAAAAGTCGTATTCTTCTCTCTATCATCTTCTTGGCGTCATCCTTACGCGAAAATCGTTGTAAGAAACCGCCCGACTCCAAAAGTCGTATTTTTCTCCACACACGAGTCACACGCTTGCATATCATCTCGAATTTCGTGTTCTTTGTTGTGTACCTAAATCCGTTTTGAAAATCGGACTTTAGCTACACGAGGGGCAGCCTGTGACCATGAAATTTTATCGTAAAAAAAAATCGAAAAAAAAATTGAAAAAAAAAATCGAAAAAAAAAATTGAAAAAAAAATCAAAAAAAAAAATTGAAAAAAAAAAATTACAGTGGTAAGACTGTAATAAAAAATTACAGTCGTACGACTGTATTATCGGGGCAGGTGAGCCAACCCATACCTCAAAAGCTGAAAGAGCAGAGAAATAAGAGGGGGGGGGGGGGACAGAGAGAAAAAAAAAGGAGGGAGAAAGAAAAAGAAAAAAAAAAGAGAAGAGAGGAAGAAGAGAAAACAAAAGAAAAGGGGAAGAACTCCTCAATCAGAATCCCTCAGCATTTGGAAATCTCTGGACCCAAATCTCAAACCCTAACTCAAGGAGAAAAGTCCGGATTTTAGTAGATTGGAGCGACGCCAGCGGTCAATCCTACGGTGGACGCACGCCACAGAGGTAAATACCCCCTTTCCCTTCTCTTTTACAAGCTTTCTGGGTGATTGGTGTGCTTTTTCTGCATTTCTATCCATTTTTCTGTGTTTCTGTTCTGGAAATCAAGAACAGTCGTGCGACTGTTCTTGAATTCGATGAACAGTCGTACGACTGTAGTTGATTTCCTGGTGATTTTATTTTCAGATTGTTTTAAATAAGATTTTGGCGAAATCCTGAGTTTGGAGAGTTTACAGTCGTACGATTGTAATTACAGTCGTACGACTGTAGTTGAGTTTGCATGACTGTAGTTTACAGTCATACCACTGTAGTTTCCAGAATCAGAATTTCACCTTTAAAACCCAAAAATTTCATAAAAAATCCATAAAAAATCATAAAAAATTCCCAAAAATTCCTAAAAAATCCCTAAAAAATTAGAAAACCCCAAAAATCATCAAAATGAATTTTGTTGTGTGCATCACGACCCTAGATTCAATTTTCAGTAAAATTGTATTTAGAACAATTCAACGACGGAGACCCAGTTCTCCCGAAAACCGACCCACTTAATATATGAAAATGTATGTAAACCGGAAAAATTGTTTTCAAAAAAAATTTTCCCACAAAACTAAAAATACAGGGACGTTTCAAAATGGTTTTCCAGGTCTAACCGGGCCGGCCGACCGGGCTAACCCGGTTACCCCCAATTGCATGACCCCGAATACTTAATTTCCCAATTCTGTCTGTTTGAGTCCTACTTATGGTGTGCCGTATAAATTGTGCTAACCTCTGTTTTGCAGCTTTTATTTTATTTTAATTTTCTTTTTATTTGTATTTAATAGATTTAATCGTGTATTTAGGTGGTTGTAAATTTTTTTTTATTTTCATGTATTCTAGGCGATTGTATCAGTGAGGCGAGAGTTTTATTTTTTCTTTCAATTGGGTTGTAAGCTCTTAAATATTTATTCTTTTTACTTTTTATGTTGTATTATTATTCCGTATGCGCGTTGCGTGTATTATTTAATGAAAATCCTTCTTTAGTAATTTAAAGTGTCGTAAATAGAACATTGGCAATAATATTTAAATTAGACACGAAAAAGGGACTTGTCCGAACCTAGATCTCTGAAAAGTGTGGCAGTTCCCGCTTTGGTTCAGCTACATTGTAATTTCCCGGTTGAGCTGAGCCGGGTGGCGACTCCTATACTTTTTATCGAGATTTAGGTCTCGATTCTTTTTTCCAAACAATCCACTTTTCCAAAAAACGAATTTCCAATCAAAAACCCCGCGCGAGGGAGGGCCCCACCTGAAATCGAGGCGCCCCTTCCGAAAGGGAGTCCTGCGTCCCATTGAAAACGCGTCGTCCGCTCACATGGCCAATGCCTTTGTGAAGATGTCTACTATTTGCTCTTGAGTGCGGCATTGCTATAGGCTAACTTCCTTTTTGCTTCATGCTTCTTGCATAAAGTGAAACTTGATCATGATATGTTTAGACCTCCTGTGTTGAACTAGATATTTTACGATGGCGATGGTAGACTTATTATCGGAATCAAGCCCAATCGTTGTCTATGAATCCAACCAATTTCACTTTTTCGGTAGTAGTGATATTGATGCCGTAATCAATTATTGCCTTGGTGTATTTAAGCACCCTCTTGGCATTTGCAAGATGATTTTGAGTTGGCTTATGCATGAATCATGACTATAGACTAGTAGCATACATGATGTCAGGCCTTGTAGCTATGAGATATAATAGACTTATAATTAATTGTCTATATTGCTTGGCATCTGCTTTTGGTGATCCATCTTCTTTTGATAGTTTTTCATTTGTGGCCAATGGAGTGTCAACTTCCTTGCATCCTTTCATCTTGAATTTCTCAAGTAACTTGTTTGCGTACCTCTTTTGGCATATGAAGATCCCCTCATTGGATTGTGTAATCTCAATGCCAAGGAAGTAATGTAGAAGCCCTAAATCAGTCATCCTGAACTCTTTCTTTGTTTGTTCCTTGAATTCTTCAATTTGGGTTGGATCACTCCCAGTGACGAGAAGATCATCAACATAGAGTGACAATATAATTCTTTTGCTTTGTTGAACCTTGATGTATAGTGTAGGTTCACTGGGACTCCTCTTGAAGCCTTGTTGTTCATCAATCCTGCCATACCAAGCTCGTGGAGCTTGTTTAAGGCCGTAAAGTGCCTTCTTTAATTTTAGGACCTTATTTTCTTGTCCTTTTACCTCAAAGCCTTGAGGTTGTTGGATATAGATTTCTTCCTCAAGAAATCCATTCAAGAATGCTAATTTGACATCAAGTTGAAAAACTCACCACTTCTTTTGAGTCGCAAGAGCAACTATAAGTCTTATAGTATCTTGCCTTGAGACTGGAATAAAATTCTCATTGTAGTCTACTCCAAATTGTTGTGAGTACCCTTTTACCACCCATCTTACTTTGTGCTTTTGGATTGTGCCATTAGGATTGAATTTGGTTTTGTATATCCATTTGACTCCAACCACTTCTTTATCATCAGGTTTGTCTACTAACTCCCATGTTTGATTTTTCTCAATCATTTTAATCTCCTCCTCCATTGCTTGCTTCCACTCATTTTTTCAAATGGCTTATTCAAAGCAACTAGGTTCACTTGTTGCTATATGACAATACTCACATTACTCATATATTTTTTAAAGTGTCTTAAATCTTTTTTTTTTGTGGTGCAATAAGAGAGGATGATGGTGAGGACGTACCTCTTATTGCTGAACTTGTTGAGGATAGAGATCTTTGTTGTGGAGTCAAAGGTTCTAGAAGTTTACTAAAGCCTTCTAGATTTTTTGGAATTGGAGTCATGTTGGAGCTTGGTTGTTGATAAGACAAAATTGTCAATTGCTCCTCATGTTTCCCTTCTTTTTGTTCTTCCCAATTCCATTTTGCTCCTTCATCGAACACCACATCTCAACTGATTACAATTTTCTCAATTTCAGGAATATAAATCCTATATCCTTTAGACTGAGAACTGTAACCAATAAAGATGCCTTTTTGTGCTTTGGACTCCAATTTGTGCCTCTTTTGCTCAGGTATGTGGATGTAACAAATGCATCCAAATACTTTCAAATGCTTGACAAATGGTGTCATACCTGTCCAAGCTTCTATTCGAGTTTTATCTTGAAGGGCTTTGGTGGCACATCTATTTTATATATAGACTGTAGTGTATACTACTTCTACCCAAAATGTATTTGGCAGATTCATATCTTTGAGCATTGATCTGGCCATTTCCATAACTGTTCTGTTCTTCCTTTCTGAGACACGATTTTGTTGTGGAGAGTATGGCACTGTAAGCTGTCGATGAACTCCGGTTTCTTGGAAGAACTTGTTGAACTCTAAAGAAGTGTACTCAGTTCCATTGTCACTTCTTAGAGCTTTTAGCTCACTCCCACTTTCTTTTTCAACAACAGCTTTGTAACTTTTGAATATGGCAAATACATCTGACTTTTCTTGCATAAAATATACCCAAGTCATTCTAGAAAAGTCATCAATGAAAAGGATAAAGTACCTATTATTTTTGAGTGATGGTGTCCTCATTGGTCCATATACGTCTGTGTTTACCAGTTGCAGTTTTTGAGTTGCTCTGCAAGTGGTGCTTGTAGGAAATGGCTGTCTATGTATTTTTCCAAGTTGGTAGCCTTCGTATACCCTACTACATTCTTCTATTGATGGTAAATCTCTTACCATGCTTTTTTAAGATAGTTGCTTTAGGGTACTCATATTACAATGGCCAAATCTCTTGTCCCAAAGCCAACTCATGCCTTCAGTTTGTGCCATCTTGGATGATTCAAAAGGATATCCCCACTTGATCGGAAATGGTCTATTTTTTACCTTCACACTTACGACATGATTCTTGTGTGAGTCGTAAATTTCACAAGTAGAGCCTTCAAAATGTAGTGAGTAGCCATTCTTCATCATTTGAGATACACTAAGCAGGTTTTGGCTCAACCGTGGCACATAAAGCACGTCTCTGATATGCTTAACTCCTTTGTTGGTTTCAATTGCCACAGTACCTCTATCTGCTGATTGTATGACTGCTCCATTCCCCATTGTAATTGGAATCTTCACTGTGGTGTCAAGTTGAGTGAAGATGTATGGGTCCTTGGCCATATGACTTGTGCATCCACTATCTACCAACCAAGCTTCATTATTGGTTGGAATTGCAACTGTTTGGCAAGCAAAGAAGAGATTGCCTTCTTCATATTGAGCATCTGATACGTTGCTTTACAGGTTGGAAAGACTTGTTCTTAGATCTGCAAGCAATTTCCACATGGCCAAACCTCCCACAATTGTTGCACTTGGACCTTTCTTTAAACCAACAATCCTTCTCTTGGTGATTTATGTATTTACAAATACCACAAGGAGGGTACTTTCCTTCTTTTCACCATCTCTTGTGTTACTTACAGAACATGGTTTATTTTTCCGATTCTTTCTCTGTTTCGTATTTTTCATTGAGAAAGAATTGTTGTTTTTGTGAGAAGTCTGCATAGCTCCTTATATGAAAGATTCAGTCCTCTTCTCCTTCCTCTGTTCACAAGCATGAGGGGAGCCCATTACTTCTGCTAGAGTGAGTTGATTGATGTCCTTTGATGCAAGAACATCTACCATAGAATCAAATTTTTCTGGAATGGAAAACAATAGTTTTTGGATGACCTTTTTATCATCCAAATCTTCTCCATATGCTTTTATTTGATTTACTATTTCAGTCACTCTAGCATAGTAGTTCATAAATTTTTCATCTTTTCTCATCTTCAAATTTTCAAAGTCTCTCCTTAAAGTTTGAAGTTTCATGGCTTGTACCTTAGCTGTGCCTTGAAACTCATTCCTTAGGGTCTCCTATGCTTCTTTTGGTTTTGTTGCGTTCATGATCCTTGGGAAAATATGGTCTGCTACTGCTAGGTGTATTTTTGCAAGGGCTTTTGCATCTTTCTTTGTCCATTCCTCATTTTATCTTCTGGGATTGAACTTGATGCATAAGCTATTGTACTTGTAGTACTTTGTGTTGGATTTGATTCACCTAAAGCTTAAGCAAAGCTCCTTGTTGTTGTAGTATTTAGAATCCCTTGCTCTACCACTTCCCAAAGATCTAATGCTCTAAGGACAACCTTGATCTAATACTCCAATAATCATAGTTTTCACCATTGAAGAATGGGAGAACTTTTTGTGTGTTGTTTGAGGTTAACATTTTTTGTGATTGGTTTAGTGAAAATTTTACAAGGTTGGTTTTGGAAATGGAGATTTAGTTTTAGGTTTGGATCAACTTTTGCTATTGTAAATGTTTTTATGGTGATTATGTTAATCGTTTGGTGTTATGGTTTAATGGTGCAAAGGTAGTTAGTGCTTAAGGAGAGTTAGAGAGAAGTATTTGGAGAATGATAATATGATTTCATTCATTCTACTTATTTACATGGAGAGTTACATATTTATAGTAGTAATTAGAATATTCTAGATAATACAAGATTAGTCTTAATATTCTAAATTATTCAAATTTTCTAGATTTTTCTACATAAATCCTATTTTAGATATTTTATATACTTACTAAATTTTTCTATACAAACTATATATTTATAGAATATTCTACATATTTTTATTTTTTAGATTAGTTCTATAATTATCTAGAATTTCATTAATGATCAATTTCTAATTATCTCTAGAATTTGCTAGAAGAGTTCATTAACTTCGTCAGCATCCCAGAATGGTAAAGAAGTCAGGATTCTGCATAATAACAACTGGTGTTGCGCCATGGCAACTGCACCGGGCCCAAGTCATATAGAGATAAGTACAAGTGTCGATTTTCAGAGGGAGATTAGAGAGTGTTACAAACAGCTTATGTCATAAACTGGGTCTCAATAAAGAGCGTAACACGTAGCTTCAAATAGTTAAAATGAGTTTGGTTGTGAACAATAGTATTTAAAACAAGAATGAGAACAACCTAAGCACAACATTTGTTTGTAAATCTAACAATAACAATCGCACAACATTTTTTTGTAAATCTAACAATAACAATCATGTGGTTTCATTCAGGTGCAAGGATAGAGTATCTCTAACAGGTTCATCCGAATTGATTTTCATCACGAAAAGAACCCTAATAAGTATTCTATGCATACCATATTTCTACATTGAGAAAGCATAATTAAGAGCAAGAAAGCAATCAAGTGAAACGTTATGAACACTTAAAACCTCTATTTTATTCTACCTATATACACCTTTTCGGCTTTGTGGAATCACATACATGTTCAAATTACATTTTAATTGTAATAACCCGAAAGTGTGAACATTAGGTAAAAATATATTTAGGAACAGTTATAAGTAATTATAATTTAATTCATTAGTTGCGGAATAGATTTTGAGTGGTGAAATATTGAGAAAAAATAAAAATAGAATGTTCAGAGGTGAAAATCATATACATAATAAGGATATAATTGAAATGAATTAAAAGTTACGTAGAAAAATTTAGAAATTAAAAATATGTTCCTATTACAATTATAGCTTTAAATAGCAATAAGACTCAACAGTGTTAAATAGTAATGTACTAAAAGAAAGATATATATATATATTCATATTCATGACACTATGGCACCCTTAAAATATTTTGACTTTTAATTTATTAAAAAAAAATTAGAAGTAATTTAAACTCTTGCCGAGTGTGTAAATTATTCTGAATCTACTGCTCTCTCGCTCTCTATCTTCATCTTCTTCCTATTTCACCGCCATCTGTCTTTATCTTCTTCCTATTTCACCACCATCTCATCTCTCTCTATCGCCATCTTCCTTTAGCCATTTTTTTCCAGTCTCTCCCTTGCACCCTTCTTCAGTTTTCTTCTTCTGACTCTTTCTCTCCATCAACGAAACGTCATGAATTGCAAAACAAAAACCGAAATGAGCAAAAATCAGTCAAAATGAAACCCATTTAATTATGATATGAAAAATCCATGATTATCTCAGAACATTACAATCAACAATTAAAGATTAAAACCAGAAAAAAATGAGGGAAAAAAAAGATTAAACCATTAAAATATTGGATTAGGTCTCCCAAGACTGCCATTGCTGCTTCCTTGAGGAAGCAAAGGGGGTGCTCCCCCTGTTATCTTCAAAAAGAAAAAGCTGCCCGGTCCAGGTTTTTAATTGGGCTCGGCTTTATTTTTCAAAATAATTACAAACAAAAAAACGACGACGCTTTTGCTTAGTTTTTTGTTTTTTTTTTCAAAAAAAAAGGAAAGAAAAACTTTGAATTGCAACCAACTTTTACAAACCACACATTTATCCTCCATCCTATCACTGAATAGCTTCTTTCCCAAACAAATAGTTGTTTAATATTTTTCTAAAGATTTATTATTTTTGCTAGATTTGAAGTTGCCAAGCAAAATATATAGTTATGGAATTATTAATTATTTGTTTTAATTTCTAAATTATGATTTATTTAGTCAATTTAACTTTATTTAGTTGATTTTTTACTCAATTTAGAACATGTCAATTTTATTTTAATTTATAAATTGGGGATTTGGAGGTTTAAATTTATTGATTCAATTGTGTTCTCATTGTGAATACCTCGATGTCAAAATAACTGTAAAAATTATGTCGCAAACTATATTTAACTATTTTTCAATACTATTTTCGTCTTATGTCGTTCAAAATAATGTAAGCTTGCTGGATATCTACTTTGAAACAAAGTAAAATGGGTCTCATAAACCATTCTTCTTTTACCACTTGATCCTTTTCCCACTTTTCAAACTCATCTCATTGTGGATTACTCTCAACCATCCAATGTTAGTAGTTAGGTAATTACGATTAAATTATTTTTCAGCAGAAACATATGGACTATTCCTTATCCTTCCTGATAGCATGGACTCCTAAAGTTTACCGTGTGTTTCACACGGCTAGTGACCGCGTCAACGCATCAAGCAATTGCCTCATAACTCTTCTTGCTTTCACTTGGTCACCAAAGACTAAGGCGAAGTAACACCATCAACAATGACCTGCTGAATCAGGAAGAGGAGCCGGTTGAACACCTGTTCAAACAACTTGTGCCCTAATTAGGTTTTCTGTTTCAAAAGACAGGTAAGCTGATTTCTACTGTACATGTGTAAGGACGCGATTCTGTACCAGCAACAGGTACCGCAGGGACAAACACAGGGTGAGTCTGCTGCCTAGACATGCCAGAAGGGGACTAAGAGCAGACCATATCCAGCCAATGAGAGAGGACCGTACATGACGGTCTGACAAAGCCATGAGGAACAATCATGTATAAAAATGGGGCAATGAGGAACCTCCAGGTATCTTTTCCTGTATTCTCAAGATTTCATTCTTATTTTCTATTCCTCTCCTTCAAACCTCTAACTTAGGCATCGGAGTAGACCCGGAGGTCACTCGGTCCTCACTTTTTCTTTCATATAGGCATTCGGTCATTTCTAAACGATTTCCGGTGAGCTGTCCTACAGATGCAAGAGGAAGGCATGATAGGTCCCTTATTGAGTAGCAGTACTCCCTTTTCTGTGGTGAACACTTTGCCAGAACCTGTTTCTCATCCAAGCACTGTACGAGCCCTATTCCCTATTTCTGAATCTGGAACTTCTGTTATGAGATCGGAAGGATCGGGACCAAGTATGACTCATTCTGCCGGTTTTGGAGTAGTTGGCGGAAGAGAAGCTGGAGGATCTCAACTAGGAGGAGCTCTGCCCGTCTTTGGTTGGATGCCCATGACAGTCAGGGACCAGCCACCTGCAATGCAAGTGAACCCCAACACAGCAGCCCAGGGAAGCATCGGTCTCCAAATGCTGGCCCCAAACTCCTGGTATGGGATACCCCAACCTTATTTGCCTCATATTGCTCAGTCATACCAAATGTCAACCCTACCTCAAACACCTAGTTTTCTTGCTCCATACAGCATTAACAATAGCGCGGCCATCCCATATAATACACTGGTTCCATGTAACACTCCTCCTCCTCCAACAACATCCTCATCTGGGGCAGAGCTCACGGATGATCCTAGATTCATGGCGATGTTTAAGAAAGTGCTGAGTACATTCGCCATACCTTACCGGGAACCATTGATGTAAAATGGAGAATCTCCCTTTTTGGCCAGGATACTCAATCAGTCGATCGACCACAAATTTAAGCAGCCAACCTTTGACAGTTACAGGGGCGACACAGATCCCTGAGTCCATACGATGAACTTCAAAAACTGGATGGACATCGCAGGAGCCACTGAAGGGCTGATTTGCCGCCTGTTCCTTACGACACTAATAGGAGCAGCAGCTTATTGGTTTGGATCATTAGACCCGGGAACAATTGACAGTTAGGACCGGCTAAGGCAGGAGTTTTGCAAGAACTTTATGGGCTCAATACCGACTGGAGCAGCCAGTCGTACCCTTCATGAGGTGGTTCAAAAGCCCGGTGAATCTTTGAGGTCGTTCATTGACCGGTTCAACCTCGCATGTTTGGAGGTTAGAAACTTGGATTTCAGTACAACCAAAGAGGCTATGATTAAAAATACCACTAATGAGAGGCTTCGAGGAGAGATCATAACAAGGAAGCCCAGAGAATTGACTCAGATGATAGCCCTTGCGAAGAGCATGGTAGAAATTAATGAAATTGATATGCCTGTAAAGCACAGAAGACACGGTGAAAAAGACAAGGCTATCTGGCTCGGTGAAAGGCAACAGAGACGGGATCACAGAGACCGCCCTCGCAGAGACCGCCCTGGAGACCGATCATGGTTTGCACCATTGAATGCCCCACTCAGTGAAGTACTAGTAGCAATTCAGAGAAGCTCGGATGCTAAGAGCATACGATACCCTCACACCAAGCAAGGCCAGATAATGGGAAGTGAAAAGGAAGCATACTGCAAGTTTCACAGAGCCAAGGGTCACCACACAAACAACAGCCGAGTCCTGGCTGCAGAGGTGGACCTGCTGATCAAGGCAGGAAAGTTCAGCAAATTTGTTAATGGCATAACAAGGAGCACAAACAAGGACAGGGAGCAGGAGGACGGAAGGGATGATGATGAAAGGCCAGCTAAGAAGTCTAAAGGGGTTGTCATGGTTATTACCGGGGGACCCGAGTTTGAACCGCCCAGTAAAAGAGCTAGGTCCTTAACACATCAGTAGGCGAACATGGGAAAATCCAGTAGCTTGAATCACTCGTTCTCAATCCACAGTAATGTGCAAGCGTACCATGTAAACGCCTTGGTCATTAAGGCATTGGTGGAAGGATATACGGTGAAGAGAATCCTCGTAGATACCGGTAGCTCGGTGAACATCATCACAAAGGAGGCAGCCCGCCAGTTGGACATCCACCAAAGCAGAATCCAGCCAGTATATTCGCCCCTGGTAGGCCTGAGTGGCCATTCAGTCACGGTTGTGGGGCAGGTGACACTAAATTTAGAGGAGGATGATGAAAAGCACAGCTGGAGGTCTGAAGAAGAATTCGTGATTATTGACACCCCACTCGCCTACAACATCATATTGGGAAGACCATTCCTGGTAGAGTCTGAAGTAATTCTTTCCGTCCGGTATTTAGCCCTCCAAATACCGACCACGATGGGGGTAGCAGTGGCTAGGGGGAGTCAACAAGCGGCCCAAAAAGCATACCTAGCTTCCTTGAAGTCAGAAAAGGTTAGCCGGGAATTAGAAAAGCAAGAAAAAGCCGAGCCGGTGGATGAGCTTAAAGCCCTCATGGTTGGACCAGGAAGATCAGTCCAAGTGGCCAAGGAATTAAAACCCGAGCTCAAGCAAGCAATCACGACAGTTCTCAAAGAAGAGCAGGAGGCCTTTGCCTGGTGCACCAGTGACATTATCGGAGTCTTACTTGAGATAACGAAGCACAGCTTGAATATAGACCCTACTACCAAGCCAGTAGTACAAAAAAGGAGAAAACATGCACCAGAAAGGTAGAAGGCAATTGAGGCAGAAATAAGCAAATTGTTGGAAGTCGGACACTCAGGAAGGTGTTATATCCCGAATGGCTGGCAAACGTGGTCTTGGTGAAGAAACCAGGAGGAGCATGATGTTGGTGTGCCCTAGTTCTTAAGGCATTGGATTCTTGTATTTTGTATTATACATTAAGACTCATTGTATGAATACATTATTTATGTCACATTAATAAAGGTAATTAATCTATTTCATTTATATCTTGTGCTATAATATGAGTAGAGTATCCATTGATTGATAATCATAAAACCAATCCCAGGTCTGTTATAATCGTGGGAACGAATGGAACCACAGGCTTGTATATTCTATGACTATATGGCAGTTCTTAACTAGCCATAGTACTTGTATAGTCAGTCATGAATATAGGTACATGTCGTTGACATGGGACTGGAACGATCCGCACAAGAAAGCCACATGGTTGTCGCATCATAGGTCTTTCTTGAGTAGGTCTCTTTTGTCCTAAGACCAGATTTCATTATAATATCAATATGGAATCTGGTTCACTTTGACATACGCCTAACATGTCTGTAAAAGGATGCTAAATACGGGTATGATTGGGTGGACCGGTGAACATGTTGATATTGATGATGAAGTGATGGAATTGCCACTCGGGTAACACCGAGATGATATCATTGGCCACTTGATGAGTGGGACTGATAAGTGTATGGCCATACCCAAATAAGTTGGTTGCTTATTTGATTAATCAGTCAACTCAAGATCAAGAAATATAATAAACAACAGAAGAGGATGACGGACACCATGCCTCTTGTTTATTCATATCGATATCGTTAGGCAAAGGACACTATGAGATTACTACCGGGTGAGTGTCTTCTAAAGACTGTTGCATCTCTGTCTTAATTGGGGGCTGTAATGGTTTGCTAGAACCCACTTACAGTCTGTGGGCCTTGGGCCTACTGCCAACAAAAAGACAGACCCATAGGATCGTGCACATAGATCAACTGAGCTGGAACTTATAGAAATTGTACATGTAATGTACATTGGAAGGAATGCGTTAATTAATTAGTTGACATTCGGTGTCAAGGTAATTAATTGACATTGGGTTGAATTTAATTTAATTAATAAGTTTACATAATGTAATTAATTAATTTATCAATTAATTGAATTACATAAAGTAAACAATTAATTAAATAATTTTCCAAAGTAGGAAAATTATTTACATGTATTGTATTTACTTGAGTGTGTTTTAATTTTATTTAGGGGTAATTAAATTTAGCCAAATGGAATTAAATTACATAGTATATACTTTTTAATTAAAGTTTATTTATGTAATTATAATCCTAGTGCGCTTGGGTTTAATTAACCTAATTAAAACCCAATTAGACAATGTGTCTATATAAGGGCACACTTAAGCAATAAAATCCTAATTCAACTCTAATTAATTGCTGGAAATTTCAGCCACCAATAGCAGCCCCAAATAGCCGAAAATCCCAGCATTAAGCCTCCATTCCTTCACGTCTTCGGCTAGCACCGGTTCCCGCTCAATAATTTGTCGTGCACCGGACTTTGGAGATCGCAGTTTCAGGAAACGATTCTGCAGCAGTCTCTAGAGGAGACGAATCCAGTGAGTTAATCTCTCTTGATTCTTATTTGGTTTTATTCTAATCAATGGTAATTGGACACGATAGGTGGATTCTAGAAAATTTTAAACGGTGTATTTTCCGCTGCGCTACGTTATTTTTCCAATGACGAATCCCAACAGTGGTATCAGAGCCTAGGTTTTGTCCATTAGATTGATTGGAATTAGTTCTTGAAAGCGTTCTTGAAGAAAGAATGGGTTTCAAGTTTGTGGTTTTAGGGTTTTACTTAATTTGTTTTGTTTTGGATAAACCCTAGAATTGTTGGATTGGGGTTTTTGATTATTTTTCCCCAAATGTTTTCCATCTAAAATTGTTTTGTATATTAATTATATATATATATATATATATATTTTCTTTTTTGCTAGAAACATTTTTTTGTTTATGATTTAAAACAAAAATAGTTTGGGCAAAAGATGGAATCGCAGAATTACGATTCCATCTGCTGCCTTAGCAGCAGCTGCGGCAGGCTGCAGCGCAGCGGCACTGCTGCCCCGCCGGGACAGCGGCGCCGCGCAGGTTTTGGGTCCGATTTTGGATTTTGCGGGTATTTTTTTATCCCGGACCCTAATGCAAATTAAATAAATTTTTTTTAATTAATTTGTATTCAAATTATTTATTTTATTGGCATGCATATTTAATTTAATTGTTTGCATATTAAATTGAATATGGACTTTGTGAAATTGACCCAATAAACCGTGACACCGGTTAAAACTGGGAGAGCTAAATTTTAAATTTGTGACAACCCAAATTCAAGTGGGAGCAGAATCGTTAATTTTGCATTTATGGATGTTATCCATTGGGCCTTTGTGGGCCTTAGTCACATTTATTAAAATTGGCGATTTCACCCTAAGTAACTCGGCTTAACATTTATATTTATAATTTGGAATGCCATGATCATGCATCATATTGGTATGTATGTGCACGACAGATACTTTGTTTGAAATCTTATGTTGAGTTCTATGGGCCCTAAATTATTATCGGTTGTAATTTAATTTTAGGAAATATGGCCTGCGTGCCATTTTTTTATTTTGATGTAATTTTAGAATAGATATTATTTTACAAAATTATTGTAATTGCATCAAGTATGGAGGAAGGCCCAAATGGAGCAAGCCCATGGTGGGAGCCCAAGAAGGATTGCAGTCCGGCCCATGAAGAATTAGATAGGATATCAAGTTTTTCATTAGGTTGTAATTAAAGGCCCATAGGATCTCATTTATTTTAAATTAAGTATGCTATTGCATTTGTCATATAAGATGGATGTATGGATCACCAAATTATTACCCGCGTTTATGCATGCTAAGCCGTATCACTTAATTATAATCCGGAAATTAAAATATTGAGTCGCTTAAAAGTGCTTCCCACATTCACACCTCGTCTTCCTATTGATGCTGCAATGTGCTCCATGCCCTAGCTGGGTACATTGTAGTATTCGGTGGGCCGTCGAGGGTTAAGATACTTGGTATGGTTAACATGTGAATGGTGGTTTGACTCAACATGGGTAGCATTAGCTCAGAGCGGGCCCTAAGCACAGATGGGTAAAGTGTTAATAAGCCCATCAAACCAAGAGTCCTTCGTGGAAGGATTGGATAGGTTGTCCTACCAAACGAATCAATGGTTGGTTAGCGAGCCCTAGTTCGGCCAGTCATTGATAAGTTGTGGATCTTGGTCAAGTCAGCCAATTAACAACACCAACAAACAAATTAAAATCGGATTATTAATTTGAATTGGCTTAAAAGTCCTTTATTTCTAACTCAAGCAATGATTTCTTCCATGTAGATAATCCCATTTCACTTAAGCAATTTAAATGGCTGTAACAAACAACAACTCACTCTCACTTAGGTCACTCTTGGAGAAGGAGAAGCTTTTGGGGACTAACTTCCTGGACTGGGCTAGGAACTTACAAATAGTTCTTAGACAAGAGTCCAAGGAGTATGTACTGAATGCTCCTTTACCAGCTGGCCCTCACGCAGGTCGAGGCGTCAACACGGCGATGGTGGAGCAGTATGACCGGCACATGAGGGATGACCGAGATGTCTCGTGCCTCATGCTGGGTACCATGGCTTCTGATCTTCAGAATTAGTTCATGGACGAGCATGCTTATGAGATGATGGATCAGCTTAAAAAGATGTTCCAAGATCAGGCTCGTCAGGAACGTTACCTGACAACTAAGGCACTTTGCACGACTGTGATGGCAGCTTGGACTTCTGTTAGCACTCATGTGCTAAAGTTGAAGGGGTATATTGATACACTTGCCCGCCTCGGCTTGCCAGTTCCACAAGACTTGGCAATAGACATTATTCTCGGGTCACTTCCTGAGTCTTACAACCAGTTTATCATGAATTACCATATGCAAGGGTTGGATAAATCGGTTGTTGAGCTGCATGGCATGCTCAAGCTTGCTGAGAAGTCTCTTAAGAAGACTCCTGAAGTATTGCTGGTGAACAAGGGCAATACGCCCATTGCTAAGGGAAAGGCCAAATCTAAGGCCAAGGCTAAGGGCAAAAAGGTGGTGGCCCAACCTAAAACAAGGGTTGCTTCTCCTGACGATGTTTGCCATGAGTGTCATGAGAAGGGGCACTAGAAGAGCTCATGTCCAAAGCTAAGGGAGCAACTAAAGGGCAAAATTGCTGCTTCAGGTATTTATGTTGTTGAGATTAATCTGGCTATTTCTACATCTTGGGTCTTGGACACTGGATGTGGATCTCACATTTGTTCAAATGTGCAGGGTCTAAGAAATAGGAGATTATTAGGATCTGGAGAAGTAGATCTTCAAGTCGGAAATGGTGCTCGGGTTCAGGCTATGGAGATCGGAGATTATTTCTTAGAGATGCCTAGTGGACTTGTTTTGGAACTAAGAAACTATTATTTTGTACCTGCGATGTGCAGGAATATTATTTCCGTTTCTTTGTGGATATTTCTGGTTTTGTATTTAATATTGGACATGGTAGAATTTCTATGCAATGTGGCAATATTATTTATGGAACAACATTTCTTGAAAATGGCTTATATATCCTTGATCTAAAACGTGAAAGTTCAATCTATAACATAAATACTAAAAGGATTAAACAAAATGAAATTAATCCTACTTACATCTGGCATTGTCGACTTGGCCATATAAATGAGAAGCGCATAGCTAGGCTTCACTATAGTAGAGTGCTAGGGTCATTTGACATCTAGTCTTATGACACATGTGAATCTTGTTTGAGAGGTAAGATGACAAAGGCGCCTTTTAGCAAGACTGCTGAAAGGGCCTCAAAGCTATTGGAGCTAATACATTCCGATGTATGTGGCCCAATGAGCACTAGTGCTAGATTTGGTTTTCTATACTTCGTCACCTTCACGGATGACTTCAACAGATACGGTCACGTGTATCTGATGAAGCATAAGTCTGAGACTCTCCAAAGGTTCAAGGACTTTAAGAATGAAGTAGAAAACCAACTTGGCAAGAAAATAAAAGCACTTCGGTCTGACCGAGGGGGTGAATATTTGAGCCAAGAGTTTGACTCGCTTTTGAGAGAGTGTGGGATTGTATCCCAACTCACTCCTCCTGGTACACCCCAGTGGAATGGAGTGTCAGAAAGGAGGAATAGGACCTTACTTGACATGGTCCACTCGATGATGAGTCATGCTACAGTCCTTGTCTCCTTTTGGGGATATGCTTTAGAGATAGCTGCTTACATTCTTAATAATACACTAAGCAAGGCAGTTGAGGGAACACCATATGAACTATGGAAAGGCCGAAAGCCCAATGTTTCCTTCTTGAAGATTTGGGGCTGTGATGCACATCTTAAGAAATTGACAAGTGGCAAACGCGAGTCCAAATCTGTCAAGTGCCAGTTTGTGGATTACCCTAAGGAAACTAAGGGTTATTACTTATACGATCAGGCCGAAAACAAAGTTTTCATAGACAGAAATGCAGTCTTCTTAGAGAAGGAATTCCTTTCCAAGAGAGATAGTGGAAGTAATGTTGAACTTTCAGAAGTTCAAGACTCACAAACTCCTGTAGCTACTGCTGAGGATGCTTCGGGAACCGATCTGACTACTCAAGAAATTGAGGAACCAGAAATGTTTGCACAGGACCTTAGAAGGTCTGGTAGCACATGTCATCAGCCAGAGAGGTATGGCTTTCTCGTGACTGATGATGGGGACCTTATGGTTGCTGACCATGAAGAGCCTAAGACCTATCAGGAGGCTGTTGAAAGCCCACACTCAGATCAATGGTGCAAAGCCATAGAGGCTGAGATGCAATCTACGCATTATAACCAAGTATGGAACTTGGTGGATCTACCTCCGGGTGATAAGGTGATAGGTTGAAGTGGTGTTTCAAGTTAAAGGCCCTGTGTGTATAAGATGGTTAGTGGGAGCGTTTCCACTGTCCTAGTGCTGTATGTTGATGACATCCTTATCATTGGAAGTGACATACCAACACTGCAAGGGGTTAAGCAGTGGTTGAGTACGTGCTTCGCAATGAAGGACTTAGGCGAAGCTGAGACGATCTTAGGGATCAGGATTTACAGAGATAGATCCAATCGGCTTCAAGACCTAAGTCAGGTCACGTACATTGACAATGTTCTGAAAAGATTCAGCATGGACAAGGCAAAGAAAGGATTCTTTCCTAAGTGCCATGGGTTGAAGCTGAGTAAGAAAGATGGTCCTAAAACAAAGAAGGACAGGGAGAACATTAAAAGATCCCTTATGCATCTGCTATTGGATCTATCATGTACTCCATGTTATGTACGAGGCCTGATGTCATGTTTACACTAAGTATGACTAGCCGGTACCAGTCGGACCCTGGTGAGGTACATTGGAAGGTAGTCAAGGCAATCCTGAAGTACCTTAATCGAACTAAGGATGCTTTCTTAGTGTATGGAGGTCAAGATGAGCTGGTAGTGTCAGGTTACACTGATGCAAGCTTTGAGACCGATGAGGATGAGAACCAGTCATAGTCTGGTTATGTTTTTCTCCTGAATGGCGGTGCCATTAGTTGGAGGTCCTCAAAGCAGGCCACCATTGCTGACTCTACAATGGAAGTTGAGTACATAGCTACGTGCGAAGCTCAAAGGAAGCCGTTTGGATCAAGAAATTCATAACTGAGTTGGGAGTAGTACCCACTATCCTAGACCCAGTTGATGTTTTTGTAACAACAACGGGGCCATCGCATAAGCTAAGGAGCCCTGGTCAAACAAGAGATCCAAACATGTAATCAGAAAGTTTCACCTCATTCGGGAGATCATGAACAGAGGTGACATATCATTGCAGAGGGTTGACACCAAGAATAATGTCGCTGATCCATTGACCAAAGTGCTGCCACAAACACAGCATGACGATCATACCAGATCTATAGGAATTAGGGCAATGCCCACTTGGAACTAGTGCAAGTGGGAGATTGTTGGTGTGCCCTAGTTCTTAAGGCATTGGATTCTTGTATTTTGTATTATACATTAAGACTCATTGTATGAATACATTATTTGTGTCACATTAATAAAGGTAATTAATCTATTTCATTTATATCTTGTGCTATAATATGAGTAGAGTATCCATTGATTGATAATCATAAAACCAATCCCAGGTCTGTTCTAATCGTGGGAACGAATAGAACCACAGGCTTGTATATTCGATGACTGTATGGCAGTTCTTAACTAGCCATAGTACTTGTATAGTCAGCCATGAATATAGGTACATGTCGTTGACATGGGACTGGAACGATCCACACAAGAAAGCCACATGGTTGTCGCGTCATAGGTTTTTCTTGAGTAGGTCTCTTTTGTCCTCAGACCAGATTTCATTATAATATCAATATGGAATCCGGTTCACTTTGACATACGCCTAACAGGTCTGTAAAAGGATGCTAAATACGGGTATGATTGGGTGGACCGGTGAACATGTTGATATTGATGATGAAGTGATGGAATTGCCACTCGGGTAACACCGAGATGATATCATTGGCCACTTGATGAGTGGGACTGATAAGTGTATGGCCATACCCAAATAAGTTGGTTGCTTATTTGATTAATCAGTAAACTCAAGATCAAGAAATATAATAAACAACAGAAGAGGATGACGGACACCATGCCTCTTGTTTATTCATATCGATATCGTTAGGCAAAGGACACTATGAGATTACTACCGGGTGAGTGTCTTCTAAAGACTGTTGCATCTCTGTCTTAATTGGGGGCTGTAATGGTTTGCTAGAACCCACTTACAGTCTGTGGACCTTGGACCCACTGCCAACAAAAAGACAGACCCATAGGATCGTGCACATAGATCAACTGAGCTGGAACTTATAGAAATTGTACATGTAATGTACATTGGAAGGAATGCCTTAATTAATTAGTTGACATTCGGTGTCAAGGTAATTAATTGACATTGGGTTGAATTTAATTTAATTAATAAGTTTACATAATGTAATTAATTAATTTATCAATTAATTGAATTACATAAAGTAAACAATTAATTAAATAATTTTCCAAAGTAGGAAAATTAAATACATGTATTGTATTTACTTAAGTGTGTTTTAATTTTATTTAGGGGTAATTAAATTTAGCCAAATGGAATTAAATTGCATAGTATATACTTTTTAATTAAAGTTTATTTATGTAATTATAATCCTAGTGGGCTTGGGTTTAATTAACCTAATTAAAACCCAATTAGACAAGGTGTCTATATAAGGGCACACTTAAGCAATAAAACCCTAATTCAACTCTAATTAATTGCTGGAAATTTCAGCCACCAATAGCAGCCCCAAATAGCCGAAAATCCCAGCATTAATCCTCCATTCCTTCACGTCTTCGGCTAGCACTGGTTCCCGCTCAATAGTTGGTCATGCACCGGACTTTGGAGATCGCAGTTTCAGGAAACGATTCAGCAGCAGTCTCTAGAGGAGACAAATCCAGTGAGTTAATCTCTCTTGATTCTTATTTGGTTTTATTCTAATCAATGGTAATTGGACACGATAGGTGGATTCTAGAAAATTTTAAACGGTGTATTTTCCATTGCGCCACGTTATTTTTCCAATGACGAATCCCAACACATGGAGGATGTGTGTGGACTTCACTGACTTGAACAAAGCTTGTCCAAAAGATAGCTATCCTCTTCCCAGTATTGACTAGTTAGTCGACTCAACGGCCGGGTATGCAATATACTCATTCCTCGGTGCAAAGTCGGGATACCACCAGATTCCAATGGACCAGAGGGATGAAGAAAAAACTGCATTTATCACGCGTGAAGGCATATATTGTTATCGGGTGATGCCCTTTGTTTATAAAACGCAGGAGCAACGTAACAGTTCCTAGTCAATGACATGTTCAAAGAGCAAATTGGAAAGACAATCGAAGTGTACGTCAATGATATGATCATTAAAAGCAAGGATGAGGAGAATCAAGCTCAAGACATTTAGGAAGCCTTCAAAATATTGTAAAGGTACCGCCTCAAACTGAATCCAGAGAAGTACGTATTTGGAGTGCGAGGAGGGAAGTTCCTGGGCTTCATGATTTCACAAAGAGGGGTAGAGCGAATCCAGAAAAGATTAAGGCAATCTTAGACATGGTGCCACCCAAAACGGTGAATGAAGTCCAACGCCTCAATGGCCGCATCAACGCACTAGGAAGATTCATTTCTTTATCAGCCAAGAAATGTTTACCCTTCTACAAGGCGATCAAGAAAGGCCAGAAGTTCAATTGGGATGATGAATGCCAGGAGGAATTTAGTAGAATTAAGACCTTCTTGGGAACCCCACCATTGCTAAGCCGGCCAATTCCTGGTGAAATGTTGTACTTATATCTGGCGGCGACAACGAAGCAATGGGCTCAGTGATGATTAGAGAAGAAGAGGGACAACAATACCCAATGTACTACACCAGTACGGTGTTAAGGGGGCGGAGCTCAGATATCCGAGGATTGAGAAATTAGCCTTGGCGATAATTTTAGCATCCGTTAGGTTGCGGCCTTACTTCCAGGCCCACACGGTGATTGTGAGAACAAATTTCCCCTAGAAGAAGATGCTCCAGACACCGGATACTTCTGGCCAGCTGGCTAAGTGGGCCATCAGACTTAGTGAATTTGATGTTCGCTTTGAGCCTAGATCGGCATTAAAAGCTCAAGTTTTGGCAGATTTTATGGTAGAATTCATGGGCAAAAGAATGGAGAGTATATGTAGATGGAGCTTCATCTCAGGAAGGAGCAGGAATTGGAGTGCATATTGATGGGCCTGAGAGAATAAAAATATCTTATGCCGCCAAGCTTGCCTTTCCTGCCACCAACAATGCTGCAGAATATGAAGCAGTGATTAAGGGGTTGGAGCTCATCCGGGAAATCGCTCCAGGCTGGGTGAAACTGCTGAGTGACTCAAGGTTAGTTCCCAACCAAATTAATAAAAACTTTGAAACTAAAGATCCTTGCATGTCCAGATACCTAGAAAATGTGCGATGCTTGCTCGAAGCGGTCGAAGGCAAAGGCACCACATGGAGAGTAGAAAACATCTCCAGAAATGAAAATGTTGAAGTAGACAGGCTAGCTAAGGCTGCAGCAAGCACCAGAGATTGGTAATTTTTAAATTGCCCATATGAAGTTCAAACCGAGTCTAGCATCGAAGCAAAGGAGGTGATGACAGTAGAAAAGGTGCGGATGGATTGGATGGAACCCATAATAAAATACTTGGTCGAAGGACATCTACCTGAGGACAGAGGAGAAGCAGTAAAGATCTCTAGGAAATCACAACGATATGCAATAATCGACGGAGAACTCTACAAGAAGTCTTTTACTGATGCATGGTTGAAGTGCATCACTGCTGAAGAAGGAAATTATGTCCTCCGAGAGTTACACGAAAGAATTTGTGGGTCCCACTAGGCGGCACATGCGCTAGTCAGAAGGGCGAGACTACAAGGCTACTATTGGGAAACAATGGAGGCGGATGCAACGGCCTATGTCAGGAGATGCCATCAGTGCCAAATCCATTTGAAAAAATCCCACTTGCCTGCGGTAGAGCAGAAGCCAATATTAACCGGATGGCCCTTCTCCACATGGGGCATTGACATTGTAGGACCTATGCCTGAAGCCAATAGACAGAGGAAGTTTATGATAGTTGTGGTAGACCACTTTAGCAAGTGGGTTGAAGCAGAGGCGACCACAACGATCACACTAGAGAAAGTCATCTCCTTCATGTGGGACCACATCATCACCAGATTTGGGATACCCCATAGAATCATATCTAACAATGGTACCCAATTCACCTCGAGCAAATTTGAAGAATTCTGTAAAGGACTCAAAATCACGCACAACTCTTCCTCAGTAGCACACCCCCAAAGTAATGGGCAGACCAAGGTCACAAACAGAACCATAGGGGATGGAATCAAGAAGAGGCTGGAGAGTCATAAGGAAGCTTGGGTTGATGAGTTGAATAACGTCTTATGGGCTTATAGAACCACACCAAGAAGACCGATTGGGGAAACCCCATTTGCCATGGTATATGGAGTTGAAGCAGTAATCCCCGTCGAAATTGGAGCTCCCAGTGACCGAGTGCTTTACTACATAGAAGCTCAAAATCATATCAACATAAAGTACCACCTGGACTCCTTGGAAGAAAGAAGAGAAAAAGCTTACATCCTAATGGCAGCCTACAAGAATAAGGTGGCCCGTTACCATAATAGGAAGGTGAGAAAGACAATACTCAAGGAAGGAGACCTGGTCCTGAAGGACTCCGCAGCATCGCAGGTGAGGGAAGGAAAAGGAAAGCTTGGCGCAAGTGGGAAGGGCTGTACAAAGTTGCAGCAGCAGTCAGTCCAGCGACATACAAGCTTCAGAATCTAGATGGGAAAGAAATCCCACGAACATGGAATATTGCCAATTTAAGGCAATACTTCTCGCCTGAGAATAGCTAAGGAGAAAAAGGGCTGCACTCTTTTTTCCCACTAATGGATTTTTTCCCACTGGGTTTTTCCATAATCGGGTTTTTAACGAGGCAGCACCTCTATTTGTAAAACTTAGCAGGGGATGCCCTCTAAGATGTACTCCAAAAAGATAAATAAAAATATCTTTCAATCATCAAAACCTCCAAAAAGAAGTCGGTCATAACCGGATGAGCTCATTTATTCTAAAAACCTTCCATAAAGGAAGTCGGTCATAACCGAATAGATACATTTATTTTAAAAATCCTAATTGGATTCAAAGGAAGAAATAGATGTGCAGACTTGGCACAAAACTACGAGCACAAAAGCCAAGAACAAAGTATGAGCCGAATATTAAAAAAGCCGAGTGAACAAAGAACATAATCTTTCCATTAAAATAATAAGAGTAATACAAACAGGAGCCTAACAAGGTCTTGAAAAAATTACAAATTTCACTATGAGCGAGCATCCGCTCCAGGAACACTATCCCCTATATCTACCGGCTCCTCAGCACCAGTTGGCGACTCGACGTTTTCCTCGTTAGGACTGTCAGCAGGAAGCTCATCATATTGAGGAAAGTTGACCGACTCCAAATCTAGAGCCAGATAAGGATGGATTGCTTGGCAGGCAGCCAAGACGCGCTGACCATACAACTGTCCTAGAAGAACCAGCTTGCTAGTTGAATCAAGCAGTGTGGCATCACATTTCTAAATATCTTGTTTGTGCTCCACCTTGTCATCCTTAAGCAGTTTCTAGAGCGCGTCCTGTACAGCCTTCTCATCCTCTAGCTGTTTCATCAGGCGGCTGATTTCCTGTCCTTGCGTCCAAGCTCTACTCTTCTTTGCCTCCAATGCCAACTGGGTCTCTTTTAGCTTTTTATCCAGATGGCTGGTCTTGGACAGACGACCAACCAATTCAACTGCCCTAGAGAGTACCTGCAAAACGGCAAGCCGAATGAATAATAGAAAGAGGGAAATGGAGTTCAGCAGCTATGTTGAGATCCTTACGGAGGTCAGTTCCAGGAGGCATATAGAAGCCGCCTCGTTGTCACCAAGTCTGTCGTACTCCTCTCTATCAGCCAGCAGCACGAACCCGGTCTTGAATTCAGCCTGAGCTGCCGGATCCTTTATTCAGGCCTCTTACCCTTCTCTTCCCCGCAACCAAGGCTGAGGAGGGGAAGACGGCCCAGGGGAGACAGAAGTCACTTCAGAGCCCTGACCAAGCAAAAGTGATGATCTAGGAGGTGAGATTGGTAAAGAGCAATAATAATAACACAAGAGAGAAGAGGACGCCAAAAACTTACAGGATGAGGAACCAGCTCAGGACCGGCAGGAGCAGTCCTTTTTCTCTTTGGCACCTTAGAAGCACTTAGCCCTTTAGCTTGCCCCCCTACGCCGGATGGAATTTCAGCTGGATTGGGACGCAGCTCTTTCAGCAGGTTTTTCCTCTTGGCGGCTAAAACGCAATTAAGAGCATCAGCTGCATTCATGCTTGAGAAAACAAATAAATAATTAAGTAAGGATAAAAAGATACCTCGTCTAGGGATAGGACCCGGGTAATAGGTAAAGTCGAATCCTGACTCTTCTCGCTTTATAAGCCTAATCCTCTCAAGGTAAGCATCTACAGCGACCTGCCAGGTCCACTTGTTAGGAGCCAGAGTCCTGAACTCCTTAAGGAAAATCTTTTCACCCGGCTCTAGGGGCTAGCGAGCTTTCCCTGCTCCCCTAAAAGACTAGCTTACAGGGAATGCATCCAGGTCCTCTTTGATCTTTATATAAAGGAAGAAATGTTTGAAACGTTTCAAGGAAGAGATCCGTCCCTTGAAGGTATAAAAATCTCCCTTCTTGGATAATTGATAATGGTCCTCCCAAGAGTTCAATTTTGGGGTAGCCAGCTTTCGAAAGAAGGCTACATTTAAATTGAACCCTAGGTTCTCACACAGCCAGAAGGTGGCACAGATATCTCCCCAGGAGTTAGGATGGATTTGGGCAGGGCAGAAGCCCCAGTTAAGGAGGATGTCGCAGATGCCGGATGGGAGAGGATAGGAAAAGCCGGATTGGATTTGGTCCATATATATGGAAAAATAGCCTGGTGGAGGCCTATGGACGCGCTGACACCCAGAAGGCAGCATAACCTGGCAATAGCGTAACTAGGGGTAGAACTCTCTATAAAGTCTTATATGGTCCTCATGAGTTTTAGAAACCATATCCTCAATACGAGGAGTCATTTTCTTGGCCCTAGTTCTGCTGGGACTGGGTGGAGGGATGTCAGATGGAGAAGAGTCCACCTGGATAGGACCTTCAGTAGACGGCCCAACAGACATAGGAGGCTGGACGAAAGTGCCCACCTCTTCATCAAAAGCAGGGGATGCTGAGTGGTGAGAACCAGACCCTGAGGAGGTGGTTAAATGGTATTCATTCCCTGATAAAGAAGGCGGACTCGGTAAATTGGGAGTACTAAGTATTCGGTAATCATAAGGGTCTGTGGGACCTAAAAGGCGACAAGCCGGCTTAGCACTGGTGGTTTTGAAACTAAAACCCTGGGTGCTTTTACCAACCCTAGGGCGATTCCTAGAATTTGCTAATTCTCCAGATTCCCCACTACTGGAAGAGCCTAGGTCACTGAGTGTTATGGAAGAACCCATTTCAAAGTAAAAAGAAGAAAAATGCAAGCAACAAACCCAGAATAGCAAAGAAGATGAACAATCAAGGAAAGAGGAACAGGCGAAAAAAAAATCAAACCACAAATCCAAACAAAAAAGGGCAAATTTTTTGTAAAAATCAAAATCGCAATGGCAATAAGTTGAAATGTGAAGCAAAACTTACTGGAAACAAAGGAAAGGAGAAATAAGTTGCAAATGATGAAGGTGCAGAAATCGCAGAAGAAATGAGCCTGGAATTCTTGAAGCAAAGAACAAAAGGGGCGACCCAGTTCCCCTTTTAAAGAAAATGGAGGAGGGGTAGGTGAAAGGACACCTTCTGACACCGCCTAAGTAAGGGACGTGTGTCGCCCAGACATTAGATGCACTAGTCCAAAGGGACTCCTCGGTCCCTACAAACCTACCGGAAAAAAACCCTTAAAAGAGTTTAAACTCATCACCAGGGGGGACTCCTGATAGCATGGAGTCCCAAAGTTTACCACGTGTTTCACACGGCTAGTGACTGCATCAACGCATCAAGCAATTGTCTCATAACTCTTCTTGCTTTCACTCGGTCACCAAAGACTAAGGCGAAGTAACACCATCAACAATGACCGGCTGAATCAGGAAGAGGAGCCTGGTGAACAGCTATTCAAACAACTTGTGCCCTAATTAGGTTTTCTGTTTCAAAAGACAGGTAAGCTGATTTCTACTATACATATGTAAGGACGCGATTCTATACCAGTAACAGGTGCCACGGGGACAAACACAGGGTGAGTCTGCTGCCTAGATATGCCAGAAGGGGACCAAGAGCAGACCATACCCAGCCAATGAGAGAGGACCGTACAAAACGGTCTGACAAAGCCACGCGGAACAATCATGTATAAAAAGGGGGCAATTGAGGAACCTCCAGGTATCTTTTCCTGTATTCTCAAGATTTCATTCTTATTTTCTATTCCTCTCCTTCAAATCTCTGACTTAGGCATCGGAGTGGACCCGGAGGTCACCCGGTCCTCACTTTTTCTTTCATACAGGCATTCGATCATTTCTGAAGAGAGATAGTCTTTCAGTCATCTTTGACCGCGTGAAGCCACATCCTTTCCCGGAGCTATCACTTCCCATTTGAAATTGTCAAATACAAACACGTTGCACTACAACCTATGTTCTTGTCTCTCCCTTCTCCCTCGCACACGTGGCTTTCCTAAATAAAGTTTTGCCTTGTAACAACCCATTTCCATGATCTTAGTATGGCCACTCCCTCCCACTAGGCTTCTGAGTTCCTTAAAAAGAACATTGGTGTCCAGTTTCTATCATGGGTATTAGCTCATTTTCATTTTCTTCCAAATTAATGGAATTATATAATTCCATGTATACGGAACCAGACCGGACAATGAACCGGTAAGACTAATAGTGGTTCAATCGGTTTGATTCGTTTTCATGAATGTTATCGAAATTGAACCAGTTCAATCGGTTCAACTGTAACCAGCTATGGGTTTGGTAGATTTGATGTAAAATTTTATTTTTGAATAAAATAGGTGCTAAGCTGTTCGAACAGTGGTCGAACCAATGAATAGGCTGATTCAATCCAAGTTGAGTAATTTTTTTGTAAACTTAATTGAATAATATTCTTTTTAAGAAAATAAGCATTTGGTTGAATCACTGGTTGAACAAGATCAAACTACAAACTTGCAGTCTTAACGGTTCGTTGTCCGGTACGGTTTCAATAACATTAGATTTCATAATCAATTTAGTCAAAAGTTATAGTTTTATTATCAATTTGGTTGAAAATCAATTTTTTTTTTATTTAGTCATGAACATCATCTCAAATTGATAGAATAAAACAAAAAATCTTTGATTATTTTATACATATGAAATAATGTAATTACATTAATTTGTAATTATATAAAGATTAATAAATTTATCTTAACTAATTTGAAATTAGACAATAAAATTTATTTTTTAAAAACTTGGTAATGGAAAGATACATGAAATAATACTTATCAATCTTATTTCCAATAGTGAGCTTGCTAAGATAAAGATATTAACATGAATAGTACTTAGCAAGCTCACTTTTCCAAAAGTAAGCTTGCTAAAGGGGATTTATATAGGAAAAAAAATTTATACATCCATTGAAAATTGTGCATTCATTGTCTTTATCCTCTCTCCGAATGAAATGGTACTTAGTGAGCTTGCTTACTTCCAAATGTGAGCATGCTAAGACAATAATAAGTGGATGAATAAATAAAGTCTATTATTTAAATAAAATTTTGACTATATACATTCATTGAAAATTGTACATTCATTCTCTTTATTCTCTCCCTCCATCCAAATCCACTTTCGCAATTTAAATAACATGGAATATTAATGACTTAAATAACATCTTAGAAATGTATATCACAAGTACTTGAAATGAGAAACTAAGAGTCTTCTTATCTTAGCTAGTGAACAACAACAAGTTTCACGGTTCCAACGAACAACAACAACAACAACAAAATGGATACACCAAAGTTACACAGCAAGAGCAAAAGTTCTAGACTTTAAAACAAGATCTCCACTGTGTAAAATGAAGGAAAATGAGTCTAGAACACGCTCAACATATTTCAACCTAATCCAAGAAGAACAACCTATTCAAAAGACTGGAAGGGATGAAGCAGCTCAAGCTGAAAACCCATAAAAGAGAAACCTCAAATAGCAAAATGGGGACCGTCAAATGAGGACCTTCCTGACCTCCAAAGACTGATCCCCCCCTCCAGATTATAGAATGAAGTGTCTTTAAACTCCATTTAAAGATTCAACCAAATCCAACGGCTCGAAATGAAACTATACAAAGAACACAAAAACTATTCACATGAAAGGTGCCCAGAACAGCAGTTGTTGCAAACCAAAAATCTAAACTTATGAACCTCCAAATTCCAATTTGACCATTTATTAGGAAACAAAAGTGCCTAAGATGCTTTCCAAAAATCAGTAGGATCGGACTCCATATGAGCTAAAAATCGCTGAAAGAAGATGAAGAGTATAGTTGAATAACAAGGTTCACAAACACAAAAAAGGATTGTCTCTCTTAGTTCTCTCTACACCTTGTATGCAATAACTCTTTAAAGTTGTTGTGGTGTTTTCACACACATTGCCCTTCCTCATGATCTCTTGAACAGCCTAACCTCATGATCTCTTCAAACCTTGAAAGGTAATACACATGGGCTTCAAGGGCTTGAAAGTCCCCCCCTGAACTACACAATGGTCTCTACCTCCTGAAGGCTTCAAGAGCTTGACAGTCTCCCCCTGAACAAAAATAGTAGTCTCTACCTCCTGAACCATACAGGAGTCTCTTCCTCCCTATCCACACAGGAGTCTTTTCCACTTAAGAACCTTCTCCACATAGAAACATTCCACACAGGAGCCTCTTGGTGGTGTGCCTTAGTTCTTAGGGCATTGGATTCTTGTATTTTGTATTATACATTCAGACTCTTTCTATAAATATTTCAATTAAAGGCATGAATAAAGGCATTTTATATCTTGTGCTATAACATGAGTTGAATATCCATTGATTGATAATCATAAAACATATCCCAAATCTATTCTAATCGTGGGAACGAATAGAATCATAGACTTGTATATTCGATGACTATGTGGTAGTTCTTAACTACCCACAGTACTTGTAAAGTCAGTCATGAATATAGGTACATGTTGATGACATGGGACTGGATCGATCCGCACAAGAAAGCCACATGGTTGTTGCATCATAGGTCTTTCTTGAGTAGGTTTCTTTTGTCCTCAGACCAGATTTCATCATAGTATCAATATGTAATCCGATTCAATTTGGCATACGCATAATAGGTCTGTAAAAGGATGCTAAATATGGGTATGATTGGGTGGACCAGTGAACATATTGATATTGATAATGAAGTGATGGAATTGTCACTCGAATAACACTAAGATAATATCACTGGGCACTAAATGAGTGGGACTGATAAGTGTATGGCCATACCCAAATAAGTTGGCTGCTTATTTGATTGATCAGTCAACTCAAGATTAAGAAATATAATAAACAGCAGAAAAGGATGATGGACACTGTGCCTCTTGTTTATTCATATTGATATCTTTTGGCAAATGACACTATGAGATTACTACCGGGTGACTGTTTTCTAAAGATTGCTGTACTTCTATCTGAATTGGGGCTGTGACGGTTTGCTAGAACTCACTTACAGTCTGTGGACCTTGGGCCTACTGCCAACATAAAGACACACCCGTAGGATCGTGCATATAAATCAACTGAGCCGGAACTTATAGCAATTGTACATATAACGTACATTGGAAGGAATGCGTTAATTAATTAGTTAACATTCGGTGTCAAGGTAATTAATTAATATTGGATTGATTTAATTTAATTAATAAGTTTACATAATATAATTATTTAATTAATCAATTAATTGAATTGTATAAAGAATACAATTAATTAAATTATTTTCCTAAGAAGGAAAATTAAAATACATGTATTGTATTTTCTTAAATGTGATTTTATTTTAATTTAGGGATAATTAAATTCAGCCTAATTGGATTAATTATATAGTTTGAACTTTTAATTAAAGTTTTTTTTTTTTATATAATTATAATCCTAGTGGCATTAGATTTAATTAACCTAGTTAAAACCCAACTAGACAAGGAATCTATTTAAAGGCACATTTAAGAATAAAAATCAACTCTAACCCTAATTATTGAGCTGTAAATTTCAGCCCCCTTAGAGAATTTTATAGCTGCAATTTTCCATTCCTATGCTTCTTCGGCTAGTACCGGTTCGCTCGATAGTTGGTCTTGCACCAGACTTTGAAGATCGCAATTTCAAGATTTGATTATGCAGCAGTCTTTAAAAGAGACAGATTTGGTGAGTTTAATCTCTCTTTATCCAAATTGGTATTATTTCAGTCAATGGTAATTGGACACGATAGGTGAATTTTAAGAAAATTTTAAACGGTGTAATTCCATTGCACCATGTTTTTTTTCCGATAACGAATCCCAACACCTCTTCCTCCACATGGGAAGGTAACAAACTCCAACAATTTGTATACAACATTATATCTTACTGTTTCTATATAAATATGGGTTTTTCAATTGAAGAGATATCTGTAGAAATGAAAGTCATATTTCATGAGGTTTTATAGTTCTCAATTCGGTATTTGTTGTCTTCTTCCTTCTCTTTCTCTTTTCTCATTTTGAAATTTTAATTAAGTTGACAATTTGAGTGGTTAGTGCATAATTAATTTAAAGGAATTGGGCTGGTTTAATTTGTGAAGTGGACGGAGTCCTTCGGTGGTCGATTCGATTTTTCAAATGTTAATATTGCCTAAGATCTCTGTTTGATGTCAATTTCATTTTTCAGATTTGATTTTCTTATGGTTATTCAATTAGAAACTCAGAGGATTACAAATTTCTAAACACCCTATCGTTGACTTGATTTGATTAACGAGAAAAGATAAGCGACTCCAATGACTTCTATGGTTAAGAAAAAGTGATATGTCATGCCTTATAATCTATTCAACAAGCTGAATTAAATTGGAGTTTGATCCAACTATTACAACAAGTAACTGCAATTTAAGTGTTAAGAGTAATAAATTACAATTTCAATTCCGCAATGCCTTATCATTTATTGAGATCTTGAAGATTAATCCTATTGTAACACTGAACTACGATATAAGTGTTAAGAGTACGGAATTGTAATTTAAATTCCACAATGCCTTATCATTTATTCAGCAAGCTGATCTAAGTTCTTAGAGATTAATCCTACTATAACACTAATTTATTTCAATTTAAGTGTCAAAAGTTGCAAATTGCAATTTCAACTCCACTTGGTTTCTGGAATCGTTATCGGTCAGTGAGTTTGAAGAGCTACCGTATGTATTGATTATTCTATTTGCATTATGTAATTTCTCCCTAGTTCTCTGTTATTTTCTTTCTCTTTCCCTTATTTTCCCTCCGAACAAACACAAAGACGCATGTCATTTAATCTGATTTAATTGTCGGTGAAATTCCTTAATCACCCATTCCAAATTTGGAAAAGGACATAATCAAACTTGCAAATTGGTCATAATACCCATTTCGTTACCAATAAAGCAACTTGAAAACTGGAAGTAGAAATTATGATCTTAGTTCTGGTTTACGTTGGACATTTTTGCATTTTTCAATAGATGTATGTAGACAAAATTTAGGGCATATTTGGTTCTACTGTTACTGTTGGTAAACAACAGGTTTTTTGCCTCTGAAACAGCTAATAATAGCTGCTTGATAGTGTTGAGATTTGTCATCGAAAATCAATCGTATAGCAGCGAAAGCCGATTAAGATTTTCTCAAATCCAATCCTAAGAACTTATGCAATAGAAATCAAAAACAACAAAATTAAACACATGGGAAGAAATAAATCTCACCTTATATGTCTCTTCCAGAGATGACTGCAGAAAACAATGGAGGCTCCCTCCACAATCCTGTATATGAACGCCTATTAAGCAGGAATCCATGCTGGTGGAGGATTCAAAACTAGAGAGAAGGCTATAGGGTGGCCGAATTTTTCACAAAGAAAATCCTCTATGGCCGAAGTCTATATGTTTGTCTAGGGTTAGGGTTTCTTTCCTTTAAGTGGGTATTTATAGCACATAAAACCCTGGGTCCAAATTAAAAGCATAAGTTAAAATTAATTGCAATTCAATTTTAATTTTATATGTATGTAATTATATTGAAACACATAATATAATACATAGAATTTAAATTAAAATTAGTTTGTCTAATTAAATTAACCCAAAAAATTAATTTAGACTTTACTTAAATGAAATACATATAAACCTATATATGTAAATTATTTCCACTAGGAAATAAATTCATGAATTAATTTATTTAAATTAATTCAATGAAATCCAAGAAATTGATTATATTATTTTGATCAATCCAATTGATTTATAATTTAATCAATTAATAATTCTTCTCTAGTCAGTATACTCCAAGTATGCAGTTGACCTGTTTAGTTCAAGCTCAGACGTTCAATGCGTACGATCCTGTGGGTCCGTCTTTATGTTGGTAATGGGCCCATGGTCCACAAACTGTTGGGCTCTAGCAAGCCATTACAGCCCCTAATTAAGATAGAGACAGCAGTCTAACAGAGTCATAAACCTATAGTTAAACTTATATATCCCATGTCGCTGATATCGGTGTCTAATACAGAGGCATGGTGTCATCACTCTCTTTTGTGTCTCGGCATTAACTTGATCCCAAATGAACTGATATTTACAAACAAGTTCCAACTTGTTTAGGTGTGACCTCACTCTTATCAGTTGCACTCATCAAGTTGCTAATGATATCTTCTCAGTAGACTACTGAGTGACATTCCCTTCTGCATATTCATGTCCTTGCCATGTTCACTGGCACACACCCGAACGTACCCATACTTGGCACCCTTTTACAAGCCCTTTAGGCATACACCAAAGTGTGCAAAATCACCTGCAAGACCATAATATGGTCAAGTCTAAGGATCCAATATAAGTACTACATAAGAATCACTTGTGATACTATACCATGTGGATTTCTCGTTTAACGGATCTATCCAGTACGATGCCCCATTGCATCTACCCATAAGCTTGATTGATAATCCATGTTCTATATCTGGTAAGACACCGCCATACAATTAAGTTTATGATTGTCTTTGGTTCCAGTTATTTCCATGGCTGGAACAGACTATGGATGGTTTTGTGGTTATATGGTTCCCTATCTATGGTCTCACTGCCAAGTGCATAACACTTGTCATATATATATATATATATATATATATATATATATATATATATATATATATATATATATATGACCATTGGATACTTTATTTATTATATAAGATATAGACTAAATAGATTAATGCTTTTATTTAATAACACAAATATACAATACATCAATCTATTAAAAGATCCGAAATGTATAATACAAAGCAAGGACTAATGCCTTGGGACTAGAACATCCCCAACAAATAGTTCTAACCAAACACTTAAAATCTGCTATTTGAAGCAGAAAGACCAAAGAACGGCTGTTCGGAAGAAACCAAATAGCCTCTTATGTACATCCACTTATCCTTGTCTTGGCAAGCTTACTTTTTGAAGTAAGCTTGCCAACTATCATCGTTAGCTTAGCAAACTTACTTGTGGAAATAAGTTTGCTTATATCCATTACCAAGTTTAAGAAATTTTTTTGTTGTATTTTATCAATTTAATTCGATATTTATGGCTAAATAAAATGTTGATTTTGGACCAAATTGATAATAAAACTATAATTTTAGACTAAATTAACTACAAAACAAGTTGTACAATATTTTAGAATTCATCAACTTGTTGGCTTAGCAAGCTCACTTTCCGAAGTGAGCTTGCTCAGCAAGCTTACCTTTCGAAGTAAGCATGTTGTACCAATTTCTATATGTATCAAAACTCTTAGATTATATGTGAAGATGAGAACATAAAATAAAAGAAGATAATGATTATGTTGTAATTAATTTAGTTGACCAAATAGTCTTATTTATACACACTTACTATATACAATCAACCAATCAAATTACAATGGCACCTACAAGTAGTAAATCAAAATTCAATATTCTGCCACACATCTCATTCTCTGTACATAAACATTTCACCCTCTCTCCAAGTGTCCAATTAAATTTTCCAATCTTGCTCATTTCTTCTTCTTTTGCTCTTTAGCCTCTTTAGCATCACTTCCAATTCAGTTCTCACTTTTTCCACCTAAACATTAATTAACAAATTGATTGCCACTTCCAATTCCATTCTCACTTTGTCCATCTACATATTAATTAACAAATTAATTACTCTCAGCATAACCCAAATTTTTTGAAAGAAGCAGAAATTGAAAATCAATGGAAAATTTTTAATTACTTTAATTGATATCTAAAAAGAGATATCTTGGCCAATAAATGATAAAGGAGAAGCAATAGCAGTAGTGTCCTTGTTAATTTTAAATGGATTGTGGGTGTAAAATTACATAAACTCAAAACCATTTCTCAATTTCATCTGATGAGATCAAATTCGTACCATCATCTGCATAATTAAAGTTACCGACACCAACAGTTAATGCTATTCCACATTATTTAAAGACATACAATATCAACTAGAACAAAGATTGAAACCGCTAAAGACTAATAAACACATAATCCACTAGAATTTTCCGTAATCAGCAGCAAAATTCATGGATCAGGGATCTATAAGATTATAACGCAGTCTGATTAGGGATGAATGGTTAGAGTTTATTGGCATTTTTACAATTTAAAAAAGTTTCCCCAATATAGCTACAAAAATCACAGTCGAGTAGAGATGATGGCTTTAACGAATTGCTGAATGAAGGCATTGGTCCATAGACCATTTACCATTTGATTGAAATAGAAATCCGCACTGTTTCGTGATTAATTTATTTTCAATTATGATGTGATATAGATTGCAGATTTTGCACCCTAATTATCAGTTTAACTTGAAATTTCTCGCACTGAAATCAATCTCATATTCTAGAAATGGAAATGAATCAACAAAAGAATACTGCATCAATTATACACAGCAAACACCAAGTTGGAAGAGTCGTCTGCCACAGGACATGCTTCCTCGTTGCCCGCGGTGATCGTTACTGCCGATCCTCTTCTGCTTCTACCAAATCTGCTCCTATCTTTGATTTGGAAGTATGGGTTTGAAACAGTAAGTGGCTATACCAGGCAACTCTGAATCGGATCATGGCAGTTTAAGGGCGGAGATCTACATCTGAGAACCCCAAATGTATCGACAGTCACACTTAATTATTTTTGGATCCAATAAACAATACAAAATCAAAGAGGATGAAACTCTGAATAATCTCAAATCTATAAATCCCAAATCTAAAGTACTATAAATAAAAGGAAAATCTAAACATACATCTACTACAAATTCCTTTGTTTCATCTCCGTAGCCGGCATAAATCTGGACTCGAATTTGTTTAAAGATAAAGGAGTTTAGAATAGAAAACAGAGGCAAGAACACAAATGTGCAGCAACTAACTGATGAACTTGGATGATATTTTTATTGAGCTGAAGGTCTTCTTAAATACAACTGAAAAATTAACTAAAAATACGTAAAAGAAAGAACAAACCCACAATCAGAAAAACTCTCCTGAAACTAAGACAATTACTAACAAACCCATTTAGACTAGGACTCTAACAGCTAATTTATTGACTAAGTAAAAAAGCCAATAGACACGTAAGCAATAAAATACTAACTTAAGAAATTTCTGCATTATTTCTAGGAAAATTATACAATGGACCCGGTCCATGTGGACCTTCCCAATGAAAAATTAACATATAAGTGTTTTTTATTTTTTTAATGATTAAGTTGCTTACGTGTCAGTTTTTCAGTGGAACGGTCCACATGGACCCGGTCCACTATAAAATTTCTCTTATTTCTAACATACCCCTTTAATGCAGAAATCTACAACACCAATTAAATCCCTAAAATACTCAAACTTTGCCAAGGGAAGAGGCTTCGTGAACATATCAGCTTGCTGCTCATCTGTGTTGCAATACACAATCTGAATGCTTCCTTTCGCTACCAATTCTCTAATGAAGTGATGACGTGTTTCAATATGTCTTGTACGACTATGAAAAACAGGATTCCTCGTCATAGCAATAGTGGATTGATTGTCGCAAAAAATTTTAGTCACATTTTGTTGTTGCTTCACATCCTTCAGAATTCGCTGCAACCATACTGCTTGACACGCTGCTGAAGTTACAGCCATATACTCAGCTTCTGATGACGAAAGAGCTGTAGAAGTTTGCTTCCTTGAACTCCATGATATTGCACTTGACCCAAGACTGAAAATGTAGCCTGCGGTACTTCTATGATCATCAACCGAACCTGCCTAATTGCTGTCTGAGAAACCACACAAGTGTAAATTATCACTGGTGTACCAAAGACCATAAGAACTTGTTCCCCTCAAGTATCGCAGAATTCTTTTTGCTGCCCCATAGTGCACCTTACTTGGAGTTTGCATAAATCTTGATAGCAGACTCGTTGCTTGTAGAATGTTAGGTCGGGTGTTGGTGAGATAAAGCAAGCTACCAATTAAGCTATGATAAACACTTGCATCGGCCTTTTCTTCTCCATCTTTAATGCTAAACTTTTGGTTTGACGCCATGGGAGTCTTCACAGGATTGCAATCTTCTAGTGTGAACTTCTCAAGAAGATCTCTTACATATTTCTACTGACAAACAAAAATTCCAGCAGCACATTATTGTACTTCCAACCCCAAAAAATAACTCATCAATCCCATATCAGTCATATCAAACTCACCAATCATAAGCTTTTTGAATTCAGCAATCAAGTTAGCACTATTACTAGTATAAACAAAATCATCTACGTAAAGACAAACAATAAGTAACTCACCAGCCGCGTTTGTCTTTACATACAAAGTCGGCTCACTTGTACTTCTTTCAAAGCCATTTTTAGTGAAATGCCTATCAATTCTTGCGTACCAGGCCCTTGGAGCTTGCTTGAGCCCGTACAAGCTTTTTTGAGGTGATAGACTTTCTTTTCTTCACCTTTAACTTCATACCCTGTTGGCTGTTCCATAAACACTTCCTCATCTAAAACACCATTCAAAAAAGATGATTTCACATCAAATTGATACACGTTCCATTTTTAATGAGCTGCTACAGCAAAAATTGTTCTTATTGTATCAAATCTAGCTACCGGAGAAAATGTTTCTTCGAAATCAATCCCTTCTTTTTGCATGTATCCACGAGCCACCAATCTTGCTTTATGTTTCTAAATTGAGCCATCAGGTTTGAATTTGAGTTTATAGACCCATTTCAACCCAACCACCTTTTTGCCTTTAGGTAGTTCAACCAGCTCCCACGTTTGATTTCTTTCCAAAGAATGCATTTCCGCATCCATCGCAACTAGCCATTCCTTTGAAACCACTGTATCTTCAAAGCAATTTGGCTCTTCAATTGAGCAAGTTGACATCTTTCTGTTCTTTGATAAGTTTCCAGCTACGAACCCCATTTTCTTGGAGGTGTAAAAGATCCACTTGATGATGCACCTCTCGTAAGATCAGAAGAATTTGTTATTGATGCAGGTGAATCCGTAGGGTTGGATGGGTTAGTTGCAGTCAAAGAAACTGAATTTTGAGCACCACTAATTTCTTCAATACTTGCTTCCTCCATGGGAAAGAATTCTGGACACCCCTGTTTCTCATCCCAATTCCATGCATTTTTCTCATCAAACAAAGCATCACGACTAATGATAAGCTTTTTAGCAATTGGATCATAAAAACGATAGCCTTTAGTGTTAGCACTATAACCCACAAAGATGCATTTAATACTGTTATCATCAAGCTTACTCCGTTGTTGTGATGGAGTATGAACATGGGAAATGCATCCAAAAACTTTAAAATGGGTTACCTTAGGTTTCCATCCATTCCACGCTTCAAATGGCATTTGATTGTGCAATGCTATTGTAGGACTTCGATTTAAAATATAAGCTGCTGTGTGCACTACTTTAGCCCATAACTACTTCGAAAGATTTTTTGCTTTAAGCATGCATTTGGCCATCTCAACAAGACTTTTGTTCTTCCTTTCCACCACTCCGTTTTGTTGGGGTGTGTAGCTTGCTGTCAGTTGTCTCCAAATTCCACAATCTTCATAAAGTTTTTCAAATGCATTGGATAAAAATTCTCCACCATGGTCTGTTCGCAAAGTCTTCAAGTTATACCCGCTTTGTTTTTCAACAAGAAACTTAAATTTCTTAAAGGTGGACAACACATCTGATTTATGCTTAAGAAAATAGACCCACATCATCCTGCTATAATCATCAACAAACACAAGAAAATATATGTTATTATCCAGAGAGGGAGTTTGCATTGGACCGCAAACATCAGCATGAACCAGCTCAAGAGGTTTTGTTGCTCTCCTCGGATGCCCTTTTGGAAAAGAATCCCTATGCTGTTTCCCAAGTGCATAACTTTCACATACATCATTTTCATGTTGAATGGAAGGTAAAACATGTACTAAATCTTGCTCAGACATCAATTTCAAGCTTTTGAAATTCAAGTGGCCATACCTGTGGTGCCACATCCAATTGTCATTGTCTACAGAGGCAACAAGGGCTTGATTCTCATCACTTGAAGTGACGGGAAACATATTATTCTTGGCCATGGTAACCTTGAGCAGCAACTTCTCCTTACTTCTATCAGTAAAGATAGAACATGATAAATCTTCAAAAAGTAATGAGTAGCCTTCTCTCAAGAATTGCCCAATACTCAATAAGTTTGAGTCCAAATCCGGAACATAAAGAACATCCTTGATGCAGCTGCCTCCACAAGAATTCGGTTTCACCACTCCTTTTCCTTCTGTTTTACGAATCGTTCCATCAGCTGTCTTCACACTTGTTCTAGCTGACCTATCCAAGCTAACAAATGCTGCCAAAATTTGCCGTCATATGGCTGCTACTACCACTATCCATATACCACACATCTGAAGAACAAACACTAGTAGCATAACAAGAAACAAACATTCAGACTTATCCTCATCATTTTCTTCTACAAAATTTGCTTGCTTTTCATCTCTTTCTTTCAAACGGCAATACTTCTTAATATGACCAATTTTGCTACAATAATAACACCTGAACTTACGATTTTGAGTTTCACCTTCACCGTTGGATTGTTGATTTCTGTCACTTGATCATCCTCCTCCTCTGGTGCCTCTGCCTTCTCATTTTCCTCGAAATGAATAACCTCCACGATTTATGTCACTACTGCTGCCCCCATGGTCATGCTCATTATTTGAAAATCGGAACTTTGTCTGGAATGCCTTCTCGAAAGAGCTCTCCTCATAGCTTTTGTACCTATCTTCATAAGATTGCAAAGAACCCAATAGTTCATCAATTGTCAAGACTATTAAGTCTCTGGATTCTTCTATCGCCGATACAACTGAATCATACTTCCGTGTCAAACTTCGCAGCAATTTCTCAACAAACTTTTGATTAGTCATCTTCTCTCCATACTTACTCATTTGATTAACTATACCCATAAGATTGTTGGAACACTCATCAATGGTTTCTCCATCTTTCATTTGGAAGCTTTCAAAATTTCTACTAAGTGTTTGAAGCTTGACAGTAAGTACCTTTGCTGTACCTTGATACCCATTCATGAGAGCATCCCATGCTTCTTTTGCTTTTGTTGCAGCTGAAATTCGGGAGGAAAACACAGCATCATCTACTCCTTGTTGAATGAAGAAGAGAGCTTTAGCATCCTTCTTCCGCAAATCCTTCAAATCATTAGCTGTTACACCTTTTTCATTGTAGCCTTTCTCTACCAAATCCCATAAGTCTTGAGAGATGAAGAGAGTTTTCATCTTTGTGCTCCAGACATCATAGTTGCTGCCCTGAAAAATTGGTATTGCTGGTTGTGGAATATTCACCCCATTCGATGTGTTAGTGCTTGCCATCACAAAGAAAAAAAAAACTCAGGTCTCAGTAGAGGCTCTGATACCATATGTTAAAGATAAAGGAGTTTATAATAGAAAACAGAGGCAAGAACACAAATGTGCAGCAACTAAATGATGAACTTGGATGATATTTTTATTGAGCTGAAGGTCTTCTTAAATACAACTGAAAAAATAACTAAAAATACGTAAAAGAAGGAACAAACCGACAATCAGAAAAACTCTCCTGAAACTAAGACAACTACTAACAAACCCATTTAGACTAGGACTCTAACAGCTAATTTATTGACTAAGTAAAAAAACCAATAGACACATAAGCAATAAATACTAACTTAAGAAATTTCTGCATTATTTCTAACAGAATTCATCCATGCTTGCAGTTCGGATCAATGTCCTGCCTTCAAGTCTCGCTCCAGGAATACTGTTTGAAGAGTCGGTCTTGCTCTAGGTCTGGCTGGTGTCCGACCAGTGAAAAGGTCTATTCATATAATAAATTTAGTATGCAAAAAATTCAGTTTTATATATATATATAATAATAAATTTGAAAATATTTTCAATGGAATACATATAAAGAAACAATTTATTTAGATGCATATGTGATAAAAGAAAATAGAAATAATATATATGAAATCAATGTTTTTAAAATTATGGGCAAATCTACAGTAGTGTAATATGAATATGATCTATTAAAATTAATTTTCAACAAAAAAAAAAGAGCCATTTAAAAAAACCAATGATTAATTCATTGATATATTAATATTTATTAATTTAGAGAATAATTATATATATATATATATATATATAATAAAAGGAAAAGAAAAAAAATTTTGAAAATTAAATCAAAAGAAAAAATGGAAGAAAAAATAAAAATGAAACAGAACATTGAATGGGGTCCACATAATTCAATTTTAATATATGAATCTCATACCAATCTGATAAAATGCTAGTAGATGGGATTAGTAAGGGATGGGTAGATTTTGGGAGAATTTACAAGCTGCCATGGCAAATAGCTGGATATGAATGTGTCTTTGCTATTTGACAATTTGGAGATAGCTATATAGTGTTGTTTTTGGAAATTATAAGAGTAAACAGATTCATTTACCTCTTTATATCTATGGAAGCATCAATATGAGGTTGGCAACAATGCAAACCAATTGTAGTTGTTGATGCCACGTTTCTACAAACATGCTACAACTTAACATTAATATCAGCGTGCACACAGGATGCCTTAGGTAAAGAAAATTATACAATAAGAACACACTTCTGTTCTGTTTTGATTCTGCTATATTTTTGATATATTCTTGATACAATTCTGATACATTTCTACTTCATTGTATCATTTATGTATCAAAGTAAAAAGAATCAAAAAATTAACATAAAATTGTGTTATGTATATGTAGAGAAGATACATGATAAGTGAAAATTATACCATGTTATTTAGTGAGAATTCAGCATTTAATTGATTGAAATTATATTAAGAATAGAGAAAACATGGCTAATATTGAGTTTTTCTAGGTCTTATGCCTCATTCAGCAAGGTCGCTTGATTTAGGAAGTCTCAGAGCATAGAAGAAGAAGAAAACAGAAGTGTTGAAGGCAGCAGCATGAATGGGCCGGATTTGAAGAGAAGGGTGCGGCCCAAGAGTGGAGGAGGAGATATTTTGTTGAAGGAAATTCCTTTGTTGTCCTTAGCTTCTCAAGGAAGCTAGCTGATTATATGGTTGTAATTTTTTGGCAATCTTTTGACATGTAGTTGCTCCTTAGATTGTTGACACCTCATTGTCTCTATATCTCACTTTTTAAGACTATATATACTCTACTATTTGGAGATGGGGGGTAGCATTAATTTGGCTTAACTACTTGTTCATTTATAATTTAATTTTTAGTTTGTAATTACATTAGTTCTTGCAAGTTTAATATTTTACATTTGTGAAATCTCGTTTTTATTGCTATTATGTGTAGTGAGTAGATTTCCTAGCAGGTCGAAACAAACTTAGGCTGGTGATCTTAGGAAGTCTTTCTCTGTTTTTATTATGAATATCATGTTTTGATGATTGTGTGGTGAAGTGCTTAATTTAATATGAGAAAGGGCCCTTTCATGTTTCTAGTATTCCTAATGGGACCGAGAGGAGATTTAAGAGTATGGAAAATCACACACACACACACACTCACCATGAGACCGAGAGGAGATTAGCAGTGTGCTAAAGGTTCCTACTTGATGTGGGATGCTTGCTTGTCTTAATGCATGATTTCCTATGCTAAGTGAGGTCGAGAGATAAGCTTAGTTGTGGGTCATTGATCCAAGTGAGGTCGAGAGATAAGCTTGGTGAATAGAGAGCAAGAATCCTTAGATCTATGTTCCCTAATATATTTATAGTAAATTCTAGAGAAAGATATTCTAAGATTGCCTGTTTAGCTGGTGAAAGCCTGTGTTTTTATCATTATTGTTTTTTATTATTCGGTTCTATGCAATCTTACATTTATTGCCTTACATGTTTTCTGTTTTCAATTTATATAATTTCTTTGTACTAATTGAACTGGAAAACCTTTAGATTTGGTTATTTAGTAGGAACTTTTAGAAATTTCCTTTACTCCCTGTGGATACGACACTTTTCTTACCTAATACTACAATTGACCTAGTATACTTGCTAGTGTATAACCTTAAGGCAACAAGTTTTTGGTGCTGTTACCAGGGAGTAACAGTTGTAAATTTTTAAAATTTCTTAGTAAAGTTGTGTGCTTGATTTGTGTTTTTTGTTTTTATGCAGAAATTCTCTGTTTAAGCAATCTCCTCGTGTATGCGAAGAGCTGGCATTCCTTTAATTCCTATAGATCCAGAGATTGAGAGAACTTGTAGGAGAAGAAGCGGTGCTGCCAGAAGAGCTCGTAGAAGATAGAGAATGGCTAAACAAAATCCACCACCAGAAGGAGAGGGAGAGGTTCACTTGTCCCTTCCAAGGTAAAGACTCAAAGAATATTCAAGACATATCACTAAGGGACACTCTTTTTGTATTGCGATACCCAATGAAGGGGACAATGTTTTTAAGATCAAAGCCTTCATGATCCAAATGCTTCAAGCTGCTATTCAGTTTAGAGGATTGCCTGAAGAAGATCCAAATGCTCACATCCAAGATTTCTTGACTATGTGTAATACTTTCCGTACCAATCCAGGAGTTTCGGATGATGTAATAAGATTGAAGCTTTTCCCTTTTTCACTTAGGGATCAGGCTAAAATTTGGCTAAAAAACCTTCAACCAGGCTCAGTTGCAACCTGGGATGAGATGGCATGAGTCTTCTTGACTAAGTACTTTCCGCCCAGGCAAGCAATCAAGCTAAGGAACGAGGTTACCCATTTCCATCAGCAACTTGATGAATCTTTGTCAGAAGCCTGGGAGAGATACAAGGAACTCTTGAGAAAGGTACCAAACCATGGATTTCCCATGTGGATGCAAATTCAGAATTTTTACAATGGTTTGACCAATGCATATAAGATTCAAGTTGAATCCGTGGCCAATGGACACCCAGAAGAGCTTGCACCTGAAGAGCTTTATGAGTTGATAGAAAGATTGGTCAATACCAGCTATAAATGGCACCTAGAAAGTGAAGATCGAGAAAAGACAGGAGAATCAGATGCTGTTGCCCAGCTTTCCGATAGAGTGGACTTGATTCTTAGACAGTTGGCAAAACAGAATGTCACAACTATTTCAAGTTCAAAGCTTTCCTATGATTTATGTGGTGGCGACCATAGAAACATTGATTGTGACACTTCACTCACTCAAGAGCAATGTGATTACATTGGAAACAATCCAAGGCAGAACAATCTGTTTTCCAACACTTACAATCTAGGTTGGCACAACCATCCTAATTTTTCTTGGAATCAGCAACCTGGCAAGCAATCTCAAGCACCTTTCTAGCAGAATCATAGCAACTTCCAAGCACATCAGTAACCTTATGATGTTCAACAAGCTGGGCCATCTTATACTTCTAAGAAGTCTGAAATTGAGGAGATGAAGGAAATGATGTCTCAATCCATGAAGCAGACTCAAGCTTACATGAAAAATATGGAGAATCAACTCGTAAACATTGTCACTCCAAAGAATAAGGGAGTCATTCCGAGTAATACCGAACCCAATCCAAGGAAGGAATGCAAAGCTATTACACTTCGGATTGGTAAGAAAGTTGAGCAACCTAATAAGATGATTATTGTTGATGATGAGGGAGATTCAAGAGAGAAGACTACAGAGGAGAACAAGCAACCTGAGAATACACAAGTCACACAACCTCAGACTGTCCAGAGTACTACGATGCCTTTTAATAATGTTGAGCAACTTCAAGCTCAACATGAGCCTGCTTATCCCGCTCAAAGTCAAGCAACATCAGATCCTATTCAAAGCACTTCTGTTCAAGATAGGTAGCCTATACCTGCTTATCAACCGAGGATTCCTTACCCATAAAGAGCCAAGCAACATGAGATGGACAAGCAATTTGACAAGTTTTTGGAAGACTTCAAGAAGCTTCACATCAACATACCCTTTATGGAAGCACTTGCACAAATGCCTATGTATGTGAGATTCTTGAAAGAGCTTCTAGCCAACAAGAAGAAATTGGAGAATGTAGCAATGGTACAACTCAACATAGACTGCTCATTGATCCTTCAGAGCAAGAAACCTCTGCCAACCAAGATCAAAGATCGAGGGAGTTTTCTATACCCTGTTCTATAGGCAATCTAAATATTGAGAATGCACTTTGTAATTAAGGAGCAAGTATCAATCTTATACCATACTACATTTACAAACAATTAGGATTAGGAGATCCTCAATCTACTAGGGTTTCTATACAGCTTGCTGACAGAACTGTGAGGTATCCTAAGGGGATAGTTGAGGATGTCTTAATTAAGGTAGGAAAGTTTATACTTTCTATTGATTTCATTGTGATGGATATGGATGAAGACTTGCATGTCCCTATTATTTTAGGAAGACCTTTCTTAGCAACAGGCTATGCATTGATTGATGTTCATAATGGCAAGTTAATTTTGAAAATTCATGCGAGGAAGTTGTTTTTAAGATGAATGAAGCTATGAAGTATCCCGCTGCTTATGATGATTATTGCTATTTCATTGATGCTACTGATGTAAATTTAAATCCCTTCTTTATGTAGGAATTTGAGAATGCAGACTTTGAAGATGAAGAAGAAACTATGGAGAAGCAAACTGAAGCTGAAATGGGCTGTCCAGCAATCTCAGGAAGTAGGTAGTTTATTGAACCTTTGAATTACACACCTACATTACATTTCAAACCTTCCATTGAAGAGCCTCCCACTTTAGAGCTTAAACCATTACCTTCCCACTTAGAGTATGCCTTCCTTGATCCACCAAACAACCTTCCTGTAATTATATCTTCCAAGCTGATCTCAGATCAAAAAGCCCAATTACTTTATATGTTGAGGAAGAACAAGCAAGCAATGGCCTGGACAATCTCAGATATCAAAGGGATTAGCTCTTATATTTGTGTCCACCGTATTCTAATGGAGGAAGACCATAAACCTGTTGTACAACCTCAGAGGAGACTGAACCTTAACATGAAAGAAGTTGTGAAGAAGGAGGTGATTAAGTTACTTGATGTTGGGGTTATCTACCGAATCTCAGATTCAGTTTGGACGAGTCCTGTCCAAGTAGTGCCTAAGAAGGGTGGGATTACTGTCATTCAAAATGCGCAAAATGAACTTATTCCCATGAGAACAGTCATCGGATGGAGAGTCTGCATTGATTATCAAAAGCTTAATGATGCCATAAGAAAGGATCACTTCCCTCTGCCATTCATCGATCAGATGCTGGAAAGACTTTCTGGCTGTGCATTCTACTGTTTCCTTGATGGTTACTCAGGATACAACCAAATCCCAATTCACCCACAAGATCAAGAGAAGACAACCTTTACCTATCCATATTGCACCTATATTTATAGGAGGATGTCATTCAGATATTGTAATGCTCTGCAACCTTCTAGAGATGCATGATGGAAATTTTCCATGACATGGCCTAAAAGACTGCGGAAATTTTCAATGACAATTTCTCAGTAAATGGCAAGACTTTTCAATCTTGCCTCAGTAATCTCAAAGCTGTCTTAATCAGATGCAAGGAGACTAATCTTATCTTGAACTAGGAGAAATGCCACTTTATGGTTAATGAGGGGATTGTCCTTGGTCACAAGATTTCCTCAAGAGGCATTGAAGTTGATAGAGCAAAGGTTAACGTAATAGAAAAGCTAGCTGCTCCAACATCTGTTAAGGAAGTTCGAAGCTTTCTTGGCCATGCTGGATTCTACAGAAGGTTTATCAAAGATTTTTCTAAGATTGCCCAGCCACTTACAGCTCTTCTACATAAGGATGTCCAATTCAACTTTGATGAAGCTTGTGAGAAAGCATTTGAAATTCTTAAAGCAAGACTGCTTAACGCTCCAATTTTGATTGCCCCCAATTGGAACCTTCCTTCTGAGCTAATGTGTGATGCAAGTGACACGTGCATTGGAGTAGTGTTGTGATAGAGAATGATAAGCATTTCTAACCCATCTACTACACAAGCAAAACATTGACAAAGACTCAGCAAAACTACACAACCACAGAGAAAGAATTGCTCACGGTTGTTTATTCTTTTGACAAGTTCAGTTCTTATTTGGTTCTATCCAAGATTACAGTCTTCACAGATCATGTAGCCTTAAAGTACCTATTGGCCAAAACAGATGTGAAACCTCATCTTATTCGATGTCTCTTGCTTTTACAAGAGTTTGACAAAGTCAAGAAAGGCTCGGAGAAAGTAACTGCATACCACTTGTCCAGAATTCCACTAAGCAACCTTGGTCAGCAACCTGGGATTGTCGACTCATTTCCTGATGAGCAACTCTATGCAGTACACTTTACACCTTGGTTTGCTGATATTGCAAATTATTTAGCTTGTGGTGTTACGCCTCGTTTTCTGTCTTCCAAACAAAAGAAGAAATTCTTTTCGGATTTGAAATATTATTTTTAGGAGGAACCCTTTCTGTTCAAGTTGTGTGCAGATCAGATTATCTGGAGATGTGTTTCACAAAAAGAGGTTCAAGCAATCTTGTCCATGTGCCATACTCAAGAAGCCAGAGGTCACTTTGGTACAAACCGAACAGCCTCTAAGGTTTTGGAGTGTGGATTCTTTTGGCCTACAATCTTTAAGGATTCTCATAGGTTTGTCTTAGAATGCAATGAATGTCAAAGATCAGGTAACATTTCTGCCAAGAATGCTATGCCTTTGCATAATATCATTGTATGTGAGATTTTTGATGTGTGGGGCATTGATTTTATGGGACCCTTTCTAAGCTCAAATGGTAATAAATGTATTTTGGCTGCTGTGGATTATGTAAGTAAGCGGGTAGAGGCTATAGCAAGTCCTACCAATGATGCCGAGTTGTGGTAAGGTTTCTTAAGAAACTGTTTACAAGGTTTGGATCTCCTAGAGCAATAATTAATGACCAAGGTACTCATTTTTGTAATAATCAATTTGAAAGGCTTCTTGCTAAGTATGGAGTCACTCATAGAATTGCTACACCCTATCACCCACAAACCTGTGGGTAAGCAGAGATCTCCAACAGAGAGATCAAGAGAATTCTTGAGAAAACTATTACCAATTCTGGGAGAGACTGGTCAAGCAAGCTCGATAATGCTCTTTGGGCATATCGTATAGCCTTCAAGACTCCTATTGGAATGTCACCCTTTAGATTGCTCTATAGAAAGGCTTGTCATCTTCCTGTTGAATTAGAATTTAAGGCTTTATGGGCTCTCACCTATCTCAATTTTGACAGGAACACTGTTGGAGAGAAAAGAAGACTGCAACTTAATGAACTGGAAGAGTTCAGATTGTTCAGCTATGAGAATGCCATAAATTATAAAGAAAAGATTAAGAAATGGCACGACAAGAAAATTCAAGAAAAGACTTTCTACCCTGGTCAGAAAGTTTTGCTGTACAATTTAGGATTGAGACTCTTTCCAGGAAAGCTTAAGTTAAGATGGACCGGACCGTACCCAGTAGCCCAAGTATTCCCGCATGGAGCCATTGAGATAGTCAATCAAAGTGGGGAAGTCTTCAAGGTTAATGGTCAGAGATTGAAACCTTTTCTTGCCCAAAAATCTTATGAGGATGCTGGAAGCCTCCAGTTCCTTGGACCTCCTTAAGCAACCTTAGACTACTTGGTGTCCGCTTCAAACACCAATTGGAGCAATTTTGTTTGGAAAATCCCCAACTTCTCAATTCTTTGAATATTTTAATTTAACTTTTTGGTGTAAATATTTTAATGATAAATTTCTTTCCTTGCAGGTACTTAACTGAATTAAGTATGGGAAGTAACATCAAGTTGCAAAATTCATGTTTTCTTCTTGTAATACTCCATACTTATTTTTTATTTTTGTTTTACAACCACACGATTTTGAATTTTAAATTTTAAATAAATAAATTTCTGATTACTTAAATATTGGGAAGTGGAGTAATAATAGGGTTGTAAGAGATAAATGTGGAAAAATGGAGAAACCATCAAATCAGCCACATTTTTCTCTCTCTTCTCTAATACTCCTACTCTTACTCCCATGTTTTTCTTTTCTCTCTCCTCAAGCTGGTTTATTTTGAATTTTGAATATTGTGACCAACTTCTCTCTCCTCAAATTTTTTTTAAAGAATTAACTCTTCCTATTTTCATCTCTATCTCTTTGATTTCCTCTGCCTTCTTCTTCTTTCAAATTTTTACCTCTTTGCTCTATCTGCTCACTGAAACTGCCACCATGGGCAAGGAAAAGAAGAACATTAAGAAAATGGCCACGCTCATCCAAAACCTTCTGCATCCTCCATTAATGTTTCTGCTTTCGAATCCAAAGCGAGCACTATAGAGAAGATGCTGGTAAAGATGAAGACCTTTAACCTTAAGGAAACCAAGAAATATGAGCAGTTCAATAGCCTTCCCTTTACTGCCTCGAAAACTTTCGACTGGAGTGTTCTAGAAAAGCTTGGCCTTAGCGAGGAAATACGCCAATTACTAAAGAATGGAGGTTTTGAGTTTTATGCCCATAATGATGAGCCAGCCTACAGGGAACTAACCCTGGAATTTATATGCACTTCAGTCACAATGCTGAGATTACAGAGCCTGATGATCAAAGGAAGTACATTTTTCGAGTAATAGGGAAAAGAAAGACCTGTTCTCTGCAAGAGTTGAACCGGTATTTGGGTGTGGCTGGGACCGCCTTCTTGGAATCTGACAAGTTTGCTCAAGCATACACTGACTTTGTTCCGGAGTTTAACCCGACCGCCTTTTGGAAAGAAATAACCGGAAGGAGCAAATACTCTTCCTTGACCTCTTCAGCAACCTACATCAAGAAGTATAGCCATAAGATCTTGCAAAAATTCATAGCCAGCTCTTTGTTTGGAAGGAACAACCAATCTCATGTTCCTAATCATGACCTTTTCACCCTGTGGTGCATGGTTGAGGGCAAAAGAATGAATGTTGGGGCTTAGTTTGCGAGCTATATTAAGAGCAGCAAGCCCCAGGGAAAGATTTTGTGTGGTTCTTATGTGACCAGAATTGCAAAAGCCTGCCTAACAGAATTCTCTACAGAAGGTCTTACTCTTGAATGTCATCCTGCAGCTTACGAGTTCGGAAATCTCAACCAGATGGGAGTTTGTAAGAAGGTTGCTAGAGATTGGATGCTATGGGATGAAGCTGCCAAGTTGGAAAAAGACCTTGCCGCAAAGATTGCTCAAAAGCAAAAAACTGAAACTCCAGCAAAAAGGAAAAGACCTGCCACTAGATCCACCACATCCTCTCAACCACAGATCATTGAAGACCTCACTCTAACTGATCAAGAAAAGTTGAAACATTTCAAGCGCATTTCGAAGATGACCCTAGAAGAAATGGTGAAGCTTATTGATCGACTTTGGGCAAGGCAAATAGAGGACAGAGCTAAGATAGCCCTCATGGAGAACAAAATTGCTCGATTGGAAGCCAAGATTGATCAGCAGGATGACAGCTCTGACACTATCTTTGAAGTGATCAATGAGCAGCTTGAAGTTGCCCATCCCAAAGGCAGTGAGAATGTTCTGATGGAGATTGCAGAGGAAGAGGAAGAGGAGAAGGAAAATCTTTCTGAGGAAGAAGAAAAAGAAACACCTGCAGAAGAAGAGGAGAAAGTCTCCTCTAAGCCAGATGAGTGAAAGCTTTCCTCTCTTCCATCTCAAGGCATCTGGTATACCTTTTTAAACTTTTTCCCATAACATTTTACTTCAGCATTGCCATGTGATAGGTAGTTTCCCTTTTACCTCGCTTTTGCTTAATCAATTGCATTATTTACTTGCTTTGGGGATAAAGCAAAATTTAAGTGTGGGGGAGAGGTTAGATTGCCTACTGGAATTATTGTTTATAATTTAGAGGTTAGATTGCCTATTGGAATTATAGTTGATAATTGTGATGATTGTTGAGAATGCTGGTTGATTGATTTGGATTGCTTGGTATTAATGAATGACTAATTGAGAAGCCCTGCTTGAACATATTATTGCTTTGAGTAATCCTAGGTTTTCTGTGTTGGTTTTAGAAATCTTATGAATTTGTGGTTTATGTTTACAAAGACTGTCCACTTTTAAATATGTTAGTATTTTTGGTTTAGTAAAAATTTGTCAAAATTTTTTTCATTTTTTTGTGTTTAAATGATTTGTGGCAGCCAATGAGATTTTCTGAACCTAAGGATGTATGAAGTCTATATAAAACACTTAAAGTTTGATTGCCTGTTGATTGGAAAAGACCTTAAGTAATGCTGGTTTGGCTGATTAAGCAACTTAGGGCTATGAGACTTTAAATTGTATTTGATCCGATTAGCTTACATGAGACCAACTACAATAACCTTATGTTTCTCTATGAGGTTTCTGAGCCTGTTTTTCTTGATAATCAATATGAATTCTTGTTTGATTCATTGTTGAGTGGGCATACGTAGTCAGTGTTAGCTAGAACTTGATTCGGCTAGTTCCTGGCAAGATCACATAGTTTCTCATGTGCATAAAGTGATAAAGGCATTTGTTTTAGCCCTTTTGTTTTAATCCCAAAAAGCCTCCCTGACAATTTTCTTTCCATTTTAAAATAGCCCCTTGAGCCTTTAAGCCTATTTTTGTTCAACCCATAAATTGCTTTACTTTAACCACTTCACAATATGTTGTCCAAAAACACCCTAGGAATGCCAAAGGAATGAATTTAATTGTTTGTGTATAGCAAGCATGTTGAATTGGTTGAACTGGTGCATTCTACCTTTCTGGAAAATTTCATCTTATCCAAAAGAAGTATTCTTATGAAAGCCCCTTTTTAAGAAGATATACCTTGAAAATCACCTTTCAAATAATTGCCAAAATGCAGTCAGAATTCTCATCTTTCCTTTAAGACTGCTTAAAATCAAAGTTTTGAGCAAGCCTAGTCTCATATCATATCATTTCATCAATGCTTGCCTTTTAATTTTATTGCTCTCTTGTTTGTAATTAAAAAAATATATTTTAAGTTGTATGAAATTTACGAAAAAGCTTATAATTCTCGATGAGATTGCTTGATATCCTTTCCTGTGTTTAATCATAAGCATGCATCTGAATCCTTGTGTGTTCCTGTTCCTGATCAGTTTAAAAATTGTATGAGTTCTTTTAAGGTTGCTTGCTTTTTGTTTTGATGAATTGTAATTCTTTTAGTATTCCTTTAACCCAAAAAGCCTCTTTGACACATCCTTAACCTAAGCGTTACGTTACAACCCTTGTGTAAGACCTTTTGATTATGCATGTGTTTGACATGAGTGGTGGCGATGGGACCGATTATCAAGCCTATGGTCTAAGATTGCTATGTATTGTTGATGAGAGTTCTTATAAAAATCGCCTGAAACACTTGAGAACGGACCTAGTGGTGAGACACTCTTGGTCTAATTTCTTGCTAGTTCGCTAAAATTCAAGGTCTGGTCTCGCTGCCTTAGGTTGTTTTTTAGGCTGAGTCAAGTTGCTTGGGAATGCTCTGATTAATTTGGTAATCTCAATATTTGTGTTTGTATGGAAATCTTACTGTCTGAGGGTGATGAGATGGTTGTTGGTTGCTGCTCAAGTTAATTCAAGATAGTCTTCTGAGAGTTTCTAAGTTTTTTTTTTCATTTAAGCTTTTCTTTTCTCTTTTTCCTTGAAAGCTTTCCTTTTCTGTTTTCTTCTGAGATTGCTTGAGGGCAAAGTGTGGGGGTTCTTGATAAGTGAAAATTATACCAAGTAATTTAGTGAGAATTCAGCATTTAATTGATTAAAATTCTATTGAGAATCGAGAAAGCATGGCTAATATTGAGTTTTTCCAAGTCTTATGCCTCATTCAGCAAGGTCGCTTGATTTAGGAAGTCTCAGAGCATAGAAGAAGAAGAAAAGAGAAGTATTGAAGGCAACGGCATGAATGGGCCGTATTTGAAGAGAATGGCACGGAGGAGGAGATATTTTGTTGAAGGAAATTCCTTTGTTGTCCTTAGCTTCGCAAGGAAGCTAGCTGATTATGTGGTTGTAATTTTTTGACAATATTTTAACATGTACTTGCTCCTTAGATTGTTGACACCTCATTGTCTCTATATCTCACTTTTTAGGACCATATATACTCTACTATTTGGGGATGGGGGGTAGCATTAATTTGGCTCAACTACTTGTTCATCTAGAATTTAATTTTTAGTTTGTAATTACATTAGTTCTTGCAAGTTTAATATTTTACATCTGGGAAATCTCGTTTTTATTACTATTATGTGTAGTGAATAGATTTCCTAGCAGGCCGAAACCAGCTTAGGCTGGTGGTCTTAGGAAGTCTTTCTCTGTTTTTATTATGAATATCATGTTTTGAGGGTGAAGTGCTTAATTTAATATGGGAAAGGGCCCTCTCATGTTTCTAGTATTCCTTATGAGACGAAGAGGAGATTTTGGAGTATGGAAAATCACACACACACACACACACACACACACTCATCATGAGACCGAGAGGAGATTGGGAGTGTGCTAAGGGTTTCTACTTGATGTAGAATGCTTGCTTGTCTTAATGCATGATTTCCTATGCTAAGTGAGGTCGAGAGATAAGCTCAGTTGTAGGTCATAGATCCAAGTGAGGTCGAAAGATAAGCTTGATGAATAGAGAGCAAGAAACCTTAGATCTAAGTTCCCTAATATATTTATATTAAATTCTAGAGAAAGATATTCTGAGATTGCCTGTTTAGCTGGTGAAAACCTGTGTTTTTATCATTATTGTTTTATATTATTTGGTTCTACGCAATCTTACATTTACTGCCTTGTATGTTTTTTGTTTTCAATTTATATAATTTCTTTGTACTAATTTAATTGGAAAACCTTTAGATTTGGCAATTTACTAGAAACTTTTAGAAATTTCATTTACTCCCTGTGGATACGACACTTGTCTTGCATAATACTACAATTGACCTAGTATACTTGCTAGTGCATAACCTTAAGGCAACAATACAAAATCAACCAAGATATTCAATTGTATCATTATAAAACAAGGGTATGTATTTCACCTAAGTTCTAACTTTGCAATATGGAAGAGATCTAATTAGTCTTTTATTTTTTTATTTTTTTTTTTTTTATTTGCAATTGGTACCATCTTAGCTATATATATTATTTTGATTTTTAATTTGCAGTTATTTACATTTTACAGACACTACCATATTCGAAGGAATGATATCAAGAATTGTGATTTACTTCGTAAATATTGGTTGTAGGTTTATAACAATATGATTTTTGTTGTCTTTTCACTTTTGTTTGTTTACTTCAACGGCAAATATGAAATAGCCTTCAAGTCAAAGGTCACAAGAGAGAGAAACTCTAATTGACTAAATTTTTAATATTTTATAATCACAATTTACTTTGAAATAAAGTTAATGAATTGATGATTTTTCAGCATTGTTTAGAAGAGAAAATACTAGTATTTATAACCTTCTGTTACCTATTAGACAGAGGGTACTTTATAAAACTTATTAAGTTGTATCTCTTTAAAACCTCTTTATATTCCTGTTTTGGATTCTTTTTCATAAATTTTAAAATGTGAAACTCCTTTACAGTATTCTACTTAATTTTTTTGAAATTATTTAATCTAATATTTACGTAAAATTATAAATTATCTAAAATTCTTGATAGCTATAATTTGTGTATATTCAATTTCGTATGCCTGTGCAATTTGCGGACATTGGTCTAATAATAGAAAAAGAGGCAAAATATAATAGAAAAATTTGATACGTAGCACCCATGTGTGCAAATGTGTCAAACACATGGATGATATATCAGTGCTACATGTCATTTTTTTTTATTGGATGAAGCTATTGTGGCATCATGTTGGCATTTCAAATTTGGTGTTGACTTACGCATGATAATTCTGGACAATCAGAAATTCAGCCCTCAATTTAACCCATTCTCACAAATTACACAAAAGATTAATTCGTAAGGCTTAATTAACACCCTATACTTTCATTTATTTGCATCAACCGTCCTTGACTACATCCAGTCTACTCCTTACCTGATAGCAAACTTGGATTAAGTTCATCAACTGTCCTAGCTTCGAAAGATGGTACTAGGCTGTGCGCGTACCAATCTCAGAGTGTCACAGCTAATGTGCATGTTTCATCATCCTGCCTGGGAATTGATGGGTGCCCACATACAAGCAGTGGAGCCTGAACAGGAAAAAGACCAAAAGGAGAGAGGTTTCTAGAGAGAAACAGTGGTCATTCAGTTTCTTCCGTGGACTCAGAATTGAAAAGAGCAAGTTTGATTCATAAAAGAAAATTGTTAAAGAATGAGAAACCATAAAAAATTTATAGAATTTTCACACATATATTCATCACTTTTCTAAGGAAACAACTTGTTGTTATATCAGGATTATACTACAATGCTTACATTATTAGTTTGAGGAGAATTTACAACAGCCTTACTCCTCGTAATGATGAAGCCGTTTCTTGAATTGGTCTTCCACCATGTCTATCAGCTCTGTAGAAATATTTTGATTAGTCATGCAAAAGGCTCTGATGCGGTATTTTTCTAATTCAGCATCGCAAAGCAGAGGAAGAAAGATGTTATTTTGAATTAGAAAGGATAACTGAAAGAAAATGGAGATAATTGAGGACTTACACAATGTAATTAACCGATAGATAAACTCCCCATTTTTAAATCTAGATCAAAATCCACTACATTGTCTTCCTCTTGATGTTTTCTCTTAGTCTCAAAATCTCGATCGGTATTTGGATCTGCCTCATCCTCTTGATGTTTCCTCTCGCTGTAATTTTTGTAGTGAAATATGGGATGAGCACCACCCTCCATTATAATGCCATCATGATAAAATGAGACAGCTTTTATATATTTATAGTGAAAGATTCGATTCCAAAGGAGCACATGACATGCTTTATCTGATAAGTACAGTACCCGATCCTTTCCCATTGTAAAACAATATTCTGATTGTCCATTTTCGTGAGTTAAAACAGCCCTTGTATTGTAAGAAACTCGGGATGGACTAACGATACAAAAAATGAAATTAATGGGATGTACACCAGTTCCCATCTTCAGACAAATATAGCTTCCAAGAATATCACAATGCTTCATCCACAGGGGCACTTCACTTCCTTCAATACATAATCTTGTTTGCATCTGTAGCAAATTAAACTAATTAGGATTATATTTATTCTAAAATATGAATGCAGGGGAAATTGACAGTTTGGTTTGAGGTTATTATAGTAAAGTGAGGTAGGTGTAAAAATATATCCATGTTTGTTAGGAGATGTAAATGAAGGGTAGAATAGTTCATGGTAAATCCATGGGCTAAATAGTGTAGTTTTTTTAACACCCCAAATTCCGGTGTTTTCAAAATGAAATATGTTATTAGTAAGTTAATCTTCTATCTTTTCTATTATTTCCATTCAAAATTTTAAGTTTAATTGTAATTTTCAAATAACTTTATATTATTAAACGATGAATTTACATTACCATGAAACCAAACACAATATGCTATTTAATAGACCAAAAATACCTCAGCTGGCTGATTCTCTGCTGCCCATAGATATTGCTCCATAATTGATGATGCCACATGCTTCGGAAACACGAACGGAGTTGGCAATATTCCCAGAGATGTGCATTTACTTGCAACTAAAAATTCAAGATTCGACGGAAGAGCTGTCAACGATTCAAGGTATCTACAACAGTGTAAATTAAGCCTCACCAGTTTCTTCAAATTTCTTATGGACAATGACAATTCTTCTAAACCACTTCCAGATGCATCAAGCTCCTCTAAAGATTCTAAATTCCCAAAATCCTCTGGCAGTTTCTTGATTTTCCAACATCTAGCCAAATGAACTCTCTTAACAGATATTAAATTGCAAATGCTACTTGGCAGATCTCTTAGACCACTTCTAGATGCATCAAGCTCCTCTAAAGATTCTAAATTCCCAAAATCCTCTGGCAGTTTCTTGAGTTTCCGACATCCAGCCAAATCAACTCTCTTAACAGATATTAAATTGCAAATGCTACTTGGCAGACTCTCTAGTCTCTGACATGATAATAATGACAGTTCTTTTAAATGAGTGAGACGCCCTATTGTTGAGGGCAATTGCCTTAGTCCACTCCCTCCTAAGTTCAATTCTACAATGCTACATGGAATTTCTGGAAGATGAGAAAGACTTGTGCATCCTCGTACATCTAATTCAGTAAGCTTTTTCAGATTTTTTAAAGACGATCCAATTTCAACCAAACTTTCACACCATCTCAAGCGTATAACTACAAGATTAGGAGCCATAGCCAAATCTGAAACTCTGATTAGATGACCGTTCAAAGAAAGATTCAAGAATTTTAAATTTTTAAGAGGCTGTAATGAAAAGAAAATAATAATTAATTAGATACGACACTTGAAAAATTAAATACATTATAACAAAATTTTAATTTAGAAAAAAAATAAGCATATCAAATTGTACCTTATTCCAAACAAGTTCTTTAAGTTGAGATTCGATCAGTGTAAGGTCAACAAGTTTCTCTGGATTGTAATTGGATGGCCAGTAATCCAATGGGTAATGAATCCATTCGAGATACATAATACTGTCAGGAAGATATTCAATGCCCATGGGACATTGTAGTGGGCCTTGTAATAGGAGTCGTCTAAGTTTGCACATTGGAATGAAAGCTTTAGGGTTGATATCTATCTCATCATAATCCCAATATAGTAGTAATATGGCTTCCACATCTTTAGTCCCCTAAGTAAAAGGGAAAAAAAACACAGTTGGATTCGAAACAATACATTCAAATACCTCTAAACAAAAACCAAAAAGTAGCAGCTTACCCTGTTACTAGTCAATACATCTCTGATGTCCTCGACTTCCCATAACCTGCTTTGTTGTTGCTGGTTTTCTTTTTCCTGCTCAACAATCTCTTTCCCCATCTGCTCAAGCAAGTCATGCATTGTAATTTTTCCTCTTTCTTCTTTAAGGAGAGATTTATCAATAAGTCGATCTATTCCGATGCTAGCATAGAAACCAGAGGCATCTAGCATCCGTTCCACATCAGCCCTCCATCTACCTTTAAAGAATCAAGAAAAATATTCTTTTCATCCCGATCAAGTCCATCAAAGCTTATTCTCAGAATTTTTTGAATTTCTAAAGGACTAATAGTATTAAATTTTTTCAATGCTTCTTCCCAATATGTTGTTGTTTTGTGTCTAAGTTCAGAGCCTAAAACAACAAGAGCTAGTGGAACACCATGGCAATGCTTTACTACTTTTTCTGATAACTTTGTATAATCTTGTTGGGCATCACTTGGGCCAAAGGCATGCCAACTAAAGAGCTGGAGAGCATCGATTTCCTTTAATTGTTTAGCTTCATATATATACTCTTCATTTTCACGTCTTTCAACACTTGTGAATCTCTACTTGTTACAATGATTCTACTTCCTGGAGAAAATGAATCCGGAGAATACAAATTGATAGTTTCTAGTAAAGATTTTAATTGCATACAAGTATCCACATCATCTAAAACAATAAGGACTTTTATACGTTTGAGTCTTCTCCGAATAGAGTTATCAGTTGAATGAGGTGAATCTACCCTTACATCTTTATCCCCTAATAGCTCATGAACAAATTTATCTTTTAAATTTTTTAGTCCATTCATTGTGCTCAATGTCTCCCTCACATTTGATACAAAGCAGTGACCATCAAATTTCTTCTTAACTCTTTCGAATACTTTACTAGCAATGCTTGTTTTGCCAATGCCTCCCATTCCCCAAATTTCAACCATTCTCAAAGCATCTATTGAATCAATGCATAATAACAACTCAACATCCTTTACACTTGAATCAATTCCAAATAAACCATCGTTTTGTGAAATGCTTGGACAATTCTTACTTAATATCATCGAAACTTTTAGCGCGATGGCGTCAATTAATTTGGCATCATTTCTGATCACAAATAAAAAATAAATAAATGACAACTTATAATAAAAACACAAAAACATTTAAGGTTCTTTGAAATAAATATTAAAGTATGCATTAATACATTTTTCAGAATGTAATAACCAATATACATGATTGCAATCATGAAAATGAAAAAAACAAGATAAAGAAACTTTCCTATGTTTATCAAAAGTAATTAGTTGTGGCTCGAGTTAATTCTAAGTTCCATTAGACAATGGATATTATACAAAACTATGCACATTTATATGTTATTTTTCATTTTCATCCCTAATATTTTAGTTTTCGTTTCTAACTTTTCAATATTACACTTTTGTACTTCTTTTCTTTTTCTTATTACTTAATGGATATTATATTATTTTTGTCTCAATCCTCTCTTCATGTGTGTACTTTACCTCCGCATGGGCCCCATTACTTTTCTCACACCTTTTTTATAATTTTAATCTAATTTTGCATTTATTTTTCAATCTGTTTTGTCACATCACTTTACAAAGTTTTTTTCGTTTTTTTCTTTTCTTTTCGTCCATATTTACATATTTTTTTTCAGTTTTTTTAATGGTATAAATATGGAATCTTATGATCCTTTTTTTGTTATTTATACTTTATATTATGTTTAAACCTTCTTAATACCATATTTATACCGTCATAAGACTATTTTTGTTGTTTATACCATGTTTATACTTTTTCCATATGTATATAATTTTTTCCTTTGTTTTTTTAATTGTATTTTATGATTTTTTTAATAGCATTTTATGATACTTTCATGATACTGTTTTGTTATTTATATTCTATATCATTGTTACATCTTCACGATACCATTTTTGTACATTCATGGAATCATCATGATACCTTATGATACTTTCATAAAGGTATTGAAGTGGCATTATAAAGGTATAAATATGGTATAAAAAATAAAAACAGTGTCATCAAGATATAAACAAAAAAATAGTCTCATAATGGTATAAAATATTTATAACATTAAAAAAAAGTGGGAAAAATATATAAATATGGATTTAATTTCAAAGAGAAAAAATACGAGATTAGTGATAAATGTGAAATTCTATTAAAATTATAAAAGAGGAAAGGGAAAAGTAATAGATTTCAAGGGGGGTGAGGACACGCACGAAGAGTGTGTAGAAGAGAGAGTGGTTTTTTTTTTTTTTATTTAATATAAAAAAGAGTGTAATGTTGTAATTTAGAAAGGTTTTTAATATTTAAGTAATTTTGAAAGTTGAAATGTATTTTTTTTTTTTTTTTTTTTTTTTTTTTTTTTTTTTTTTGTATTGGTGGGTGATTTTGTAGTTAAAAAAATTTCTTAGTATAATTGTGTAAGCACCCCTTAGACAATTATCATAAACCTGATATTATATTTAAAAGGGAAAAAACCTCATGTGGTATGAATGAAGCATCATTAAGATTTGTGAAAGGATACCACATCTGATTAAAAAAGGAAAAATACATTATAAACCACCAAATCTTTTATCAAAACTGCCATTGAGTCCCTGATCAAGTTTTTGAACAGATCGAGTACCTAATTTTTTCTCTTTTAATATTATTAGCCCTAAACTCGATTTTATATTATGTCTGTAGAACAAGTACTATTAAATAGCATGACCAATAATATTTTAACACGTAACAAAATTTAAGAAAATTGTTTGGATAAGAAAACATTTTTGGTTTACAGTTTCAAGCAATAAAAACACATAACTTTCTAAAATATTTAGAAATATTTATTCCATAGTTCCGTCACTGAACGATACGTATTATATATACATAAATATAAGCCCAGTTTTTAGGGCTAATAATATTGAAATGAAAAAATCGGGTACTTAATGTGTTTAAAAAAACGTGTTTTGCGTTTTAAGTATTCTCTATAAAATATGTTTTCATTGGTGGTTGTAAAATAGATGATAAATTCAGACAAAAACAAAAGAAAGCACCAAATTTAAAACTCAGAAAATTAATGAATTAAAAAAATAATAATTTACTTATCAAAAATAATAATAATAATAATAATTCTCCTAATTGATAAATCCATTTAATTCAAAAGAAAGACATACCCAGAATTGTTTGAATCGAAGCCAGATAAGTTGCTGATTTCCACCAAAGCATCTTTCCATTTCTGCTCTTCAATTTCATAATTTCCTCTAAGAAGTTGCACATCAGATGGATCAACTTCATAGAAAACAGGCACTACTATCTGTTTACCCTCTTTCATTCTTTTCTGTATTTTCTCAAGTTCTTCCAAACACCATTCCGATTTTGGATAGTTTTGGGAGAATATTACAATTGACAGATCTCATTCTTCAATTATTCAGAACAGGTTTCCACTGATTTCTTTGCCTCTTTCAAGATCGCCATCAGTGAAAGCATGAATTTGTTTTCTTTGCAAAGCAGCGAAGAGATGGCTCAGAAATCTGATGCGAACATCAGATCCCCTGAAACTAATGAATACTTCATACTTCTCTCCTTCATGATTTCGGTCCGTAGAAGAAGAAGAAGCAGCCATCGATACCCAAAAGCAAAGATCAGAAGTGTAATCTACAGACACAGATTATCAAATTATCGTCTTTATAGGAAATAATGGGAAATTTCCCCTGAAATTTCTTGTCATGAAGTTGGGAAATTAAGAGATCGCAATTGAGATTTCAGAGATATAAATTATGAAAATGAGGAAAGATTAATACAAGATTAATGGACAAGAGTTGACTTGAGAGATTAATCATAATCACAAAACAAGAAGGAAAAACGACCAAAGAGATAAGAGAAATGGGCCACTGTTATGATGGATGTATCCATAAGACCCATCAATCTCATGTCTCTAAAACTACTTTTCAAATTGCGGTTTTTAGGAAAATACTTATGCAATTTGGGCTAATAAACACAATCACAAAACGAGAAGGAAAAACGACCCAAGAGATAAGAGAAATGGGCCACTGTTATGATGGATGTATCCATAAGGCCCAGCAACCTCATGTCTAAAACAACTTTTCACATTGGGTTTTTTAGGAAAATACTTATACAATTTGGGGTTTTTTTTTTTTTTTTTTTTTTTTTTTTATGTGGAACGAAAAAATAGACAAAAATACTCTATAAATTTTTTCAAAATTTTCCATTTAAGTGATTTGTGGATTTCAGTACTTTTCTTGTCATTTAATTTTACAACGGAATAAATGATGCGTATTGTTTTTCTAACTGTTGCCTCTTTTTTAACTTTTGTTTTTTTATCCTTTTGCTTGGGAACCAGAGCACTTACGCAAAGCTTGGTTGTACACAAGGGTGGTTTTTTGCTTCTATTGCACATCCCTCTTCAAAGTACGTATATAAAATTACTCCTTGCATTTCTGCAATACCAGATTGATTTTGTTTATGAAGTTTCAGCACGATTTGGATTTTTCCCATGTTGGAGTGAAATGCTATAAAATTTACTGTATGCAATCGGTTAGATTTCTGCCAACCCTAGTCTTCTTTTCTTTATCTATGAGATGCTGCAGAGTCTAAATTTTTCAATTTGCATTAGTTATTTTTTCCACTGCCTGTGCTCATAGCATTTCCGTGCATGTAATGTATTGACTTTATCCATTGAAATAGTTTACTCGATGGAAATTCTTGCTATTGCTTCGAATTACTCTCATAATTGATCGTTTTATGTTTTAGATCTTTATCTTTTTCGATGAAGTTTAATATGAGTAAACATATAAATGAATACAAATTTCTCAAAAATGTGATCGATGCAATTTCTCAAAAATGGGATGCATGCAATTTCACGGGATGATTTTGAAACCGATAGGAGCACATGTGAATTAATCTGCTAATCGTAGAGTTTATAGACTTGGTCAGATCCAAGGGCATTTTGGGCTGTTTCGTTGTATATGTGAAAGTGTGAAGTGTAATGTATGTGAATATATTTTTCAATTTTTCAACTTTAAACCCTCAGTGGTTTGGCATTAGTTATCCAAAGAGTTTTCATTCGTTTTTTAATTTTGGGAGAGGGTTGCCTACCTTTTGGTAATGTTTTCTTCTATCACTTCTTATATGTTATTGTTGGGATTTTTCACCGGAAATCACCCGATAAAAGCGGAAGAACGCGGTGATTTCCTCAAATCCAGTTCCAGGAGCAATTGAAATGGAAATTGAAAAACTTAAAATTAAATAGAAATGGATTAAATTTCTTACCAGAAAAATCTCTTTCTAGAGATGGATGATGACTGCAGAATTCAAAGTAGAATTTCTCCTCGTTCACGTACACAAGCTCCTAACGAACACCGCACGTGCTAGCGTCAAAATCACGAAGATTAGAGAGTGAGGAGGTGGTAGAGAATTCGGCCAAAGGGGGGAGGCTATCACATATGCATGGCCGAATTCCCTAAGGGTTTTTAACCCTAGGGTTTCCCAATTCCCTTGTTGGAATTTGGGCCCAGACTGGCTTCTGTGTCTGTGTGGGCTTCCTCCTTTTAATTCAGGCCCAAACTTATTTTAATTAGTCTGGTCTAAATCAATATCAAGCCCAATTTTAATTAACCCATGTATTTAATATATTACTCCAAGTAACATATTATTTACATTTAAATTAAAATTAGTTTGACTAATTAATTTAATCCATCAAATTAAAATTAAGTCTTCACAAAACAAATTCATATGTAAACCTATACATATGAATATTTCCACCTAGGAAATAATTCCATAATTAATCCAATTAATCATGCGAAGCCGAATATTAATTTTATTATAATGATCGATCCAATCGATCCTTATAATATAATTAATATATATACTTCTCTCTCTCTCTAGTGCGTACACTCCAAGTGTACCTGTGATTCTTTAAGTCGGTGTCCAGTCGCTCAATGTGTACGATCCCGTGGGCCCATCTTTATGTTGGCAGCGGGCCTTTGGCCCGCAGACTGCAGTTGGGCTCTAGCAAGCCACTGCAGCCCCCAATTAAGATGGAGATAGCAGTCTAACTGATATCATAACCCTGTAGTTTAAACTTGTACATCCCATGTCATTGATATCGGTGTCCAACACAGAGGCATGGATTGATCACCCTCTTTTGTGTCCAGACATTAACTTGATCCCGAATGTACTGATGCTCACAAACAAGTTCCAACTTGTTTGGGTGTGGCCACACTCTTATCAGTCACATTCATCAAGTGGCCGGTGATATCTTCTCAGTGGGTTACTGAGTGACAAATCCCTTCTGCATATCCATAGTATCACCATGTTCAGTGACATACCCAAAAGCACCCATACTTGGCACCCTATTACAGTCCCTTTAGGCGTACCCCTAAGTATGCGACTTCACATGTAACACCATCATATGGTCAGGTCAAAGGATCCATACAAGTACTACACAAGAATCCATTGTGATACCATACCATGTGGATTACTCGTTTAGTGGATCTATCCAGTACCATGCTTCCAGGCATGTACCCATTAACTTGGTTGACATTCCATGTCCAATGACCGGTAAGACACCGCCATACAACCAGGTTAATGATAGTCTGTTGTTCCATTCATTCCCATGACTGGAACAGACTACGGATTTATTTATGGTCATATCGTTTACCCTATCCATGGTCTTACTACTAAGTGCATGACACTTGTCGTCATGGATATAGATATGTCCATTGGATACTTCATTTAATATATTGCACAAGATAGATATAATAAATGAATTGATGCCTTTATTAATAACACAAATGAGTACAACACATAAATCCAATAAATGTATAGTACAAATACAAGGACCAATGCCTCGGGACTAGGGCATTTCCAACAATCTCCCACTTGCACTAGTTCCAACTAGGCATGGGCCTAATCCCTATAGATCTAGTATGACCCTCGTGCTTGGGCTGGGCCAGCGCCTTGGTCAATGGATCTGCGACATTATCCTCGGTGTCCACTCTGTGCAATGCAATGTCACCTCTCTCCGCGATTTCTCGTATGAGGTGAAACTTTCTGAGCACGTGCTTTGTGTTCTTGTGTGACCGGGGCTCCTTAGCTTGTGCGACGGCCCCATTGTTGTCACAGAAGATATCGACTGGGTCCTGGATAGTTGGCACTACTCCCAACTCAGTGATAAACTTCTTCATCCACACAGCTTCCTTAGCTGCATCACACGCAGCGATGTACTCAGCTTTTGTTGTAGAGTCCGCTATGGTTGGCTGCTTTGAGCTCCTCCAGCTTACAGCACCACCATTCAGCAAGAATACATACCCTGACTGCGATTGGTACTCATCCTGGTCTGTCTGGAAGCTCGCATCAGTATACCCAGTAACTGATAGCACTTCCTGACCACCATACACTAAGAAGCTATCCTTAGTCTGGTTAAGGTACTTGAGGATCGCCTTAACAGCTTTCCAGTGATCCTCCCCGGGATCCTGCTGGTATCGGCTCGTCATAATCAGTGCAAAGGCGACATCAGGTCTCGTACATAACATGGAGTACATGATTGATCCAATAGCCGAAGCATATGGAACCAATTTCATGTTCTCCCTGTCCTCCCTTGTTTTAGGACAGTTCTTCTTACTAAGTTTCAGCCCATGGCCCATTGGCAAGAAACCTTTCTTGGCCTGGTCCATGTTGAATCTTTTCAGAACTTTGTCAATGTACGAAGCCTGACTTAGGCCCAGAAGCCGATTTGATCTATCCCTATAGATCCTGATCCCTAGGATCATCTCAGCTTTGCCTAAGTCCTTCATTGTGAAGCACTTACTCAGCCACTGCTTTACCCCTTGCAGTGTAGGTATGTCGCTTCCAATGAGTAGGATGTCGTCTACATAAAGTACCAAGAATGTGACTATGCTCCCACTAGTCCTCTTATACACACAAGGCTCATCTAGATTCTGTATGAAGCCATATTCCTTTGTAGCCTCATTGAATCTTAGATTCCAATTACGGGATGCTTGCTTCAATCCATAAATGGACCTTTGAAGTTTGCATACCCTTCCCGGATACTTAGGATCGACAAAACCCTCAGGTTGTGTCATGTACACATCCTCGAGTAGCTTTCCATTAAGGAAAGCGGTTTTGACATCCATCTGCCATACCTCATAGTCATACCATGCGGCTATGGCGAGCAGTATCCTGATGGATTTGAGCATGGCTACTGGTGAGAAAGTTTCATCATAGTCTATTCCATGGACTTGTCTGAAACCTTTCGCAACCAGACGCCCCTTGAAGGTATTATCAGCTTTTAGCTTATAGCACCACTTGCAACCTATTACCTTAGCACCCGGAGGTGGATCAACCAAGTTCCAAACTTGATTATCGTACATAGATTGCATTTCTGCCTCCATGGCTTTATGCCAATTTGCAGACTGCGGGCTAGCCATAGCCTCCTGGTAGGTTTTGGGTTCTTCCTCATCTCAGATGAGAAGAGTTTGATCATCGGTGACGAGGAAACCATACCTCTCTAGTTCCCGACGATCCCTACCAGACCTTCTAGGTTCTTGTGTGGCCTGGGTCGGTGCTTCCACTTGTGGAAGATCCACCTGGGCCTCGGAGTTATCCTCTTCAGGAGCTTGTGGACCTTGAACTTCCCTGAGTTCAACGTTGCTCCCACTATCTTTCTTGGAAAGGAACTCCTTTTCCAGAAAGACCCCCTTCCTTGCCACGAACACCTTGTTCTCGGTGGGGTTGTAGAAGTAATACCCTTTGGTTTCCCTAGGGTAGCCCACAAACAGGCATTTATCGGTTTTGGGCTCCAGCTTGCCACTAGTCAATTTCTTGACATGTGCTTCGCATCCCCAAATCCTTAGGAAAGAAACATTGGGCTCCTTGCCCGTCCATATCTGATATGGGGTCTTTTCCACAGCCTTAGTCGGAGTATTGTTTAAGATGAGAGCTGCTGTCTCGAGGGCATGTCCCCAGAAACTAATTGGGAGAGATGCTTGACTCATCATTGAGCGGACCATGTCCAACAAGGTCCTATTCCTCCGTTCGGACACCCCATTCCATTGTGGTGTTCCGGGAGGAGTGAGCTGTGGAACTATTCCATGCTCTCTCAAGTATGAGTCAAACTCTAGGCTCATATACTCACCACCCCGGTCTGACCGAAGGGTTTTGATATTCCTGCCTAGCTGGTTCTGTACCTCGTTCCTAAATTCCTTGAACCTATCAAGGGTCTCGGACTTGTGTTTCATCAGAGAGACGTAGCCATATCTGCTGAAATCATCCGTGAACGTGACGAAGTACAGATGCCCACCTCTGGTCGCTGCACTCATAGGCCCACATACATCTGAATGTATTAGGTCCAATAAGCTAGTGGCCCTTTCAGCCTTCTTGCTAAAAGGCGCCTTTGTCATCTTGCCTTTTAAACATGATTCGCATGTATCAATTGACTCCAAGTCAAATGACCCTAGGACTCCAGCTTTGTGAAGCCTAGCTATGCGCTTCTCGTTTATATGGCCAAGATGACAATGCCATAGGTAGACAGGATTAAGTTCGTTAGGCTTAACCCTTTTCGTGTTTATGTTATAGATATGATTGGTTTCATTTAAGTCCAGGATATAAAGGCCATTATTTAACAGAGCATCTCCATAAAATAATCCCTCTCTAGATATAGAAATTCGACCATTTGAAATAGTGAAAATAAATCCAGAAATATCCAACATTGATACAGAGATAATATTCCTGCATATGGCAGGTACAAAGTAACAATGTTCTAAAATTAAAACCAATCCACTGGGCATCATTAGGTGGTATTCGCCGATCTCTATGGCAGCAACCCTTGCTCCATTCCCGACCCGCAAGTCCACCTCTCCCAACCCCAGCAACCTTCTGTTCTTAAGAACCTGCACATTACAACAAATGTGAGAACCACATCCAGTATCCAATACCCAGGATGTTGAAACAGTAAGGTTAATATCTATGACTTAAATACCTGAAGAGGACACACCTTGACCCCTTCGTTGCTCTCCCATCAGCCTGGGACACGATCTATTCCAATGACCCGTCTGTCTACACCCGAAACAGACATCATCAGGACCTGCCTTCTGCTGGGCCTTGGGTTGGGCCTTGGCCTTCTTGGCTTTGGCCTTGGCCTTTTCCTTGGCCTTTCCCTTAGCAAGAGGAGGGTTCCCCTTGTTAACCAGCAGCACCGGTGGAGTCTTCTTGATCGACTGCTCAGTAAGCTTATGCATCCCATGTAGCTCACTGACAGTGCGGTTCATCCCTTGCATGTTGTAGTTGAGGATGAACTGATCATAAGAATCCGGCAAGGACGCGAGGATTGTGTCCACCGCCAACTCTTGAGAGATAGGCGATCCGAGACGGGCCAAAGTATCCAAATAGCCCTTCATCTTGAGCACGTGTGCACTCACAGATGTCCCGGCCCCCATCTTACAAGAGTGGAATGCCTTATTGGTCAGGTACCTTTCCTGACGAGCTTGCTCTTGAAACATCTCGTTGAGAGTTGTTATCATAGCATAGGCTTGGTGGTCCATAAACTGCTTTTGCAGTTCGGGGACCATGCAAGCCAACATAAGGCATGTCACATCCCGGTTGTCCTTGACGTGCGCCTCGTATTCCTCCAGCTGGGTAGCCGGTGGATTACGTCCTTGAGGCGCAGCCGGCACAGGCCTTTCCAACACATACTCTTTTGACTCTTGTCTTAGAACTATCCTCAAGTTCCTAGACCAGTCTAAAAAGTTAGGACCGGAAAGCTTGTCCTTTTCAAGAATGGATCGCAGTGATAAGGCATTTGTGTTTGCCATATGGGTGTTTCTACACAGAAAAACATTGAGAGTGTTAATAAAGGGCTTTGCTTTGTGGTTCCCATATAAAATTAATAATGAATCAAGTTATTAATTTAAACCGAGTTGTTGGGCTCATGGGCCGAGATCCATATTTCGTTAAGATATAGCCAAACGAGGGTTTGGTACAACTATACCTTAACTATTTAGGTAGGAACGCCGTCCAATCCCAACCTAGGGACTCTCGGTTTGATGGGCTTGTTGGCAGTTACCCATCTGTGCTTAGGGCCAGGAGAATCCTACTACCCACGCTAAGTCAAAACCTCCATCCAAGTGTTAGAGTATCCCATACTCTAACCCAATACAAAATGACAATACTCCAGTGCATCCTGTGAGGGCATGGTCTACAACTGGCCTATTCTCACTTCGATTCGGTTTTGAATGAGGGAAGCACTTTTAAGCGACTTAGTAATTCCGTTTGGTTATTAGATTCAATTATAACGGCTTACATACATAAAGCGGGTGAATGAGCTATTGGAACATACATTCATACATGCAAATGAATATAAAACATGATTAAATAAAATTAAAATGGACTGCTATGGGCCTATATTACATCCTAATATTATTCTAGTAAACCTATACTAGAAACAGATATTAGGCGGGCCTCCATCTTCTCCTTTTGGGCTTGCACCTCCTATTTGGGCTTGCACCTCCACTTGGGCTCACCACTCCATGGGCTTCTTCTTTTACAAATTTTACAATATTTAATTTAAATAAAATAAAATTACATTAAAAAGAAAAACGACACGCAAGCCATATTTACCCAAAAAGAAAAAAATACAACCCATCTCGTAAAAGGCCCAATAGCATCCAATCATACATTCATTCAACCAATCATATGCATCCAATACATACAATTCAAAAGCATGTCATAATGCATGAATTAAGCCCATTTAAATTATGTCCAGGCCATTATTAGGAAATCGCCAATTTTGGCCCACCATGGTTCTAACCCTTAACGGGCTTTGGGCCTCCAGCCCAGGCAGTCCAACTGCTCCCACTGGAATTGGGAAACCATGGGTCCAATTTAGCCGTCCAAGTAATTGTGCCAAAATTACCCGAACCAATTTCCATTAACCATATTAATTTCCAAAATTAATATCACATGAACAAAATTAAATCATCCAAGAAACCATACGCATTTAAATTATATAAATTTAAACACACGAATTTTAAAACCAACTAAAATTTCAAAATTGGGCCCCGGACTCAAAAACCCGCAAAATCCAAAAAACTGGGCCCGGCCCGCTGCTGCGGCAGCTGCTGTCCAGCAGCAAGCAGCGGCCGCTGCCTGTGGCGCCTAGCGCCACGGGAAGCAGCTGTCGCCGCGCCTCCCGCCGCGTGCGGCGGCCACCGGCGGCAGCCCCGCACCCCGGGAGGCAGATTTTTTTTTTATTTTAAACAGAATTAAAATAAAAAAATATCCATCCATCATCCAAAGCAATTCACCAAGAATTCCAATAATACACAATAAAATTAAACTAACATAAACCTATATGCAAATTTAATTTTCATTGTATAAAACATATGGGAAAAAATCATAAAACCCATACAATGAATCCCAACAAAAAACATTCAATTTCAAAATAGGGATTCAACCAAATTAATCAATTTCCACGGATCAAAAGCCTGCTCTGATACCACTGTTGGGATTTTTCACCGGAAATCACCCAATAAAAGCGGAAGAAAGCGGTGATTTCCTCAAATCCAGTCCCAAGAGCAATTGAAATGGAAATTGAAAAACTTAAAATTAAATAGAAAGGGATTAAATTTCTTACCAGAAAAATCTCTTTCTAGAGATGGATGATGACTGCAGAATTCAAAGTAGAATTCCTCCTCGTTCACGTACACGAGCTCCTAACGAACACCGCACGTGCTAGCGTCAAAATCACGAAGATTAGAGAGTGAGGAGGTGGTAGAGAATTCAGCCAAAGGGGGGAGGCTATCACATATGCATGGCCGAATTCCCTAAGGGTTTTTAACCCTAGGGTTTCCCAATTCCCTTGTTGGAATTTGGGCCCAGACTGGCTTCTGTGTCTGTGTGGGCTTCCTCCTTTTAATTCAGGCCCAAACTTATTTTAATTAGTCTGGTCTAAATCAATATCAAGCCCAATTTTAATTAACCCATGTATTTAATATATTACTCCAAGTAACATATTATTTACATTTAAATTAAAATTAGTTTGACTAATTAATTTAATCCATCAAATTAAAATTAAGTCTTCACAAAACAAATTCATATGTAAACCTATACATATGAATATTTCCACCTAGGAAATAATTCCATAATTAATCCAATTAATCATGCGAAGCCGAATATTAATTTTATTATAATGATCGATCCAATCGATCCTTATAATATAATTAATATATAAACTTCTCTCTCTCTAGTGCGTACACTCCAAGTGTACCTGTGATTCTTTAAGTCGGTGTCCAGTCGCTCAATGTGTACTATCCCGTGGGCCCATCTTTATGTTGGCAGCGGGCCTTTGGCCCGCAGACTGCAGTTGGGCTCTAGCAAGCCACTGCAGCCCCCAATTAAGATGGAGATGGCAGTCTAACTGATATCATAACCCTGTAGTTTAAACTTGTACATCCCATGTCATTGATATCGGTGTCCAACACAGAGGCATGGATTGATCACCCTCTTTTGTGTCCAGACATTAACTTGATCCCGAATGTACTGATGCTCACAAACAAGTTCCAACTTGTTTGGGTGTGGCCACACTCTTATCAGTCACATTCATCAAGTGGCTGGTGATATCTTCTCAGTGGGTTACTGAGTGACAAATCCCTTCTGCATATCCATAGTATCACCATGTTCAGTGACATACCCGAAAGCACCCATACTTGGCACCCTATTACAGGCCCTTTAGGCGTACCCCTAAGTATGCGACTTCACATGTAACACCATCATATGGTCAGGTCAAAGGGTCCATACAAGTACTACACGAGAATCCATTGTGATACCATACCATGTGGATTACTCGTTTAGTGGATCTATCCAGTCCCATGCTTCCAGGCATGTACCCATTAACTTGGTTGACATTCCATGTCCAATGACCGGTAAGAGACCGCCATACAACCAGGTTAATGATAGTCTGTTGTTCCGTTCATTCCCATGACTGGAACAGACTACGGATCTAATTATGGTCATATCGTTTACCCTATCCATGGTCTTACTGCTAAGTGCATGACACTTGTCGTCATGGATATAGATATGTCCATTGGATACTTCATTTAATATATTGCACAAGATAGATATAATAAATGAATTGATGCCTTTATTAATAACACAAATGAGTACAACACATAAATCCAATAAATGTATAGTACAAATACAAGGACCAATGCCTCGGGACTAGGGAATTTCCAACAGTTATATATCTTAACCTCTTAACCTCTTAACATACCTCTTAACATAAAATTCATCTTACAATCAATAACCAAATTGGTCAATTGGGTGATCTCTTTAGTCAATGTCAAAACTATTTTTTAATTATTTTATTCATAATTTCATCTTCTCTCTATCTTTAACCCATTCTCCTTCCTCTGGATCTTCTTCATCTAGAATTCTTCTCTCTTTATATCCATTATATGATTATTTATATTTGTTTGTAGCTTAAATTTTGTCCAATATATTGTAGATTATGTAGTTCGGATGTGAATTTTGGGCAAATAGTTCTTTTCACTGAACTATTAAGGGTGTCTTTTTTCAGATGTGAAGATTAATGGAACCACCTCGAATTATTGAGGTAGAAGAAAATGAAGATGAACAATCTGATTCTGACCCTTTTCCAGAACTTGGAAATGCTACTGCCGAATCTGATGCTACTAAAACTACTGAGGCTGAGGTAGAATCAGTTCCAAAAGATACTAAGGGCAAGAAGAAGGCCATTTTGAAAAGGTCAAAAGCTTGGGATCATTTTGAAGTGATTACAGATCCTAAAACGGGAAGATCCAAAGGTCAGTGTAAGCATTGCCAAAGAGTCTGCATGTGTGATTAATCCATGAATGGGACAACTAATCTTAACAAGCACATAAGGAAATGCATTAAAAATCCTGAGAATATAAAGTTAAAACAAAGTCAATTATCTTTGCAACCTTCAATAATTTCAGGGGTAGGGGATAGTGAGAATTTGGGTACATTGACTACTTGGAAGTTTGATCAGCAAGCAATGAGGGCTAGTGTAATAAGGTGGATTATTAAGAAAGAACAACCTTTTAGAGTTGTAGAGACTGAAGGGTTTAGGGATATGATGGCATATTGTAGTCTTGGGCTTAAAGTTCCATCTCGGTGGACTGTTAGTAGGGATTGCAATCAATTGTATTTGAATGAAAAAATGAAACTGAAAAATTATCTCAAACAACATGGTCAAAGAGTTTCTATAACTACTGACACATGGACTTCAGTTGCAAGAGATAATTATATGTGTATAACTGGTCATTTTATTGATGCAAATTGGAATATACAGAAGAAAGTATTGAATTTTATTAAGATAGATTCACATAAGGGTCTTGATATTGGCATGTCAATTAAGAACTGTTTGGTTGATTGGGGGATAACTAAATTGTTTATTATTACTATTGATAATGCTAGTTCAAATGATGTTGCTGTTAGTTATGTGAAAAATGTCTTAAAGTCATGGGGAGCTTCTGTTTCATCTTGTCAATAATACATATGAGATGCATGGCACATATTATTAACTTAGTTGTATAAGATGGCTTAAAGGAAATCAGTTTATCTGTGAAAAGGGTGAGGGAAGCAATAAGATACATTCGATATTCCCCTGCCAGGCTTGGAAGATTTAAGGAGTGTGTGAAATACAAAAACATACAATGCAAGAGCTCTCTATGCATGGATACCCCTACTAGGTGGAATTCAACTTATTTAATGCTTTCTACTGCTGAACAATTTGAGGCTGCTTTTGATAGGTTTATAGTGAAGACTCAAATTTCAGAATTGAGATGACTATGACTAATGGTGTGCCTGATGCTGATGATTGGGAAGTTGTTAGGAAAATTGCTATCATGTTGAGAACATTTTACAATGTTACAGTAAAAATTTCAGGTTCGAAATATGTCACATCTAGTACCTTTTGGACTGAAATTAGTGATTTGTATCATGCATTGTTATATTGGATGAAACATAGTGATGTTCAATTGAAATCAATGAGTCTTAGAATGAAAGAGAAGTTTGACAAGTATTGGGGGGATAAAAAAAATGAATAAGATCATTTGGTTTGTTGCTGTTTTTGATCCAAGAGAAAAATTTGAAGTTATTAAAATTTCTCTTCTTGAAATCTATAAGGAAAATGGCAATGCAATTTTTTATGATGTCTATAATTCAATTTATGAGTTGTTTAAAGAGTACCAGAAAATGCATGATGTGTGCTGGAAAGATCAATTGCTAGCAAGTATGAGCCTCCAAAAAATGTATTCCGTGGAATGCACAAGAAACAAATAATAAATAGTGGAGGTAAGAGGGGAGGAAAGAGAACTGAGCTAGATGCATATTTGGAGGAGGTACTACTAGATGATGAAATTAAGGGGTTTGATGTATTGAACTGGTAGAAGTTACATGCAGCAAGATTTCCTATCTCAGTATCATGGCTAGAGATATTTTGGCTGTACCTGTATCTACAGCGGCTTCTGAGTCTACTTTTAGTACAGGGGGGCGAGTTATTGATGAATATAGGAGTTTTTTTGTCTCCTGACATAGTTGAAGCTTTGATTTGCACGTAAGATTGGATTCGGAAAACGCCTAATCCATTATTCAAAGAAGAAGATGTAGAAGATGTGAAGAGAATGCAACAAGGTAATTTATTTACCTTGATAAAATTAACACTTCTGTACTTCTCTTAAATCATAAACATAAATTATTAATTATGACTGCTTAATTAAATTGATTTGTTATTTGCAGAGTTTGAAGAATTGAAACTCAAAAATACATCATGTGAGTCCGCCCTAAGTAGTAATAACAAATAAATGATATAATTTTCTTCCTTTTATCAATTTATTAATATTTGTGTTGTAAAATTTATTTGTCGTATGTTGTAATTTGTAAACTTATTTTATTTGTTGTAACTTGTATAATTATTATTGTATTTGTAAGCTATATATGTATTTTTGCTAATTTAGCATTGATTACTTTTTATTTTGTAGGTTCTTCAACCTTGATTGATTAAAGTTTGTTTGGATCTTGGACTTTGAAGATAATTTTTATTTAACCTTTTGGTGGTTTGTGGAGGTTTAGACATGATATTTCTTTATTGTTTTATATTGTGATTTTTGGATTTTAATTTATAGTTATTAAAGAATTAAAAAAAAAGTAGAGAATTTTAGTATTTTATTGTGATGTAATAGTATTGTTTAGTATTATTGATTTTTTAAGTTAAATTTTTTTGTATTTTTTTTAAACAAACTACTTAAATAATTTTTTTTTTAAGAAGTTAATGTTTTTGGTTCGACCAGTCCAAACCGAACCGAACCGAAATAGTTCGGTTTGGACTGAACCAAACCGAAATTTAGTTTGGATTGGATCGGTTTATAAAATATGGGATTTTTCGGTTCGGTTTTTTCGGTTCGGTTTTTGAACCGAACCGGTCCATGCTTGCCCCTACTACCTTCCGTCTACTTTGAAGGTTTTTCTATCCAAACTAATAATGTGTTATATTATTAATTTACTAAATCAGCCTTTGTTACCTTTTTATTTCCATTTTTTTATAAGTCAAAATTTTATTAGATCAAAGTAATATTACAACAAGCTGACTACAGAATTTTTTTTTTCTTTTTTATGGCATCAAACAATAAGATATCATACTCAAAAGCACGTACCACACAAATTATGTGCAAAAGAATTTTAAATTAGCAATCCATTTTTGTGCGTATAAGGGCTACATTAAGTAATTAAGTTTGAGTCTTTTGACAGTGATTTGAAAATGGGTTCTTTTGATATGATAATTCTCAATCTCTAATGATAGGTTTGAGTTTCCATTTATAAAGCATAAAGCATTGATCTAGACTTTAAAATGAAGGAACAATCACAAATGTTGGAATGTTTTTCTAAGAAACGTAACTAATAATTTTATAATTTTAAATGATTAGCTTTATGCAAGTTCATTGATCATGGCAGAATCCTCTTTTGATGTGGAGTTTAATTTGTCCAAATGACATCAGTTTTCTTTGGTTTCCACCTTTTGTGGTAATTCAAGAGGAAACTTAGAATTCAGGCAACTTTGATTAATCTTCACGTTCTATTGTAGCCATGTTGATTTGGTTTATGCCTTTTCCTTGAGATCATTTTGGCAGGAAAACTTATACTAAACGTCCTCTTATTATATATCTTTTCATTCGATGCAGAAGCTAAAGACTCGCGTTATAAAGAAAGATGTTAATCCAGAGTGGAACGAGGATTTAACACTTTCTGTTAATGATCCTAACCAATTTGTCAAACTGGTAAATTTTCCATCACATATTTGCTGCATTATCCTTTTATTGTGCAAAAGGAGGAGTTCTTTTATGATCATAGTAAGGGACACTAATGTACATATATACAAATGAAATCTGCGTACTTTTCTTGCAAAATTTCAATAAAGGGCCCAAACATTCCGAATTTTTATCCTGTGTCTGATTAACGCTACTTAAAGCAATCCAGCGAAACATGAAGCAAACAGGTTTCTCCTTCATTAATGCAATTTCAAGGGGAGAATTGGTTTATCTCATTTCAGTTTGTGATTATGTTTCCTCATGTGTGTTTTGTCATGTAACTAGAGCTAATTTTGTTAATTTATTACTGGCATCGCTAGAAATCAGGTTAATATTTGACTCCTATTTCTATAAATTCTGGCCAAGAACGATTTTTACAATGTGACAGATATGTGCTTTTTATGACTAAAGAATGCAGTAATGTTCTTCAGCTTTGTGCATCCAAATATTGCAATGGAACTAGCATTTCGTTTCATTACATTCCAACTTTCATTCCATTGCATCCTTCATTGCATTACCTTGCATTACAGCGGACCAAATGCGTTCTTCTGTTATTGCTATTGTTTCCTGATATTGATGAGAAATATTTTGTGGTAATCCAGATTGTGTATGATCACGATACATTCACCAAAATGGGAGATGCAGAGTTCGATATCAAACCGTTCATAGAGGCATTGAGGATGGATTTTAGCGGGCTTCCAAGTGGTACCATAATTAGCAGAGCACAACCCAGCAGGCAAAATTGCTTAGCAGAAGAAACCTGCATCACATATACAGATGGCAAAGTCATTCAAAATCTCTGCCTCAGATTGAAGAACGTAGAATGTGGTGAAGTTGAAATCCAACTGCAATGGATTGACCTTCCTGGTTCGAAAGGGTTATAAAGAAATAAAAATAAATGCTAGGAATGAATTTTACTTTTTTATTCTTATACTCTCTTCAATCAGTCTTCTCCACTCTTCTTAGTTGCAGGCAACGAGTCTCTGGTTTGTTCATAGATATCTATTTACGGAATTACCCTTGTACGTATTTGTATTGTTGTGCATGGTATCAATGTTTGTAGCAGACCACAACATATGTAGAGTTGACAATTTTGGGTTCTTTTCTTTTTCAAGTTAATTGTAAAGTTCAATGTGTAATTTTGCACCATTTGCTGGAAATTTCACAGAACTTTTCTATTCGTTATATGGATTCATCAGCTATGATCTATACAGATGAGTCTCATTGTGTATGTCTTACTATTAACATTTGGACATCGGTTCAAAACTTGAATTATATAAGCTTAACTGATTATTGGATAGAGAATGGAAATTGCATAGAAGGATTTTGAACTTTAGTTTCTAATCCTAAGAAAGAAACAATTGGAAATATGACTGAGAGCTGCTTGATAGAACGATAAACATATAAATAATGTTTTCGTTTTTACTGTAGATAATGCTTAGTTCAAATAAAGGAGTAATTAGATATTTGAAGAGTGAAACAAGGAATACAATTTCAGAACATTGTAGTTTAAGGGGATTTAGAAGATGTTCATTATTTAAATTTATATGCTATAAATCAAATAAAATAGAATCATACAAAAAATTTGAGACGTGCACAAAGTTTGATATAGATATTATTGGAGATTATAAATTTTACTTTTGTATATGCAAAATACTCAAATATGGTATAATTTCATGTTAGAATCCTAGTTTAATTTTGCTCCATGTTATATATTTTAACTGAATTAATATAGAAAATACAGATAAAATTATTGATGAATTCTTTTAAGTAAAAAAATTTAGTTAAATTAAAGTTCCCATATACATGGGCAATATTTGACGGTTTGTTTCATAAAAATAAAGTTGCTATTTTTAAAAAATTTTGGAAGTAAAATTGACCATTTATTTCTCAAATTTTATTTTAAAAATGTTAATTAAACCAAGTAATCGTATGTTAATAAAAAATTAATTATTACTAGTTTTAAACCATTGCTTTGCTGGGGAGGAAATAAAAAATCTAGGTTTTGAAAAGTTGAACGGTTCATTATTCTAAGTGGATTTTGTTTCAAAGTTTTTATTATTATTATTTTTCAAGATTTTCAATATCATTGAGGGAGAAATGGAAAACAAATGCAATAGTGGTTTAAATTGAGCCCCCGATTGAAATTGTATTTATGAAATGTTCAAATAGAAAAGCAGATGAGAGGAACTATTATTAGAGAAAGAAAAGATTACACGAAAAAAATTTGAGAGGTGAAATGGGAGGAGCATATGAGGGGAATTGTGAGTAACAAAAAAGAAGATTGGCGAGGGAAAGAGAGGACTGTAATGAAAAAATTTGAGAGATGAAACGGGATGAGTACATAAGGAACATGTGAGTAACGAAAAAGAAGACTGACAGGGGAAGAGAAGACTGCAAGGAAAAAAATTTGTCTATACTTTCACAAAATCCAACGGCTGATATTTTCTAAACGGAAGAAGAAAACAGAATAGGAAAAGAGAAGAAAATAAAAAAAAAACTTTGTCAATGTTTTGACCAAATCCAACGACTGAATTTTTTCAAAAAAAAAAAAAAAAAAAAAATCTAATGACAGCGTAGTGGATAAAAAAAATTGAATGTCTCATGATGTTTGAAAAGAGGCCGTTACACCTGGCTAATGCCCGACCATTGAAAAGGTCTAATCATGTAATAAATTTAATATGCAAAAAATTCAGTTTTATATATATTTAATAATAAATTTGAAAAATTTTTCAGTGGAATACATATAAAGAAACAATTTATTCAGATGCATACTTAATAAAAGAAAATAGTAATAATAAATATGAAATCATTGTTTTTAAAATTGTACGCAAACCTATAGTCATGTATTATGAATGTGCTATATTAAATTAATTTTCAATAATTAAAAAAAAAAACAAAAGAGCTATTTATTAATTTTCGATATATATATATATATATATATATATATATATATATATATAAAGCAATAAATTGAAGAAAATTAAAGGCAAATAAAAAAATTGAAAATTAAATCAAAAGAAAAAATGGAAAAAAAAAATGAAACAGAACATTGAAAACTTAAAACATATTCGAAGAGAAAACATATTTGAAATAAAGCTAATGAATTGATGATTTTTCAGCATTGTTTAGAAGAGAAAATAGTTGTATTTATGTTAACCTTCTGTTACCTATTAGACATTTGGATGTATTTAAAACCTCTTTATATTCCTGTTTTGGCTTCTTTTTCATAAATTTTAAAATGTGAGCTCCTTTACGGTATTCTACTTAATTTTTTTGAAATTATTTAATCTAATATTTAAGGAAAATTATAAGTAGTGTAAAAGTCTTGATAGCTATAATTTGTGTATATTCAATTTCGTATGCTTGCGCAATTCACGGACATTGGTCTAGTAATAGCAAAAGAGGTAAAATATAATAGAAAAATTTGATACGTAGCACCCATGTGTGCAAACGTGTCATGCACATAGATAATATATCAGTGCTACATGTCATTTTTTTATTCGATGAAGCTATTGTGGCATCATGTTGGCATTTCAAATTTGGTGTTGACTTACACATGATAATTTTTCGGAATGATTTTCCACAAATAAGGTAATAATAGATTTATTGATAATGGAATTAAAGTTTAGTGACTCCATTGATATATATATATATATATATATATATATATATATATATATATATATAATTTAAGGCATTTTAGGAAAATACTCTCAATTTAAAGAATCCTTTCAAAAATACATAAAAAGGAAATTCTCTCAAAAAAATACCTCTAAAACTTTGACTAATTATTAAAATACTTCTATTTGTCATTTTTTAAAGTACTCACTTTTGGTTAAAAAAAAAAGGAACACAACCATGGTTTTCAGACCCGGTCCGGTCATCAAACCGGTGAAGGGATAGATTCATGGATTTTGGATTAAACTGGAATAAACCGGAATCGAACCGGATTTAATAAACATATTAAAATATTAATATATTTTTATTTTTATATTTATAATTTATGAAAATTTGAACATTTTTATTGTAATTCTTTAAGTTTATGCATTTCAAACACAATATAGTAATTAAAAAAACTCAATTTATGAAATATAGTTTTCATAGTTACAATTAAATGTCAATTTACTTTAAAATAATTTAAAAATACAAACCATATTTTATTTTAACTAAAAAAACCTCAAAATAATAACTTAAATTTTATATTCAAATAATTTTTTTTATAAAAAAACAGTCTGGTCGAACCAGAAAACTGGTCCGGTTCATGGTTTTCCGGTCCAACCGAAAGTTGACCGGTTGTTGACCAAAGTAAAAACCGGATAGAAACCGACCGGTCTGATCTCCGGTTCCCGTCGAACCCAGTCCGACCGATCTGTCCGGTCCGGTTTTCACAACTATGAACACAAATAATCAAAAATCTCAAAAATACTCTATTTCCTTTACCCATGCCATTCCTCCTATTCTCTTTCATCTTTTGTAATTTAAACGTTATTTTTTTTTATTTATCTCTCAAACTGTTCATTTTTTTTACATTCCACTTTAGCAAGTTCTTTTCGTTTTTTTTTTTCTTCAAACTGATATCTATATGTACATATTTTTCTATTTTTTTTTTATTGTCAATAATGTTTCAGAAAAGTATCCACATGTATAAAAAAATGTATCAACAAACAAACATTATCTGTAATTATTTTTTCTATTACTAGGTTTTATTTAACCTTCATAACAATAAAAAAAATTAGTTTAGATGATTTCTCACTACATCTAAAATAAAGATGAGATACATATGTATATATATTGTTTATTATTTGTTTTGGACCATCAGGAAAGTATCAGAAAAGTATCAACAAAGTACCTAAGCTGATAAAGATTTTAAAAACACATAAAAGAATTGCTATTTTGTGATACTTTAATTATACACTGTTTGAGATATTAATGCATAGCACAAAATACACAAATTATCAAAAAAGTATTTGAAATGTATAAAAAATGTATCAAATTATGTAGAATGAATGCATAACACATTGTACACACAAAGTATCATAAAAAATATCACAAAATATATAGCAAAATGTATTGGAACTGATACATGTATCAAAACATGTAACATGCTATTTTTGATACGTTCCTGATACTTTCCTAATGATTGTAAAAAAAATTTCGAAAGAATATATACATATGGTTATTATTTCGAAGAGATAAAGAAAAAGGCAATAAAAATATTTTAAAATAGCATGTCGAATAAATTAACGGATTAAGAGATAAGTGATAAAAAAATTAAAGTTAAAATCCACAAAAAAAAAAAAAAGAAAAAGAAAGGGGGAAAGTAGAATAATCAACAGAGTTTGTGATATGGGACAAACAGAAATTCAGCCTTCAATTTAATCCATTCTCACAAATTACACAAAAGATTAATTCGTAAGGCTTAATTAACACCTTATACTTTCATCTATTTGCATCAACCGTCCTTGACTACATTCAGTCTACTCCTTACCTAGGATAGCAAACTTGGATTAAGTTCATCAACTGTCCTAGCGGCGAAAGATGTTACTAGGCTGTGCACCTACCAATCTCAGAGTGTCGCAGCTAATGTGCATGTTTCATCATCCTGCCTGGGAATTGATGGGTGCCCGCCCACGTCGTTCTTCAGCTGTTTTATGTAGACTCAGAATAAAAAGGGTAAGTTTGATTCATAAAAGAAAATTGTTAAAGAATGAGAAACCATACAAAATTTGTAGAATTTTCACACATATAAGTCACTTCTCTAAGGAAACAGCAACTTATGTCAAGATTATACTATAATGCTTACATTATTAGTTTGAGGAGACTTTACAACAGCCTTACTCCTCCTAATGATGAATTGGTCTTCCACCATCTCTATCAGCTCTGTAGAAATATTTTGATTAGTCATACAAAAGGCTCAGATGCCGTATTTTGAATTAGAAAGGAAAACTGAAAGAAAAAGGAGATAAATAAGGACTTACAAATGTAATTAACTGATCGATTTCCAATAATCCAAACTACCGAGTTCTAAATCTAGATCCAAAATCAACTACATTCTCTTCCTTTTGATGTTTTCTCTGTTGTGATTTTTGTTGTGAAACATGGGATGAATACCACACCCCACTATCCTGCCTCCATGATTAAGTGTGACAGCTTTTATATGTGTACGGTCAACGATTGCATTCCAAAGGAACACATGACATTCTGATGGGTACAGTGTCAGTGCCCCATCCTCTACCATCGAAAAATGATATTCTGATTCTCCATTTTCGTTTGTTAGAACAGCCCTTGGATTGAAAAAATAATAGGATTGACTAACGATACAAAAAATGAAATTAATGGGATGTACAAGAGTTTCCATCTCCAGACAAAAGTAAATTCGAAAATGTTGATGATGCTTCATCCAACTGGGCACTACACTTCCTTCAATACATAATCTTGGTTGCATCTGTAGCAAATTAAAATAATTAGGATTATAGTTATTCTAAAATATGAATGCTGGGAAATTGAGCGTTTGTTTGGTTTGGGGTTATTATAGCAAAGTAAGGCAGGTGTAAAAATATATCCATATTTGTTTGGAGATGTAAATGAAGAGTAGAATAGTTCATGGTAAATCCATAGGCTAAATGATATAGTTTTTTTAACACTCCAAATTCGGGTGTTTTCAAAATGAAATATGTTATTAGTAAGTTAATCTTCATCTTTCCTATTATTTCCATTCAAAATTTTAAGTTTTATTGTAATTTTCATATAACTTTATATTATTAAACGATGAATTTACATTACCATGAAACTAAACGCAATATGCTATTTGATAGACCATTATTATATCGCACAATATTCTATTTGATAGACTATTATGAACCCCTAAACCAAACAAAATACCTTAGCTGGCTGATTCTCCACTGCCCATAGATATTGCTCCATAATTGATGATGCCACGTGCTTTAATTTTGGGCAAGCACATAAGTTTACAGTGGTCTTCGGAAACACGAACGAAGTTGGCAATATTTTCAGAGATCTGCATTCACTTGCGTATAAAAATTCAAGATTCGACGGAAGAGCTGTCAAAGATTCAAGGACATCACAAAAGCGTAAACTAACCTTCACCAGTTTCTTCAAATTTCTCATGGACAACGGCAATTCTTCTAAACCACTATAAGATGCATCAAGCTCCTCTAAAGATTCTAAATTCCCAAAATCCTCTGGCAGTTTCTTGAGTTTCCGACATCCAGCCAAATCAACTCTCTTAAGAGATAATAAATTGCAAATGCTACTTGGCAGACTCTCCAGGTTATCACAATTTTCCAACGACAGTGCTTTTAAATGAGTGAGATGCCTGATTGTTGAGGGCAATTGTCTCAGTCCACTCCTTTGTAATTTCAATTTTACAATGCTACATGGAATTTCTGGAAGATGAGAAAGACTTTTGCATCCTTCTACATTTAATTCAGTAAGCTTTTTCAGATTTTCTAAAGACGATCCAATTTCAACCAACCTTTCACACCAACTCAAGCGTATAACCACAAGATTAGGAGCCATAGCCAAATCCAAAATTCTTATTAGAAGATGATTCTGAGAAAGATCCAAGAATTTTAAATTTTTATGAGGCTGTAATGAAAAGAAAATAATAATTAATTAGATACGACACTTGAAAGATTAAATACATTATAACAAGATTTTAATTTAGAAAAAAATAAGCATATCAAATTGTACCTTATTCCAAACAAGTTCTTTAAGCAGGGATCTGCTCAGTTTAAGCTCAACAAGTTTCTCTGGATTGTAATTGGATGGCCAGTAATCCAATGGGTAACTAACCCATTCGAGATACATAATACTGTCAGGAAGATATTCAAGGCCCATAGGACAGTGTACGTTGGCCCATAAAGAACTACGTAATTGGAGGAATCTGAGTTTGCACATTGGAATGAAAGCTTTAGGGTTGATATCTATCACATCATGATACCAATATCGTAGTGATATGGCTTCCACATCTTTAGTCCCCTAAGTAAAAGGGAAAAAAAACACAGTTGGATTCGAAACAATACATTCAAATACCTCTAAACAAAAACCAAAAAGTGGCAGCTTACCCTGTTACTAGTCTATACATCTTTGATGCCCTCAACTTTCCATAACCTGCTTTGTTGTTGCTGGTTTTCTTTTTCCTGCTCAACAATCTCTTTCCCCATCTGCTCAAGCAAGTCATGCATTGTAATTACTCCTTTTTCTTCTTTTAGGAGAGATTTATCAATAAGTCGATCTATTCCAATGCTAGCATAGAAACCAAAGGCATCTAGCATCCGTTCCACATCAGCCCTCCATTTACCTTTAAAGAAGCATGCTATATCAAGAAAAATATTCTTTTGATCCCGATAGAGTCCATCAAAACTTATTCTCAGAATTTTTTGAATTTCTAAAGGACTAATAGTATTAAATTTTTTCAATGCTTCTTCCCAATATGTTGTTGTTTTGTGTCTAAGTTCAGAGCCTAAAACAACAAGAGCTAGCGGAACACCATGGCAATGCTTAACTACTTTTTCTGATAACTTTGTATAATCTTGTTGGGCATCACTTGGGCCAAAGGCATGCCAACAAAAGAGCTGGAGAGCTTCAATTTCCTTTAATTGTTTGGCTTCATATATATCACTTTTTATTTTCACAGCATTTAACACTTGTGAATCTCTACTTGTTACAATGATTCTACTCCCTGGAGAAAATGAATCCGGAGAATACAAACCGCTAGTTTCTAGAAGAGATTTTAATTGCATACAAGTATCCACATCATCTAAAACAATAAGGACTTTTATACGTTTGAGTCTTCTCCGAATAGAGTCATCAATTGGATGAGATGAATCTACCCTTACATTTTTGTCCCCTAATAGCTCACGAACAAATTTCTCTAGTAATTTGTTTAGTCCATCCATTGTGCTCAATGTCTCCCTCACATTTGATAGAAAGCAATGACCATTAAATTTCTTCTTAACTGTTTCGAATACTTTACTAGCAATGGTTGTTTTGCCAATGCCTCCCATTCCCCAAATTCCAACCATTCTCACATCATCTATCGAATCAATGCATAATAACGACTCAACATCGTTTATACTTGAATCAATTCCAAATAAAGTATCGTTATGTGAAATGTTTGGACAATTCTTACTTAATATCTTCGAAACTTCAAGCACAATGGCGTCAATTAATTTGACATCATTTCTGATCACAAATAAAAAATAAATAAATGACAACTTATAATAAAAACACAAAAACATATAATGTTCTTTGAAATAAATATTAAAGTACGCATTAATACATTTTTCAGAATGTAATAACCAATGTATATGATTGCAATCATGAAAATGAGAAAAACAAGATAAAAGAAAATTTCCTATTTTTATGAAAAGTAATTAGTTAATTCTAAGTTCCATTAGACAATGGATATTATACAAAACTATACACATTTGTATGTTATTTTTTATTTTTCACCCCTAATATTTTAGTTTTAATTTCTAACTTTTCAATATTACACTTTTGTGCATCTTTTCTTTTTCTTATTACTTAATGCATATTATATTATTTTTGTCTCAATCCTCTCTTCATGTGTGTACTCTACCTCCTCATGGGCCCCATTACTTTTCTCTCTTTTTTTTTATATAATTTTAATATAATTTCGCATTTATCTTTCAACCTATTTCGTTATATCAATTTACAAAATTTTTTTTGTTTTTTCTTTTCTTTTCGAAATAAAATCCATATTTACATATTTTTTTTCCAGTTTTTTTTTAATGGTATAAATATGGTATTTTATGATACTTTTTTTGTTGTTTATACTTTATATTATGTTTAAACCTTCCTAATACCATATTTATTCCTTCATAAGACTGTTTTTGTTGTTTATAGCATATTTATACTTTTTCCATATGTATATAATTTTTTCCTTTGTTTTTTTAATGGTATTTTATGATTTTTTTTAATGGTATTTTATGATACTGTTTTGTTATTTATATTTTATATCATTGTTATATCTTCACAATACTATTTTTATACATTCATGAAATCATCATGATACCTTATGATACTTTCATAAAGGTATTGAAGTGGTATTATAAAAGTATAAATATGGCATAAAAAAATAAAAACAGTCTCATCAAGATATAAACAAAAAAATAGCCTCATAATGGTATAAAAATAGTATCAAAAATTCTGATACTGTTTTGATACCCAACAAAAACAGTATAAAAAATGTATCTAAGTGGTATAAAGGAATAAACATGATTAAACAAAATTTCATCAAGGTATAAACATGATATAAATAACAAAAACAATCTCATTAAAGTATAAATATGGTATTGAGAGGTATAAACATAGTATAAATAACAAAAAAAAAAAAAAAAAAAAATTTATAAAAGTATAAATATAGTATTAGGAAGGTTTAAATATGGTATAAAGTATAAACAACAAAAACTAGTATCATTAAATTATCATAAGATAGTATATTTATACTATTAAAAAAAGTGGGAAAAATATATAAATATGAATTTAATTTCAAAGAAAAAAAAATACGAAAAAAACTTTGTAAAGCGGCAAGATGAATAAATGAACGGATTAAGAGATAAATGTAAAATTATATTAAAATCATAAAAGAGGGAGAAAAGTAGTAAATCCCAAGGGGGTGAGGACACGCGTGGAGAAAAGTAATTGTTCAATTAATCTTAGTTATTATTAACTTAAAAGGGGTATAACTAATTGAATTATATATATTTTTGATAATGAGGGCGAAATTAAAAGGAGTTATATGAGAAGGGAAAAAGAAAGACATACGAAAAAGTGTTGGAATGAAAGCCAGATAAGTTGCCAATTTCCACCAAAGCATCTCTCCATTTCTGCTCCTCAATTGCATAATTCCCTTTGAGATCTTGCACATCTGATGGATCTACATCATAAAATACTGGTACAACTACATGTTCCTTCTTCTTCATGGCTTCACGTATCTTATCCAGTTCTTCCAAACACCATTTCGATTTTGGATATTTTCGTGAGAATATGACGATTGACAGATCTGATTCTTCAATTATTCGGAAGAGGCTTCCATTGATTTCTTTGCCTCTTTCAAGATCACTATCTATGAAAGCATGAATTTGTTTAGCTGTGAGAGCATGGAAGAGATGGCTGACGATTCCGCGACGGGCATCACGTCCTCTGAAACTAATGAATACTTCATACTTGTCTCCTTTATGATTTCCGCCCAAAGAAGAAGAAGCAGCCATTGAAATTGAATGATACCCAAAAGGAAAGAACAAAACTGAAATATGCAGACACAGATCGATTATGAAATAAATATGCAGCCATTGAGAGAGACATTTTTTTTTTATATATATAGGAAATGATGGGAAATTTCCACTGAAACTTCTTGTGAGGAGATAGGAAATGAGAGTTAAATTACCATAGAATTGACCAAGACTTGAATGAGTGATAAAGTGGAAATTACCATGCAATGACGAAAAGAAGAGACCAAAAAAATAAAATAATCAGCCAATTAAAATAATTTTGAAAAATAAAATTTTGAAACATATATTTATATCAATACTTGAATTTAAAATAATTTTACTTTCTTGCTTTTTTTTGTTATCTTTTCTAATTTGGTAAATAGTGTCACTACAAATTACACTTTTGTAAAAAAAAAAAACTTCATTATGAAAGAGGGAGAAGAACCTTGAGTACAATTCTTTTATTATTTTTTTTTTCCCGTGTTGTATCGGATAAAACAGGGGAAGTAGTTACATTATAGCCAAAATTAAGTCAACAGTGTGTAGTCTTAACATACAATATAATGATATAATTTAATTTATTTTTTGGTTTTTTTCTATTATTTGATTTGTTATTTTTTTACTATTTATTGTAGCTTGTAAGCTTGTAAAAAAATTTTATGTACACTTGGTTTTGTTATTTTTCAGGTACAACATTGATAAATTAATTGGATTTTCAAGTCAAAGTTGAAGATTAAGAATGAATGCTTTGTTACTTTGGTTATTTAAATATTGTAATTTCAAGTTTGGTTATAATTAAAATATCAGATTGTAATCTCGAACTTTTTAGTGGTGTTCTTTTATAATTTAGATTAGATTGAATAAATAATCATTGATACTTTATATTATAATTTCAACTTTCAAGTATCTCAATTCGGTTTTTTCTTGAACCGAACCGAGCTCTATTAGGTTCGATTAAATATTTTTATTATTAGGTTCGGTTCAATTTGGTTCTTGGACAGAACCGACCTTTGCCTCTCTGTTTCAATTGTCGGTCCGATTATAATAACACTAGACGAATACAGAAATTTCCATGAAATGGTAAACCAAAAGACAGACAATTAAAAAGTACATACAAAATTGACCAAGAGAAGACTTGGAAAGTATTTTTTTTTAATAATGGTAAAACTCATTTATTAATATAAATTTATTGGTAATAAAACCAAATAAATTTAAAAAATTTTATTATAAATATTGAAATAAAACATAACAACAAATATAACAATATTATATTAGTGAGGGAAACTAAGCCCATGTGTACCACACAAAAAATAAATAAAACAAAAATAATAAAAAGTCTTGAATTATTGATCCGCATAAGGAGGAAAAAGATACCAACTCACAGCCATTAGTATTACCATGAAATGAGAAGGCAAAGCACCGAAAAATAATATAAAGTCATCGTATCATATCAGCAAAGTTAGTTAAACTCCTTATTTTATTAATAATTCAAATCTCCCTTTTTTTTTTTTTTTTTTGTTAAGACAAGTAATTGGAAATATATGCATGTGAAAAATCGTCTAGTAAGTATTTAAGTTTAAAAGAAAAGGGGTTTGAAGTGTACCATTTTTTTTTTATATCTAATTGAAGCAAATGTTCTTTCTTATACAAATGGAAAAAAAGAAATATTACAATATCAGTCCACCTCTCATGGCATCTATTTACATTTATTTAAATTTAAATATAACTAATGTTTATATATATTGGAAAACAGAAGAAAAACAAGTACGAATATGACGAGAATATGGCTACAAATTGGCTTTTCCATTACCACAAGCAAAGTTTCAATAATTTCTCTTAGTAATTGGGTCCCTCCCGTATGAATCATAATAATAATTTACCATAAATAATAATAATAATAATAATAATAATAATAATAATAATAATAATAATACCCTAAAAAAAGGAGTTGAGACCCTACCAAAACAAAATTACCAGGCGAATGTACTACAAATTTTAATTTTGGATATCTCATTAATTAGGGATATATAATAATATGTAGGAAGAAAAACAAGAGAAAAAGTAAGAAGCATAAAGGGTAAAATAGGGAATAGGCAGATGCAATGTAACGGCTGGTGATGCAGTCAAAAAGACACAAGTCTTTGAAGCTGCTCAGTCAGTTGTGTTTCTTTTCGAGTTCTGCAACTTAACACCTGGAAAGGATCAAAAGGTAATTTCATCAGCTGTGCATTTTGGGCTTCAATTTGTTTTTTTTTTTTTTTTTTTTTTTATTTTTTTTTTTTTTGTGGCTGCCACTGCCATTCTGCCTCCCCCTTTTTTTTCTGTTTTCTTTTCTTCTCTACAGCTACATTTTCTACTTTCTTAATTAATAATATGTCCTTTGACTGACATTTCCAAAGAAAAAAAAAAAACTCTTATTTCCTAAGAAATATTATAAAATGCGTTTATTATATAATGCTTATAATAATAATAATAATAAATAGATTATAACAACAATTTAAACGAGATAGAAAGAGAATACAAGAATAAAAACTTTTTATTATTGATACTGAGTTATATGAAATTAAAAAAAAAACTAATATCTATTTGTAGTGGAAAAAATCAGGAGTTTTTAGGTAATTGCACAGTCTTAAAATAATTGAGGCTACACAGACAGCAGCCTGCCGACGTCAAAATAATTTAACATGTCCCCTTTGATGTCTATTATTGCAAATAAGACACTACCTAGTTAAAAATCTTACCAAGGAAAAATCCAGTGGAGCAAAAACCTTTGGTCGAGGGAAAAAGAGTACAGTGTTTACTATCCATGTTCGTGATATTATTGAAGATCTTTGAGACGACACATTGCAATTCCATAAACTAACTAACTTCTTGAAAGTTGCAGTTGGTAATGCTTTGGTGGACAAATCTGCCAGATTGTTACATGATTGGATTTGTTGAATATTAATGTCACCATTCTTATGTAAATGGCAAAACACATCCTAGCTAAAATACATATTAATTATTAATTTGTTTTTACAAAACATTATTTATAATTGATTAGTTCAGAAAATAACCCATTTAATTCAAATAGTCTATCTAATTGATTCTGTAATGTGAATAAGGGTCAATTTAATGGCATCGTGGTACAAAACGTTACAATTCTATTCCTATAGTATAAAATCTAGCTCAATTTTACTAATTTTTATAAAAAAAAATTTCTCCAAATTGGTAGTTGAATTTTGTTAGCATTAACTACAAAAGGGGTATAATTGAATTATATTTTTTGTATAATGAAGGTGAAATTAAAAGGACTTATCTTAGAAGGGAAAAAAAAGGTGAACAATTATGACATTTTTTAGATTTACCAAAATACATAAATATTTTCCTCTATTTTGCAAATTCAATGACTATCTCCCAATATTTTGCCCCCGTCATATTAATACATTCTCCATCTACTTTGAAGTTTTTTATATCCAAACTAATGATATAGTATATTATTAATTTACTAAATCACCCTTTGTTACCTTTTTATTTCCATTTTTTTATAAATCAAAATTTTATTAGATCAAAGTAAAGGAATTTTTTTTTTCTTTTTTGTGGCATCAAACAATAAGATATCATACTCAAAAGTACATAACACACAAATTATGTCCAAAAGTATTTTAAATTAGCAATCCATTTTTATGCATATAAGGGCTACATTAATTAATTAATTAGATTAGATTAGATTAATGAAAAAAAATTCATTCTCTACAAGCAAATTTGCTAGGATAGTCACTCAATTTCAGGTGCAAATTGCATAAATTTCACTTAAGATTTTGCATTGTTTCAATATTTAACAATTAGTTAGGATATTCAAAGGTGAAATTTATGTTATTTGCATATGATATTGAGTGAATATCCTAACAGATTTGCTTTTGGGAAAGGAAATTTTTTTGCATTATTCTAATTAATTAATTAATTAATTAATTAATGTAGCCATTGTGTGCACAAAAATATATTGCTCTATTGACCTTTTTTTTTTGTGGTATCTAATTTTAAGATAGACAAAAATCTATCCCTCTTTAAACCTTTTTAAACATAACTTCCTATTTAAGATCCCTTTGTCCATAATATATGTGGTATGTTTCTTTTGCAAATGGATGCTGATATTTTATTGTTTGGTAGAAAAAAAAAAAAGTAATTCTCTTGTCGTCAGCTTTTAGAAATATTACTTTCTTCTAATAAAATTTTGGCTCATAAAAAATTCAATGAAGAAATATTAGAGGATATTTTAGTAAATTAATAATATGTCACATCATTAGTTTGGATAGAAAAACTTGGATGAAGGGAGGTATCAATATAATAGAGGTAAAACACAAAGAGATAATCATTGAATTAATAAAATATAAAAAGATATTCATGTATTTGGGTAAACCTTGATGTCATAATTGTTTACTCGAAAAAGAAAGATATATAAAAAAAAGTATTGGAATCAAAGCCATCTAAGTTATTAATTTCCACCAAAGCATCTCTCCATTTCTGCAACTCAATTGCATAAATTCCTTTGAGATCTTGCACATCAGATGGATCTACTTGTAACAGTTGCTAATTTCCTATGAGCTTAACTGATCATTGGATAGAGATAGAGAATGAAAATTGCATAGAAGGATTTTGAACTTTAGTTTCTAATCCCAAGAAAGAAACAATTGGAAATATGAGTGACAGCTGCTTGATAGAATGATAAATAAATAAATAAATAATGTTTGCATTTTTACTGTAGATAATGCTTAGTTCGAATAAAGGAGTAGTAATTAGATATTTGAAGAGTGAAACAAGGAATACAATTTCAGAGCATGAGTTTTTACGCATGTGAGAATGCGCGCACATAATTAGCATTGTAGTTAAGGGGATTTAGAAGATGTTCATTATTTAAATTTATATGCTATAAATCATACAAAAAATTTGAGACATGCTCACAAAGTTTGATATAGATATTATTGGAGATTATAAATTTTACATTTTTATATACAAAATACTTAAATATGGTACAATTTCATGTTAGAATTCTAGTTTAATTTTGCTCCATGTTATATATTTTAAATGAATTAATATAGAAAATACAGATAAAATTATTGATGGATTCTTTTAAATAAAAAAATTTAGTTAAATTAAAGTTTCTATATACATGGGCAATATTTGAATTCTTGTATCATAAAACTAAAGTTGCTATTTTTAAAAAATTTTGGAAGTAAAATTAATCATTTATTTCTCAAATTTTATTTTAAAAATATTAATTAAACCAAGTAATAGTATGCTAATAAAAAATTAATTATTACTAATTTTAAACCCCTACTTTGCTGGAGAGGAAATAAAAAATCTAGGTTTTAGAAAGTTGAACGGTTTGTTATTCTAAGTGGATTTAGTTTCAGTTTTTTTTTATTATTATTTTTCAAGATTTTCAATATCATTGAGGGAGAAATGGAAAACAAATGCAACGGTGGTTTGAATTTAGCCCCTGATCGAAACTTGTATTTATGAAATGTTCAAAAGGAAGAAGCAGATGAAAAGAACTATTACTAGAGAAGGAGAAGACTGCAGGAAAAAAATTTGAGAGACGAAATAGGAGGAGTAGAGCAGGGGAATGTGTAACGAAGAAGAAGATTGGTCGAAAACTATTGAGGCAACATGTGATTTGTATTGATATTGAGAGTATATATACAAGCAAGGAACCCTAACCCTACAAGGACTGAAATACACTTTGTACAATAAGTGAAACTTACATTATCACTCCTCTCTCTCTATCACCCTCCCTCAATTTGAGTCGGGTTAGAACAAAGGCTCAAATTGGCACGAAGAAACAAAAATCGATCCTTTAGCATAGGCTTGGTGAGAATATCAGCGACTTGATCCGAAGTAGGAAGATAACGGACAATGAGTAAGCCCTTGGAAACTCGATCACAAACAAAGAAAAAAGCTACTTCAATGTGCTTGCTACGATTGTGAAAAATTGGGTTGGCCGTTAAGTAAGTAGCGGAGATATTATCACACCAGAGTTGAGGAGGATAGGAGATACGGAAACCAATTTCCTGTAACAATATCTGTAACCAGCCAATTTCAGAGGCATCTGTAGCCAACGCACGATACTCCACTTCAGTGGAAGAATGGGCAATGGAGTTTTGTTTCTTCGAACTCCAAGAAATAGGATTACGGCCAAGGTAGATTATGTAGCCCGTTGTTGATTTCTGATCATCCTGGTTGCCGGCCCAGTCAGCATCAATGAACCCTTATAAAACAGGGCTGGAATTTCGGTGAAGACTCAAACTGTGACTGCGTGTGTTGTTAAGATATCGAAGTAACCGTTTGACAGCTTGCCAATGAGACACAGTCGGTGCATGCATGAATTGGGACAGCTTGTTTACAGCAAAGGCAATGTCTGGCCGAGTCAGACACAAATATTGGAGGCTACCAAGCACACCTCGGTATTAAGTAGGGTCAGGATGTGGATCACCACCTAACATCAATCGTTCCTTAGGACATCGGAGTAGAAATACCTTTGTTGTCGAGCATGTTACACCTGGAAAGCAAGTCAGTAATATATTTGGACTGAGATAAAAATAGCCCACTGGGCTGCCATGAGGCTTCAATACCCAGGAAGTAGGACAAGCGGCCAATATCTCGAATGGCAAATTGTCGCTGTAGCTGCTGCACCAAGTTTCGGATTGAGGAGGAATCGGATCCCATTAACAAAATATCATCAACATAAATGAGACACACCACAAACAAAGCACCTGTGTGAATAAAATACAGACTTATATCCGATTTGGAGCCCCTGAACCCGAGAGAATGCAGAAAGTCTGTCAATCATTTGTGCACATGCGAGGAGCCTGTTTGAGACCATAAAGAGATTTCTTCAACTTACAGACATAATTAGGTCTGGAAGGATCAACATACCCAGGAGGTTGAGATATGTACACATCTTCCTCTAATGTTCCATGAAGGAAAGTATTTGAGACGTCAAGTTGAGTAACCGTCCAATTGGAAGTGACTGCAATTGCCAAGAGGAGCCGAATAGTATCTGGTTTGATAACAGGACTATAAGTCTCAAAATAATCAATGCCAGGTCTCTGATGAAAGCCTTTCTCCACCAGGCGTGCTTAAAGCTATCAATGCTACCATCTACCTTGGTTTTCAAATGATAGACCCATTTACAACCAACCACATTCTGAGTTTTAGCCGGTGGAGCCAGTATCCAAGTGCCATTGTTAATCAGTGCATTGTACTCCTCAGTCATAGCCTGACGCCATTCCTGAGATTTGTCAGCCTGCTGAAAGGTAGTTAGTTCCATGGGTAAGGAGCTGACAAGAGCTTTGGGGTCCTTGGGTTTCAAAGAGCCAGTCTAAGACCGAGTGAGCATGCGCCTTGGTGGAGGAAGGGCGTTGGAGACAGTAGAAGTCACGGGTGCAACAGGATTGGACATTGATGCTGATGACAAGGGACCGTAAGAAGATAGGCCAATGGTAATAGACGGAGCTCAGTCAGATGGCGAAGGAGAGAGCAAGGCTACTGGTTCGGTTAGGTTCGGTGTGGGGGTTGGTGGGGGCGATACTGGTGAGTTACTGCTAACCGGGTGTTTAGAAGGTAGGATTGCAGGTTGGTTCGTGTTTTGGTGAGGACTGAGAGCTATAGGTACTGGTGGGTGCGGTGTCGGTATGGTGAGAGTGAGGGTACCCGATTATGTCAGTGAAGTTGAAGAAGAGTGCCCATCATCATACAACTTGGAATAGGGAAAGACCTGTTCATCAAACAAGACATGGCGTGAGATAAAAAAAAAAGGGGGAAGAAATAGGATCAAAGCATTTAAAAACCTTGTGGAGTTTACTATAGCCAAGAAAAATACACTCTTTGGATCGTGGTTCAAGTTTATTTTTAGTGTAGGGGTGTAACCAAGGGAAACACAGGCATCCAAACACATGAAGGTTCATGTAGTCAGGGGGTGTGCCAAAAAGTCATTGATATGTTGTGTAGAAATTGATGGAGGCTATTTGGATTTTGTTAATTAGATAGGTGGCTGTATCAAAGGCATAGGTCCAGAATTTGTCAGGTAATTTGGCACGGTGTAAGAGAGCAAGACCATGTTCAACTATGTGTCTGTGTTTCCGTTCGGCACTCCCATTTTGTTCAGGGGTGTAAGGACAAGAGATTTTGTGTGTGATGCCATGTTCCCTAAAAAATGGTTGTAAGGCAATAAATTCACCCCCCCAGTCCGATTGAAAAGATTTAATTTGATTGCTAAAGTATTTCTCCACAAGTAGTTTAAAATGCTTAAAAATAAGAGCACGTCAGACTTGTGTTTCAGAAAATAAATCTAAGAGTATTTGCTATAGTGATCAAGGAACAGAACATAGTAAGAGTAATCATCCACAAATACAGTAGGTGCTGGCCCCCAAACATCAGCATAAATTAAATCCAAGGGAGCTTCAGACTCAGATTTTGATAAAGCAAAGGGTAATTTATGGCTTTTATTAATAAAACAAGAGTTGCACATAGAATGTTTGGAATCAGAGACAGCAATTTTATTCCAATGCAATAATTGTCTAACACAAGGAAAATTAGCATGTCCTAAACGATAATGCCAAGTATTAATAGAAGCTAAATTGGCTGAAGGGAAAGAAGAACCCATGGAGGAGTTCGACTTCAGCGCTGCAGCACACAAGGAATATAGCCCGTTGTCACTCCAGCCTTTGCACCAAATGCTCCCGTGTCCAAATCCTTAATCACAAAATGGTCAGCAAAGAATTCAACAGAGACAGGATTAGCATTAGTGAAAGCATAAACAGATAACAAATTGTGGGAAGAATGCGGAACATGTAAAATATCACGAATTTGAAAAATTTGATTCCTAATTTGAAATGAGAACTGACCAACTAGAGATATGGGGAGTTTAGAGCCATTACCTATGGTTACTTCTTGAGGTCCTTGATACTCAGAATGAAGATTCAGGTTTCCCAGTTCGGAGGTCATATGATGAGAGGCACCCAAATCAACAACCCAAGACTATAAGGGAGCATTGCTTGTGGTGAAGTTGGAGGAAGGGCGGTGTGGATTGGGTTCTTGGGTTAGTTTAGGTGAGGAACAGTCCCTGGCGTAGTGTCCAATCCCTTTGCAATTATGACAAGTTACCGTCTAAGGATCAAAGTGTCTAAAAGTGGGCCGTGAATCATAACCAGGGGTACTGAAATTTTGCTGCTGCTGCTACCCCCTATAATCAGAAAAATAGCTGCTGCCACGGTCTGAAAAACTGCTGTTACGGTCTGAAAAATAGCTGCTGCCTCATCCTCTCTGCTGGCCACCTCTGCCTTTGCCCTGTTGACCCCATCCTCTCTGTTGGTGCGTCTGTTGTCGGGCAGCCACCATGGCTGTTGGTGGTGGCATTTGATCAGCAACGGTGATGGTTCTCTGTTGGGTCAGTCGAGCAATATTCCTTTCTTCTATCAACAGGAGCCCAAGTAAATCTTCAAACTCTATGGGTTCCATTTTTGTTTCAAGAGTGAGATTGAATAACCTATAATCTTCACCCAAACCACCAAGTATAGAATCAATAAAATCATCTTCTTGCACCCTATATCCCAAGGATGCCAATTGGTCTTTGATACTCTTAGCACGCAGTGTGTATGTTGTAATTGACTCATTTTTCTCACGACTTAGAGTCTGTAGTTGGGCTCTAAGATTTCAGATCTGTGATCTAAACCCTGGAGAGTATGCTCTATTAAGTCTAATGGTAGATATTAATCCCACCAGCAAATGGTCTCCAACATTTCTGACTAATCCTTACGAAACTTCATTTTACATCTTCAGCCCTCTAAAGATTCTATTTAGTCCCTTGGTGTCTCCATTCCACAATTTCAGCCCTCTAAAATCTCCAAACTTCAGCTCTAGCCGCAACAGATTTCATAAATTTGCAATTCAGCTCCTTAGAATCGAATGAACCATAAAACTACAAAAATAACTCAAAATCATATCATGAAATTAACAAAATTGAATTAAAATGAATGATAAAATACCTTAATTTCTATAGCTAACAAGAGTTATTGCAAATATGATCAAGAACAAATACCTGAGATTGAAAAGAATATACACAGCTTCAGATATAGTAAATGATATGAGAGAATAAAATTGGAGCAGAAATCAATTACCAAAAAGTCTAGAAATCAAAAGAAGAGGCGCTTAAAATTATAAGAGGAACACTATCAGAATCATACAAAAAACTACCAAGCTACCTTTACATGCTCAAAAGGATAATTCAGGAACAACAATCAACCTTGAAATAATAGTAAACAGATTCATGTTCCTCTTTGTATCTATGGAAGCATCAATACGAGGTTGGCAACAGTGCAAACCAATTGTAGTTGTTGATGCCACGTTCCTACAAATATGCTAAAACAGAACATTAATATCAGCATGCACATAGAATGCCTTAGGTAAAGAAAATTATTGAATACACTACCAAAAAAAAAAAAATGCAGTTAATATATGAGGATAATAATCGTGCTGAAAAGCTCCGTTCCCGATTCCATAGGGAACGGAAAATATGATATTATCCTCATTTCTAGGGACAATTGTCATCCCTATTATGAGAGACGACAGTCGTCTCCATACAAAAAAGACAACTTTTGTCCTTACATTTGGGGACGATTATTTGTCCTCAAATAAAGGGACAATTGTTGTTCCTATGTAAATGGAGATAACTTTTGTCCTTACAATCGGTAACGATTATTTGTTCTCAAATAAAGGCACAATTATCGTCCCTATGCAAAAGAAGACGACTTTTGCCCCCACATTAGAGGACAATTATTTGTTCTCAAATGAAGGAACAATTGTCGTCACAATATATTCGTCCCTATCTTAGCAACACACAAATTTGGATTGAATGGAACTCATATATATATATATATATATATATATATATATATTGTAAAAATTAAGAACGAGTAGAGAGCAAAAGCAAATTTACTTCCGCAAAGAAGATTGTAAATGAGGAAATTTTTCTCAATAATGTTATTGATGTGTAAAGTAGCTTTATATACAGTGTCAACTGAGAAATAAAAGTAGCTACACAAAACGAATTTGGGTACTCAAATCTGATAGCTAGCAACCAACAACTTAGTAACAAAGTCATGCTAAAAGGCCCTTCTTCCCCCCGCGCATTCTCTTCAAGCTTGTAATGTGACACTGATGTACCATTGTTAATGCTGCTACTCCTTATAGCCTCAACATGCACAGCCAATGTCCCAAATATGGACTCAACCTTTATACAGACCAAAAAGTAAACGAAAGAAAAACGATACGAGGACAAAAAAGATGGATTATACTCTCACAAAGAGCTCACAGAATTAGTAAAAAACATAAATGCTAGTTTAAATTCCAATATGAAGCTTTTACTCAGCTTTTTTTTTTTCTTTCTTTTCGCGCCTCTGGTTTAACATTCAAGAGAACTCCATTATTATACCTGTTTGATTAAATATTGTATGCTTCAAACTTCCATAGCATTTCATTCCATTTTATATCAATAGCTGGAAAATAAAATTAATAGGAGGAGAAGAACAAATGACCGTCTTAACAAATCCTGCAACTGCAATTAGCAGTGGCTATAGTATATATCATATTATTGAACAACTTGGCTCAGTACGTATATCAATATAATTAGCTATGAATTCCTAATACCAAGTATCATAGTTTCTAGTTTCCATTTTCAAGCATGTGATCTAATATTCATGTCATAAGATTTGATTAGTTACTTAAGAACAACATAGTTCTAAACAGGAAACCATTGTTGCATAATCAACAACTTGTACTTGGTTTATTTAAAATATCAAAAAAGACTCCACGCAAAAACCTAAAATAATGAGTTACTACTAATATAAAAGTGAAATTGAACTAGCTACTCAAACCAAGCAATTGTCAAACTCAAGTTTGAACTAGAAAGTAATTACCTTGAACAAGGAAAATCATTGATGGAAACCCAACTACAGTGATGCAGCAGGAACACTTCAAAAGGCAGAGGATTTTAACTGCACCTGAATTAAAGGGAATCTGAAACTAGAATAAATAATTGAAATCGAAAGGTAGAGAACTTAACAAGTATCAATATATTCTATATTATGTAAATACACACAATTTTTCAGAAAAGATACACCTTTGGAGTGAAGTGACTTAGCCAAATAGTCACCATTTAGGATCTCTACAGATACCTGAAAAAAAATGGTGTATTAGTTCAAATGTTACATGCTAAAAGAATCGGCAACAAAAGAAAATGAAATAAGTTTGAAGTCAACTCAAGGGTTCCAAAAGATTATCTTCCTATAAGTTTCAAAAGCCAAAATATCATAAGGTTTCAGAAACATTGTCATATAAACCAAAATATCATGTAAAGCCAGCAACATGGTTCTATAAACCTCCTGTATGGCTGCAAGATAATTTCCTAAGTTTAAAATCTATGCTTTTTGAAAGAATTAAATGCAGGACAAAAATGACATTCAGGTTCACATATTTGGGACTTTAACTGACTCCTCTTCTCTTACTATATCTCATACAAGAAGCTTGAAGACATCGGAAAATCTCTAGCTTATCAACCATACTCTCCACTACCATCCATACCCTTGGAAAAAAAGAAATTGTATGGAATTTCCCCTTTTGGAAAGGACTTCTAACAGGGCAAGGAAAATTAAATACCTTGGGACAAAAAAGGTATCATGATAAAACCACAAGACAGTAACTGATTGACTCAATCAATTAGCAATAACCCCAGTGCTGTTGCTATATACCTTTCACTAACCTAACAAAGTAATCATCAACGAATCATCCGTCCTAAACCACTGATTCCAGACCAAAAGTTAATCAAGAAAACAAAAATTACAGGGGAAAACCAGCTCCAAAGAACCTATTTCCTGAGTAGATCATCCTTTAAAACCAAATGCTTTGGCTTTTTCTGCCAAAAAAAGCAACTAACTTTTAACCTCTGCTATTTCATCATTTCCAACATAGACAATATCTATTTCAAAGCTTTGGTGAAGGAGCAAAACCAATTCTATTGTCAATTAACATAAAGGCTTTCACTTCAGTTAGATTATCAAAGTTCAACATGCATAGCAGCCATAATTAACAAAACATTACTAGTCCGTGCACTAAGGACCATTTAAGTTGAACCAATGTCTACTCATGATTTTTTTAAAAAGATAAAAGCTTTCACCAATAAGTGATAATAAGGGAATATAAGTTGCACCTATGCTGTAAACATGGATTAATGATTAATCACAGTCATACAAGAATTATAGACCCGAAACTAAAACTAATCAAAGTGAATTATACATAAGCACTTACATGCTCTTTCAACAATGACCTCAGAGCTCTAATTGACTGTGAGATGTAAGCATTGCACAACTGTTTAGTTACTACTGAGCAACTACAACAGATGAACATCACCACAAAATGTGAAGTACACACTACAAAAGGCATGAAAACGGCAAGTTAGCAACTCAGCATGTAGTTCATAAAATGAAGAAAATAAATGTTGATTTGCTGAAGAGAAAGGTGTAAGAATAAAATCGCACAGATGAAAGCTCTTGCACTATTCACATGTTCCAGTTATTCTCACACATGATATACTTAATAACCAAATTAACAGTCAAACATATAGCAGTTGTATGAGGCATGCCGATATAGGTACTGCTCATAATTGACCTATGAATCCTGCAAAACGTAAGAAAATACATTAAGCTATAACAATACCAACCAGTAAGATCATACTCATTAATGAAATCACACAGGCTTCTAAATGTTGATTTCATGTGTAACAACCAAGGCTGAAAGAAAGGAAACATGTCAGCATTTAGAGCAAATTATGCATAAATGCAAAGAAATATAGAGCTCAAAAACAGAACCCATAATGCAACCTGAAAGACATCTTAATCAATGACATAACAACGTGGGAATCTTCAGTCAGTGCAACTCAGAATCACTGACACGGTCAATTTTCCTTTTTTAAACTAATATCTCATTACTACTCAGCATGACTTCCTAGATTTTAAGTGGTAGTCTACAGTTTTCAAGGCCAACACATTGGCTTAAAGTGGCAAATATTCATTTAATGAATGATTGCATACATGTAATTTAGTTTTACAGCTGCCATTACAAGTACATCAGCAGGAACACGAACAATGACTAATAATTTGTTTAATAGGTAAAATACGCCAACTGCTACAAGCCTACAACACTATCATAAGGCAGGAGATCTATTAATTACTTCATAAATCTAATCTTTTCTCAAAGTGCATATAGAAAAACACACTAATAAGGAATATGTTAGCATAGATATAGCAACATACTCACCAATTCACCGTGCAAGAGGATGACACCAGCATTTTTGTTTTTAAAGTAAAATCTAGAGGAGCCTTTTGGCCTGGTAAAAGGCATTCAGAGAGGGGTGTGGCTGAACGAAGTGTATGATCACCAAATTCACTGGAAGTTTCTGCAGCTAAACCAGAACTTGCAGGGATTTCTGTTTCCGCCCTTCAATTGCAGAGAAGAAAAAAATAAATGAAAAAGTAAAAGCAAAGATGTAAATGATTTTCAGAAGGATGAAAACCTGGAAAACCAATCTTTTAGTAGCGTAACTAACGGAATGAAACCGAACCATCCCAACCTAACAATCAATTAAATTATACAATAAGAAACATTACCCCTCAACAATCTTCTCAAGCCGGGGATGCTTTGACTTAGGTTCGGGATCTCCAGACCCAAGAGGACTATTTCCTCCCTCCATTCCCACTCTTAATTGAATCTGGTAATGGAAAGGAAACCCTAAATCTCAGGCAAAATCCAGAGGGCGAGAATCATTACAATCCTTGAGAGGAGAAAAGATTTTATTGGAAGAGAACAGAAATCGGCAAATAACAGAGGGAAAGAGAGGGACATTGTAAAACCAGAAGAGAAGGGAAGGAGGAGAAAGAAATTGTCAAATAAAAAACAAAAAAAATAACAGAGGGAAATCGTAAAACCAGAAGAGAAGGGGAGGAGGAGAAAGAAATTGTAAAATAAAAAATTAAAAAAAGGAAATTATAATTATCTTAGATTTTAATAATTCTCCAAAATTAATTAAAAGAGAAAAGAAATCGGGTAAAGATTCACGGATAGAGTTGTCCCCAATTCTCAAATCAATTATATATTTAATTTTTAAATATGGCCTCCAATTCTATTTTAACAAAGAATTGGGAACTATAAAAACAATTATCTCCAATATTGATTGTGACTCTACAATTAGGGACTATATGTCCCTAATTTTTTGTCTCATTAAATCCTTTTTTTTTTGTAGTGATAAGAACACATTTTTATTCTGTTTTGATTCTGGTATGTTTCTAATACATTCCTGATACAATACTTATACATTTCTGTTTCATTGCATCATTTATGTATCAAAAAAGTAGCAAAGTAAAAAGAATAAAAAAAACTAACATAAAATTATGCTATGTATATGCGGAAAAGATACAAATCAATCATGATACTAAATTGTTATCATGATAAAACAAGGGTATGTATTTCACCTAAGTTTTAACTTTACAATATGGAAGAGATCTAATTAGTCTTTTTTTTTTTTTTCTCAATTTGTGCCATCTTAGTGCTATATATATTATTTTGATTTTTACATTTTACAGACACAACTAGAAAACTTAAAACATATTCGAAGGAATGATACCAACAATTGTGATTTACTTAGTATTTATTGGTTGTAGGTTTATAACAATATGATTTTTTGTTGTCTTTTCACTTTTGTTTGTTTACTTTAACGGCAAATATGAAATAGCCTTCAAGTCAAACGGTCACAAAAGAGAAACTCTAATTGACTAAATTTTTAATATTTTATGAATTGATGATTTTTCAGCATTGTTTAGAAGAGAAAATAGTAGTGTTAAGCTTGTGTTACCTACTAGACATAGGGTACTTTATAAAACTTATTAAGTTGTATCTATTTAAAACCTCTTTATATTCCTGTTTTGGCTTCTTTTTCATAAATTTTAAAATGTGAGCTCCTTTATAGTATTCTACTTAAATTCTGGCAATGATTTTCCACAATCAGGTAATAATAGATTTATTTGATAATGGAATTAAAGTTTAGTGACTTTCATTCATTTGCATCAACCGTCCATGACTACATTCAGTCTACTCCTTACCTAGGATAGCAAACTTGGATTAAGTTCATCAACTGTCCTAGCCGCAAAAGATGGTACTAGGCTGTGCACGTACCATCTCAGAGTGTCGCAGCTAATGTGCATGTTTCATCATGCTGCCTGGGAATTGATGGGTGCCCATGTACAAGCAGTAGAGCCTGAACAGGAAAAAGACTAAAAGGAGAGAGGTTTCTAGAGAGAAACAGTCGTCCTTCAGTTGTTTATGTAGACTCGGAATTAAAAAGAGTAAGTTTGATTCATAAAAGAAAATTGTTAAGGAATGAGAAACCATAAAAAATTTATAGAATTTTCACACATATAATTCACATATATTCATCACTTTTCTAAGGAAACAACAACTTGTTATATCAAGATTATACCTGAGATTGAAGAGAATATACACAACTTCAAATATGGTACATGATATGAGAGACAGGGTCACTTGCATTCGTAGTTCGTGGCTGTCGCTCGTCACCGTCATTCTCAGTCCTTCTTTGCCGTCATCTTCTTCGATTTTTCTCACTGTGATATCTCGGCTTCGAGCTCGAGTATCAAGTTTATCTTTGATGTTCTCCAATCTCTAGTTAAGCTTTTTCTCTCATTCCTTTTTATTTTCAGATCTGCTTTCGATCAATGTTTTGTTCTCACTGCTTTTTATTTGTTTCTCAAAGTTATATTCATATCGAAATCCAATTGCAATTAATGTTAATGGATTCTTGTTGTTATGCATTCTAAGCTAATCGTTCTGCACTACCGGTACTTGATCTCGCTCTCAACTATTACATTCGCCTAATTATTCCTTGTCGAACTTGGTAGGGCGTGAAATTGTGTATTGCCATCGATTCCTTCACGATTCTGTTTGAATTTCAAGGTACGTTCAAATTCTATTTTCCAATTGCTTCTTCTGATTCCTTGAATATGATTTTCCCTTTGTGTTTAAATTTTTCATCCCCTTGGGCACTTTACTTCCTTCGATACATAAACCTGGTAGCATCTGTAGCAAATTAAAATAATTAGGATTATATTTATTCTAAAATATGAATGCATGGGAAATTGACCGTTTGTTTGGGTGACTTTATGATGGCCAAAAACGACTTTATGTATTTTTGTCTAAAACAACTTTTCACATTGGTTTGTTTAGGAAAATACTTATAAAATTTGGCGCTTTTTTTTTTACGTGAAACGAAAAAATAGACAAAAACACTCTATAAATTTTTTCAAAATTTTCCAATTAAGTGATTTTTGGATTCTAGTACTTTTCTCATCATTCAATTTTAGATTATTTTTTTTCGTTCCTGTTTTCTCTTAGAAATAAATAAATAAATAAATATATATATATATATATATATATTTGGTTTTTATATCAAATAACATATAAACAATATATAATCAATATATCAAGAGTGTATCAACAGAGTGTACGACAACAAATGCATATATAAAAATATATAAATATAAACAATGTATCATAAATCATAATAAAAAGAGACGTATATGAGGTCACAATATTACAAATGTAAAATCACAGTATCACAACGTATCATAGCAGTATCTAAGTTCATACATGAATTCATAACAAACAGTACAAAATGTATAATTATAGTATCACAAAATGTATCACAAATTTTAATTTATAATGTAAAGCCATCGTATCATATCAGCAAAGTTAATTAAATTCCTTATTTTATTAATAATTCAAATCATATGGTTTTTTTTTTTAAATACAAGTAATTGAAAATATATGCATGTGAAAAATCGTCTAGTTAGTATTAAGTATTAAAAAAAAGGGGGTTTGAAGTGTACTTTTTTTATACAATTGAAGCAAATGCTCTTTTTTATACAATTGGAGGAGGAGGTGATGAGTTTGGTACTCGGAACGTACTTGAAATCCCTTTGAATTCATCATTGATAAATGGCAAAACAGATCCAAGCTAAAATACATATTAAATATTAATCTGTTTTATTTCTAACTGATTAGTTCAGAAAATAACCCACTTAATTCAAATAGTCTATCTAACTGATTGTGTAATGTGACATATTTTCTTTGTCATATAAGGGTCAATTTTATGGTGTCGTGGTACAAAACGTTACAATTGCATGCCTATAGTATAGTCATGATCTTACATATTACTTCATTTATAGGAACTCGAATAATGGAACTAGAAATCGAATTTAGCGTTTCCTTTATATTAAGTCAACTCTTATAAACATTATAATGATACAAGTAACATGAAAGGAATACTTTTTTTTAATACCATTTTATTACTAAAAAGAAAATAATTCCCATGTCTTGATATGATATTGATTAATGATTAATGGACTTGTAAAACAGACTAATAGAGTTTGTGATATGGGACAAAGGGAATTTCATTTGATGAGATTTTTGTTGAAAATGTGAGATACACAAAAGATTAATCGATAACACTTAACACCCTATACTTTGATTTATTTGCACCACCCATCCTTAGACTCCAAACTTGCTATCTAATTTGCATATAATAGCTCCATGCTTGCACAACAAAAAATGCATGGACGAAAGTGAAAAACAAAAATTAAGGTACAAGAACATTGAGAGGTTTAATTTGGTCTTCTTCCTTAACTGGAACTGAAGTGCATCTACAAAATCAGGTAAAACCTACCAGTTGTGGCTCAATTAACAGGGCAGGCTGAATTTGTGGAAGGAGATTCAAATCTCACTAACTACATCCACAAGGAGGGGTGAGAAACCTTAACTGTGACTAAGCCCTGAACAAAATTATCTTAATGAAGTCTTTAACTGATCCATTTGACTATGAATTGTGATTTCATAACTTCATATGTTAATAAAAAAATGCAGCTTCTTCATTTTCGGCAACATTTTCTTGGACATTCAGTCTAGTCCTTACTTAGGATAGCAAACTTGGATTAAGTTCATCAACTTTCCTCGCGACGAAAGATGGTAGTAGGATGTGCACGTACCAATCTCAGAGTGTCACAGCTAATGTGCATGTTTCATCATCCTGCCTGGGAATTGATGGGTGCCCACCTACAAGAAGTGGAGCCTGAATAGAAAAAAGACCAAAAGGAGAGAGGTTTCTAGAGAGAAACAGTCGTCCTTCAGTTGTTTATGTAGACTCAGAATTAAAAAGGGTAAGTTTGATCCATAAAACAAATTTGTTAAAGAATGAGAAACCATAAAAAATTTATAGAATTTTCACACATATAATTCACATATATTCATCACTTTTTTAAGGAAACAACAAGTTGTTATATCAAGATTATACCTGAGATTGAAGAGAATCTACACAGCTTCAAATATGGTACATGATATGAGAGACCAAATTGGAGCAGAAATCAATTACCAAAAAGCCTGGAAATCAAAAGAAGAGGCGCGTAAAATTATAAGAGGAACACCAGAAGAATCTTACAAAAACCTACTAAGCTACCTCTACATGCTCAAAAAGACAAATTCAGGAACAACAATCAACCTTGAAATAAGAGTAAACAGACTCATATACCTCTTTGTATCTATGGAAGAATCAATACGAGGTTGGCAACACTACAAACCAATTGTAGTCGTTGATGCCACATTTCTACAAACATGCTACAATGGAACATTAATATCAACATGCACACAGGATGCCTTCCGCAAAGAAAATTATTCAATAAGAACATACTTCTGTTTCTTTTTTATTCTAATATATTTCTGATACATTCCTGATACAATTCTGATACATTTCTGTTTCATTGTATCATTTATGTATCAAAGTAAAAAGAATCAGAAAACTAACATAAAATTGTGTTATGTATATGCAAAGAAGATACAAATCAACCATGATAAAACAAGGGTATGTATTTCACCTAAGTTTTAACTTTGCAATATGGAAGAGTTCTAATTAGTCTTTTTTTTTTTTTTTTTCAATTGGTACCATCTTAGCTATATATATTATTTTGATTTTTAATTTGTAGTTACTTACATTTTACAGTCACTACTAGAAAACTCAAAACATATTCCGCAAACAAATTTCCACTGCACATAAACTGTAAGTCTGTTTATTTACGTTACTTACGAAATCTGTATATTAGTTGTACTGTCGATTTAAATAGGAGAATGATTTCAATTTCTGTTTTGGCTTCTTTTTCATAAATTTTAAAATGTGAGCTCCTTTATAGTATTGTACTTAATTTTTTTCAAATTATTTAATCTAATATTTACGTAAAATTATAAATTATCTAAAATTGATAGCTATAATTTGTGTATATTCAATTTCGTATACCTATGCAATTTGCGGACATTGGTCTAGTAATAGAAAAAGAGGAAAAATATAATAGAAAAATTTGATACATAGCACCCAAGTGTGCAAATGTGTCATACACATAGATGATATATGAGTGCTACATGTCATTTTTTTAATGGATGAAGCTATTGCGGCATCATGTTAGTATTTCAAATTTGTTGTTGACATACACGTGATAATTATGGCAACGATTTTCCACAAATCAGATAATAATAGATTTATTGATAATGGAATTAAAGTTTAGTGACTTCGTTGATATATATATATATATATATATATATATATAAGGCATTTTAGGAAAATACTCTCGGTTTAAAGAATCCTTTTAAAAATACATAAAAAAAAAAAATTCTCTCAAAAAATACCTCCAAAACTTTGACTAATTCTTAAAATATTCCTATTTGTCATTTTTTAAAATACTCCCTTCTAGTTTAAAAAAAAAAAAAAAAGGAACACAACAAATCAAAAATCACAAAAATACTTCATTTCCTTTACCCATGCGATTCCTCTTATTCCTTTTTCATCTTTTAGAATTTAAACGTTATTTTTTCATTTATCTTTCAAATCGTTCACTTTTTCGACATTCCGCTTTAGGAAGTTCTTTTCGTTTTTTTTTTATCTTCAAATTGATATCCATATGTACACATTTTTTTTTTTATTTTTTTTATCGTCAATAAAGTTTCAGAAAAGTATCCACATGAATAAAAAAAAATGTATCAATAACAAACATTGTTCTATGATTATGTTTTATTTAACCTTCATAACAATAAAAAAAATTAGTTTAGATGATTTCTCACTACGTCTAAAATAGAATTGAGATACATATGTATATATATTTTTTATTATTTTTTTGGACCATTAGGAAAGTATCAGAAAAAGTATCAACAAAGTACCTGAGCTGATAAAGAATTCAAAAACACATAAAAGAATTGCTATTTTGCGATACTTTGATTATTCACTATTTGAGGTATTAATTGAAACCAATTGAGGCAACGTGAATGATTAGATTGATTAAGGAGATATATATACATGTTACAACCCTAACCCTTTAGGGATTACAGAGTAATAATTACAAGATGTAAAATATACATAACAGTCCTCTATGATTAATGCATAGCACAGATACACAAAGTATCAAAAAAGTAATAGAAATGTATCAAGAATATATCAGAGCTAATACATGTATCAAATTAAGTAGAATGAATGTAACATCCCGAAATTTTATTTATATGTAAATTTTGATTTCTAATATTATATTTAATTTTTCTATGATTAATTTATATATATATATATATATATATAAAGAATAAAGCCTCAAAATTATAAATTAGTTATTCTATTAATTATTTGAGGGAATTATATTAAAAATGAAACACAATAATAATAATAATACAAGAAAAGTTTAGGGGTGAAAATTTATATACACTGGATATAATCGAAAGGAATCAAAAGTTCTGTGGAGGAATTTATAAATTTAAAATATATTATATTGAGAGTGTGAAAAAGTAATTTTAAAAGAAAGATATTTTTATAATATATATATATATATATATATATATATTTATATATATATAAAGGAAAGAAAGAAAAGAAAGGCAGAAAAAAAAAGGGGGGAAGGACGTTGGACATAGAATTCTCCAGAGACGGAGAATAAGATGGAAACAAGGAAAAAATAAAGAGAAAAAAAAAATGGAAAATCTAACTTCTGACCGTTAGGTTTTGATGAAATTTTAGGTACATGTTCAGAATTAAGTGAATTTTATTATATACGGCTAAGATTTTATTTTAAGGTCTATATGATAGTGTATTTGGAAATGTAATTTTAGAGTATTTTTGTAAATTAATTTTAAATATGAAATGATATGAGAATAAAATTAGTATTTTGGACTCCTAGTAGTGCTGTGAATCTAGTGTTATTTTCCGTTCAAATTATGGGTATTTTTCCGGTGACCGGAATATTTTCCGGCGAGTCTCTATTAGTTTAATATTTTTATATTAATCTATGAATTATTTTGAACAATGTTAATTCTTGGAGTTTTTGACGATTTTGAGTAGATTATTTTATATGAATTATTGAAATATTTGGAATGAAATTAATTATATTATTTATTGGAAAATTAGTTTAAATGATATTTATATGCAAAGAAAATATGAAAATTTCTAGAAATGCATTTGGGGGAATATATAATATTTAGGGTGATTCTTGAAAATTTCTCCTTAAAGCAGTGATCTAAACGTGTCATGATGAATAGATGGATATATTTGAAGAGTAATAGAGTGTATTTACCTGATTGAAATCCATAGTAGAGATAATTAGGGGAAGAAATGGGGCTCTTGCTGATCGATGGTGAGTTAGTGGATCATTAGAGGTATAGAATTTTCATTTTTCATCCATAGCTTAATGTTGGCTTACTGGTTTTCTTACCATTGAAGAGAAAAAGATACCAGTCAGTGGAAATTACTTGGTCCATTTTCCTTTGGGCTTTGCTTAGAATAATCATTGGGCCACAAAACCCAGATTGTGGGCAACATACTTTATTTTTTTTCTTTTTTTCATTTTCTTCTCCTGATTCTTGAAAATTCATTAAAATGTTTGTATTATATAAATTAAAGATCTTTCTTACAAGGAACAAGTTATATAGGAATCATAATTTAGTTATTTTAAGATTAGGAGAACTACATGGCTTTGATTCCCAAATCGGAATTTGGGGTACGTAGAAAGCTTGATAATAAATAATTATCAAGTCCAAGCCAAATAAAGTATATTAAATTAGATAATTTATATTTAATTTTACTGATGCATTAGTATAAGATTATTCTATATTAGGATTTGAAGATTTATGACAATAAGGAATTTATTTGAATTTTAAGGTTATTGCTGGGTGGTTCGAGAGATATTAGGAGGAATAGAAAGGTTAAAATATTTTGGAGTTGGGTGTCACAATAAATGCATAAAACATTGTACACATAAAATATCATAAAAAATATCACAAAATATATCGTAAAATGTATTGGAACTGATACATGTATCAAAAATAACATGTAACATGTTATTTTTTTATACTGTCCTAACGATTCAAAAAAAAATTTTGAAAAAATATATACCTATGAATATTGTTTCGAAGAGATAAAAAAAAAAGGATAAAAAATTCTAAAGTAGCATGTCGAAAAAAATTAACGGATTAAGAGATAAGTGACAAAAATTAAAGTTAAAATATAAAAAAAAAAAAGAAAAAAAAAAAAGAAAAAAAAAGAGGAAAGTAGAATAATCAGGTATAGACAATACCATAGAAAATGGAGTAAAAAAGAATTGTAAAATGTGCATTTGAGGAATGAAACTTAAAAAGAGAGTATAAAAGAATGTACGGGAGAAATGAATTTTAATAAGAGAGTATTATTTATAATTTCTCTAAAATTTAAGTAACCTTAGGCACATGATCCACAAAGCTTAAAGCTAGGGATGTAAACGGGACAGGGATTGGCAATCCCATCCCCATTCCCCGGCTAGGTGGGGATCCCTGTCCCCGTCCCTGTTTAGTAAAAGGGGATGATCTTCATCCCCATCCCCGACCCGGTCGGGGAACGGATTTCCTGTGGGGATCCCCGTCCCCGTTAAGATTTTTTTTTTTTTAAAATTTTAAATAAAATTCAATTTGGTACAAAAATAAGTTAAAAAACATATTACAGTTTAGAGACCATTAAATAAATCACTTAATTTTTCTTATAAGAAAGTAATATTTAATTAAAATATTACAATTACTATATTATTATTTCAAAATAGAGTATAGGAGTCCAATAAACAGAAATTAAATTAGAGGTTTCTAAATTGATAAATTCTATCGAATGCAAATGCTAAATTTTAAGTTTTGCACCTAGGCAGAAATTCTACAAATAAGCACAAAATTGCATATATTTATTATCAGCAGTAATAATTAAGCACACATGATTGATTTTTAGAAACTTTAGAAGTGAAAAATGGATATAAAGCAATCCATAGTTTTAGTTTTATTATTATAAAATTTAATTATTTATGTATATATATATATAAATAAATAATAAAATAAATAAATAAATAGAAATTTAATAGAAATTCCCTTCAGAGACTAAATGGGAATAGGGATGGGTCTGTGGAGTAGGGGAGGTAAATCCCATCCCCGTCCTCCTTTAATAAACCAACGGAGTGTAAAGTATGTTGTTTACGAAAATTAGTAACACATGTTTTTATTTTTCTAATTCATATGTGGAGCCCATAAAAGACACGTAGCACGGTGATGGGACCCATATGATCCGGTAAAGTGAAATGGTCTGATCTGATGGAGGATAAATCTGCCAAACTTTTTGGGATGATAAGATTAAACTGCAGATTAGTTAAAGTTAAAGGCCCCCACTTTGATCCTTTGCTTCCTTCTTCTCTTTTCTGTCAATAGTCAAACCCACACCTCCCTCTTTTTTCTTTTTTTTTTTCCTTTTCTTTTGGCCTTTAATAATAATAATAATAAAATAACGAATCATTTTAAATTGGAAAAATTTTTAAAGTGTTGAGTAGCCGGCCAACCATTCTTGAATTTAGGTTTGCCAAAAAAAAAATCTTGAATTTAAAGAAGTCTAAAGTTAAATGAAAAAACAGAGTGCCATAATTAAGCAAGAATATGCAAGTGGCCATGTGAGTTTTCAGACATATATTCATCACTTTTCTAAGGAAACAACAAGTTGTTATATCAAGATTATAATACAATGCTTACATTATTAGTTTGAGGAGAATTTACAACAGCCTTACTCCTCGTAATGATGAAGCCGTTTCTTCAATTGGTATTCCACCATCTCTATCAGCTCTGTAGAAATATTTTGATTAGTCATACAAAAGGCTCAGATGCGGTATTTTGAATTAGAAAGGAAAACTGAAAGAAAAAGGAGATAAATGAGGACTTACAAATGTAATTAACTGATCGATTTCCCATAATCCAAACTACCAAGTTTTAAATCTAGATCCAAATCACCTACATTCTCTTCCTCTAGATGTTTTCTCTTGGTCTCAAAATCTCGATCGTTATTTGGATCTGCCTTATCCTCTTGATGTTTTCTCTTGCCGTAATTTTTGTTGTGAAATATGGGATGAGCACCACACTCCATTATAAAGCCATCATGATCAAATGAGACGCCTTTTATATGTGTATGGTGAACGATTCCATTCCAAAGCAACACATGACGTGCTTCGTCTGAGAACAGTACCTCACCCTCTTCCATTGTAAAACGATATTCTGATTCTCCATTTTCGTGTATTAAAACAGCCCTTGTAATGTAAGAGACTGGGGATGGACAAACGATACAAAAAATGAAATTAATGGGAGGTACAAGAGTTTCCATCTCCAGACAAATATAACTTCCAAGAATATTACGATGCTTCATCCACTTGGGCACTTCACTTCCTTCAATACATAAACTTGGTTGCATCTGTAGCAAATTAAAATAATTAGGACTATATTTATTCTAAAATATGAATGCAGGGGAAATTAACTGTTTGTTTGGTCTGGTGTTATTACAGTAAAGTAAGGTAGGTATAAAACTATATGCTATTTGATGGACCATTATTATATCACACCTTATTTACCATACCTTTCTATACTTGATTAACCCTTAAACCAAACAAAGGGTAAGAAATACCTTAGCTGGCTGATTCTCCACTGCCCATAGATATTGCTTCATAATTGATGATGCCACATGCTTCGGAAACACGAACTGAGTTAGCACTATTTCCAGAGATTTGCATTCACTTGCATTTAAAAATTCAAGATTCGACTGAAGAGCTGTCGAAGATTCAAGGTGTTCACAACGGTATAAATTAAGCTTCACCAGTTTCTTCAAATTGCTTATGGACAATGGCAATTCTTCTAAACCACTATAAGATGCATCAAGCTCCTCTAAAGATTCTAAATTCCCAAAATCCTCTGGCAGTTTCTTGAGGTTCGAACATCTAGTCAAATTAATTCTCTTAACAGATATTAAATTGCAAATGCTACTTGGCAGATCTCTTAGACCACTTCCAGATGCATCAAGCTCCTCTAAAGATTCTAAATTCCCAAAATCCTCTGGCAGTTTCTTGAGGTTCGAACATCCAGTCAAATTAATTCTCTTAAGAGATATTAAATTGCAAATGCTACTTGGGAGACTCTCCAGGTCATCACAGAATTTCAACAACAGTTCTTTAACATGAGTGAGATGCCAGATTGTTGAGGGCAATTGCCTTAGTCCACTCCTCACTAAGTACAATTCTACAATGCTGCATGGAATTTCCGTAAGATGAGAAAGACTTGTGCATCCTCGAACATCTAATTCAGTAAGCTTTTTCAGATTTTCTAAAGACGATCCAATTTCAACCAAACTTTCACACCAACTCAAGCGTATAACTTCAAGATTAGGAGCCACAGCCAAATCCGAAACTCTTATTAGATGCTGACTGTTAGAAAGATCCAAGAATTTTAAATTTTTAAGAGGCTGTAATGAAAAGAAAATAATAATTAATTAGATACGACACTTGAAAAATTAAATACATTATAACAAAATTTTAATTTAGAAAAAAAATAAGCATATCAAATTGTACCTTATTCCAAACAAGTTCTTTAAGTTGAGATTCGATCAGTGTAAGGTCAACAAGTTTCTCTGGATTGTAATTGGATGGCCAGTAATCCAATGGGTAATCAATCCATTCGAGATACATAATACTGTCAGGAAGATATTCAATGCCCATGGGACAGCGCAGTGGGCCACTTAATCGGAGGAATCTGAGTTTGCACATTGGAATGAAAGCTTTAGGGTTGATATCTATCACATCATAATCCCAATATAGTAGTAATATGGCTTCCACATCTCTAGTCCCCTAAGTTAAAGGGAAAAAAAAACACAGTTGGATTCGAAACAATACATTCAAATACCTCTAAACAAAAACCATAAAGTAGCAGCTTACCCTGTTATTAGTCAATACATCTCTGATGTCCTCAAATTTCCATAACCTGCTTTGTTGTTGCTGGTTTTCTTTTTCCTGCTCAACAATCTCTTTCCCCATCTGCTCAAGCAAGTCATGCATTGTAATTTCTCCTTCTTCTTCTTTAAGTAGAGATTTATCAAAAAGTCGATCTATTCCAATGCTAGCATGGAAACCACAGGCACCTAGCAAACGTTCCACATCAGCCCTTGATAAACCTTTAAAGAAGCATGCTATATCAAGAAAAATATTCTTTTGATCCCGATCAAGTCCATCAAAGCTTATTCTCAGAATTTTTTGAATTTCTAAAGGACTAAAAGTATTAAATTTTTTCAATGCTTCTTCCCAATATGTTGTTGTTTTGTGTCTAAGTTCAGAGCCTAAAACAACAAGAGCTAGTGGAACACCATGGCAATGCTCTACTACTTTTTCTGATAACTTTGTATAATCTTGTTGGGCATCACTTGGGCCAAAGGCATGCCAACTAAAGAGTTGGAGAGCTTCAGTTTCCTTTAATTGTTTGGCTTCATATATATCACTTTTCATTTTCACAGCTTTTAACACTTGTGAATCTCTACTTGTTACAATGATTCTACTCCCTGGAGAAAATGAATCCGGAGAATACGAACCGCTAGTTTCTAGAAGACATTTTAATTGCATACAAGTATCCACATCATCTAAAACAATAAGGACTTTTATACGTTTGAGTCTTCTCCGAATAGAGTCATCAATTGGATGAGATGAATCTACCCTTACATCTTTGTCCCCTAATAGCTCACGAACAAATTTCTCTAGTAATTTGTTTGGTCCATCCATTGTGCTCAATGTCTCCCTTACATTTGATAGAAAGCAATGACCATCAAATTTCTTCTTAACTCTTTCGAATACTTTACTAGCAATGGTTGTTTTGCCAATGCCTCCCATTCCCCAAATTCCAACCATTCTCACATCATCTATCGAATCAATGCATAATAACGACTCAACATCGTTTATACTTGAATCAATTCCAAATAAAGTATCGTTATGTGACATGTTTGGACAATTCTTACTTAATATCTTTGAAACTTTAAGCACAATGTCGTCAATTAATTTGGCATCATTTCTGATCACAAATAAAAAAATAAATAAATGACAACTTATAATAAAAACACAAAAACATATAATGTTCTTTGAAATAAATATTAAAGTACGCATTATTAGATTTTTCAGAATGTAATAACCAATGTATATGATTGCAATCATGAAAATGAGAAAAACAAGATAAAAGAAAATTTCCTATTTTTATGAAAAGTAATTAGTTAATTCTAAGTTCCATTAGACAATGGATATTATACAAAACTATACACATTTGTATGTTATTTTTTATTTTTCACCCCTAATATTTTAGTTTTAATTTCTAACTTTTCAATATTACACTTTTGTGCATCTTTTCTTTTTCTTATTACTTAATGCATATTATATTATTTTTGTCTCAATCCTCTCTTCGTGTGTGTACTCTACCTCCTCATGGGCCCCATTACTTTTCTCTCTTTTTTTTTTATAATTTTAATATAATTTCGCATTTATCTTTCAACCTATTTCGTTATATCACTTTACAAAGTTTTTTTCGTTTTTTCTTTTCTTTTCGAAATAAAATCCATATTTACATATTTTTTCCAGTTTTTTTTTAATGGTATAAATATGGTATTTTATGATACTTTTTTTGTTGTTTATACTTTATATTATGTTTAAACCTTCCTAATACCATATTTATTCCTTCATAAGACTGTTTTTGTTGTTTATAGCATATTTATACTTTTTCCATATGTATATAATTTTTTCCTTTGTTTTTTTAATGGTATTTTATGATTTTTTTTAATGGTATTTTATGATACTGTTTTGTTATTTATATTTTATATCATTGTTATATCTTCACAATACTATTTTTATACATTCATGAAATCATCATGATACCTTATGATACTTTCATAAAGGTATTGAAGTGGTATTATAAAAGTATAAATATGACATAAAAAAATAAAAACAGTCTCATCAAGATATAAACAAAAAAATAGCCTCATAATGGTATAAAAATAGTATCAAAAATTCTGATACTGTTTTGATACCAAACAAAAACAGTATAAAAAATGTATCTAAGTGGTATAAAGGAATAAACATGATTAAACAAAATTTCATCAAGGTATAAACATGATATAAACAACAAAAACAATCTCATTAAAGTATAAATATGGTATTGAGAGGTATAAACATAGTATAAATAACAAAAAAAAAAAAAAAAAATTTATAAAAGTATAAATATAGTATTAGGAAGGTTTAAATATGGTATAAAGTATAAACAACAAAAACTAGTATCATTAAATTATCATAAGATAGTATATTTATACTATTAAAAAAAGTGGGAAAAATATATAAATTTGAATTTAATTTCAAAGAAAAAAAAAATAAGAAAAAAACTTTGTAAAGCAGCAAGATGAATAAATGAACGGATTAAGAGATAAATGTGAAATTATATTAAAATTATAAAAAATGGAGAAAAGTAATAAATCCCAAGGGGGTGAGGACACGCGTGGAGAAAAGTAATTGTTCAATTAATCTTAGTTATTATTAACTTAAAAGGGGTATAACTAATTGAATTATATATTTTTTTGATAATGAGTCGAAATTAAAAGGAAATATATGAGAAGGGAAAAAGAAAGACATACGAAAAAGTGTTGGAATCAAAGCCAGATAAGTTGCCAATTTCCACCAAAGCATCTCTCCATTTCTGCTCCTCAATTGCATAATTCCCTTTGAGATCTTGCACATCTGATGGATCTACATCATAAAATACTGGTACAACTACATGTTCCTTCTTCTTCATGGCTTCATGTATCTTCTCCAGTTCTTCCAAACACCATTCCGATTTTGGATAGTTTTGTGAGAATATGACAATTGACAGATCTGATTCTTCGATTATTCGGAAGAGGTTTTGAGTGATGTCTGTGCCTCTGTCAAGATCACTATCTATGAAAGCATGAATTTGTTTAGCTGTGAGAGCATGGGAGAGATGGCTGACGATTCCGCGACGGGCATCAGGTCCTCTGAAACTAATGAATACTTCATACTTGTCTCTTTCATGATTTCCGCACAAAGAAGAAGAAGCAGCCATTGAAATTGAATGATACCCAAAAGGAAAGATCAAAACTGAAATATGCAGACACAGATCGATTATGAGCAAGAGAGATTTTTTTTTTTTTTATATAGGAAATGATGGGAAATTTCCACTGAAACTTGTTGTGAGGAGATAGGAGAGTTAAATTACCATAGAATTGACCAAGACTTGAGTGAGTGATAAAGTGGAAATTACCATGCAATGACGAAAAGAAGAGACCAAAAAAATAAAATAATCAGCCAATTAAAATAATTTTGAAAAATAAAATTTTGAAACATATATTTATATCAATACTTGAATTTAAAATAATTTTACTTTCTTGCTTTTTTTTTTGTTATCTTTTCTAATTTGGTAAATAGTGTCACTACAAATTACACTTTTGTAAAAAAAAAAAAAAAAAACAACTTCATTATGAAAGAGGGAGAAGAACCTTGAGTACAAATCTTTTATTATTTTTTTTTTCCCGTGTTGTATCGGATAAAACAGGGGAAGTAGTTACATTATAGCCAAAATTAAGTTATGTGTTTTGATTTGCCAGCATAAACTGTCTCTATTAAGAAAAAAGAAGACGTTACTCTACGTAATATGTCCTTTGACAGACATTTCCAAAGAAAAAAAAAAAAAAACTCTTATTTCCTAATAAATATTATAAAATGCGTTTATTATATAAAGCTTATAATAATAATAATAATAATAAATAGATTATAACAACAATTTAAACGAGATAGAAAGAGAATACAAGAATAAAAACTTTTTATTATTGATTCTGAGTTATATAAAATAAAAAAAACTAACATCTATTTATAGTGAAAAAATCAGGAGCTTTTAGGTAATTGCACAGTCTCAAAATAATTGAGGCTACACAGACAGCAGCCTGCCGACGTCAAAATAATTTAACACGCCCCCTTTGATGTCTATCATTGCAAATAAGACACTACCTAGTTAAAAATCTTACCAAGAAAAAATCCAGTGGGGCAAAAACCTTTGGTCAAGGGAAAAAGAGTACAGTGTTTACTCTCCATGTTCGTGATATTATTGAAGATCTTTGAGACGACACATTACAATTCCATAAACTAACTTCTTGACAGTTGCAGTTGGTAATACTTTGGTTGACAAATCTGCCAGATTGTTACATGATTGGATTTGTTGAATATTAATGTCACCATTCTTATGTAAATAGCAAAACACATCCTAGCTAAAATACATATTAATTATTAATTTGTTTTTACAAAACATTATTTATAATTGATTAGTTCAGAAAATAACCCATTTAATTCAAATAGTCTATCTAATTGATTCTGTAATGTGAATAAGGGTCAATTTAATGGCATCGTGGTACAAAACGTTACAATTCTATTCCTATAGTATAAAATCTAGCTCAATTTTACTAATTTTTATAAAAAAAATTTCTCCAAATTGGTAGTTGAATTTTGTTAGCATTAACTTCAAAAGGGGTATAATTGAATTATATTTTTTGTATAATGAAGGTGAAATTAAAAGGACTTATCTTAGAAGGGAAAAAAAAGGTGAACAATTTTGACATTTTTTAGATTTACCAAAATACATAAATATTTTCCTCTATTTTGCAAATTCAATGACTATCTCCCAATATTTTGCCTCCGTTATATTAATACATTCTCCATCTACTTTGAAGTTTTTTATATCCAAACTAATGATATGGTATATTATTAATTTACTAAATCACTCTTTGTTACCTTTTTATTTCCATTTTTTTATAAATCAAAATTTTATTAGATCAAAGTAAAGGAATTTTTTTTTTTTCTTTTTTGTGGCATCAAACAATAAGATATCATACTCAAAAGTACATAACACACAAATTATGTCCAAAAGGATTTTAAATTAGCAATCCATTTTTATGCATATAAGGGCTACATTAATTAATTAATTAGATTAGATTAGATTAATGAAAAAAAATTCATTCTCTACAAGCAAATTTGCTAGGATAGTCACTCAATTTCAGGTGCAAATTGCATAAATTTCACTTAAGATTTTGCATTGTTTCAATATTTAACAATTAGTTAGGATATTCAAAGGTGAAATTTATGTTATTTGCATATGATGTTGAGTGAATATCCTAGCAGATTTGCTTTTGGGAAAGGAAATTTTTTTGCATTATTCTAATTAATTAATTAATTAATGTAGCCATTGTGTGCACAAAAATATATTGCTCTATTGACCTTTTTTTTTTTTTTGTGGTATCTAATTTTAAGATAGACAAAAATCTATCCCTCTTTAAACTTTTTTAAACATAACTTCCTATTTAAGATCCCTTTGTCCATAATATATGTGGTATATTTCTTTTGCAAATGGATGCTGATATTTTATTGTTTGATAGAAAAAAAAAAAAAGTAATTCTCTTGTCGTCAGCTTTTAGTAATATTACTTTCTTCTAATAAAATTTTGGCTTATAAAAAATTCAAATAAAGAAATATTAGAGGATATTTTAGTAAATTAATAATATGTCGCATCATTCGTTTGGATAGAAAAACTTGGATGAATGGAGGTAAAACACAAAGAGATAATCATTGAATTAATAAAATATAAAAAGATATTCATGTATTTGGGTAAACCTTGATGTCATAATTGTTTACTCGAAAAAGAAAGATATATAAAAAAAATTATTGGAATCAAAGCCATCTAAGTTGCTAATTTCCACCAAAGCATCTCTCCATTTCTGCAATCATTTCTGCAACTCAATTGCATAAATTCCTTTGAGATCTTGCACATCAGATGGATCTACTAGTAACAGTTGCTAATTTCCTATGAGCTTAACTGATCATTGGATAGAGACAGAGAATGAAAATTGCATAGAAGGATTTTGAACTTTAGTTTCTAATCCTAAGAAAGAAACAATTGGAAATATGACTGAGAGCTGCTTGATAGAATGACAAATACATAAATAATGTTTGCATTTTTACTGTAGATAATGCTTAGTTCAAATAAAGGAGTAGTAATTAGATATTTGAAGGAGTAGTAGGAATACAATTTCAGAGCATGAGTTTTCACGCATGTGTAAACATTGTAGTTTAAGGGGATTTAGAAGATGTTCATTATTTAAATTTATATGCTATAAATCAAATAAAATAGAATCATACAAAAAATTTGAGACATGCTCACAAAGTTTGATATAGATATTATTGGAGATTATAAATTTTACTTTTTTATATACAAAATACTTAAATATGGTACAATTTCATGTTAGAATCCTAGTTTAATTTTGCTCCATGTTATATATTTTAAATGAATTAATATAGAAAATACAGAGAAAATTATTCATGGATTCTTTTAAATAAAAAAATTTAGTTAAATTAAAGTTTCTATATACATGGGCAATATTTGAATTTTTGTATCATAAAACTAAAGTTGCTATTTTTAAAAAATTTTGGAAGTAAAATTAACCATTTATTTCTCAAATTTTATTTTAAAAATATTAATTAAACCAAGTAATAGTATGCTAATAAAAAATTAATTATTACTAATTTTAAACCCCCGCTTTGGTGGAGAGGAAATAAAAAATCTAGGTTTTAGAAAGTTGAACGGTTTGTTATTCTAAGTGGATTTAGTTTCAATTTTTTTTATTATTATTTTTCAAGATTTTCAATATCATTGAGGGAGAAATGGAAAACAAATGCAACGGTGGTTTGAATTTAGCCCCTGATCGAAACTTGTATTTATGAAATGTTCAAAAGGAAGAAGCAGATGAAAGGAACTATTACTAGAGAAGGAGAAGACTGCAGGAAAAAAATTTGAGAGACGAAATAGGAGAAGTAGAGAAGGGGAATTGTGTGTAACGAAGAAGAAGATTGGCTGAAAACTATTAAGGCAACATGTGATTTGTATTGATATTGAGAGTATATATACAAGTAAGGAACCCTAACCCTACAAGGACTGAAATACACTTTGTATAATAAGTGAAACTTACATTATTACTCCTCTCTCTCTATCACCCTCCCTCAATTTGAGCCGGGTTAGAACAAAGGCTCAAATTGGCACGAAGAAGCAAAAATCGATCCTTTAGCATAGGCTTGGTGAGAATATCAGTGACTTGATCCGAAGTAGGAAGATAATGGACAATGAGTAAGCCCTTGGAAACCCGATCACAAACAAAGAAAAAAGCTACTTCAATGTGCTTGCTACGATTGTGAAAAATTGGGTTGGCCTTTAAGTAAGTAGCGGAGATATTATCACACCAGAGTTGAGGAGGATAGGAGATACGAAAACCAATTTCCTGTAACAATATCTGTAACCAGCCAATTTCAGAGGCATCTGTAGCCAACGCACGATACTCCACTTCAGTGGAAGAATGGGCAATGGAGTTTTGTTTCTTCGAACTCCAAGAAATAGGATTACGGCCAAGGTAGATTATGTAGCCCGTTGTTGATTTCTGATCATCCTGGTTGCCGGCCCAGTCAGCATCAATGAACCCTTATAAAACAGGGCTGGAATTTCGGTGAAGACTCAAACTGTGACTGCGTGTGTTGTTAAGATATCGAAGTAACCGTTTGACAGCTTACCAATGAGACACAGTCGGTGCATGCATGAATTGGGACAGCTTGTTTACAGCAAAGGCAATGTCTGGCCGAGTCAGACACAAATATTGGAGGCTACCAAGCACACCTCGGTATTCAACAGGGTCAGGATGCGGATCACCACCTAACATCAGTCGTTCCTTAGGACATCGGAGTAGAAATACCTTTGTTGTCGAGCATGTTACACCTGGAAAGCAATTCAGTAATATATTTGGACTGAGATAAAAATAGCCCATTGGGCTGCCATGAGGCTTCAATACCCAGGAAGTAGGACAAGCGGCCAATATCTCGAATGGCAAATTGTCGCTGTAGCTGCTGCACCAAGTTTCGGATTGAGGAGGAATCGGATCCCATTAACAAAATATCATCAACATAAATGAGACACACCACAAACAAAGCACCTGTGTGAATAAAATACAGACTTATATCCGATTTGGAGCCCCTGAACCCGAGAGAATGCAGAAAGTCTGTCAATCATTTGTGCACATGCGAGGAGCCTATTTGAGACCATAGAGAGATTTCTTCAACTTACAGACATAATTAGGTCTGGAAGGATCAACATACCCAGGAGGTTGAGATATGTACACATCTTCCTCTAATGTTCCATGAAGGAAAGTATTTGAGACGTCAAGTTGAGTAACCGTCCAATTGGAAGTGACTGCAATTGCCAAGAGGAGCTGAATAGTATCTGGTTTGATAACAGGACTATAAGTCTCAAAATAATCAATGCCAGGTCTCTGATGAAAGCCTTTCTCCACCAAGCGTGCTTAAAGCTATCAATGCTACCATCTACCTTGGTTTTCAAATGATAGACCCATTTACAACCAACCACATTCTAAGTTTTAGCCGGTGGAGCCAGTATCCAAGTGCCATTGTTAATCAGTGCATTGTACTCCTCAGTCATAGCCTGACGCCATTCTTGAGATTTGTAAGCCTGCTGAAAGGTAGTTGGTTCCATGGGTAAGGAGCTGACAAGAGTTTTAGGGTCCTTGGGTTTCAAAGAGCCAGTCTAAGACCAAGTGAGCATGCGCCTTGGTGGAGGAAGGGCGCTGGAGACAGTAGAAGTCACGGGTGCAACAGGATTGGACATTGACGCTGATGACAAGGGACCGTAAGAAGATAGGCCAATGGTAATAGACGGAGCTTGGTCAGATGGCGAAGGAGAGAGCAAGGCTACTGGTTCGGTTAGGTTCGGTGTGGGGGTTGGTGGGGGCGATACTGGTGAGTTACTGCTAACCGGGTGTTTAGAAGGTAAGATTGCAGGTTGGTTCGTGTTTTGGTGAGGACTGAGAGCTATAGGTACTGGTGGGTGCGGTGTCGATATGGTGAGAGTGAGGGTACCCGATTATGTCAGTGAAGTTGAAGAAGAGTGCCCATCATCATACAACTTGGAATAGGGAAAGACCTGTTCATCAAACAAGACATGGCGTGAGATAAAAAAAAAGGGGAAGAAATAGGATCAAAGCATTTAAAAACCTTGTGGAGTTTACTATAGCCAAGAAAAATACACTCTTTGGATCATGGTTCAAGTTTATTTTTAGTGTAGGGGTGTAACCAAGGGAAACACAGGCATCCAAACACACGAAGGTTCATGTAGTCAGGGGGTGTGCCAAAAAGTCATTGATATGTTGTGTAGAAATTGATGGAGGCTATTTGGATTTTGTTAATTAGATAGGTGGCTGTATCAAAGGCATAGGTCCAGAATTTGTCAGGTTATTTGGCACGGTGTAAGAGAGCAAGGCCATGTTCAACTATGTGTTTGTGTTTCCGTTCGGCACTCCCATTTTGTTCAGGGGTGTAAGGACAAGAGATTTTGTGTGTGATGCCATGTTCCCTAAAAAATGGTTGTAAGGCAATAAATTTACCCCCCCAGTCCGATTGAAAAGATTTAATTTGATTGCTAAAGTATTTCTCCACAAGTAGTTTAAAATGCTTAAAAATAGGAGCAACGTCAGACTTATGTTTCAGAAAATAAATCTAAGAGTATTTGCTATAATGATCAAGGAACAGAACATAGTAAGAGTAACCATCCACAAATACAGTAGGTGCTGGCCCCCAAACATCAGCACAAATTAAATCCAAGGGAGCTTTAGACTCAGATTTTGATAAAGCAAAGGGTAATTTATGGCTTTTATTAATAAAATAAGAGTTGCACATAGAATGTTTGGAATCAGAGACAGCAATTTTATTCCAATGCAATAATTGTCTAACACAAGGAAAATTAGCATGTCCTAAATGATAATGCCAAGTATTAATAGAAGCTAAATTAGCTGAAGGGAAAGAAGAACCCCTGGAGGAGTTCGACTTCAGTGTTGCAGCACACAAGGAATATAGCCCGTTGTCACTCCAGCCTTTGCACCAAATGCTCCCGTGTCCAAATCCTTAATCACAAAATGGTCAGTAAAGAATTCAACAGAGACAGGATTAGCGTTAGTGAAAGCAGAAACAGATAACAAATTATGGGAAGAATGCGGAACATGTAAAATATCACGAATTTGAAAAATTTCATTCCTAATTTGAAATGAGAATTGACCAACTAGAGATATGGAGAGTTAGAGCCATTACCTATGGTTACTTCTTGAGGTCCTTGATACTCAGAATGAAGATTCAGGTTTCCCAGTTCGGAGGTCATATGATGAGAGGCACCCAAATCAACAACCCAACACTATAAGGGAGCATTGCTTGCGGCGAAGTTGGAGGAAGGGCAGTGTGGATTGGGTTCTCGAGTTAGTTTAGGTGAGGAACAGTCCCTGGCGTAGTGTCCAATACCTTTGCAATTGTGACAAGTTACCGTCTAAGGATCAAAGTGTCTGAAAGTGGGCCGTGAATCATAACCAGGGGTACTGAAATTTTGCTTTTGCTGCTGCTGCTGCCCCCTATAATCGGAAACATAGCTACTGCCATGGTCTGAAAAACTGCTGTTACGGTCTGAAAAATAGCTGCTGCCTCATCCTCTCTGCTGGCCACCTCTGCCTTTGCCCCGTTGACCCCATCCTCTCTGTTGGTGCGTCTGTTGTCGGGCAGCCACCATGGCTGTTGGTGGTGGCATTTGATCAGCAACGGTGATGGTTCTCTGTTGAGTCAGTCGAGTAATATTCCCTTCTTCTATCAACAGGAGCCCAAGTAAATCTTCAAACTCTATGGGTTCCATTTTTGTTTCAAGGGTGAGATTGAATAACCTATAATCTTCACCCAAACCACCAAGTATAGAATCAATAAAATCATCTTCTTGCACCCTATATCCCAAGGATGCCAACTGGTCTTTGATACTCTTAGCACACAGTGTATAGGTTGTAATTGACTCATTTTTCTCACGACTTAGAGTCTGTAGTTGGGCTCTAAGATTTCAGATCTGTGATCTAAACCCTGGAGAGTATGCTTTATTCAGTCTATTCCATGCCTCAACGGCAGTAGGGGCATCTATAACTTGTGGTAATAAATTAGCTTCAATTGAGGCGAATAACCAACTGAGTACCTGTTGATTTTGCTATTCCCAAGTGTCACATGTTGGATTTCTAATCTGGCCTTCAAGGAACTCCGGTGGAATTGATTGATTCGTATCAATATGGTGCCACATCCAGCAACCTCTTAACATGGTGATGAACTGTGCTTTCCAGAGAACAAAATTCGACGAATTGAGTTTGCTCGTGATGAAGGTAGACGGATTAGGGTATGTGATTGGAGGCGTTGGCACAGCTGCAGGAATCATAGGTGTGGCAGTGAGAGGAACGACGGATACAATGGTTGAGCAAACCGGTACACTAGGAACGATGGATACAATAGTGGAATCGGCGGTTGTCAATTGCGGAGGAATCAATGGAGAACTCGAGTTGACGGTTGCCATGACTGGGGAAGACGACGGCGGCAGTGTGACGGAGGGAGGTGGGTTGGTTTGAGACATGTTTAGGGTTAGGGTATCGGTGGCTCTGATACCATGAAAACTATTGAGGCAACACGTGATTTGTATTGATATTGAGAGTACATATACAAGTAAGGAACCCTAACCCTACCAGGACTGAAATACACTTTGTACAATAAGTGAAAATTACATTATCATTCCTTTATCTCTATCATTGGCGAGGTAAAGAGAGGACTGTAATGAAAAAATTTGAGAGATGAAACAGGAGGGGCACATATGGAGAATCGTGAGTAACGAAAAAGAAGACTGACAGGGGAAAGAGAAGACTGCAAGGAAAAAATTTGTCCATGCTTTCACCAAATCCAACGACTGATATTTTCCAAGAAAAATCCAATGGAAGAAGAAAGCTGAATGAGAAAAGAGAAGACAACAAGAAAAAACTTTGTCAATGCTTTGACCAAATCCAACGACTGCATTTAAAAAAAAAATTCTAATAATAGCATAGTGGATAAAAAAATCGCATGCCTCATGATGTTTGAAAAGAGGCCGTTACGCCTGGCTGGCGCCCGACCAGTGAAAAGGTCTAATTATATAATAAATTTAATATGCAAAAAATTCAGTTTTATATATGTTTAATAATAAATTTGAAAATATTTTCAGTGGAAGACATACAAAGAAACAATTTATTTAGATGCATACTTGATAAAAGAAAAAAGTAATAATAGATATGAAATCAATGTTTTTATGCGCAAACCTACAGTAGTGTATTATGAATATGCTCTATTAAAATTAATTTTCAATAATAAAAAAATAAAAACAAAAACAAAAGAGCCATTTAAAAAAAAACCAATGATTAATTCATTGATATATTAATATTTATTAATTTAGAGAATATATATATATATATATATATATATATATATATATATATATATATATATATATATATATATATATATATATACTAAGCAAGAAATTGGAAGAAAATAAAAGGAAAAAAAAATTGAAAATTAAATCAAAAGAAAAAATGGAAGAAAAAATAAAAATGAAACAGAACATTGAATGGGGCCCACAGAATTCAATTCTAATATATGAATCTCATACCAATCGGATAGAATGCAAAGAGCTGCATGGATAGGAATGGATTAGTAAGGGATGGGTTGATTATGGGAGAATTTACAAGCTGCTATGGCAAAGAGCTGGATAGGAATGGGTCTTTGCTATTCGACAATTTGGGGATAACTGTATAGTGTTGTTTTTGGTGAAAAGGGATGAGATTTTCAATTAATCTAATGGTAGATATTAATCCCAGCAGCAAATGGTCTCCAACATTTCTGACTAATCCTTACGAAACTTCATTTTACATCTTCAGCCCTCTAAAGTTTCTATTTAGTCCCTTGGTGTCTCCATTCCACAATTTCAGCCCTATAAAATCTCCAAACTTCAGCTCTAGCCGCAACAGATTTCATAAATTTGCAATTCAGCTCCTTAGAATCGAATGAACCACAAAACTACAAAAATAACTCAAAATCAGATCATGAAATTAACAAAATTGAATTAAAATGAATGATAAAATACCTTAATTTCTATAGCTAACAAGAGTTATTGCAAATATGATCAAGAACAAATACCTGAGATTGAAAAGAATATACACAGCTTCAGATATAGTAAATGATATGAGAGAATAAAATTGGAGCAGAAATCAATTACCAAAAAGTCTAGAAATCAAAAGAAGAGGCGCTTAAAATTATAAGAGGAACACTATCAGAATCATACAAAAAACTACCAAGCTACCTCTACATGCTCAAAAGGATAATCCAGGAACAACAATCAACCTTGAAATAATAGTAAACAGATTCATGTTCCTCTTTGTATCTATGGAAGCATCAATACGAGGTTGGCAACACTGCAAACCAATTGTAGTTGTTGATGCCACGTTCCTACAAATATGCTACAACAGAACATTAATATCAGCATACACATAGAATGCCTTAGGTAAAGAAAATTATTGAATACACTACAAAAAAAAAAAAAAAAAAAAAAAAATCAGTTAATGTATGAAAAATTGTCTCTTATGCTTTTGGGGACAAATTTTTTGTCCCTAATAATCGTGCCGAAAAGCTCCGTTCCCGATTCCATTGGGAACGGAAAATATGATATTATCCTCATTTCTAGGGACAGTTGTCATCCCTATTATGAGAGACGACAGTCGTCCCCATACAAAAAAGACAACTTTTGTCCTTACATTTGGGAACGATTATTTGTCCTCAAATAAAGGGACAATTGTTGTTCCTATGTAAATGGAGATAACTTTTGTCCTTACAATCGGGAGCGATTATTTGTTCTCAAATAAAGGCACAATTATCGTCCCTATGCAAAAGAAGACGACTTTTGTCCCCACATTAGAGGACAATTATTTGTTCTCAAATGAAGGAACAATTGTCGTCACACTATATTCGTCCCTATCTTAGCAACACACAAATTTGGATTGAATGGAACTCATATATATATATTGTAAAAATTAAGAACGAGTAGAGAGCAAAAGCAAATTTACTTCTGCAAAGAAGATTGTAAATGAGGAAATTTTTCTCAATAATGTTATTGATGTGTAAAGTAGCTTTATATACAGTGTCAACTGAGAAATAAAAGTAGCTACACAAAACGAATTTGGGTACTCAAATCTGATAGCTAGCAACTAACAACTTAGTAACAAACACATGCTAAAAGGCCCTTCTTCCTCCCGCGCATTCTCTTCAAGCTTGTAATGTGACACTGATGTACCATTGTTAATGCAGCTACTCGTTATAGTCTCAACATGCACAGCCAATGTCCCAAATATGTACTCAACCTTTATACAGGCCAAAAAGTAAACGAAAGAAAAACGATACGAGGACAAAAAAGATGGATTATACTCTCACAAAGAGCTCACAGAATTAGTAAAAAACATAAATGCTAGTTTAAATTCCAATATGAAGCTTTTACTCAGCTTTTTTTTTTTTTTCGCGCCTCTGGTTTAACATTCAAGAGAACTCCATTATTAAACCTGTTTGATTAAATATTGTATGCTTCAAACTTCCATAGCATTTCATTCCATTTTATATCAATAGCTGGAAAATAAAATTAATAGGAGGAGAAGAACAAATGACCGTCTTAACAAATCCGGCAACTGCAATTAGCAGTGGCTATAGTATATATCATATTATTGAACAACTTGGCTCAATACGTATATCAATATAATTAGCTATGAATTCCTAATACCAAGTATCACAGTTTCTAGTTTCCATTTTCAAGCATGTGATCTAATATTCATGTCATAAGATTTGATTAGTTACTTAAAAACAACATAGTTCTAAACAGGAAACCATTGTTGCATAATCAACAACTTGTACCTAGTTTATTTAAAATATCAAAAAAGACTCCACACAAAAACCTAAAATAATGAGTTACTACTAATATAAAAGTGAAATTGAACTAGCTACTCAAACCAAGCAATTGTCAAACTCAAGTTTGAACTAGAAAGTAATTACCTTGAACAAGGAAAATCATTGATGGAAACCCAACTACAGTGATGCAGCAGGAACACTTCAAAAGGCAGAGGATTATAACTGCACCTGAATTAAAGGGAATCTGAAACTAGAATGAATAATTGAAATCGAAAGGTAGAGAACTTAACAAGTATCAATATATTCTATATTATGTAAATACACACAAGTTTTCAGAAAGGATACACCTTTGGAGTGAAGTGACTTAGCCAAATAGTCACCATTTAGGATCTCTCCAGATACCTGAAAAAAAGATGGTGTATTAGTTCAAATGTTACATGCTAAAAGAATCGGCAACAAAAGAAAATGAAATAAGTTTGAAGTCAACTCAAGGGTTCCAAAAGATTATCTTCCTATAAGTTTCAAAAGCCAAAATATCATAAGGTTTCAGAAACATTGTCATATAAACCAAAATATCATGTAAAGCCAGCAACATGGTTCTATAAACCTCCTGTATGGCTGCAAGATAATTTCCTAAGTTTAAAATCTATGCTTTTTGAAAGAATTAAATGCAGGACAAAAATGACATTCAGGTTCACATATTTGGGACTTTAACTGACTCCTCTTCTCTTACTATATCTCATACAAGAAGCTTGAAGACATCGGAAAATCTCTAGCTTATCAACCATACTCTCCACTACCATCCATACCCTTGGCAAAAAAGAAATTGTATGGAATTTCCCTTTTTGGAAAGGACTTCTAACAGGGCAAGGAAACTTAAATACCTTGGGACAAAAAGGTTATCATGATAAAACCACAAGACAGTAACTGATTGACTCAATCAATTAGCAATAACCCCAGTGCTGTTGCTATATACCTTTCACTAACCTAACAAAGTAATCATCAACGAATCATCCGTCCTAAACCATTGATTCCAGACCAAAAGTTAATCAAGAAAACAAAAATTACAGAGGAAAACCAGCTCCAAAGAACCTATTTCCTGAGTAGATCATCCTTCAGAACCAAATGCTTTGGCTTTTTCTGCCAAAAAAAGCAACTAACTTTTAACCTCTGCTATTTCATCATTTCCAACATAGACAATATCTATTTCAAAGCTTTGGTGAAGGAGCAAAACCAATTCTATTGTCAATTAACATAAAGGCTTTCACTTCAGTTAGATTATCAAAGTTCAACATGCATAGCAGCCATAATTAACAAAACATTACTAGTCCGTGCACTAAGGACCATTTAAGTTGAACCAATGTCTACTCATGATTTTTTTTAAAAGATAAAAGCTTTCACCAATAAGTGATAATAAGGGAATATAAGTTGCACCTATGCTGTAAACATGGATTAATGATTAATCACAGTCATACAAGAATTATAGACCCCAAACTAAAACTAATCAAAGTGAATTATACATAAGCACTTACATGCTCTTTCAACAATGACCTCAGAGCTCTAATTGACTGTGAGATGTAAGCATTGCACAACTGTTTAGTTACTACTGAGCAACTACAACAGATGAACATCACCACAAAATGTGAAGTACACACTACAAAAGGCATGAAAACGGCAAGTTAGCAACTCAGCATGTAGTTCATAAAATGAAGAAAATAAATGTTGATTTGCTGAAGAGAAAGGTGTAAGAATAAAATCGCACAGATGAAAGCTCTTGCACTATTCACATGTTCCAGTTATTCTCACACATGATATACTTAATAACCAAATTAACAGTCAAACATATAGCAGTTGTATGAGGCATGCCGATATAGGTACTGCTCATAATTGACCTATGAATCCTGCAAAACGTAAGAAAATACATTAAGCTATAACAATACCAACCAGTAAGATCATACTCATTAATGAAATCACACAGTTGAACTTGTTAGGGCGTGAAATTGTGTATTGCCATCGATTCCTTCACGATTCTGTTTGAATTTCAAGGTACGTTCAAATTCTATTTTCCAGTTGCTTCTTCTAATTCCTTGAATATGATTTGCCCTTTGTGTTTAAATTTTTCATCCACTGGGGCACTTTACTTCCTTCGATACATAAACCTGGTAGCATCTGTAGCAAATTAAAATAATTAGGATTATATTTATTCTAAAATATGAATGCATGGGAAATTGACCTTTTGTTTGGGCGACTTTATGAAGGCCCAAAACGACTTTAAGTATTTTTGTCTAAAACAACTTTTCACATTGGTTTGTTTAGGAAAATACTTATAAAATTTGGCGCTTTTTTTTTTTTTTTTTTTTTTTACGTGAAACGAAAAAATAGACAAAAACACTTTATAAATTTTTTCAAAATTTTCCAATTAAGTGATTTTTGGATTCTACTACTTTTCTCATCATTCAATTTTAGATTATTTTTTTTCGTTCCTGTTTTCTCTTCGAAATAAATAAATAAATAAATAAATAAATAAATAAATAAATATATATATATATATATATATATTTGGTTTTTATATAAAATAACATATAAACAATATATAATCAATATATCAAGAGTGTATCAACAGAGTGTACGACAACAAATGCATATATAAAAATATATAAATATAAACAATGTATCATAAATCATAATAAAAAGAAACGTATATGAGGTCACAGTATTAAAAATGTAAAATCACAGTATCACAACGTATCATAGCAGTATCTAAGTTCATACATGAATTCATAACAAACAGTACAAAATGTATAATTATAGTATCACAAAATGTATCACAAATTTTAATTTATAATGTAAAGCCATCGTATCATATCAGCAAAGTTAATTAAATTCCTTATTTTTTTAATAATTCAAATCATATGGTTTTTTTTTTTAAATACAAGTAATTGAAAATATATGCATGTGAAAAATCGTCTAGTTAGTATTAAGTATTAAAAAAAAAGGGGGTTTGAAGTGTACTTTTTTTTATACAATTGAAGCAAATGCTCTTTTTGATACAATTGGAGGAGGAGGTGATGAGTTTGGTGCTCGGAACGTACTTGAAATCCCTCTGAATTCATCATTGATAAATGGCAAAACAGGTCCAAGCTAAAATACATATTAAATATTAATCTGTTTTATTTCTAACTGATTAGTTCAGAAAATAACCCACTTAATTCAAATAGTCTATCTAACTGATTGTGTAATGTGACATATTTTCTTTGTCATATAAGGGTCAATTTTATGGTGTCATGGTACAAAACGTTACAATTGCATGCCTATAGTATAGTCATGATCTTACATATTACTTCATTTATAGGAACTCGAATAATGGAACTAGAAATCGAATTTAGCGTTTCCTTTATATTAAGTCAACTCTTATAAACATTATAATGATACAAGTAACATGAAAGGAATACTTTTTTTTTAATACCATTTTATTACTAAAAAGAAAATAATTCCCATGTCTTGATATGATATTGATTAATGATTAATGGACTTGTAAAACAGACTAATAGAGTTTGTGATATGGGACAAAGGGAATTTCATTTGATGAGATTTTTGTTGAAAATGTGAGATACACAAAAGATTAATCGGTAACACTTAACACCCTATACTTTGATTTATTTGCACCACCCATCCTTAGACTCCAAACTTGCTATCTAATTTGCATATAATAGCACCATGCTTGCACAACAAAAAATGCATGGACGAAAGTGAAAAACAAAAATTGAGGTACAAGAACATTGAGAGGTTTAATTTGGTCTTCTTCCTTAACTGGAACTGAAGTGCATCTACAAAATCAGGTAAAACCTACCAGTTGTAGCTCAATTAACAGGGCAGGCTGAATTTGTGGAAGGAGATTCAAATCTCACTAACTACATCCACAAGAAGGGGTGAGAAACCTTAACTGTGACTAAGCCCTGAACAAAATTATCTTAATGAAGTCTTTAACTGATCCATCTGACTATGAATTGTGATTTCATAATTTCATATGTTAACAAAAAAATGCAGCTTCTTCATTTTCGGCAACATTTTCTTGGACATTCAGTCTAGTCCTTACCTAGGATAGCAAACTTGGATTAAGTTCATCAACTTTCCTCGCCACGAAAGATGGTAGTAGGATGTGCACGTACCAATCTCAGAGTGTCGCAGCTAATGTGCATGTTTCATCATCCTGCCTGAGAATTGATGGGTGCCCACCTACAAGAAGTGGAGCCTGAACAGAAAAAAAACCAAAAGGAGAGAGGTTTCTAGAGAGAAACAGTCGTCCTTCGGTTGTTTATGTAGACTCAGAATTAAAAAGGGTAATTATTGATCCAGAATTATGCCCAACTATTTTTGTTTTATGCAGAGTGTACAAAATGATACCCAAAAGGAAAGATCAAAACTGAAATATGCAGACACAGATCGATTATGAAAAAGAGAAGAGTAATTTTGTTTGAAATAGTTGTTTTTTTTTAAATATTTATAAAAAACAACTATTTCAAACAAAATTACTCTTCAATATTTTATACAATTGGAGGAGGAGGTGATGAGTTTGGTACTCGGAACGTACTTGAAATCCCTTTGAATTCGTCATTGATAAATGGCAAAACACATCCTAGCTAAAATACATATTAATTATTAATTTGTTTTTACAAAACATTATTTCTAATTGATTACTTCAGAAAATAACCCATTTAATTCAAATAGTCTATCTAATTGATTCTGTAATGTGAATAAGGGTCAATTTAATGGCATCGTGGTACAAAACGTCACAATTCTATTCCTATAGTATAAAATCTAGCTCAATTTTACTAATTTTTATCAAAAAATTTCTCCAAATTGGTAGTTGAATTTTGTTAGCATTAACTTCAAAAGGGGTATAATTGAATTATATTTTTTTGTATGATGAAGGTGAAATTAAAAGGACTTATCTTAGAAGGGAAAAAAAAGTGTACAATTATGACATCTTTTAGATTTACCAAAATATATGAATACTTTCTCTATTTTGCAAATTCAATGACTACCTCCCAATATTTTACCTCTGTTATATTAATACATTCTTCGTCTACTTTGAAGTTTTTTATATCCAAACTAATGATGTAGTATATTATTAATTTACTAAATCACCCTTTGTTACCTTTTCATTTTCAGTTTTTTTATAAGTCAAAATTTTATTAGATCAAAGCAATATTACTACAAGCTGACTACAGGAGTTTTTTTTCTTTTTTGTGGCATCAAACAATAAGATATCATACTCAAAAGCACATACCACACAAATAATGTGCAAAAGGATTTTAAATTAGCAATCCATTTTTGTGCATATAAGAGCTACATTAATTAATTAATTAGATTAGATTAGTTTAATGAAAGAAAAATTCATTCTCTACAAGCAAATTTGCTAGGATAATCACTCAGTTTCAGGTGCAAAGGACATAAATTTCACTTAAGATTTTGCTAATTTTTTCAATATTTGACAATTAGTTAGGATATTCAAAGGTGAAATTTATGTAATTTGCGCATGATTTTGAGTGAATATCCTAGCAGATTTGCTTGTAAGGCAGGAAATTTTTTCGCATTATTGTAATTAATTGATTAATTAATTAATGTAGCCATTATGTGCACAAAGATAGATTACTCAATTGACCTTTTTTTTTTCACAAAAATAGATTGCTCAATTGACCCTTTTTTTTTTTTTGGGTATCTAATTTTAAGATAAACAAAAATCTATCCCTATTTAAACTTTTTAAACATAACTTCCCATTTAAGATCCCTTTGTCTATAATATATGTGATATGTTTCTTTTGCAAATAGATGTTGATATTTTATTGTTTGATAGAAAAAAAAAATAATTCTCTTATCGTCAGCTTTTAGTTAGTAATATCACTTTCTTCTAATATTATTTTTTTATAACTTATTTTATATAATACATCATCCTTCACTATTCACTTATACGGTTACTATTCATACGAGTTACGCACAACTATGGTATACTACTATTCACCAATTTTCAAAAAAATCACCTTAAACACCATATATTCCTCCAAATGTATTTCTAGTAATTTTCACATTTTCTTTATATATAAATCCCACTTAAACTAATTTTCCAACAAATAATATAATTAATTTAACTCCAAATACTTTGATAATTCATATAAAATAATCTACTCAAAATCGTCAGAAACTCCAAGAATTAATATTGCTCCAAATAATTCATAGATCAATATAAAAATACTAAACTAATAGAGACTTACCGGAAAATATTCCAGTCACCGGAAAAATACCCATAATTCTAACGGAGAATAACATTAGATTCACAGCACTGCTAGGAGTCCAAAAATACTAATTTTATTCGCATATCACTTCATATTTAAAAAATAATTTACAAAAATACTCAAAAATTTCATTTTTAAATTCACTATCATGTTGTTCTCAAAATAAAATCTTAACCATACAAAATAAAATTCACTTAGTTATAGACACGTACCTAAAATTTCATCACAATCGGACGGCAAAATCTCGTATAATCAAATTTTTTCTATATATATATATATATATATAGCTTTGCTCTGGACGAAACGTCCAGCGCATTCTTCACCTCTTTTTTTTTTTCCTGCTCTTCTTCCCCTCTTTTCTTTTTATATTTTTTTCACAAAAATATCTTTTCTATAAAATTACTATTTTACCATTAATTAATATATTTTTTTAAAATTTTAAATTCCTCCACAAAATTTTTAATTTCTTTCGATTATATCCTTATTATATATATAATTTTCACCGCTAAACTTTTCCTTTATTATTATTATTATTATTACGTGACATCCAACTCCAAAATTTTATAACCTTTATACTCCTTGTAACATATCTCGAACCACCCAATAATTTCCTTAATAACCATCGAACCACCCAACAATATCCTTAATATCCAAATAAATTTCTCGATGATATAAATCTTCAAAACCCTATATAAAATAATCTTATATTAATGCATCAGTAAAATTAAATATAATCTATCTAATTTAATATACTTATTTGGCTTGGACTTGATAATTATTTATTATCAAGCTTCCTACGTACCCCAAATTCCGATTTAGGAATCAAAGCCATGTAGTTCTCCTAATCTTAAAATAACTTAATTATCCTTTTTATATAACTTATTCCGTATAATACCTCATCCTATCACTATTCATTTATACGGTCACTGTTCGTACGAATTACTATTCCCAAATACGGTATACTACAATTCATCTAATTTTCAAAAAAATCACCCCAAACGCCATTTATTCCTCTAATGTATTTCTAGAAATTTTCACATTTTCTTTATATATAAATCTCTGTTAAACTAATTTTTTAACAAATAATATAATTAATTTAACTTCAAATACTTTGATAATTCATATAAAATAATCTACTCAAAATCGTCAGAAACCCCAAGAATTAATATTGTCCCAAATAATTCATAGATCAATATAAAAATATCAAACTACCAAAGACTTGCTGAAAAATATTCCGGTCACCGGAAAAATACCCATAATTCGGACGGAGAATACCATTAGATTCACAGCACTTCAAGGAGTCCAAAAATACTAAGTTTATTTACATATCACTTCATATTTAAAAGAAATTTACAAAAATACTCGAAAATTTTATTTCTAAATTCACTATCATATTGTCCTAAAAATAAAATCTTAACCGTACATATTGAAATTAACTTAGTTCTAAACACGTATCTGAAATTTCATCGCGATCGGACCGCAAAACATTCAATTATCAAGATTATATATATATATACACACACACATATATATAATAACTTTTGTCCAGAGACTTCTATATATATACATATATATAATAACTTTTGTCCAGAGACTTATCACCGCCATTTCTCTCTTTTTTTTTTTTAATTTTTTTAATTTTTTTTTATTTTTATTATTATAAAAAATATCTTTCTTTTAGAATTACCATTTTACCCTTAATAAAATATATTTTTAATTTCTAAATTCCTCCACACAATTTTTAATTCCTTTCGATTATATCTTTACTGTGCATATAATTTTTACCCCTAAAACTTTCTATTTTTATATTTCCTCAATATTTAACCCCCATAACTTTTTTTTTTCTTATTATTATTCTCTTAAATTATTAATGGATTAACTAATTTATAATTTTGAAACTTTCTTTTATATATATATATATATTAAATTAATCACAGTAATCTAAAAAAAATTAGAAATCAAAATTTACATAATTTATATATAAAAATTTCGGGATGTTACATATTATTTTCTCAATATTTCACCTCATAAATATATATTCTCAAATATATATATTTCACCATTAAAATCATTCCAAACCAATCATTAAATTATAATATCACTTATAATTATACTGGGATATATTGTTACCAAATATTTATACTTATCGAATTTTTGGGATGTTACAACCAACAACATGGTATGTACAAAAATTATATTTATCTTCATCAGCTAGTTCTTCAACATGGTATGCAATCTGAGCTCCTTGAATTTTCATTGATTTTGCAATTGCTCCCCTAATCAATTTTTTTTTTTTCACAATGAGTACATGTTACTTCTGTTTTGATAGTATATATTAGCCCAAACTTGATATTTTTTTCTTACATGGACTGTAGTATTCGTTAACTGATGCATGATATAATTTTTAAAGACACATAAGACTAAATTGGAAGTATGATTGACATTCATAGCTATGACATGCTTGCATAGGATGTGAATTACAAGAAAATAAGGTTTCAGTTTCCTCTTTGTAACGATTAAGGGATCCTCCCTCCATGATGATTTCTCAAAATTTCAGACGACAAATGCATTAGATTGAACGAACTCTTCCTTCCTCCGTATTAATCAACCACTACCATGATTTATAAATCCCTGTTTCACAAACTTTTGTTTTTTTCACTTTTGTTTGTTTACTTTAAAGGCAAATATGAAATAGCCTTCAAGTCAAAGGTCACAAAGAGAAACTCTAATTGACTGAATCTTTAACATTATGTAATCACAATTTACTTTGAAATAAAGCTGATGAATTGATGATTTTTCATCACTGTTTGGAAGAGAAAATAGTAGTATTTATGTTAAGTTGGATCTATTTAAAAACCTATTTATATTCCTATTTTGGCTTCTTTTGCATAAATTTTAAAACGTGAGCTCCTTTACAGTATTCTACTTAATTTTTTTGAAATTATTTAATCTAATATTTATGGAGAATTATAATTAATGTAAAAGTCTTGATAGCTATAGTTTGTGCATATTTAATATAGTATAACCGTGCAATGCATGGACATGCGTCTAGTAATAGAAGAATAGGCAAAATATAATAGAAAAATTTGATACTTAGCACCATGTATGCAATGTGTCATACACATGGATGATATATCAGTGCAAAATGTTTATTTTTTATTTGATGGAGCTATTGTGGCCCCATGTTGGCATTTCAAATTTGGTGTTGACTTACACATAGGGGTGAGCATTATTCGGTAAAACCGAATACCAAACCCGAACCAAACCGAATAAAAAATTTGGTTTGGTTACCGAATTTTTTTTGGTTTGGTTTGGTAATAATTTTATAGATTATTTGGTATTTGGTTTGGTTCGGTTTTTCCGTAAAAAAATTCGGTTTAACCGAAACCGAACCGAAATATGATACAAATAAAAAAAAATTATATATACCATATATTTGTTTTAGTTTCCTAATTTGTTTATAAATATAAGAAAGGGATAATAAAATATCACTCACAGAAGCCCACCCAAAGAAAAAGCCCACCCTTTAGCCCATATACACTAAGCTGCCAAATAAGTTTTCCTTCAATGTAGGGTTTCTTTCATATTTCCTATCTCCTCTTCCACAACGCCGCCTGTGCCTCCATCCATCTCAAATTCTCACTTCTCTTGGTCCATCACCTAAAATTAACATTGTTGATCGTTGCTCCTTTCTCCTTCCTGCATAGTTCATCCTTCTTCATCATCTGTCTCACTAGCTCTCACTTTCTGACTTTGAGATTTTCTGCTCGGTGATGACAACTCCACCAACACCGTTGATGGTGTCTCGTCGTTATATTTTTGATTTGGTTGGACAGCAACTAATAAACATTGTTTGTCATCTAATATTTTTTCATTTGCAAAATCTGATCTAGCCAATAGCTATATATACTTTTTATTAATCTATATGCAAATCCATTGCCAAGCAAATCATTCAAAAATCTCACTTTTTTGTTTTCTAATTTCGGTGAAATTGATAAAATTTGGTTAATAACCGAACCGAACCGAAAAAATTTTGGTTTGGTAAATTTCGGTTTTCTTCTTATCTGGTTTGGTTCGGTTCTTAATTTAAAGAATACTTCGGTTCGGTTAACCGACAATTCGGTTCGGTTCGGTAACCGAACCGACCGATGCTCTGCCCTACTTACACACGACGAAGTTTAATAGATCAGGCAATAATAGATTTATTGATATGAGAATTAAAGTTCAGTGACTATTGATACATATATATTAAATTTAAATAACCTTATGCACTCAATTCCCAATGTTTAGTGACCGTCTGTACAATTTACCCATTTATCTATTTCACGATTTTTTTTTCTTTACAAAATGAGGTTACCTCATTCCATGGTCATTAGAAGGCCGTAGAAAAAGAAATTATGACAAGTCATGATCTTATATATTACTTCATTTATATGAACTCGAATGATGGAACTAGGAATCGAATTTAGCGTTTCCCTTATATTAAGTCAACTCTTATAAACAATATAATGATACAAGTAACATGAAACGAATACTTTTTTATACCATTTTATTACTAAAAAGAAAATAATTCCCATGTCTTGATATGATATTGATTAATGATTAACGGACTTGTAAAACAGACTAATATAGTTTGTGATATGGGACCAACTGGAATTTCATTTGATGAGATTTTTGTTGAAAATCTGAGATACACAAAAGATTAATCGGTAACACTTAACACCCTATACTTTGATTTATTTGCACCACCCGTCCTTAGACTTCAAACTTGCTGTCTAATTAGCATAAAATAGCACTATGCTTGCAGAACAAAAAATGCATGGACGAAAGTGAAAAACAAAAATTGAGGTACAAGAACATTGAGAGGTTTAATTTGGTGGTCTTCATTAACTGGAACTGAAGTGTATCTACAAAATCAGGTAAAACCTACCGGTTGTAACTCAGTTGGCAGGGCATGCTGAATTTGTGGAATGAGATTCGAATCTCACTAAATACATCCGCAAGGAAAGATGAGGAAACTTAACTGTGACTAAGCCCTGCACAAAATGATCTTAATGAAGTCCTTAAATGATCCATTTGACTATGAATTGTGATTTCATAACTTAATAAACAAATGCATCTTCTTCATTATTTTCTTGGACATTCAGCCTACTCCTTACCTAGGATAGCAAACTTGGATTGAGTTCATCAACTGTCCTAGCCGCGAAAGATGGTACTAGGCTGTGCGCGTACTCAGATTGTCGCAACTAATGTGCATGTTTCATCATCCTGTCGGGGAATTGATGGGTGCCCACGTAAAAGTAGTGGAGCCTGAATAGGAAAAAGACCAAAAGGAGAGAAACAGTCATCCTTCTGTTGCTTATGCTGACTCAGAATTAAAAGGGTAAGTTTGATTCATAAAAGAAAATTGATAAAGAATGAGAAACCATAAAAAATTTATAGAATTTTCACACATATATTCATCACTTTTCTAAGGAAACAACAACTTGTTATATCAAGATTACACTATAATGCTTACATTATTAGTTTGAGAAGAATTTACAACTGCCTTACTCCTGGTATTGATGAAGCCGTTTCTTGAATTGGTCTTCCACCATCTCTATCAGCTCTGTAGAAATATTTTTATTAGTCATACAAAAGGCTCTAATGCGTAAAACAATATTTTGATTAGTGTGTTAAAAATGAAATTAATGGGATGTACAAGAGTATCCATCTCCAGACAAATATAACTTCCAAGAATATTACGTGCTTCATCCACTTGGGCACTTCACTTCCTTCAATTCATAAACTTGGTTGCATCTGTAGCAAATTAAAATAATTAGGATTATATTTATTCTAAAATATGAATGCAGGGTTAATTGACCGTTTCTTTGGTTAAGGAAGTTGTTAAAATATATCCATTTAATTCAAATAATACGTGAATTAAAGTAAATAATATTAAATATTAGTGAATTGACAAAACATAATTCTCTAATTGGTTAGTTCAGAAAAAAACCCATTCAATTCAAATAATCTATTTCATTGATTCTCTAATGCGACATATTGTTTAAGGTATAAGGGTCAATTTTGTTCTGTACTGCAAAATGTCATGGATATGGTATAAATTCTAGCTCAATTTTACTATTTTTCGTAAAATGTTTCTCCAAATTTGTAGTTAATTTTAGTTAGTATTAACTTAAAAAGGGGTATAATGAGGGTGAAATTAAAACTGAAATATATAGACACAGAAGGCTGCCTTTTTTTTTTTTTTTTTTTTTTTGTCTTTACTAAAAAAAAATCTCAAAAATTGAAAACCCAACCTAATAAAAATAGTTAAAAAAAATCTATTGATTCCCAAACCAAAAGCCAAATCCCCAAATCCCAATCTCTCTCCCATGCTCAGTCGCTCGACTCTCTAACTCTATAATTGTGACCTAATTCCACCGCCGCCTGGCCTGCGTTCTCCGTTCATAGAGGCATTGAGGATGGATTTGAGCGGGCTTCCAAGCGGTACCATAATTAGCAGAGCACAGGCAAAATTGCTTAGCAGAAGAAACCTGCATCACATATACAGATGGCAAAGTCATTCAAAATCTCTGCCTCAGATTGAAGAACGTAGAATGTGGTGAAGTTGAAATCCAACTGCAATGGATTGACCTTCCTGGTTCGAAAGGGTTATAAAGAAATAAAAATAAAAGCTAGGAATGAATTTGACTTTTTATTCTTATACTCTCTTCAATCAGTCTTCTCCGCTCTTCTTAGTTGCAGGTGACGAGTCTCTGGTTTGTTCATAGATGTCTATTTACGGAATTACCCTTGCATGTTTTTGCATTGTTGTGCATGGTGTCAATGTTTGTAGCAGACCACAACATATATAGAGTTGACAATTTTGGGTTCTTTTCTTTTTCAAGTTAATTATAAGGTTCAATATTTAATTTTGCACCATTTGCTGGAAATATCACAGAACTTTTCTATTCATTATATGGATTCATAAGCTATGATCTATACAGATGAGTCTCATTGTGTATGTCTTACTATCAAAACTTGAATTATATGAGCTTAACTGATCATTGGATAGAGATAGAGAATGAAAAGTGCATAGAACGATTTTGAACTTTTGTTTCTAATCCTAAGAAAGAAACAATTGGAAATATGACTGAGAGCTGCTTGATAGAATGATAAATAAATAAATAATGTTTTCATTTTTACTGTAGATAATGCTTAGTTCAAATAAAGGAGTAATTAGATATTTGAAGAGTGAAACAAGGAATACAATTTCAGAGCATGAGTTTTTACGCATGTGTAAACATTGTAGTTTAAGGGGATTTAGTGATAGGGATTATAATGTAATTTCTCATTTGTATTTATTTGTATATACTTAAATAGTTCTGGTGTATTTATGTAATTTACCATGTACAGTATATAAATGAATGGACTGCTCTCTCTCCAATTGAATGAGAGTTCACAAACCCTAAAGTATTTTATGGTATCAGAGCCCTTGTGGCATAACAGCCGAGCTTCAGCCGCCAGCCGCCATGACCACCGATTCAGCCGCCCTCACCACCACCGTTCCTGCCCTTGCCACCGGCGCTGCTGGCCCCTTGCCCTCCGTGTCACATCAGTTGCCTTTGAAACTTGATTCTGGTAATTATGTCCTATGGAAAACGTTGATTATTCCGATGTTGGCTGGGTGTGATCTCGATAATCATGTAGATGGTACGGTTGTGATTCCAGCAGAGAGGCTGGAAAATAATTTGCCCAATCCGGCATATCAATTGTGGCATCGTCAAGATCAACAGGTATTGAGTTGGTTGCTCAATTCTATTTCTACTTCTATTTTACCTCAAGTTATTGGAGTTAGATCGGCTAGGGAAGCCTGGATTAAGTTAGAAAGCGCCTATGCTTCGGGTTCAAGGGCGCAAATTAGAGAGTTAAAACAACAACTGCATTCTTTGGTTAAAAGTGATAGTGAGTTTGTGACTGAGTTTATGCAAAGAACAAAATTAATTGCTGATCGGTTAGCCTCGTTGCAATACCCAATTTCGGATGATGATTTGGTTGATGCTATTTTGGACGGCCTTCGGGGTCCATTCAGAGATTTTTGCAGGAATTTGGGATCGAAAGTAGTGTCCTATGATGATTTATTTGGACTGCTGTTGACAGAAGAGAGGCATCTTCGAAGGGAGAAATAAGTTTTGGATGATATTAATGCGCCAAAGGCTCACCTAACCACAAAACAACCTGCTGCCGGCGGAAGAGGTAGAGGCCGTGGCCGTTTCCAGGCACACCAGGGACAGCAGCGTCCCCAGTTCGGACAGACCCTTCCACTGGCTGCGTCTGGTTTTCCTGCAGGTGGTTCGGCCGGTTTTCGGCCCTAATTTAGACAGCAGCCCCAGTTTGTTCAGAGTACAGGTGTTACTTGTCATAATTGTCGTGGTTTTGATCATTATTCCCAGCAATGTCCATCCCTAAAATTGACCACTAATAGAGCCTAATCCTACCCTCCATCCTACCCTCAATCCAACGATACTTCTGTCTCACCTTCGGACTCAACTTGGATTATGGACAGCGGTGCGACTCACCATCTCACTTCAGATTTGGGGCATCTGAATCTTCATTCTGAGTATACAGGACCCGAAGAAGTTCATTTAGGTAATGGGTCTTCTCTCCCAATTAAACATGTTGGTTCCTCTTCCATTCCTATTGCTGATATTGCACTTACATTATCTAATGTTTTACATGTGCCTGATTCCAAGTCTAATTTAATTTCTATTAGTGCACTAACCCGTTCTAATGATGTTTCTGTTGAAATCTTTGATAAATTTTTTGTGGTAAAGGACCTGAATTCCAAACAGGTGCTACTTCGCGGCCCGAATAGGAATGGACTATATGCTATGCCCACTTCACTCTTAGCTCCAATCAAGTCCCATCTCACCTCCTTATCAACCTGGCATGAGCGGCTTGGGCAACCAGCAACTTCTGTAGTTAGTCAAATTTTGAAAAATAATAACATTCAATTTTCCAATAAATCTGACCGTCACATTTGTTCTAGTTGTGCGGTCAGTAAGAGTCATCGTTTACCTTTTGAACTCTCAGATTCTATTGTTGATGGTCCTTTGGATTTAATTTGTTCGGATGTTTTGGGTCCAGCCCCGGTTAATTCACATAATGGTTTCTCTTATTATTTACTATTTTATGACCATTATAGCAAATATTCTTGGCTTTATTTCTTGCGATATAAATCTGAAGTGCTGCAAACTTTCATTAAGTTTCGTACTGTGGTTGAGAAATTTTTTGGCCGCCCTATTAAAGTTTTTCAATCTGATGGGGGAGGAGAATTTATTGCCATGAAGAATTATTTGTCTGAGAACGGTATTCAACATCTCATGTCCTGTCCGTATACCCGGGAACAAAATGGGCAGCGGAACGGAAACATCGCTATGTGGTTGAAACGGGTCTTGCTCTTCTTAATCGTGCACATTTACCACTTTCTTTCTGCTCTTATGTATTTGACACTGCTGTTTTTCTCATTAATCGTATGCCATCACCTGTTCTCAATCACATATCTCCGTATCTTTGTTTGTTTGGTACTCATCCTGATTATTTGTCTCTCCGTGTGTTTGGTTGCTTATGCTATCCATGGTTGCGTTCCTATAATTCTCACAAATTAAATTTCCGTTCTCGCAAGTGTGTTTTTCTGGGTTATAGCAAGTTACATAAAGGCTATCGTTGTTTTGATCCTGTGTCTGCCAAATTCTTTATCTCACGTCATGTGGTATTTGATGAACAGGTGTTTTCTTATCGAGAGTTGAGTTCCACGGCTGTTCTTGATCCGAGTTCGATTCCTTCCTCCTTACCAACCATCCATCTATTACCCGTTCCACACAACCAAAACCCCTAGCCAGAATCAGCCGTTCCCCACCCATCACACACGCCTTCAGTGCTGCCTGCATCAGCGCCGCAGGCGCACCCGTAACCAACCCTTGCTTCCGCGCCATCTGCTGCCTCCATCGCCACTGACACCTCTCCTTTATCACAGTCTCCATCTGAACCTTCCTCCCCAAATTTATCCTCACTTGGGCTTCCTTTAGTGGTTGATTCTTAGAAATATTCTGTTGCTGAACAGGACACCATTATACCAGTAATTTCAGCACCTCCTGTTCCCAATTCTTCTTTGGTTGTTCCGCCATCAGCTCCCATAAGGCGGATGGTCACGAGGCAGATGACGGGCAAGCTGCCTCCTCGTTCTTTCATGACTTCTGTCACCCCTAAGGACCCACTTGTTATAGTGAAGCAGTGAAAAGTCCTCATTGGCGTCAAGCCATGGCTGATGAATTTTCAACACTCATTTCCAATGGTATGTGGGAACTTGTTCCGCCTTCTCAAGCTCAAAATGTAATTGGTTGTAAGTGGGTGTTCAAAACTAAATTAAATCTGGATGGGTCAATTGAGCGCTACAAAGCGCGCCTTGTTGCGAAGGGATTTCATCAAAGACCGGGAATGGACTTTCATGACACATTTAGTCCTGTGGTTAAGCCTACAACTATTCGTTTATTATTGTCTCTTGTTGTCTCCTTTAAATGGTTTATTACTCATCTGGATGTTTCAAATGCATTTCTTCATGGTGATTTGGATGAACCTGTGTTTATGACTCAGCCGGTTGGCTTTGTTGATCGAAATTTTCCACACCATGTCTGTCGACTTCGGAAATCTTTGTATGGTTTGAAACAATCCCCCAGGATGTGGCATAAATGCCTCACGCAGGCTCTTATTGCATTTGGTTTTCAGTGTTCTCGAGCTGATGTTTCTCTTTATTTTCTGGGTAAAGGTTCTGTTGTTTTGTTTTGTCTCATTTATGTGGATGATCTCCTTCTATTGGGGAATGATTCGGTGCTTGCTGCTTCTCTTATTTCTCATTTGCAATCAAAATTTGCCATCAAGGATTTGGGTCCCGTTAAATATTTTCTTGGTGTCGAATTTATTCAGCAGAGGGATTGCATGTTTCTCATGCAACGGAAATACATTAATCAGTTGCTTGCTAGGGCTAATATGAATGAGTGCAAATCGGTTATCACACCTACAAGCTCCGTTGATAAGTTGTCTGTTCAGGGTGGCTCTCTTCTTCCTGATCCTACTCTTTACCGCAGTCTAGTTGGGGATCTGCAGTACCTCACTCTTACCCGCCCAGATATAGCCTTTGCGGTTCATCGGGTGGCTCAATTTATGCATGCTCCTTCTACCCTCCACTGGCAGGCTTTGCAACATATTCTGAGGTACCTACAGGCTACGGCATCCTATGGGTTACGGTATAGGCCTCAGCCTTCTCTTCATTTACATGGTTTTTCGGACTCGGATTGGGGGGTGATGTTGATGATCGACGGTCCACTTCAGGGTTTGCGGTTTTTCATGGTACTGGGCTTCCAGGAAGCAGAGGACGGTCTCTCGATCCTCCACTGAGGCAGAGTATAGAGCCTTGGCCACCACAACTTCTGAGGTATCTTGGCTTCAAATGTTGTTTCTTGAACTTGGTTTTCCCTTGTCTGTAGCTCCAAAACTTTGGTGTGACAACCTTAGCGCGACATATCTCACGGCAAATCCTATCTTTAATACCCGCACTAAACACTTGGAGCTAGATTTTCATTTTGTTCAGGAGCGGGTTGCTTCAAAGCAATTAAGGATTCGCTAGATTTCTACTGATGATCAGGCCGCAGATATCTTGACTAAACCCTTGCACAAGACACGTTTTCAATTATTAAGGGACAAGTTGGCTGTGGTTTCCACCCCCGCTCAACTTGAGGGGGAGTGATAGAGATTATAATGTAATTTCTCATTTGTATTTATTTGTATATACTTAAATAGTTCTGGTGTATTTATGTAATTTACCATGTACAGTATATAAATGAATGGACTGCTTTCTCTCCAATTGATTGAGAGTTCACAAACCCTAAAGTGTTTTATTTAGAAGATGTTCATTATTTAAATTTATATGCTATAAATCAAATAAAATAGAATTATACAAAAAATTTGAGACGTGCTCACAAAGTTTGATATAGATATTATGGGAGATTATAAATTTTACTTTTTTTTTATATACAAAATACTCAAATATGGTATAATTTCATGTTAGAATCCTAGTTTAATTTTGCTCCATGTTATATATTTTAACTGAATTAATATAGAAAATACAGATAAAATTATTGATGAATTCTTTTAAATAAAAAAATTTAGTTAAATTAAAGTTCCTATATACATGGGCAATATTTGACGGTTTGTATCATAAAGATAAAGTTGCTATTTTTAAAAAATTTTGGAAGTAAAATTGAACATTTATTTCTCAAATTTTATTTTAAAAATGTTAATTAAACCAAGTAATTGTATGTTAATAAAAAATTAATTATTACTAGTTTTAAACCACTGCTTTGCTGGGGAGGAAATAAAAAATCTAGGTTTTGAAAAGTTGAACGGTTCATTATTCTAAGTGGATTTTGTTTCAAAGTTTTTTTTTTTATTATTATTTTTCAAGATTTTCAATATCATTGAAGGAGAAATGGAAAACAAATGCAATAGTGGTTTGAATTGAGCCCTCAATTGAAACTTGTATTCATGAAATGTTCAAAAGGGATAAGCAGATGAGAGGAACTATTATTAGAGAAAGAGAAGATTACACAAAAAAAATTTGAGAGGTGAAATGGGAGGAGCATATGAGGGGAATTGTGAGTGACGAAGAAGAAGATTGGCAAGGGAAAGAGAGGACTGTAATAAAAAAATTTGAGAGATGAAACAGGACGAGTACATAAGGAACATGTAAGTAACGAAAAAGAAGACTGACAGGGGAAGAGAAGACTACAAGGAAAAAAATTTGTCCATACTTTCACAAAATCCAACGGCTGATATTTTCTAAACGGAAGAAGAAAACTGAATAGGAAAAGAAAAGAAAATAATAAAAAAAAAACTTTGTCAATGTTTTGACCAAATCCAATGACTGAATTTTTTCCAAAAAAAAAAAAATCTAATGACAGCGTAGTGGATAAAAAAAATTGAATGTCTCATGATGTTTGAAAAGAGGCCGTTACACCTGGCTAGTGCCCGACCGTTGAAAAGGTCTAATCATATAATAAATTTAACATGCAAAAAATTCAGTTTTATATATATTTAATAATAAATTTGAAAAAATTTTCAGTGGAATACATATAAAGAAACAATTTATTCAAATGCATACTTAATAAAAGAAAATAGTAATAATAAATATGAAATCATTGTTTTTAAAATTGTACGCAAACCTATAGTCATGTATTATGAATGTGCTATATTAAAATTAATTTTCAATAATTAAAAAAAAACAAAAGAGCTATTTATTAATTTTCGATATATTAATATTTATTAATTTAGAGAATAATTATATATATATATATATATTAAGCAATAAATTGAAGAAAATAAAAGGAAAATAAAAAAATTGAAAATTAAATAAAAATAAAAAATGGAAAAAAAAAATGAAACAGAACATTGAAAACTTAAAACATATTCGACGAGAAAACATATTTGAAATAAAGCTAATGAATTGATGATTTTTCAGCATTGTTTAGAAGAGAAAATAGTTGTATTTATGTTAACCTTCTGTTACCTATTAGACATTTGGATCTATTTAAAACCTCTTTATATTCCTGTTTTGGCTTCTTTTTCATAAATTTTAAAATGTGAGCTCCTTTACCGTATTCTACTTAATTTTTTTGAAATTATTTAATCTAATATTCATGGAAAATTATAAGTAATGTGAAAGTCTTGATAGCTATAATTTGTGTATATTCAATTTCGTATACCTGCGCAATTCATGGACATTGGTCTAGTAATAGCAAAAGAGGCAAAATATAATAGAAAAATATGATACGTAGCACCCATGTGTGCAAACGTGTCATACACATGGATGATATATCAGTGCTACATGTCATTTTTTTTATTCGATGAAGCTATTGTGGCATCATGTTGGCATTTCAAATTTGGTGTTGACTTACACTTGATAATTTTGGCAATGATTTTCCACAAATCAGGTAATAATAGATTTATTGATAATGGAATTAAAGTTTAGTTACTTGGTTGATATATATATAATTTAAGGCATTTTAGGAAAATGCTCTCAATTTAAAAAATCATTTCAAAAATACATAAAAAGAAAATTCTCTAAAAAAATACCTCTAAAACTTTGACTAATTCTCAAAATACTCCTATTTGTCATTTTTTAAAATACTCTCTTTTGGTTAAAAAAAAAAAAAAAGGAACACAACAAATCAAAAATCTCAAAAATACTTCATTTCCTTTACCCATGCGATTCCTCTTATTTTCTTTCATCTTTTGTAATTTAAATATTATTTTTTTATTTATCTTTCAAACCGTTCACTTTTTGACATTCCACTTAAGCAAGTTCTTTTCGTTTTCTTTTAACTTCAAACTGATATCCATATATACATATTGTTCTGATTTTTTTTTTTATCGTCAATAATGTTTCAGAAAAGTATCCACATGTGTAAAAAAATGTATCAACAGACAAACATTGTCTGTAATTTTTTTTTTCTATTATTAGGTTTTATTTAACATTCATAACAATAAAAAAATTAGTTTAGATGATTTCTCACTACATCTAAAATAGAGATGAGATACGTATGTATATATATTTTTTATTATTTTTTTTGGACCATCAGGAAAGTATCAGAAAAATATCAACAAAGTACCTGAGCTGATAAAGATTTTAAAAACACATAAAAGAATTGCTATTTTCTAATACTTTGATTATACACTGTTTGAGATATTAATGCATAGCACAAAATACACAAAGTATCAAAAAAGTATTTGAAATGTATTGAAAATGTATCAAATTATGTAGAATGAATGCATAACACATTGTACACACAAAGTATCATAAAAAATATCACAAAATATATAGCAAAATGTATTGGAACTGATACATGTATCAAAACATGTAACATGCTATTTTTGATACTTTCCTGATACTTTCCTAATGATTGGAAAAAAAATTTCAAAAGAATATATGCATATGGTTATTATTTCGAAGAGATAAAAAAAAAAGGCAATAAAAATATTTTAAAATAGCATGTCGAAAAAATTAACGGATTAAGAGATAAGTGACAAAAATTAAAGTTAAAATACACACAAAAAAAAAAAGGGGGGGGGGGGGGGGGGGGGGAAGTAGAATAATCAACAGAGTTTGTGATATGGGACAAACAGAAATTCAGCCTTCAATTTAACCCATTCTCACAAATTACAAACAAGATTAATTGGTAAGGCTTAATTAACACCCTATACTTTCATTTATTTGCATCAACCGTCCTTGACTACATTCAGTCTACTCCTTACCTTGGATTAAGTTCATCAATTGTCCTAGCCGCGAAAGATGGTACTAGGCTGTGCACGTACCAATCTCAGAGTGTCGCAGCTAATGTGCATGTTTCATCATCCTGCCTGGGAATTGATGGGTGCCCGCCCACGTCGTCCTTCAGCTGCTTATGTAGACTCAGAATTAAAAAGGGTAAGTTTGATTCATAAAAGAAAGTTGTTAAAGAATGAGAAACAATACAAAATTTATAGAATTTTCACACATATAAGTCACATATATTCATCACTTCTCTAAGGAAACAACAACTTATGTCAAGATTATACTATAATGCTTACATTATTAGTTTGAAGAAACTTTACAACAGCCTTACTCCTAATTGGTCTTCCACCATCTCTATCAGCTCTGTAGAAATATTTTGATTAGTCATACAAAAGGCTCAGATGCGGTATTTTGAATTAGAAAGGAAAACTGAAAGAAAAAGGAGATAAAAGAGGACTTACAAATGTAATTAACTGATCGATTTCCAATAATCCAAACTACCAATTTTTAAATCTCACCATTTTTAATCCAAATTACATTCTATTTCTCATGGTCTCAAAATCTCGATCGTTATTTGGATCTGCCTCATCCTCCTGATGTTTTCTCGTGCTGTAATTTTTGTTGTGAAATATGGGATGAGCACCACACTCCATCATAAAGCCATTATGATCAAATGAGACTTCTTTTATATGTGTATGGTGAACGATTGCATTCCAAAGGAACACATGACATGCTGCATTTGATAAGCGCAGTACCCCACCCTCTCTCATCGAAAAACAATATTCTGATGATCCATTTTCGTGTATTAAAACAGCCCTTTTAGTGTAATAAACTGGGGCTTGACTAACGATACAAAAAATGAAATTAATGGGATGTACAAGAGTTTCCATCTCCAGATGAAAATAACCATGAATATTACGATGCTTCATCCACCTGGGTACTCTACTTCCTTCAATACATAAACTTAGTTGCATCTGTAGCAAATTAAAACAATTAGGATTATATTTATTCTAAAATATGAATGCAGGGGAAATTAACCGTTTGTTTGGTTTGGGGTTATTACAGTAAAGTAAGGTAGGTATAAAACTATATCCATGTTTTTTTGGAGATGTAAATGAGGGGTAGAATAGTTCATGGTAAATCCATGGACTAAATGGTGTAGTTTAACACCCCAAATTCGGGTGTTTTCAAAATGAAATATAATTTTCATATAACTTTATATTATTAAATGATGAATTTACATCACCTTGAAACCAAACAATATGCTATTTGATGGACCATTATTATATCACTCGTTATTTACCATACTTTTCTATACTTTATTAACCCTTAAACCAAACAAAGGGTAAGAAATACCTTAGCTGGCTGATTCTCCACTGCCCATAGATATTGCTCCATAATTGATGAGGCCACCTGCTTTAATTTGTGGCAATAACTTAAGTTTACAGTGGTCTTCGGAAACACGAACGGAGTTGGCAATATCTGCAGACATGTGCATTCACTTGCATTTAAAAATTCAAGATTCGACGGAAGAGTGAAATGCTAGGGTTTTCCCTTAGCTAATTATGATTAATGATGGAGAATATATACATAGGGTTACACAAGGTGGGCCGATGGTTATGGGCCAAGTATGGGCTGCATCATATTTACAATTATATTTACATTATATTACAATACTCTATCACCCCCCCGCAAGTTGAGCGGGGCTTGTCACGGTCAACTTGGCACGAAGAGTGAGGAAACGGTCTTTGGAGAGACCTTTGGTGAAGATGTCAGCGGGCTGATGGAGAGTGGAGATGTGCTGAACTCGGAGTTGTCGTTGAGCAACCTTGTCACGGACAAAGTGGAAATCCAGTTCAAGGTGCTTGGTGTTATTGTGAAAAACTGGATTAGCACTCAGGTATGTGGCACCAAGATTATCAGACCAGACTGTGGGTGCCGTAGAGGGAGGGAAACCGAGCTCTTTAAGAAGCATTGTAAGCCATAATACCTCCGAACTAACTGTAGCAAGTGCACGATATTCAGCCTCAGTACTGCTTCTAGATACTGTCCGTTGCTTGCGGGAGCACCAAGATACCAAATTTGTACCAACATACACGGCAAAACCTGTCGTGGATTTTCTATCATCCAAACATCCTCCCCAGTCTGAGTCACAAAAGCCATTAATAGCTAGAGATGACGACTTGCGCAGTAGCAAACCATGAGTAGTGGTGTCGCGGAGATAACGCAATATGCGTTTGACGGCCTTCCAATGTTCAGTTGTGGGGGAATGCATGTATTGAGAGACTTTGTTGAAGGAGAAGGCCACATCCGGTCTGGTTATGGTAACATATTGAAGACCCCCTACTATACTGCGGTAGAGAGATGGATCATCAAACGGATCACCACTATGGAGAGATAAGTGTGTACTCGTGCAGAATGGAGTAGAGATGGCTTTGGCTTCATGCATTTTGGCCCTCAATAAAAGATCAGAGATATACTTGGACTGATGGAGAAGGAGACCATTCGATTGGTTTGAAGCTTCAATACCCAAAAAATATTTTAAGGAACCAAGGTCACGAATTGCAAACCGATTTTGCAAATATGTGAGAACCTGTTGCAGCACTGTAGTATCATTACCGGTGAGCAAAATATCATCAACATAGAGCAAACAGTAAATCCGAACATGCCGTGCTTGGTAGAAATAAAGAGAGATATCGGCCTTGGAGCATACAAATCCAAACCGAATCAATACATCTGTTAGACACTTATGCCACATCCGGGGAGCTTGCTTGAGGCCATAGAGAGATTTCTTGAGAAGGCAGACATAATCAGGCCGGTTTTTATCAACAAACCCCGGCGGTTGAGCCATGTAAACCTTTTCTTCCAAGGTGCCATGCAAAAAGGCATTCGAGACGTCAAGATGATGAATAGACCAATCAAATGAGACAGCCAAAGATAAGATCAGCCTGATTGTAGTGGCCTTGATTACCGGACTGTATGTTTGAGCATAGTCAAGCCCAGGGCGTTGATGAAAGCCCTTGGCGACAAGTCGAGCTTTATGCCGTTCAATTGAACCATCAGGGTGCAGCTTGGTTTTGAAAACCCATTTGCAGCCAATAAGATTTTGTGCCTGTTGTGGAGGAACAAGAACCCAAGTATTATTCTTCAGCAAGGCTTGATACTCATGTTCCATAGCGGTCCGCCATTCAGGAAATTTCAGCGCTTGAGTATGACTGGTCGGGTCAGGAGGAATAGAGCTGGTGGCAAGTAAATTCAGCGGTTGACGCGGCTTGAGGGTAGCCGTTTTGGACCAAGTGACCATGGGATGCACAGGACGAGGAGCTGGAGTAATTTCAGGTGGAGCACGAGGAGCTGGAGGTGAATCAACATGGCCAAGATCAACAATTAAAGACACTTCCGGGCGGTCATTTGTAGGAGGAATAAATCAGGTTGGAGAAATATGAGATGGAGGGAGGGAGGCAGAAGGCTGAAGCTGGTGGGGAACGGCCGGTGGGGGCTGTGGCGGGTTGGTAGTGGAAGGGTATGAGTGTTGCGGCTGAGCTGGTGGGGACGGCGGGGAATGAGGCAGCTGGTTATTTGGGGACGGGAGAGGGGATGGTTCAGTAGGTGTCGGTGTAGGGGTGGGAGGGATTGACGGATCAGGTGATGGAGGTATCGGCATGATGGGCTGGTGTTCTGGATGCAGTGGGAAGGAAATATAAAAAGGTATTTCAGGTTCGGATTGAGTTGTAGACACAGTGCAACCTTCATTTATCAGCTGACATGGAAACACCTGTTCATCGAAAATAACATGGCGTGAGATATACAATTTTTGTAGAGAAAGATCAAAGCAACGATAACCTTTGTGAACTTTGCTATATCCAAGAAAAAGACAACGAGTAGAACGGGGGGCAAGTTTGTGTGGTGACTTATAACGGAGCCAAGGATAGCAAAGACAACCAAAAATGCGCAAATGATTATAATCAGGACGAGAACCAAATAATTTTTCATATGGGGTCAAGAAATGTAAAGTTGGAACAGGCATACGATTAATTAAATATACAGCAGTTTCGAATGCAAAAGTCCAAAATTTGAGAGGAACAGAGGCATGATGAAGTAAGGATAAGCCAGTTTCAACAATATGGCGATGTTTCCGTTCCGCACAACCATTTTGTTCTGGTGTGTACGGACAGGAAACACGATGAGATATACCATGAGCACGTAAGTATGGAACTAGACCCTGAAATTCTCCCCCCCAATCTGATTGAAAGGATTTTATTGGCTGCCCAAAAAATTTTTCAACAACAGATTTAAATTGAATAAATGCATTCAACACATCAGACTTGTATTGCAATGGATAGATCCAAGAATATTTGCTAAAGTGATCAAAAAATAGCACATAATAATTAAATTTATCAAATGATTGTACCGGGGCAGGACCCCACAAATCCGAACAAACAAGCTCCAACGGAGCGGAAACAGTATGAGTTGAAACAGAAAATGGTAATCTATGAGCTTTGCTAACAGAGCAAGCATGACATAAGTGACCATAAGACTTATTGGAAACCGAAATGTTATTCAAAGATAAAATCTTCTTTACTGCAGGGATGGCCGCATGCCCAAGACGTGCATGCCATTGATTCACCGATGCCAAATGAACTTTTATTTTGTCTGGAGGACTCTTTGGAAGACACAGAGTGTAAAGACCATCTTTATTCGGGGCCGATATGAAGTACCTGCTTTGTCATCAAATCCTTAAGAACAAAATAGTTAGCAAAAAACTCAATTGAAATGGGGTTAGACTTCGTTAATGCTGAAACAGAAAGGAGATTGGTGGAAGCTGATGGCACATGCAAAATATGATCAAAACGAATAGGATTACCATTGACAGAATTAACGGAAGTACCAACATGAGAAATAGCAAGTTTAGACCCATTACCTATGGTAACCTCTTTCGGTCCGGAATATTCAGAATGAAGATTCAGGTTGTCCAAATCAGCCGTTAAATGATGAGTTGCACCAGAGTCTACAACCCAATCTTGAGTGGAATTCATGTGAGCATTTGTGTAAAAGGAGGCTGCACGGGTTCGATTTGATCTAGGTTGTCTAGGTGATGGACAATTGCGAGTGATATGATTTATTCCTCTACAATTATGACAATAAAATGTGGTGGAAGTGTCTAATGGTGCCATTGATGTCATTGGTTGCATTGAATTTCCAGCATTGTGATTAGTGAATAAATTTCCAGCAGCAGGTGCAAAATTGGACATATTATTATTGGGCCGAAATTGATTAGAAGGCATGGGAAAATTACCCGGGCGTGTGGAGAAGTGCTGCTGCTGAAACCCGCCCATCTGCCCTCTGCCATAATTGCGGCGCTGCTGTCCAGAATACCCGCCGGGCTGCTGCTGCCTGGGGCCGTTTCCACGGGGCTGACCAGATTGGCGGGCGGTATACAAGGCAGTAGGGGCTGCTCTTTCCACATTAATTTCTCGTTTCAGACTTCTCTCTTCCGATAGCAATAAACCATGAAGGTCTTCAAATCCAGTGGGCTCAACTTTAATTTCCAATGAGCGACAAAATGGGCGAAAAATTGGCAACAATCCGTCTACAACTGCATCAACCAAATCAGGTTCGGTAATAGCAGAACCAAGAGCAGCAAGATTATCAGATATTTGCTTTGCACGAGTCACATAAGAGGTAATGGATTCCGCCTCCTCTTGTTTCAGATTGCGGAGTTGCAATCGGTAATCTCGAATTTGTGATTTTGATCCAGCAGCATAGGCTGCAGTCAATCTATTCTAGGCCTCAAGCGCAGTCTCAGCGCCAACAATTTGAGTCACGATTCCCGGGGATAGGGAATTAATAATCCAGCTCATAACCTGAGCATCCTTCTCCTCCCAATGCTCAAAATCAGGATTAATTTCCGTTGAGTCGGGTAAATACTTCGGTGGTGCTACAATCCGGCCATCAACATGGCCCATCAATCGGGATCCCTTCAACAGCGGTACAAGCTGTGTTTTCCATAACAAGTAATTTGTGGTGTCAAGTTTTATAGGGAAGGTGGCGGTAGAAGGAATAACGGTGGTGCTAGGGGCGGCGGCAGCATGAGGATTCATCTTGGGGTTAGCCGAAATTAGGCTCTGATACCATGAAATGCTAGGGTTTTCCCTTAGCTAATTATGATTAATGATGGAGAATATATACATAGGGTTACACAAGGTGGGCCGATGGTTATGGGCCAAGTATGGGCTGCATCATATTTACAATTATATTTACATTATATTACAATACTCTATCAAAGAGCTGTCAAAGATTCAAGGTATCCACAACACTGTAAATTAAGCTTCACCAGTTTCTTCAATTTTCTTATGGACAATGGCAATTCTTCTAAACCACTTTTAGATGCATCAAGCTCCTCTAAAGATTCTAAATTCCCAAAATCCTCTGGCAGTTTCTTGAGGTTCCAACATCGAGTCAAATTAACTCTCTTAAGAGATACTAAATTGCAAATGCTACTTGGCAGATCTCTTAGACCACTCTCAGATGCATCAAGCTCCTCTAAAGATTCTATATTCCCAAAATCCTCTGGCAGTTTCTTGAGGTTACGACATCCAACCAAATTAACTCTCTTAACAGATATTAAATTGCAAATGCTACTTGGCAGATCTCTTAGACCACTATAAGATGCATCAAGCTCCTCTAAAGATTCTAAATTCCCAAAATCGTCTGGCAGTTTCTTGAGGTTCGAACATCCATTCAAATTAACTCTCTTAAGAGATACTAAATTGCAAATGCTACTTGGCAGATCTCTTAGACCACTATCAGATGCATCAAGCTCCTCTAAAGATTCTAAATTTCCAAAATCCTCTGGCAGTTTCTTGAGGTTCCGCCATCCAGTCAAATTAACTCTCTTAAGAGATATTAAATTGCAAATGCTACTTGGCAGATCTCTTAGACCACTCTGAGATGCATTAAGCTCCTCTAAAGATTCTAAATTCCCAAAATCCTCTGGCAATTTCTTGAGGTTCCTACATCCAGTCAAATTAACTCTCTTAAGAGATACAAAATTGCAAATGCTACTTGGCAGACTCTCCAGGTCATCACATGATGCCAACGACAGGCCTTTTAAATGAGTGAGATGCCCGATTGTTGAGGGCAATTGCCTTAATCCACTCCTCTCTAAGTTCAATTTTACAATGCTACGTGGAATTTCGGGAAGATGAGAAAGACTTGTGCATCCTCCTACACCTAATTCAGTAAGCTTTTCCAGATTTTCTAAAGACGATCCAATTTCAACCAAACTTCGACACTCTCCCAAGCGTATAACTACAAGATTAGGAGCCATAGCCAAATCTGAAACTCTGATTAGATGACCGTTCAAAGAAAGATTCAAGAATTTTAAATTTTTAAGAGGCTGTGATGAAAAGAAAATAATAATTAATTAGATACGACACTTGAAAAATTAAATACATTAAAACAAAATTTTAATTTAGAAAATAAAAAAGCATATCAAACTGTACCTTATTCCAAACAAGTTCTTTAAGCTGGGATCCGAACAGGTGAAGCTCAACAATTTTCTCTGGATTGTAATTGGATGGCCAATAATGCAATGGGTACCAAATCCATTCGAGATACATAATACTGTCAGGAAGATATTCAATGCCCATGGGACAGCTTAGACGGCCATCTAATAGGAGGAATCTGAGTCCGCACATTGGAATGAAAGCTTTAGGGTTGATATCTATCCAAGTATCATAATGCTAATATCGTAGTGATATGGCTTCCACATCTTTAGTCCCCTGAGTTAAAGGGAAAAAAAAACACAGTTGGATTCGAAACAATACATTCAAATACCTCTAAACAAAAACCAAAAAGTAGCAGCTTACCCTGTTACTAGTCAATACATCTCTGATGTCCTCAACTTTCCACAACCTGCTTTGTTGTTGCTGGTTTTCTTTTTCCTGCTCAACAATCTCTTTCCCCATCTGCTCAAGCAAGTCATGCATTGTAATTTTTCCTCTTTCTTCTTTAAGGAGAGATTTATCAATAAGTCGATCTATTCCGATGCTAGCATAGAAACCGGAGGCATCTAGCATCCGTTCCACATCAGCCCTCCATCTACCTTTAAAGAAGCATGCTATATCAAGAAAAATATTCTTTTCATCCCGATCAAGTCCATCAAAGCTTATTCTCAGAATTTTTTGAATTTCTAAAGGACTAATAGTATTAAATTTTTTCACTGCTTCTTCCCAATATGTTGTTTTTTTGTCTAAGTTCAGAGCCTAAAACAACAAGAGCTAGTGGAACACCATGGCAATGCTTTATTACTTTTTCTGATAACTTTGTATAATCTTGTTGGGCATCACTTGGGCCAAAGGCATGCCGACTAAAGAGTTGGAGAGCTTCAATTTCTTTTAATTGTTTGGCTTCATATTTATCACTTTTCATTTTCACAGCTTTTAACACTTGTGAATCTCTACTTGTTACAATGATTCTACTCCCTGGAGAAAATGAATCCGGAGAATACAAACCGCTAGTTTCTAGAAGAGATTTTAATTGCATACAAGTATTCACATCATCTAGAACAATAAGGACTTTTATACGTTTGAGTCTTCTCCGAATAGAGTCATCAATTGGATGAGATGAATCTACCCTTACATCTTTGTCCCCTAATAGCTCACGAACAAATTTCTCTAGTAATTTGTTTAGTCCATCCATTGTGCTCAATGTCTCCCTCACATTTGATAGAAAGTAATGACCATTAAATTTCTTCTTAACTCTTTCGAATACTTTACTAGCAATGGTTGTTTTGCCAATGCCTCCCATTCCCCAAATTCCAACCATTCTCACATCATCTATTGAATCAATGCATAATAACGACTCAACATCGTTTATACTTGAATCAATTCCAAATAAAGTATCGTTATGTGAAATGTTTGGACAATTCTTACTTAATATCTTTGAAACTTCAAGCACAATGGCGTCAATTAATTTGGCATCATTTCTGATCACAAATAAAAAATAAATAAATGACAACTTATAATAAAAACACAAAAATATATAAGTTCTTTGAAATAAATATTAAAGTACGCATTAATGCATTTTTCAGAATGTAATAACCAATACATATGATTGCAATTTCCTATTTTTATCAAAAGTAATTAGTTGTGGGTTCGAGTTAATTCTAAGTTCCATTAGACAATGGATATTATACAAAACTATACACATTTTTTATTTTTCACCCCTAATATTTTAGTTTTAATTTCTAACTTTTCAATATTACACTTTTGTGCATCTTTTCTTTTTCTTATTACTGAATGCATATTATATTATTTTTTTCTCAATCCTCTCTTCATGTGTGTACTCTACCACCTCATGAGCCCCATTACTTTTCTCTCTCTTTTTTTATAATTTTGCATTTATCTTTCAACCTATTTCGTCATATCACTTTACAAAGTTTTTTTCGTTTTTTCTTTTCTTTTCGAAATGAAATCCATATTTACATATTTTTTTCCATTTTTTTAATGGTATAAATATGGTATCTTATGATACTTTTTTTGTTGTTTATGCTTTATATTATGTTTAAACCTTCCTAATACCATATTTATTCCTTCATAAGACTGTTTTTGTTGTTTATAGCATATTTATACTTTTTCCATATGTATATAATTTTTTCCTTTGTTTTTTTAATGGTATTTTAAGATACTGTTTTGTTATTTATATTTTATATCATTGTTATATCTTCACAATACTATTTTTATACATTTATGAAATCATCATGATACCTTATGATACTTTCATAAAGGTATTGAAGTGGTATTATAAAAGTATAAATATGGCATAAAAAATAAAAACAGTCTCATCAAGATATAAACAAAAAAATAGCCTCATAATGGTATAAAAATAGTAATAAAAAATTCTGATACTATTTTGATACCCAACAAAAACAGTATAAAAAATGTATCTAAGAGGTATAAAGGAATTAACATGGTTAAACAAAGTTTCATCAAGGTATAAACATGATATAGACAACAAAAACAATCTCATCAAAGTATAAATATGGTATTTGAAAGGTATAAACATAGTATAAATAACAAAAAAAAAAAAAAAGTTATAAAAGTATAAATATAGTATTAGGAAGGTTTAAATATGATATAAAGTATAAACAACAAAAACTAGTATCATTAAATTATCATAAGATAGTATATTTATACTATTAAAAAAAGTGGGAAAAATATATAAATATGAATTTAATTTCAAAGAAAAAAAATACGAAAAAAACTTTGTAAAGCGGCATGATGAATAAATGAACGGATTGAGAGATAAATGTGAAATTATATTAAAATTATAAAAGAGGGAGAAAAGTAATAAATCCCTAGGGGGTGAGGACACGCGTGGAGAAAAGTAATTGTTCAATTAATCTCAGTTATTATTAACTTAAAAGGGGTATAACTAATTGAATTTTATATATATAGTAATTGTTCAATTAATTTTAGTTAGTATTAACTTAAAAGGGGTATAACTAATTGAATTATATATATTTTTGATAATGAGGGCGAAATTAAAAGGAGTTATATGAGAAGGGAAAAAGAAAGACATACGAAAAAGTGTTGGAATGAAAGCCAGATAAGTTGCCAATTTCCACCAAAGCATCTCTCCATTTCTGCTCCTCAATTGCATAATTCCCTTTGAGATCTTGCACATCTGATGGATCTACTTCATAAAATACTGGTACAACTACATGTTCCTTCTTCTTCATGGCTTCATGTATCTTCTCCAGTTCTTCCAAACACCATTCCGATTTTGGATAGTTTTGTGAGAATATGACGATTGACAGATCTGATTCTTCGATTATTCGGAAGAGGTTTTGAGTGATGTCTGTGCCTCTGTCAAGATCACTATCTATGAAAGCATGAATTTGTTTAGCTGTGAGAGCATGGGAGAGATGGCTGACGATTCCGCGACGGGCATCAGGTCCTCTGAAACTAATGAATACTTCATACTTGTCTCTTTCATGATTTCCGCACAAAGAAGAAGAAGCAGCCATTGAAATTGAATGATACCCAAAAGGAAAGATCAAAACTGAAATATGCAGACACAGACCGATTATGAAAAAATGAAGCAAGAGAGATATTTTTTTTTTAATAGGAAATGATGGGAAATTTCCACTGAAACTTGTGGTGAGGAGATAGGAAATGAGAGTTAAATTACCATAGAATCGACCAACACATGGGAATTAAAAGTCAGAATAAAAGACGAAAAGAAGAGATAAAAAAAATAAAATAATCAGCCAATTAAAATAGTTTTGAAAAATAAAATTTTGAAACATATATTTATATCAATACTTGAATTTCAAATAATTTTACTTTCTTGCTTTTTTTGTTATCTTTTCTAATTTGGTAAATAATGTCAGTACAAATTACACTTTTGTAAAAAAAATAAAAAAATAAAAAAACTTCATTATGGAAGAGGGAGAACCTTGAGTACAAATCTTTTATTTATCTTTTAAAAAAATCTTTTATTTTTTTGTTGGATAAAACACGGGAAGTAGTTACATTATAGCCAAAATTAAGTCAACAATGTGTAGTCTTAACATGCAATATAATGATATAATTTAATTTATGTTTTGGTTTTTTTCTATTATTTGATTTGTTATTTTTTTACTATTTATTGTAACCTGTAAGCCTGTAAAAATTTTTTTGTACACTTGGTTTTGTTTTTTTTTTTTTTTGAAAGGAAAACGGATTTGACCAAGGACGAGACCAATCATCCCAACTAGGTTTGCACAATTAGAACCCAAACCAGCCAAATCCGAAGGAAAATATATAAATAGACCTTGAGGAAAGGTCAAAAGAATTACAAGAGAAGATCCATAGGGTTTACAATGACATCAGAAGGAGAAAAAGGAAAATTTCTAGTTCTAGATTTTACAAAATACCAAGAAAGATAGATACAATTAAATAAAATATCTTCTGAAACCGAATCGCTTTGAAAAATAGCCTTGTTTCTTCTATTCCATAAGCTCCAACTTATTGTCATCCATAAAGCTGAACAAAAGTTCTTCTGAACGGGGCCTTTAAAGCAACCAATCCACTGCCAAAAAAAATCCGTATCCGAATGAGGAATGACAAACGGAAGATTTAACCACGAGAACAACTCCATCCAAATCTTTAAGCTATGAGCACAATGGACGATGATATGGTCCAACGACTCAAAATCAGAACAAAAACTACAAATAGCCTCTTCCAAAGGCAAGAAATTAAGATGGGCTAAATAAAGACGAGTAGGCAATCGTCTATGAACTAAAACCCACATAAAGAACTTTATTTTAGGGAGCACCTTTGCACTTTGAATAGCCAAAAAAACTACAGATTCTGGGCAGCAGTTCTCAAGCTTAAACAAACTCTGAATGAAGGAGGCTGACGTGTACAAATAGTTTGGGCTGCAACCGTTCGACCAAGACATAATATCTGGCATGCCATGATTCAGGTTGCGCGGAAGAAGAGCTACTAAATCCTGCTGTTGAGCACGATGGCAGCTGCGCAAAGATCGAACCCATAACGGACTCCCCCTGACAGTTGCTAGTTGAGCAAAAACGTCAGCCACTGTAGCCATTTTATTTGAAGCCAGTCAAAAGAGAGCAGGAAATCGCTGACGGAGAGGTGAAGCTCCCAACCAAATATCATTCCAAAAATTAGTTGAGGTGCCATCTCTCACCTGAAAATGGACAGCTTGTGTGAACAGCCCCCACATACTATCATTCTTGACACAAGTCAATAGAACTCCCTTCCAAATTGGAGAAACATTAAGAAGGTTGCAGTCTTTGAAAGTGTTCCAATCCCCCATATCATTACGGAGCACACAAAAATTATACCAAAGGGAATTGTCCTCGTGAAATCTAGTTTTCCAAATCCACTTAAAAAGCAAACTAACGTTCTTATTAGAAAGCTTATGAACATTCAACCCCCCAAGATGATAAGGTTTACAAATCGAATTCCAACTCACTTTATTCAGCCCCTTCCCAGAAGCATTTCCTTTCCAAAGGAAATTTCTCATGTAGCTCTCTATAATTCTTGATATTTCTTTTGGAATTCTGAAAATTGACAGCAGATAAACCGGAAGGCTACAAAGTACCAACTTAATCAAGGTCAATCTCCCGGCATAAGACAGACAAGAACCTTTCCATAATGCCAACTTTGATTCAAATTTCTGAATTAGGGGATCCCAATCGCCATTTCTCAACTTTTTATAAGTTAAAGGCACACCTAAATAGGTAATTGAAGATCTGAAATTTTGCAGCCCAGTTTGGAAGCACAAAGTTCTGTCAGAGACTCATTTACACCCAAACCAACAAGAGAACTCTTTGAAAAATTAATGCGAAGACCCGAGATAATTTCAAAACAACGAAGAATCCGCACAAAGAAAGAAATCTCATCCATAGCTGCTGGAAGGAAACAAATAGTGTCATCCGCAAACTGCAAAATAGGAGGAATTGGAAAATCCCCATCAGAGTGGAAACTCGAAAGGATATTCAACTCCCTGGCTTTGTCAATCAACTTTTTCAGCCCCTCAACCGCAATTACAAACAAAAAAGGAGACAAAGGGTCTCCTTGTTTCACACCTCTTTGAAGATAAACAGGCTTACTCGGAACTCCATTAACAAGAACTGAAGTTGATGAATTTGACCTGCAAGCTTTCATCCAATTGGTCCAAGTTTGCGAAAAACCAAGGCTCACTGAAACTGAATGTAAATAATCCCAAGAAATGCTATCAAAAGCCTTATTGAAATCCAATTTGAGAATCAAAGAAGGCCGATTTCTTTTCTTAAGGCTGTGAACAATCTCCGACGCCAAAAAGGAGCAGTCATGAATATTCCTCTCTTTAACAAAAGCGAATTGACAACTCGAAATAATATGAGGGAGATTGTTCATAAATTAATTGGATGACAACTCGAATTAACAAAAGCGAATTGACAACTTTGATAAATTAATTGGATTTTCAAGTCAAAGTTGAAGATTTAGTTTCAAGTTTGGTTATAATTAAAATATCAGATTGTAATCTCGAACTTTTTAGTGTTGTTCTTTTATACTTTATGTCAGATTGAATGAATAATCATTGATACTTTATATTATAATTTCCACTTTCAAGTATCTTAATTCGGTTTTTTCTTAAACCGAACCGAACTCTATTAGGTTCGATTAAATATTTTCATTATTAGGTTCAGTTTGATACGGTTCTTAGACAGAACCGACCTTTGCTCTCTCGTAGATTGGACTTAAGATATAAAGTGGCAATTGAAAAAAAAAAGAAATAAATAAAGAAGTAAATAAAGGCAAAATGTAAAAGAAATAAATGGTGAGTGTTATTAAAACAAGAACGGACCAATCGGTCCGACTCGTTTAACCTAAAACTGGCCAACCTTGTGGTCCGTTTAACCCAGCAAAACCGGGGGAACTGGGATTGTGGCCAGTTCGACCGGTCTCAACCAGAAAAATCCGATCGAACCATCGAACCGGCCACCCAGTTCTGAGTATTCGCTTTGTTTTATGTTATTACTTACTATATTGAAGTATTTTGTGAATTTTTGTTTAATATTTAGTATATTTGTTATTTTATGTACTAATATATATATATATATATATATATATATATATATAATGCAGAATAATTATTTGAAAAAATAAAAAAAATCCAATTTGACTAGTATTAAATCGGTTGCCTCTCCTTTTTAGTGGCCGGTATGATTATAATAACACTAGACGAAGAGAGAATTTTCAATGAAATGGTAAACCAAACGATAGACATTAAAAACGTATATACAAAGTTGACCAAGAGAAGACTTGGACAGTGTTTTTTTTTTAATAATGTAAAACTCATTTATTAATATAGATTTATTGGTAATAAAACCAAATAAATTTAGCAAATTTTATTATAAATATTGAAATAAAACATAGCAACAAATATAATATTATATTAGTGAGGGAAAATAAGCCCATGTGTACCACACAAAAAATAAATAAAACAAAAATAATAAAAAGTCTTGACTTATTGATGCCCACAAGGGCTATGCAACCTCAATTATTTCGAAGCTGTGAAATTATTCTTTGGTCTTTGATTTTTTCTATGAATAGATGTTAGTTTTGATTATTCCATACAACTCAGATTCAATAATACAAAGTTTCTATTTCCACATTCTCTCTATCTCAGTTTTATTATTGTTATAATATCATTATTATTATAAGCTTTATCTATTGAAGTCATTTTATAACACGTTATCAGCACGAGTTTGGTCGTTTGATTAATTTAAGTACGGGTTCGTATATTTGATAATATCGACCCGGATTTGTCCATCCAAAGTAAGTTGTAATCTTTAATTTTTATTTTCTTTTAATGAAGTATATGGATTCTCTCTGGTTTTAATTAATGTCAAGATATATAAAGAAAAATATATATATCATGGATAGTGTCACCACACATACTATACTTAATGATATAAAATATTTTTCTACTTAAAGAATGAGTGAAGCAGTTGTTACTATAATATCTCGTAAAGCAAAAAAAAAAAAAAAAAAAAAGAAGAAGAATGATCGAAGATATAAATAAGGAGAATAAAATTTATTATAAATAAGGCATTATTTTCCTCAAAATCTCACAGAAATTTATTAAATTTCGAAGATATTCATAGAAATGGATATCATATGGAGCTATAAATAAAAGTAATGAAGAATGTATTTATGTTACAAAAATAAATCCAGAGAAGAAATATATAATTGAGAAATTTCATACTCTTCATCTGGTTTGTATTATACATTTGTACATGTGATTGAAACAAATTTCACCCTAAACTAGAAGTTTACATATTCAATTAGTTATAAAATTTGGCATGATCGACTGAGTCATCCTAGATCAATAATAATGAGAAAAATTATAGAAAATGCACATGGGCATCCATTGAAGAACCAGAAGTTTCTTCAAGATAGTAAATTCTTTTGTGCTGCTTGTTCAAAAGAAAAATTAATTATAAAGTCATCAAAGACTAAGATTGAAATTAGTAATCGAATAAACATTAATAAATTTTCTTAATGATTTATTACATTTTGGTTGAACTGGATTCAAAAAAATTATTTTTTCACAATAGATAATAACTTCTACAACATGAAACTATTTTAATGATTTATTACATTTGGTTGAACTGCATTACCAAGTGCAACTTTCAAGAAGTTAGTTTATGATATTAGAATGTGTCATCTTAAAAATCTTTAGCAATGTTACGAACTAGGAGAGTATACACTGTACTCTTTTTCCCTTAACCAAAGGTTTTTGTCCCACTGGGTTTTTCTTTGGTAAGGTTTTTAACGAATTAGTGTTCTATTTGCAATGATTGGCGTCAAAGGGGGAGTGTTGAGTTATTGATCCCCATAAGGGGTGCGCAACATCAATTATTTTGAGGTTGTGAAATTACTCTTTAGCCCCTGACTTTTTCATATAAACAGATTTTAGTTTTGATTATACCATACAACTCAGATTCAATAATAGAAAGTTTTTATTCTTATATTCTCTCTCTATCTCGGTTCTATTGTTGTTATAATCTCCTTATTATTATTATTAGTTTTATATATTAAAACCATTTTGTAAAAGAAAAAAAATATTAAAACGATGCATTCTAAATTTGGCAAGAACAAGGGAAATGGGCCACTCATAATAATGTAAGTAGGAATTTTTTTTTTAATACTTTTTAATCACGTACTAAAAAATAATTTTTGATGCCTTGCACCGAGACTTACTAAAATCTTTGACAATGTCATAAAAATTTCATTAAACAAAAATTTTGTGTAAATAAAACTAATTGTTATGAAATAGCTTTAATATATAAAGCTTATAATAATGAGGAGGTTATAACAGTAATATAACTAAGATAGAGAGAAAATATGAGAATAAAAACTTTCTATTATTGAATCTGAGTTGTATGAAATAAGAAAAACTAACATCTATTTATAGGAAAATTTCTGAGGCATTTGAGTAATTTCGTAGCTTCAAATAAGTGAAGCTACGCAGCCTCTTTTGACATCAATATTCAACACTTCCCCTTTGATGTCAGTCATTTCAAATAGGACACTACCTCGTTAAAAACCTTACCAAGGAAAAACCAAGTGGGACAAAAACCTTTGGTTAAGGGAAAAAGAATACAATGTTTACTCCCCCTATTCGCACTATTACTGAAGATCTTTAAGACGATGCATTACAATACCGTAAACCATCTTCTTGAAGGTTACAGTTGGTAATGCTTTGGTGAACAAATCTGCGAGATTGTTGCATGAACAAATTTGATGAATATTGATTTCACCATTCTTTTGCAGATTGTGAGTAAAGAAAATTTTTGGTGAAATATGCTTTATTCTATCTTCTTTAATGTAACCTTCCTTCAATTGAGCAATACAAATGGCATTATCTTCATATATTATTATTGGAATTTCTTTATCTGATGACATACCACATGTCTCTCGTTTATGCTTTATCAATGATCTTAGCCAAACATATTATCTACTGGCATCATGAATAACTATTAATGTTGCATGATTAGAAAAGGTCACAGTGATAGTTTGTTTTGTTGAGTCCTAAGATATAGATGTACCTCCATATGTAAATAAACAATATATTTGAGATCGAGCTTTATGTGGATCAGACAAATAACCTGTATTCGCATATCCAACTAATCTTAGTGTAAACTCATATGATAAAGTAAATCCAAATTAATAAATCCTCGAAGATAGCATAATATATATGCTTAATTCCATTCTAATGCCTCAGTGTAGGTGTAGAGCTGTATCTCAATAATAAATTAACAAAAAATGCAATATTAAGCCTTGTATTATTAGCGAAATACATTAGTACAACAATTGCACTAAGAAATGGTTCTTTAAGACCAATAATTTCTTCACTGTCTTCTTGAGGTTGGAAATGATTATTATTTACATCAAGTGATCAAACTACTATTAGGTTATTCAATGGATGTGCTTTGTCCATATTGAGTCATATAGTAATTTTTTTCTATGTAACTGAATCAACAAGCGAAAATTCTCTTGCCTAGGTTATCAGTTTGTTATCCTAGATAAAATTTCATTTTTCAAAGATCCTTCGTTTCAAATTCTTCTTTCAAAGAATCTACTACTTTTGGAATCTCTTCTGGAGTCCTAATGATATTCAAATCATTCACATAAATAAAAATGATAGTAAATCTGGATTCTGATTTCTTTATAACAACACAAGGACAAATTTGACCATTTTTATAACCTTCTATCATCAAATATTCACTTAGACAATTGTACCACATAAGCCAAAACTGTTTCAGTCCATGCAAAGATCTTTGTAACTTTATCCAATAAAATTCACGGTCACCATATTTTTTTGGCAATTTAAATCCTTTAGGGATTTTCATATAAATATTATTATCAAATGAACCATATAAATAAGCTGCAACTATATCCATTAGATGCATACTCAAATTTTCTTGTATTGCCAAACTAATGAGATATCGAAAAATCATTGCATTGAACACAGGAGAATACGTCTCCTCATATTCAATCCCAAGTCTTTGGAAAAATCCTTGTACAATAAGTCTTTACCCATTTTTATCCTATGGGTTATACAACTTATAGCGTTTGGACTGCTGGTCCAAAAACTTCACATTTTCAAGAGAATTTAATTCTGCTTAGATTGCATCTTTCCATTTTAGCTAATCTTCTCTAATTTGACATTCATTAACAAATTGTGGTTCATTATCCATATTTTAATTCACAATATTCATTGCCACAATTATATGCAAATATATGGTCCACATATTTTTCATCTCGATTCCATTTTCTTTCAAAACTAATTTAATTTGGATTTCTTCATTTTCAGTAACTTTAGGTGCTTCTACTTCTTCAGGAAGTGTATTCATATTAGTATCTTCTTCCTCGATAAGATCATCTTCATTATTTACACGTTTTTTTTTTCAAGGATTTTTTTTATCCTTTTAACTAATATATTTTTCACATTTCAGGCATGTTTGAGAACTATTATTAAGTTTTTCTTCAAGCATTTCAATATCAATTGACGCATTTACTGCTGGTATATGCGATTTTGTTACTCAAGATAACAACATGAATAGATAAAATTCCATATATAAAATAAAATATAATTAAAAGAAAATCATATATCTTCATTGTCACATACTACCAGCCACTTAATTACTTTTGTTATTTTGTTAAATCTGTCAACATATAATTTCTCAATATATTTAAAAATATGTCCGTTCACATGCATGTCTTATAGTGGATTTTCAACACCATGATATATGTATAGGTCCACGAACCATTTTTAAATCAAAATAGCATTTATGTATTTTGACATTATTCATATATAAAAATTTTAAGAACAATTATTATAGCAACTACACATATACATAAAAATATACATATCAACACATGTATTGAATATATGAAGTTTTATAAATATATTACAGGTAGTATGGGTCCATAAATTAATTATATTCATTAATAAGTACTATTTAAATCATGCCTAAAAGTTTTTTTAATAAATTCACATCTCATCAGTTAATCGAATTATATTAGCTGTAAACCTATAACAATTAATCAAATGCATGTCATAAAGATGTCTATCCTAGTAGCAACTTCTTATATAAGCCTACACATTTTGCATTTTTCTTCATTCTCTACATGTCTATCTATTTTTCTTTATATATTCTACTTAATTTCTAAGTTTTTTTTTTTTAATTTCTAAGTGTTTTTTTTTTTGAAACAAGTAATGGCTGGTAATATCTTTGAAACTCTTGATTTTCTCACCAATGAAGCTAAAACAAAATTCAATAGGTTACAGAATCATCAAATAGCAATTCCAAGGTATATAGATGATATATCATTTTTTATTGACGAAGGAATTATGAAAATTTTTCAACATCAACAACGGGTTCATTTACTTATCGAAAATTTTCCATATTTTTCTGTTTTAACATATCAGTTTTATGCAAATCTCAAATTTAATCTTCAACCATGATCTATTAGCTCTTTTGTTAAAGATAAACATATTTCATTTGATTCTCATCTACTAGCTGAAATTCTCCAAATTCCTTGTGAAGGAGTATCTCTTTAGTATTTAAAAGATTGGTCTACCAATCACCATTTTCCTGAAGTCCAACTTAAACCCTTAAGAAAATGTTGTGATTCCTTTAATAAGGGTATTCCTACTCCTCATCAATTACATCCATATACTCAACTACTAAATTATGTCATTTGCAACACTTTTTCTCCGAGGAAAAAAAACCCAAAAAGTTTAAGTTATCATGTAATATTTTACCTTTCAATGTTTTTATTAGGAGAAAAGATAGATCTTCCTAGTTCAATAATAACATATATGTCCCTGGTATATAGTTATTCAGTAAAAATAGTTCCTTTTGGGAATATCCTTACTCGTATATTTCCGTATTTTCAAATATATCTATCTGATGAGTTAAGCTGTAATGCAAAAGCTTTTGATAAAATTGTAGTATCTAAAATAATTCAAAATCTCTCATATGCTGAGTTGAAAATACCTTATATAGATGATGAAATTTCGGAGAATCAAAGACATATTGAAGCGTCTACAAGTTCCAAGAATAAAATACTGGTTGAATAACAAAATCTTCAAGATTTTCAGATGGTGGCTCTTTTACAAGAGATTAAAGATGATCTAAAGAAAACTACACAAGCTCAAGAAGTAACTGCTCAACAATTAATCAGGTTCAATCAAATCAACAATTAATTCTTCAAAACTAGTAATTACTATATCAACTATTGAAAAAAATAGTTTCATGTTGCAGGAGGTATTATCTATTATGAAAAAATAATTTTGTGATGCAGTTCAACCAAAATATAACAAATCATTAAGGAATTTTATTTATCTATTTATTCAATTACTAATTTAAATCTTGGCCTTTGATGGCTTTATAATTAATTTTCCTTATGAATAAGCAACACAAAAGAATTTATATCTTGAAGAAACTTCTGGTTCTTCAATGGATGCCCATTTGCATTTTCTCTAATTTTTCTCATCATTATTGATCCAAAATTACTTCATTGATCATGCCAAATTTTATAACTATCTAAATCCGTAAACTTCTGGTTTACAATAAAATTTGCTTCAATCAAATTTATAAATGTGTAATACAATTCAGATGGAAGAGTATAAAATTTCTAAGTATAAATTTCTTCCCTGAGTTTATTTTTTGTAACATAAATAAATTTTTGATTATTTTCATTTATAGTCTCAATATGATATCCGTTTCTGCGAATATCTTTAAATTTCTTGTGAGACTTTGAAAAAATAATGCCTTATTTATAATAAATTTTGTTCCCATTGACAAAATTGTACTAGCTCTTCTAGAGCCATTATAATGAATTTTGTTACGATTAGCAAAAATATACCAGCTCTTCTAGAGCCATCAATTATTTTTATGTTATATTATGTTATAGTAACAACTGCTTCACCCCTTTGTTAAAAGCAGAAAAATATTTTGTATCCTTAAGAATAGCATGTGTGGTGGCAGTATCCACGATACATATATTTTCTTCATATACCTTGAAGTCAATTAAAACCGAAGAATCCATTTTCTTCATTAAAAGAAAATAAAAATTAAAAATCACTACTTTGGATGAACAAATCTATCAGATGTACAAACTCGTACTTAAATTGAATGAGCAAAACTCGCGCTGATAACCTGTTATAAAATTGACTTAGCAAACAGATCCTTCTATATATTGTGACTGCAATTCCAAGACTTAACTAAATTGAATTGGGAATTTAATTTGTAACGAATATGCACAAATAACACCACCTAGAAGAAGATACCAAATCAAGAATGATTAGCAACTTTATGTGACTGAAGTTACAACAAATACCTTTATTCCCCAATCATGCAGGCAATGGACCATAACTGCATTGCAAAAATTCTTAGGCAAATAGTTTAAACTTGATGGAAGTTTGAGCAAGAGAAATAGACAACTAGACATACCTTTTCATTTCATGGAGACTTGGGCAGAAGTACTTTCAGCATCATCTTTAGCAACATCTAGGATGATCAAGTTCATCCTCAGGTTCTTTAGATGGCATTGCAGGAGGCACATTAGGCATATCTTCAACAATGATATAAAAAGACGATTTTATTTTTTGAATAAGAGAATAAGATGTGCATCTGTAAGTGTTTTATGGTGATTTTGTTAACGGTTTGGTGTTATGGTTTAATGGTGCAAAGGTATTTAGTGCTTAAGGAGAGTTAGAGAGAAGTATTTGGAGAATGATAATATAATTTCATTCATTTTACTTGTTTACATGAGAGTTACATATTTATAGTAGTGATTAGAATATTCTAGATAATACAAGATTAGTCCTAATATTCTAGATAATTCAAATTTTCAAGATTTTTCTACTTAAATCCTATTTTAGATATTTTATATTCTTAATAAATTTTTCTATACAAACTAGATATTTATAGAACATTCTACATATTTTTATTTTTTAGCTTATTTCTATAATTATCTAGAATTTTCATTAATAATCAATTTCTAATTGTATCTAGAATTTGCTAGAAGAGTTCATTAACTTCATCACTCCTTCTTGAACCTCTTTTTGCAAACTCTCTTTTAGCTCCTGAAATGTTCAAATTTTGCTTTGGCCAATGCCTTTGTGAAGATGTCTAATATTTTCTCTTGAGTGCGGCATTGCTATAGGCTAACTTCCTTTTTGCTTTCTGCTTCTCGCATAAAGTGAAACTTGATTATGATATGTTTAGTCCTCCTGTGTTGAACTGGATTTTTCATGATGGTGATGGCAGACTTACTATCAGAATAAAGTCTTGTAGGATGATCTTTTTCTTCGCTCAAGTCGGTCAAGATTCTTCTTAACTTGATTTACGACTGCACAAGCTGCTGTGTATTCTGCTTCAGTAGATGATTGTGCTATAGTTTCTTGCTTTTGTGAAAGCCTGGAGAATACTCCATTACCAATAAAGAATGCATACCCTAAAGTGCTTCTTATATCATCCACTGATCCAGCCCAATCGCTGTCTATGAATCCAACCAATTTCACTTTTTCGGCAGTAGTGAAATTGATGTCGTAATCAATTATTGCCTTGATGTATTTAAGCACCCGCTTGGCATTTGCAAGATGATTTTGAGTTGGCTTATACATGAATCTTGACTATTGACTAGTAGCATACATGATGTCAGGCCTTGTAGCTGTGAGATATAATAGACTTCTAATTAATTATCTATATTGCTTGGCATCTGCTTTTGGTGATCCATCTTCTTTTGAAAATTTTTCATTTGTGGCCAATAGAGTGTCAACTTCCTTGCATCTTAAATTTCTCAAGTAAATTGTTTGCGTACCTCTTTTGGCATATGAAGATCCCCTCATTGGATTGTGTAATCTCCATGCCGAGGAAGTAATGTAGAAGCCCTAAATCATTCATCCTGAACTCTTTCTTTGTTTGTTCCTTGAATTCTTCAATTTAGGCTGGATCACTCCCAGCGATGAGAAGATCATCAACATAGAGTGACAATATAATTTTTTTGCTTCATTGAACCTTGATGTATAGTGTAGGTTCACTAAGACTCCTCTTGAAGCCTTGTTGTTGGAAATAACCATCAATCCAGCCATAGCAAGCTCGTGGAGCTTGTTTAAGGCCATAAAGTGCCTTCTTTAATTTTAGGACCTTATTTTCTTGTCCTTTTACCTCAAAGCCTGGAGGTTGTTGGATATAGATTTCTTCCTCGAGAAATCCATTCAAGAATGCTAATTTGACATCAAGTTGAAAAACTCAGCACTTCTTTTGAGTCGCAAGAGCAAGTATATGTCTTATAGTATCTTGCCTTGAGACTGGAATAAAAGTCTCATTGTAGTCTACTCCAAATTGTTGTGAGTACCCTTTTACCACCCATCTTACTTTGTGCTTTTGGATTGAATTTGGTTTTGTATATCCATTTGACTCCAACCGCTTCTTTATCATCAGGTTTGTCTACTAACTCCCATGTTTGATTTTTCTCAATCATTTTAATCTCCTCTTCCATTGCTTGCTTCCACTCATTTTTTCAAATGGCTTCTTCAAAGCAACTAGGTTCACTTGTTGCTATGTGACAATACTCACATTGTTCATATATTTCTTAAAGTGTCCTAAATCTTCTTTTTTATGGTGTAATAAGAGAGGATGATGGTGAGGACGTACCCCTTATTTCTGAACTTGTTGAGGATAAAGATCTTTGCTATGGAGTCAAGGGTTCTAGAAGTTCACTAAAGCCTTCTAGATTTCTTGGAATTGGTGTCATATTGGAGCTTGGTTGTTGATAAGACAAAATTATCAATTGCTCCTCCTGTTTCCCTTCTTTTTGTTCTTCCCAATTCCATTTTGCTCCTTCATCGAACACCATATCTCTACTGATTACAATTTTCACAATTTTAGGAATATAAATTCTATATCCTTTAGACTGAGAACTGTAACCAATAAAGATTCCTTGTTGTGCTTTGTACTCCAATTTGTGCCTCTTTTGTTCAGGTATGTGGATGTGACAAATGCATCCAAATACTTTCAAATGCTTGACAAATGCTATCATACCTGTCCAAGCTTCTATTCGAGTTTTATCTTGAAGAGCTTTGGTGGCACATCTATTTTGTATATAGACTGTAGTGTATACTGCTTCTACCCAAAATGTATTTGGCAGATTCGTATCTTTGAGCATTGATCTAGCCATTTCCATAACTGTTCTGTTCTTCCTTTCTGAGACCCGATTTTGTTGTCGAGAGTATGGCACTGTGAGCTGTCGATGAACTCCGGTTTCCTGGAAGAACTTGTTGAACTCTGAAGAAGTGTACTCAGTTCCATTGTCACTTCTCAGAGCTTTTAGCTCACACCCACTTTCTTTTTCAACAACAGCTTTGTAACTTTTGAATATGGCAAATACTTCTGACTTTTCTTTCATAAAATATACCCAAGTCATTCTAGAAAAGTCATCAATGAAAAGGATAAAGTACCTACTGTTGTTGAGTGATGGTGTCCTTATTGGTCCACATATGTCTGTGTTTACCAGTTGCAATTTTTGAGTTGCTCTCCAAGTGGTGCTTGTAGGAAATGGCTATCTATGTATTTTTCCAAGTTGGCAGCCTTTGTATACCCCACTGCAGTCTTCTATTGATGGTAAATCTCTTACCATGCTCTTTTAAGATAGTTGCTTCAGGGTACTTATAGTACAATGGCCAAATCTCTTGTGCCAAAGCCAACTTATGGCTTCAGTTTGTGCCCTCTTGGATGATTCCACTCGATCATAAATGATCTATTTTTTACTTCACACTTACAACACGATTCTTGTGTGAGTCATAAATTTCAAAAGTAGAGCCTTCAAAATGTAGTGAGTATCCATTCTTCATTATTTGAGATACACTAAGCAGGTTTTGGCTCAACTGTGGCACATAAAGCACGTCTCTGATATGCTTAACTCCTTTGCTGGTTTCAATTACCACAGTACCTCTATCTGCTAATTGTATGACTGCTCCGTTCCCCATTGAAATTGGAATCTTCACTGTGGTGTCAAGTTGAGTAAAGATGTATGGGTCCTTGGCCATATGACTTGTGCATCCACTATCTACCAACCAAGTTTCATTATTGGCTGGAATTGCAACTGCTTGGCAAGCAAAGAAGAGATTGCCTTCTTCATATTGAGCTTTTGATACATTGCTTTGTTGCTTTGTAGGTTGGAAAGACTTGTTCTTAGATCTGCAAGCAATTTCCACATGGCCAAACCTCCCACAATTGTTGCACTTGGACTTCCCATTAAACCAAAAATCCTTCTCTTGGTGATTTGTGTATTTGCAAATACCACAAGGAGGGTACTTTCCTTTCTTTTCTCCATCTCTTGTGTTACTTACAGAACATGGTTTATTTTTCCAATTCTTTCTCTGTTTCGTATTTTTCATTGAGGAAGAATTGTTGTTTTTATGAGAAGTCTGCATATCTCCTTGTATGACAGATTCAGTCCTTTTCTCCTTCCTCTGTTCACAAGCATGAAGGGAGCCCATTACTTCTGCTAGAGTGAGTTGATTGATGTCCTTTGATTCAAGAACATCTACCATAGAATCAAATTTTTCTAGAATGGAAATCAATAGTTTTTGGATGATCTTTTTATCATCCAAATCTTCTCCATATCCTTTTATTTGATTTACTATTTCAGTCACTCTAGCATAGTAGTTCATAAATTTTTCATCTTTTCCCATCTTCAAATTTTCAAAGTCTCTCCTTAAAGTTTGAAGTTTCATGGCTTGTACCTTAGCTGTGCCTTGAAACTCATTCCTTAGGGTCTCCCATGCTTCTTTTGGCATTGTCGCATTCATGATCCTTGGGAAAATATGGTCTGCTACTACTAGGTGTATTTTTGCAAGGGCTTTTGCATCTTTCTTTGTCCATTCCTTCATTTTATCTTCTGGGATTGAACTTGATGCATAAGCTATTGTACTTGTAGTGCTTTGTGTTGGAGTTGATTCACCTAAAGCTTGAGCAAAGGTCCTTGTTGTTGTAGTATTTAGAATCCCTTGCTCTAATACTCCAATAATCATAGTTTTCACCATTGAAGAATGGGAGAACTTTTTGTGTGTTGTTTGAGCTTGACATTTTTTGTGATTGGTTTAGTGAAAATTTTACAAGGTTGGTTTTGGAAATGGAGGTTTAGTTTTAGGTTTGAATCAACTTGTGCTATTGTAAATGTTTTTATGGTGACTATGTTAATCGTTTGGTGATGAGTGAAAATATTACCAAGTAATTTAGCAAGAATTCATCATTTAATTGATTAAAATTCTTTTAAGAATAGAGAAAACATGGCTAATATTGAGCTTTTACAAGTCTGATGCCTCGTTCAGCAAGATCGCTGGATTTAGGAAGTCTCAAGGTGCAGCAGAAGAAGAAGAGAGAAATGTAGCGGGCTGCGGCTTAGATGGGCCAGAGTTGAAAGAATGGGGCATGGCCCAGCAAGAAGAGGAGATATTTTTTCTTGTGGAAATTCTTGAACTAACCTTAGCTTCTTAAGGAAGCTATTATATTTTGTGGTTGTAAAATTTTAGCTATTATTTTAATTAGGAACATGTCTCTAGGTTGATTAGATCTTACTTTTTAGGGATTATATATAGTTTACTATTTTGGGGGGTTAAGAGAATTGAATGCTCTTCGAAATACTTTTATTTTTGCATTAATTTTAGTTTTAATTGATCATTCTTCTTTCAAGCTTTCTAGTTAGGAAATCTCATTTGAATGATGATTATGTGTTGTGAGTAGGTTTCTTAGCAGGCAGAAGCCAGCTTAGGCTGGTGATCTTGGGAAGTCTTTCTTGTTTTAATTATGAATATCATGTTGAGATGATTGTGTTGTGACGAGCTTAACAAAATTACAAAGAGGCCTCTTTGTATGTCTAGTATTCCTAATGAGACCGAGAGGAGATTTAGGAATATGGAAAAATCACACACACACACTTGCCATGAGACTGAGAGGAGATTGGGGGTGTGCTAGGGGTTTCTATTTATTGTAGAATGCTTGCTTGACTTAATGCATGATTACCTATGCTAAGTGAGGTCGAAAGATAAACTTAGTTGTGGGTCATAAATCCAAGTGAGGTCGAGAGATAAGCTTGGTGGGTAGAGAGCAAGAGACCTTAGATCTACGTTCCCTAATATATTCATAATAAATTCTAAAGAAAGATATCTTGAGATTGCCTATCTAACTGGTGGAAGTCTGTGTTTTTATTATTGTTGTTTTATATTATTTTGTTCACGCAATCTTATATTTCCTGCCTTTCATGTTTTATGTTTTCAGCATATATAAATTCTTTGTACACTTTTAACTGGAAAACCTTATTATCTGGTGATTTATTAGGAAATCTTAGAGTTTTCCCTTATTCCCTGTGGAAACGATACTTGTCTTGCCACTACTACAATTGACCTAGTATACTTGCTAGTGCAATATCTTAAGGCAATAAGTTTTTGGCACCGTTGTTGGGGAGTAACGGTTGAAAATTTTTAAAGATTTCCTGTAAATTTGTGTGCTTGATTTGGTGTTTTGTGTTTTGTGCAGAAATTATCTGTTTAAGCAATCTCTCGGTGTATGTGAAGAGCAAGTATTCCTTTAATTCCTATAGATCCAGAGATCGAGAGGACTTGTAGGAGAAGAAGTGGTGCTACCAGAAGAGCTCACAGGAGACAGAGAATGGCTGAACAAAATCCACCACCTCCACCACCAGAAGGAGAGGAAGAGGTTCACCTTCCCCCTCCAAGGCAAACACTTAAGGAATATTCGAGACCTATCACTGAGGGACACTTTTTTTGTATTATGATACCCAATGAAGGGGACAATGTTTTTGAGATCAAAGCCTATATGATTCAAATGCTTCAAGTTGCTATTGAGTTTGAAGGGTTGCCCGGAGAAGATCCAAATGCTCACATCCAAGATTTTGTGACTATGTGTAATACTTTCCGTTCCAATCATGGAGTCTCGGATGATGTGATAAGATTGAAGCTTTTTCCGTTTTCATTTCAGGATAAGGCGAAAAGTTGGCTGAAAAATCTTCAACCAGGTTCAGTTACAACTTGGGATGAGATGGCACAAGTCTTTCTGACTAAGTATTTCCCGCCTAGACAAGCAATCAAGCTAAGGAACGAGGTTACTCATTTTCACCAGTAACATGATGAATCCTTGTCAGAAGCTTGGGAAAGATAAAAGGAACTCCTGAGAAAAGTACCAAACCATGGATTTCCTATGTGGATGCAAATTCAAAATTTCTACAATGATTTGACTAACCATATAAGATTCAAATTGAATCCGCAGCAAATGGAGACCCAGAAGAACTTACACCGGAAGAGCTTTATGAGCTGGTAGAAAGGTTGGTCAATACCAGTTATAAGTGGCACTCAGCACGTGAAGATCGAGAAAAGACGACTGAATCAGACGTTGTTGCCAAGCTTTCTGAAAAAGTAGACCTGATTCTTAAACAGTTGGCAAAACAGAATATCTCAGCTATTACAAGCTCAAAGCTTTCTTATGAATTCTGTGGAGGTGACTATAGAAATATTGACTGTGACATTTCACTTACTTAGGAGCAACGTGATTACATTGGGAACAATCCAAGGCAGAACAATCCATTTTCCAACACTTATAATCCATGACGGCGCAATCGCCCTAATTTTTCTCGGAATCAGCAACCTCAAGCACCTTTCCAGCAGACTCACAGCAATTTTCAACCACATCAGCATCCAAGTCATATTCAACAAGCTGGATCGTCCTATACTTCTAAGAAATCCGAGGTTGAGGAGATGAAGGAAATGATGTCTTAATTTATGAAGCAGACTCAAGCCTACATGAAGAATATGGAGACTCAGCTCAGCAACTTACAAATATTGTCACTCCAAAGAACAAGGGAGTCATTCCAAGCAACATCGAACCCAATCCAAGAGAGGAGTGCAAAGCTATTACTCTCCGGAGTGGTAAGAATGTTGAGCAACCTTATAAGATAAGCATTGTTGATAAGAACAAAGATTTAGGAGAGAAGACTGCAGAGAAGAATGAGTAACCTGAGACTGCCCAACTTAAGTAACGTCAGACTGCCCATATCACTGAGCAGCCTGCTGATACAGTTAAGGAATCTCAAGCTCAACCAGAGAATGCTCAAGTGGAGTAGAGTCAAGCAACATCAGATCCTATTCAAAGTACTTCTATTCCAGATAGGCAACCTTTACCTGCTTATCAACCAAGGATGCCTTATCCATAAAGAGCCAAGCAACATGACATGGCCAAGCAGTTTGACATGTTTTTGGAAGTCTTCAAGAAGCTTTACATCAACATACCCTTTGCTGAAGCACTCGCACAAATGCCTTTATATGTGAGATTCTTGAAAGAACTTCTGGCTAATAAGAAGAAATTGGAGAATTTAGCAATGGTGCAACTTAACAGAGATTGCTCATTAATTCTTCAGAGTAAGCAACCTTTGCCAACCAAGATCAAAGATCCAGGGAGTTTTTCTATACTTGCTCTATTGGCAATCTTAATATTGAAAATGCATTGTGTGATTTAGGAGCAAGTATCAATCTTATGCCATATTACATCTATAAACAACTAGGGTTAGGAGAACCTCAACCTACTAGGGTTTCTATACAACTTACTGATAGAACTGTAAGGTATCCTAGGGGAATAATTGAGGATGTTTTGGTTAAAGTAGGAAAGTTTATACTTCCTGTTGATTTTATTGTGATGGATATGGATGAAGACTTGCATGTTTCTATTATTTTAGGAAGACCTTTCCTAGCAACAGGCCATGCATTAATTGATGTTCATAATGGTCAGCTAATCTTGAAAATTCATGATGAGGAAGTAGTCTTTAAGATGAATGAAGCTATGAAATATCCTCCTTCTTGTGATGATCACTGTTATTTCATTGATGCTACTAATGTGAATTTAAACCCATTTTTCATGCAGGAATTTGAGGAAGCAGACTTTGAAAATGAAGAAGAAGATATGGAAAAGCAAATTGAAGCTGAAATTGAATGTCTAGCAATCTTAGGAAGCAGGAAATTCATTGAACCTTTGAACTACACACCTACACTGCATTCTAAACCTTCCATTGAAGAGCCTCCCACTTTAGAATTGAAACCATTACCCTCTCACTTAGAATATGCATTCCTTGATCCACTAAGCAAACTGCCTGTAATTATATCTTCCAAACTTACCCAAGAGCAGAAAACTCAATTGCTCTGTGTTTTGAGAAAGAACAAGGAAGCAATGGCCTGGATAATCTCAGATATAAAAGGAATTAGCCCTTCTATTTGTGTCCACCATATTCTAATGGAGGAAGATCATAAGCTTGTTATACAACCTCAGAGGAGACTAAATCCCAACATGAAAGAAGTTGTGAAAAAAGAGGTGATTAAGCTACTTGATGCTGGTATTATTACCCCATTTTTGATTCAGTGTGGACCAGCCCTGTTCAGGTAGTGCCCAAGAAAGGTGGGATTACTGTCATTCAGAATGAGCAAAATGAACTTATTCCCACTAGAACAGTCACCGGATGGAGAGTTTGTATTGACTACCGGAAGCTTAATGATGCTACTAGAAAAGATCATTTTCCGCTGCCATTCATTGATTAGATGCTAGAAAGACTTTCTGGTTATGCATTTTATTATTTTCTTGACGGCTATTTAGGGTACAATCAGATTCCCATTCATCCGCAAGATCAAGAAAAGACAACTTTTACCTGTCCATATGGCACCTATGCTTATAGAAGGATGCCATTTGGATTGTGTAATGCTCCAACAACTTTCCAGAGATGCATGATGGCAATTTTCCATGATATGGAAGAAAAGATGGTAGAAATCTTCATGGATTATTTCTCAGTATATGGCAAGACTTTTCAATCCTGTCTCAACAATCTTGAAGCAGTCCTGACCAGATGCAGAGAGATCAACCTTGTATTGAATTGGGAAAAATGCCACTTCATGGTTAATGAAGGAATTGTTCTCGGCCATAAGATCTCTTCAAGAGGCATGGAGGTTGACAAAGCAAAGGTGGAAGTCATAGAAAAGCTAGCTACTCCTACATCTGTTAAAGAAATTTGAAGTTTTCTTGGTCACACCAGGTTCTATAGAAGATTCATAAAAGACTTTTCTAAGATCTTCCAGCTGCTTACAACACTCTTACACAAGGATGTTCAATTTTGTTTTGATGAAGCCTGTGCAAAAGCTTTTGAAACTCTTAAAGCAAGACTGGTGAATGCCCCAATTCTGATTGCTCCTAATTTGAATCTTCCATTTAAGCTTATGTGTGATGCGAGTGATACTTGCATTGGAGCTGTGTTAGGACAAAGGATAAACAAGCATTTCCGCCCAATCTAATATGCAAGCAAAACCTTGACAGAGACTCAACAGAATTACACTACCACAGAAAAAGAGTTGCTTGCAGTTGTCTATGCTTTTGATAAATTTAGATCTTATTTGGTTTTATCTAAGATTACTATTTTTACTGATCATGCAGCATTGAAATACTTATTGGCTAAGAAGGATACGAAACCTCGTCTTATACGATGGCTTTTGCTTCTCCAAGAATTTGACCTTGAGATCAAAGAAGGGTTCAGAAAACGTGGCTATGGACCATCTTTCCAGAATTTCGTTAAGCAACCTTGGTAAGCAAGCCGAGATTGTTGGCACTTTTCCCGATGAGCAACTTTATGTGGTACATTCTATACCTTGGTTCACTAATATTGCAAATTATTTAGCTTGTGGTATTATGCCTCGCTCTCTGTTTTCCCACCAAAGAAAGAAATTCTTTTCGGATTCAAAATATTATCTTTGGGAGGACCCTTTTTGTTTAAGTTGTGTGCAGATCAGATTATCAGAAGGTGTGCTTCGCAAGAAGAAGTCCCAGCAATCTTGTCAATGTGTCACACTCAGGAAGCTGGAGGGCATTTTGGTGCAAATCGAACAGCCTCAAAAGTTTTGGAGTGTGGATTCTTTTGGCCCACAATTTTTAAGGATTCCCATAGGTTTGTCTTGGAATGTAATGAATGCCAAAGAACAGGTAATATTTCTGCCAAGAATGCTATAACTCTGCACAATATCATTGTTTGTGAAATTTTTGATGTATGGGGTATTGATTTTATGGGACCTTTTCCAAGCTCACATGGTAATAAATATATTCTGGTTGCTGTGGATTATGTGAGTAAGTGGGTAGAAGCCATTGCAAGTCCTACTAATGACGCTCGAGTTGTGGTAAGATTTCTAAAGAAATTATTTACAAGATTTGGAGTTCCTAGAGCTATAATCAGTGATCAAGGTACTCATTTTTGTAACAATCAATTTGAAAGGCTTCTTGCTAAATATGGAATCACTCATAGAATTGCTACACCCTATCACCCACAAACCAGTGGGCAAGTTGAGATTTCTAATAGAGAAATCAAGAGAATTCTTGAGAAAACTGTTAGTAATTCTAGGAGGGATTAGTCAAGAAAGCTTGATAATGCTCTTTGGGCATATTGAATAGCCTTCAAGACACCTATTGGCATGTCACCTTTTAGACTGCTTTATGGAAAAGGTTGTCATTTACCTGTTGAATTAGAATTCAAGGCTCTATGGGTTCTAACATATTTGAATTTTGACAGGAACTTGGTTGGGGAAAAAAGGAAACTACAACTCAAAGAGCTAAAAGAGTTCAGATTGTTAGGTTATGAAAATGCCATCAACTATAAAGAGAAAATCAAGAAATGGCATGATAAGAAAATTCAAGAGAAGACTTTCTATAAAGGTCAGAAAGTCTTGTTGTACAATTCAATGTTGGGATTTGTCACCGGAAATCACCCGATTAAAGCGGAAGAACGCGATGATTTCCTCAAATCCGTGCCCAGGAGCAATTGAAATGGAAATTGGAAAAACAAAGATTTAATCAAAAGAGATAAATCTCTTACCCGGAATATCTCTTTCAGAGATGGATGCAGACTACAGGAATCAACTTAGAATCCCTCCTCGTTCACGTACACGAACGCCTAACGAACACCACCTGTGCTAGCGTCGGAAAATCACAAACTTTGGAGAGGGGGCTAGGGTTGAATTTCGACTATGGTGTGTTCATCACTTTTGGCCGAAATTCTCCTGGGGTTAAAAACCTAGGTTGGCCGAATTCCTTAAGGGAATTAAGGCCCAGCTTGGCTCCTTATTTGTGTGGGCTTCCTTCCTTTAATTCAGGCCCAATCTTATTTTAATTAGTCTGGTTTAAATCAATTTCAAGCCCAATTTTAATTTACCCATGTATTTAATATATTACACCAAGTAATATATTATTTATATTTAAATTAAAATTAGTTTGATCAATTAATTCAATCCATCAAATTAAAATTAGATCATCACAAATAAACTCATATGTAAACCTATACATATGAATATTTCCACCTAGGAAATAATCTCATAATTAATCCAATTAATTATGAAGAGCCAATCAAATATTAATTTTATTATAATGATCAATCCAATTGATCTTTATAATGTAATTAATATATATACCTCTCTCTCTAGAGTGTATACTCCAAGTATACATGTGATTCCTTAAGTCAGTGTTTAGTCGCTCAATGTGTACGATCCCGTGGGCCCATCTTTATGTTGGCAGTGGGCTTGTGGCCCACAGACTGCAGTTGGGCTCTAGCAAGCCACTGCAGCCCCCAATTAAGATGGAGATGGCAGTCTAACTATTATCATAGCCCTGTAGTTTAAACTTGTACATCCCATGTCATTGATATCGGTGTCCAACACAGAGGCATGGATTGGTCACCCTCTTTTGTGTTCGGACATTTACTTGATCCCGAATGTACTGATGCTCACAAACAAGTTCCAACTTGTTTGGGTGTGGCCACACTCTTATCAGTCACATTCATCAAGAGGCCGGTGATATCTTTTCCCTGGACTACTGAGTGACAAATCCCTTCTGCATATCCATAGCATTGACATGCTAAGTGACATACCCGAAAGTACCTATACTTGGCACCCTATTACAGGCCCTTTAGGCGTACCCCTAAGTATGCAACCTGGCATGTAACACCATCATATGGTCAGGTCAAAGGATCCATACAAGTACTACACGAGAATCACTTGTGATACTATACCATGTGGATTTCTCGTTTAGTGGATCTATCCAGTACCATGCCCTTTTTACATGTACCCATTAACTTGGTTGACATCCCATGTCCAATGACCGGTAAGACACCGCCATACAACCAGGTTAATGATAGTCTCCCGTTCCATTCATTCCCATGACTGGAACACACTACGGATCTATTTATGGTCATATCGTTTACCCTATCCATGGTCTTACTGCCAAGTGCATGACACTTGTCATCATGGATATGGATATGTCCATTGGATACTTCATTTAATATATTGCATAAGATAAATATGATAAATGAATTGATGCCTTTATTAATAACACAAATGAGTATAATACATAAATCCAATAAATGTATAATACAAATACAAGGACCAATGCCTCGGGACTAGGGCATTTCCAACATTCAAATCTTCGATTGTTTCCAAGAAAGCTTAAATCAAGATGGACTGGACCCTACACAGTAAATCAAATCTTCTCACATGGGGCAATTGAAATAATGAATCAGAATGGCGAAATTTTTAAAGTCAATGGTCAAAGATTAAAACCTTATCTGACGCAGGAATCATCAAAGGGTGTTGGAAGTCTCAAATTCCTTGAACCACCTTAAGCAAATACAAATTGCTCAGTGTCTGCTTCAAACACTAATTGAAGAAATTTTGTTCGAAAATTCCTTAATCCCTCCATTATTTTGAAATCTCTCTTATAACTTCTTAGTGTGCAAATTTTAATGTTAAATTTTTGTTTTTGCAGGGCTATAATTGAAGTTAGTATGGAAAGTAACATCAAGTTTAAAATTCCTTTTCCCTTCTTGTTATAATCCATACTTGCTTTTTATTTCCGTTTGCAACCACAAGATTTTTTTTAAGAAATTAAAATTTACCAAATCTGGCAATATAATTTTCGGGAAGTGGAGTAATAATGGGAGTGTAAAAGATAATTGTGGAGAAATGTGTAACCGTCCCATTAGCCACAATTTTTTATCTCTTTCCTCCTGTTTTGACTCTCATGTTTCCCTCCTCTCTCTCCTCGTGTCAGTTTTATTTTGAATTTTAAATTGGTAACTGCCCTCCATTCTTTAACGTTTTGATTTTTAAGCCTTTTCCTCTTCTCGCTCCTCATTCATCTGTTGTAACTTCTTGCGATTTCTTTTCTTTTTCTCAAATCCTCTGTATCTTCTCACCATTAACTTTTGGTTAAGATTGTTAATATGGCTAGGGAGAAGAGAAGTGCTAGGCGAGCTCCTAGTGCGTCCCGCCCAAAACCATCCTCGTCATCCATTAGCGTTCAGGCTTCTGGTTCTGAAACCAGTACTGTAGAGAAGACGCTAGCCAAAATGAAGACCTTCGAGTCCAGGGAGAACTAGCGCTATGAGCAATTCAACAGTTTACCCTTTGCCGCTTCAAGAACATTCGACTGGAACGTTCTAGCCACTTTGGCCCTTGATGATGAAATTCACCTGTTACTACAAAACGGGGGTTTTGAATTTTACGCCTAAATAGATGAGCTAGCCTATAGAGAATTAACATTGGAGTTTATCAGTACTTTTCCCACAATCCAGAGATCGCAGAACTTGATGACCAGCGTAAAGATAGTTTCAGAGTAATGGGAAAGAGAAAAGCTTGTTCTTTAATTGAGCTGAACCAATATTTAGGGGTGGAAGGCACCGCCTTTCTGGAATCTGAGGAATTCGCCCAGGCATACACAGACTTTGCACCAGAGTTTAACCCTACTGCCTTTTGGAAGGAGATCACCAGCAGAAATGAGTATTCTTCAACAACCTTCTCTGCCACCTACATCAAGAAGTACAGCCATAAAATTCTTCAAAAATTCATCGCAAGCTCGGTATTTGGAAGGAACAATCAATCGCATGTTCCAAATCAAGATCTTTTTGCTTTATGGTGCATGATTGAAGGTAAGAGGATGAATGTTGGCGCCTGGTTTGCCAACTATATTAAGAGCAGTAAGCCACAAGGGAAAAATTCTGTGTGGATCGTATGTGACTAGAATTGCTAAGGCATGTTTGGCGGAATTCTCGGAAGAAGGTCTTGCTTTGGATTGTCATCCGCACCCTTTGAGTTTGTCAATCTTAATCAAATGGGAGTATGCAAGAAAGTGGTAGGTAAGTGGATGTTGTGGGATGATGCTATTCAGTTGGTGAAAGATCTTGCAGCGAAATCAGCTTTTAAGCAACCTTCAGAGCCTCCAACAAAGAGAAGACGTCCCGCTACTCACTCCACCACCTCATCCCAACCACAGATCATTGAAGACCTTACCCTGAATGACCAAGAAAAATTGAAGCTCTTTGAAAGAATCTCCAAGATGACGATGGCAGAGTTGGTGAATCTGATCGACCGTCTTTGGGCCAGGCAAATTAAGGATAGGTCCTAGATTGCTGTTTTGGAAAATAAGCTTGCTCACCTTGAAGCCAAATTGGAAAAGCAAAATGATCGTTCTGACACCGTGGAAGAGGTGCAGAATGAGCAAGCAGAGGCTAGCCAGCCCAAAGCGGTTGAGAAGATTTTGATGGAGATTCCTGAAGAAGAGGAAGATGAAGATTCTATTAAGGAAGAGCTTAAGGATGTGCCCGAGGAAGAAGAAGAGGAGCAAGTCTCCTCCAAACCTGTTGAGTGATAGTTCTCCCCCTCCTCCTCAATCAACTCTGGTATGTTTCTTTTCAATGATTGCTCTCAACATTTATCTGTTGCTATGAAATAGGTGGTTATCTTTTGCCCTGTTTTGATTTTCTACTTGCATGAATTTAATGCTTTGAGGGCGAAGCATGGTCTAAGTGTGGGGGAGAAGATACTGCCTAGTGGAATTTAAAATTGAAAATGCTGATAATCCTTGGTATTACATGATTAATGGTTGAATTGCTTGATAATTGATAAGCTGCTAATTGAGAATCCCTGCTAGAATGTTTGCTGTTTTGAGTAATCTTAAGTTTTATTTGTGAATTTGTGAAGTTTTATGTGAGATTTTTATAAACTTTTTTGTTGGTTTAGTTTTCTAAGCATTCTGTAAGAATTTGTCCAAAATTTTTTGATTTCTTTGTGTTTAATTATGTTGCAGTAGCCAGTGAGATGTTCTAATCCTAAGGATGCAGGAAGTTTGTATAAAACACTTATAATTGATTGCTTGTTGATTAGAAAAACTTTAAGTAATGCCAGTTTTTGTTGATTAAGCAGCCTAGGGCTTTGAGATCTTAAAGTTTGTTTCACTGAGATAGCTTGAATTAGGCCAATTGAATTAACCCTGCATTTCTCTGTGAGGTTTTCGAGCCTGCTTTCTTTGATATAAATGTGAATTTTTACTTGAATTCCTTGCGGAGAGGGCATGCATATTCAGTTTTGAGCTAGAGCTTCGTGGATTTTCTTTGTCAAAACCACAAGATTTTTCACATGCATAAAGTGATTAAGGCAGTTGTTTTTAACCCCTTTTTGTTTTTAATCCCAAAAAGCCTCCCTAACAGTTTTCTTCCAATTTTTTTAAGCACTTTGAGCCTATAAACCTGTTATTTTGTTTTTCCTATAGTGTGTTTTTCCTTAGCCAATTCACAATATGTTGTCCAAATTGCCTTAGGAATGCCATAGCAATAAATCAAATTGTTTATAGCAAGCAGTCTAATCCGATTGAATTTGTGCAACCTGCTTTTCTGGAAATTCTCATGGTCCCCAAAATAAGTGTTCTTATGATAAGTTTCTTTGAAGCTATAGCTTGCAATTATTTTCCAAATCTCTGTCAAAATGTAGTTAGAATTTTCACCCTCTTTTAAAAAGTGCTTGAAATTAAAAGTCTTGAGAAAGCCCAGTCTTAACTCATATCATATCATTAATGCTTGCCTTCAATTGTATTGTTAAATCATTAATTGATAAAAAAAAAATCTTTTCAAGATTGTATGCAATTTTTGAAAAACTTATAATTCTTTATCAAATTGCTTGATATTCCTTCTTTTGTTCAATCTTTTAGCTTATAAGAATGCATCTGAATTCTTGAGTTTTCCTGTTCCTACTCTGTTCAAGGTTGCTTAACTTCTTTTAGGATAAATTGCTTGTTATTCTGTCATGATTGAGATGGTATTCCTTTAGCCTAAAAAGCTTGTTTAACACACCCTTAACCTAAGCCTTACATTACAACCCTTTGTTAAGACCTTTTGATTGTGCATGTGTCAGATTGAGTGGTGGCTGTAGGATGTTTGCTAAGTTTTTGGTTTAAGGCTAATGTGTGTTGCCGCTGAGAGTTCTTATAAAAATCGCCCAATCACTTGAGAGTGAGTGAACTCTTTTAGAGAGGAAAATTTGGTCTAATCTTTTGCTAACTTGCTGAAATTTAAGGTTTGGTCTCACTGCTTTAGGATATTTATAAAGCTAAGCCAGATTTCTTAAGAATGCTCTGATTAATTTGGTTATCTTAATTTTTGTGTTTTGCATGGAAGTCTTGCTATTTAAAGGTGATGAATTGATCAATGGTTGCTGCTCAAGTTAAGTTAAGAAAAGTGTTTAAGTGTGTTTTCCATTTAAGTTTTTCTTTCTTTCTTCTCTTTTGTTCTGTTTTATTCTGAGATTTCTTGAGGACAAGCAATCTTCAAGTGTGGGGGTTCTTGTTGTTGAGGATAGGCTATTGTACTTGTAGTACTTTGTGTTGGAGTTGATTCACCTAACGCTTGAGCAAAGGTCCTTGTTGTTGTAGTATTAGAATCCCTTACTCTACCACTTCCCAAAGATCTAATGCTCTAAGGACAACCTTGAATCTAATACTCCAATAATCATAGTTTTCACCATTGAAGAATGGGAGAAAGTTTTGTGTGTTGTTTGAGGTTGACATTTTTTGTGATTGGTTTAGTGAAAATTTTACAAGGTTGGTTTTGGGAATGGAGGTTTAGTTTTAGGTTTGAATCAACTTGTGCTATTGTAAATGTTTTTATGGTGACTATGTTAATCATTTGGTGATGAGTGAAAATATTACCAAGTAATTTAGCAAGAATGCAACATTTAATTGATTAAAATTCTTTTGAGAATAGAGAAAACATGGCTAATATTGAGCTTTTCCAGGTCTGATGCCTCGTTCAGCAAGATCGCTGGATTTACGAAGTCTCAGGGTACAGTAGAAGAAGAAGAGAGAAATGTAGCGGGATGCAGCTTGGATGGGCTAGAGTTGAAAGAGTAGGGCACGGCCCAGCAAGAGGAGGAGATATTTTTTCTTGTGGAAATTCCTGAACTAACCTTGGCTTCTCAAGGAAGCTATTATATTTTGTGGTTTAAAATTTTAGCTATTATTTTAATTAGGAACATGTCTCTAGGTTGATTAGATCTTACTTTTTAGGGATTATATATAGTTTACTATTTTGGGGGGTTAAGAGAATTGAATGCTCTTCGAACTACTTTTATTTTTGCATTAATTTTAGTTTTAATTGATCATTCTTCTTTCAAGCTTTTTGGTTAGGAAATCTCATTTGAATGATGATTATATGTTGTGAGTAGGTTTCTTAGCAGGCGGAAGCCAGCTTAGGCTGGTGATCTTGGGAAGTCTTTCTTGTTTTAATTATGAATATCATGTTGAGATGATTGTGTTGTGATGAGCTTAACAAAATTGCAAAGAGGCCTTTTTGTATGTCTAGTATTCCTAATGAGACCGAGAGGAGATTTAGGAATATGGAAAAATCACACACACACACTTGCCATGAGACCGAGAGGAGATTAGGGGTGTGCTAAGGGTTTCTATTTATTGTAGAATGCTTGCTTGACTTAATGCATGATTACCTATGCTAAGTGAGGTCGAAAGATAAACTTAGTTGTGGGTCATAGATCCAAGTGAGGTCGAGAGATAAGCTTGGTGGGTAGAGACCAAGAGACCTTAGATCTACGTTTCCTAATATATTCATAATAAATTCTAAAGAAAGATATCTTAAGATTGCCTGTCTAACTGGTGGAAGTCTGTGTTTTTATTATTTTTGTTTTATATTATTTTGTTCACGCAATCTTATATTTCCTGCCTTTCATGTTTTATGTTTTCAGCGTATATAAATTCTTTGTACACTTTTAACTGGAAAACCTTATTATCTGGCGATTTATTAGGAAATCTTAGAGTTTTCCCTTATTCCCCGTGGAAACGATACTTGTCTTGCACTACTACAATTGACCTAGTATACTTGCTAGTGCAATATCTTAAGGCAACAAGTTTTTGGCACCGTTGTTGGGCAGTAACGGTTGAAAATTTTTAAAGATTTCCTGTAAATTTGTGTGCTTGATTTGGTGTTTTGTGTTTTGTACAGAAATTCTCTTTTTAAGCAATCTCCTGGTGTATGCGAAGAGCAGGTATTCCTTTAATTCCTATAGATCCAAAGATCGAGAGGACTTGTAGGAGAAGAAGTGGTGCTGCCAGAAGAGCTCACAGAAGACAGAGAATGGCTAAACGAAATCCACCACCTCCACCACCAGAAGGAGAGGAAGAGGTTCACCTTCCCCCTCCAAGGCAAAGACTTAAGGAATATTCGAGACCTATCACTGAGGGACACTCTTTTTGTATTGTGATACCCAATGAAGGGGACAATGTTTTTGAGATCAAAGCCTATGTGATTCAAATGCTTCAAGCTGCGTTCAATTTGGAGGGTCGCCCGGAGATGATCCAAATGCTCACATCCAAGATTTTGTGACTATGTGTAATACTTTCCGTACCAATCATGGAGTCTCGGATAATGTGATAAGATTGAAGCTTTTTCCTTTTTCACTTCGGAATAAGGTGAAAAGTTGGCTGAAAAATCTTCAACCTGGTTCAGTTACAACCTGGGATGAGATGGCACAAGTCTTTCTGACTAAGTATTTCCCGCCTAGACAAGTAATCAAGCTAAGGAATGAGGTTACTCATTTTCACTAGTAAAATGATGAATCCTTGTCAGAAGCTTGGGAAAGATACAAGGGACTCCTGAGAAAAGTACCAAACCATGGATTTCCTATGTGGATACAAATTCAGAATTTCTACAATGGTTTGACTAACGCATATAAGATTCAAATTGAATCTGCAACAAATAGAGACCCAGAAGAACTTACACCGGAAGAGCTTTATGAGCTGGTAGAAAGGTTGGTCAATACCAGTTATAAGTGGCACTCAGCACGTGAAGATCGAGAAAAGACGACTGAATCAGATGCTGTTGCCAAGCTTTCCGACAAAGTAGACCTGATTCTTAAACAGTTGACACAACAGAATATCTCAACTATTGCAAGCTCAAAGCTTTCTTGTGAATTCTGTGGAGGTGACCATAGAAATATTGACTGTGACATTTTATTTACTCAGGAGCAATGTGATTACATTGGGAACAATCCAAGGCAGAACAATCCATTTTCCAACACTTATAATCAAGGACGGCGCAATCGCCCTAATATTTTGACTTTTAATTTATTAAAAAAAATTAGAAGTAATTTAAACTCTTGCCGAGTGTCTAAATTATTCTGAATCTACTGCCCCTCTCTCTTTATCTTCGTCTTCTTCCTATTTCACCGCCATCTATCTCTTTCTTCTTCCTATTTCACCACCATCTCATCTCGCTCTATCGTCATCTTCCTTTAGCCATTTTTTTCCAGTCTCTCCCCTGCACCCCTCTTCAGTTTTCTTCTTCTGACTCTTTCTCTCCATCAATGAAAAGTCATGAATTGCGAAACAAAAACCGAAATGAGCAAAAATCAGTCAAAATGAAACCCATTTAATAATGATATGAAAAATCCATGATTATCTCAGAACATTACAATCAGCAATTAAAGATTAAAACCAGAAAAACTGAGGGGAAAAAAAAAAGATTAAACCATTAAAATATTGGATTAGGTCTCATACTTCTATCTTGAGAAATTAAAATCCAATCCCATCACTTGATTTCATCATCTCCTACTCCAATCTTTAAACTTATGTAATGCAAAGACAATAAATAGCAATTACAAATTCAAACAGAGATGAAACATGCCGTCAGCTGTCCTCCCAAGACTACCATTGTTGCTTCCTCGAGGAAGCAAAGGGGGTGCACCCCCTGTTATCTTCAAAAAGAAAAAGCAGCCCTGTCCAGGTTTTTACTTGGGCTGGGCTTTATTTTTCAAAATAATTACAAACAAAAAAACGACGACGCTTTTGCTTAGTTTTTGTTTTTTTTTTGTTTTTTTGTTTTTTTTGTTTTTGTTTTTTTTTTTTTTTTACAAGGAAAAAAAAAGGGGAAAAAACTACTTTGAATTGCAACCAACTTTTACAAACCACAGATTTATCCTCCATCCTACCACTGAATAGCTTCTTTCACAAACAAATAGTTGTTTAATATTTTTCTAAAGATTTATTATTTTTGCTAGATTTGAAGTTGCCAAGCAAAATATATAGTTATGGAATTATTGATTATTTGTTTTAATTTCTAAATTATGATTTGTTTAGTCAATTTAACTTTATTTAGTTGGTTTTTTACTCAATTTAGAACATGTCAATTTTATTTTAATTTATAAATTGGGGATTTGGAGTTTTAAATTTATTGATTCAATTGTGTTCTCACTGTGAATACCTCGCATGTCAAAATAACTGTAAAAATTATGTCGAAAACTATAGTTAACTATTTTTCAATAGAATTTTCGTCTTATGTCGTTCAAAATAACGTAAGCTTGCTACATATCTACTTTGTAACAAAGTAAAATGGGTTTCATAAACCGTTCTTCTTTTACCACTTGATCCTTTTCCCACTTTTCAAACTCATCTCATTGTGGATTGCTCTCAACCATCCAATGTTAGGTAATTATGATTAAATTAATTTTCAGCAGAAACATATGGACTATTCCTTATCCTTCCCATTTGAAATTGTCAAATACAAGCATGTTGCACTACAACCTATGTTCATGTCTCTCCCTTCTCCCTTGCACACGTGGCTTTCCTAAATAAAGTTTTGCCTTGTAACAACCCATTTCCATGATCTTAGTATGGCCACTCCCTCCCACTAGGCTTCTGAGTTCCTTAAAAAGAACATTGGTGTCCAGTTTCTATCATGGGTATTAGCTCATTTTCATTTTCTTCCAAATTAATGGAATTATATAATTCCATGTATACGGAACCTGTGAAGAAAACGAAAGGTTTTATTTATCTTGCACAAAAATACAATACAGTAAATAGCTAATGGGCTCTTTATATACACAAAAGTAAAAGAGGGAAAATTAGTTTCTAATTAGTTACAACAAACAAACTAACCAACCAACAACTGATTAACCACAGTTAATTAATCCCTTTCATCATTAACCAAAGTTAATGTGATCCGGTTAAGTAACCACAATCAACTGATTGTATAATATGGTTTCTTAACATTCCCCCCTCAAGCTTGAAGTTGAACCACACCAAGCTTGGACAATGTAGGAATCAATTGAGCTCGGGAAAGCTGCTTTGTGAAAATATCAGCTGGGTGAACTGAAGTAGACAAATGTGGAGTAACAATAAAACCATCTTCAATGTAGCTGCGAATGAAGTGCACATCAATATCAAAATGCTTTGTCTTCTCATGAGCAATTGGATTTGCTGCAATAGAGATGGCTGAAGTATTATCACAGTACAAAGACAATGGCAAGGAGATAGGAATATGTAATTCTTTTAACAGAAAAGTCACCCATTTAAGTTCACAAGCTGTAGTAGCAAGGTTGCGATACTCAGCTTCTGCAGAAGATCTTGAAACTGTGGCTTGTTTCTTGGATTTCCAGGAAATTAAAGCATGTCCCAAGGTGAGACAATAACCAGTAATGGATTTTCTGGTTTGCTTGCATACTGCCCAATCTGCATCACTATATCCACGCAAAGTGAGGTCAGTTTAAACTGGATAAAATAAACCAAACTGTTTGGTACCTTTCAAATATCTAATAATGTGCAAGGCAGCATCCATGTGATGATCCATCGGTTCTGACATGAACTGACTAAGTTGCTGGGTTGGAAAATCAGGCCGTGTAAAGCCCAAGTATAACAACCAGCCAATCAATCTTCGATAAGAATTAGGATCGGATAGTTTCTGACTCTGGATATGAGGCTGAAACCCAGTAGGCAGAGGAGAAGATGCCACATGTGCCATAGTCATTTCGATATCTGTTAATAAATCTGTTATGTATTTTGTCTGAGATAACAAAATACCTGTAGGAGATCGAGCAACTTCAATGCCCAAGAAATATTTTACTGCTCCTAGGTCTTTGATTGTGAATTGAGCATGTAGATACTCCTTAGTAGCAATAATCAATGCCTCTGAAGTACCTATGATATGCAAGTCATCAACATATAGTATTATAGCCAAGAAATTATCATCCACTGATTTTGTATATAAACAGTGATCATGGGCAAAGCGAATAAAACCATAAGCCTGTAACTTGGAAGACATTTCTTTATTCCACTGTCGCCCTGCCTGCTTCAAGCCATATAAAGACTCAATCAATCTACACACCTGCCTTGGTCGAGCCTTTGCATATCCCCTCTGGTGGCACCATGTAGAGTTCCTCTTCAATAAAGCCATGAAGGTAAGCATTATTTATATCAATCTGGTGAATGGGCCAAGTTTTAGCAGCTGCAATAGCTAAGAAAAGTCTGACTGTCACCAGTCTTGCCACAGGAGAAAATGAATCTGTGTAATCGAGCCCTTGCATCTGATTAAAACCTTTAGCAACCAATCTAGCTTTTAATCTATCAACACTACCATCCTGTTTATATTTGATTCGAAATACCCATTTAGAAGCAATAAGACGTTTGTGAGGGGGCAAATCACATAAAAGCTAGGTATCATTCTGTTCAAGAGCATGTAACTCATGGTTCATTGCATGCACCTAAGCAGGTTGTTGACTAGCCTCTTTATAAATCTTGGGTTCATGTACAGCAGTAATATTACTTAAGAAGGCTTGATGTTGAGGAGAAAAATTAGGTAACAAACCTGGAATAGCATCAGATGGCTGTACTTGAACAGTGGAAACAAAATCATTTAACCAACTTGGTTGCTTTAACTCTCTACCAGTACGAGACATAGAGATAGGTTGATAAACAGGTAAAACAGCATCAGTGGAATCCTGTGGCTCATCATCAGAGATTATGTGAGAAGAAAACAAATTATCAGAGAAAACCACCCCATCATGCTTAAAAGGAAATATTTCTTCATGAAAGATAACATCACGAGAAACTGTTAACATTTGAGAATCACAATTAAGAACTAAGAACCCTTTATGACCTGGTTTATATCCCAAGAAGACTGCTTTATAGGCCCGGACATCAAACTTATCTTTATTGGGTTTGACATTAGTAACATAACATAAACAGCCAAAGGGGTTCAAATGAGTATAATCTAGATCCTTTTTGTGTAATCTGGAAAAAGGTGTTGTCTAATTCAGACTCTCAACAGGCAACAGATTAATGATATGAGTAGCTTGTAAAATAGCTTCTCCCCAAAACATAGTAGACAACCTAGATTGAAAAAGTAATGCACGAGCCATATCAAGCAAATGCCTATGCTTACGTTCTGCAATCCCATTCTGTTGAGGGGTATAAGGACATGTTTTTTGATGTGTTATGCCTAGGGATTGAAACAAAGTCTGACAGCTATGATTTAAAAACTCAGTCCCATTGTCACTACGAACCATTTTGACAGAAACATTAAACTGAGTAGTAATCATAAGGAAAAATTGCTGTAAAGCATGAACAACTTCAGTTTTAGCAGCTAATAGAATTGTCCATAATGCTCGAGAGAAATCATCTACAATAGTAAGAATGTACTTAGCTCCTAAAGTGGTCTGAATATGGTATGGTCCCCATAAATCTATGTGTATTACATCAAAAATAGCAGCAGAAATAGTAGTGCTTTTAGGAAAAGCTAACCTGTGTTGCTTAGCCAAAGGGCAAATGTCACAAGGAACATTGACTTCTGTACATTTAATAGCAGAAATATGCTGTAATTTCTTCCAAGAAGTATGACCAAGTTTAAAGTGCCATAACATGTCCTTAGAAACAACATTATTACAAACAACATCCTGTGGTAAAACAGAATTACAAGAATTGTTATTGAAAAATTGTGGTTGAAAAGACTGCTTTGTCAACTTATACAACCCCTCTTGAAGGAAACCCACTGCCAAAATCTGTTTAGTCTTCAGGTCCTGTAGGACACATTTATCAAGGTAGAATACAACTGTTATGTTCACATCCCATAACAATTGTCCCACTGATAACAAATTGAACTTGAAAGAAGGAACATAAAGCACATCATATAAACTGAAATGTGATGGAAAGCAAATAGTTCCCTTATGTGTAATTGTTTGTTGACTCCCATTAGGTAAATGTACCATTTGTGGATGCAACAAAGATTCTAACTGAACAAAGGAATTAGCATAGGCACACATATGTGAAGATGCTCCTGAGTCTATAATCCATGACTCATTATTTGTAACAGGATTTGGAGTTAAGAAAACATTACCTGCAAATCCAGAAAATTGAGCAAGATTTGCTGTAACATTAGGAGGATTGGAGCTGGCTTGATTCTTCAAGTACTTCTGAACCTCATTCTGAATAAGCTGCTTCATGTAATCTGGTTCCTCCTCTAGTAGTTGTGACTGAGTTCCTTGAGCCAAATGAGCATTATATGCCTATTTTCTTCCTCCACCCCTGGATGCAGTTTTATTTGATGTTTTATACCAGTCAGGATAGCCAATTATATTGAAGCAAGTTTCTCTTATGTGTCTTGGCCGATTACAAAGGGTAAATAACAGATTGTCTTTGTCTGCAGCAGTCTCATTATGCTTCTTATGGCCTTCTGATTGGTTATTATGAGAAAAGTATTGAGCTGCTGCTGCTGTGGCATTGGTTAATTGAAAACCAGGTATGCCATTAAGTGTTTTCTGCTTTTCTTCAACATTGAACTTCTACTTTTCCATTTTCTATATCATGGAATAGGCTTTATTGATGGAAGGTAAAGGATCCAGCATTAAAATTTGGTCTCTAATGGAATCATAGCTATCATTTAATCCCATTAAAAACCGCATTAAATGATCAGACTCAACCATTTGTATTATCTTCTGTGTCATTTCTCCACAGTTACACACAGGGATGGGATAAAGGTCTGCAAGATCAGCCCATAATTTCTTTAGTTTTGTAAAATAAAGACTTACAGATAGCTCTCCTTGAACAACTCCTGTTAACTCTCGTTTAATTTGATAAATCAATGGTCCATTTGATTCACCAAATCTCTATTCTAATTCCTTCCATAGTTCTCTCGCGGTTTGGGCATAAAGAAAAGAATCAGCCAAATCTTTTGAAATCGAGCCAATTAACCAAGAAAGAACCATATTGTCACATTTTTCCATCTTTTGTAATTCTTAGAATCAACAGATGGTTCTAAATCATCACGTAAGACAAAATCAAGTTTATCCTTTGCTGAAAGTCCTATTTTCACAGCCCTAATCCAGGAAAGATAATTGGTTGTAGTGAGTGGAGAACTTACTAGAGTCATTCCTGGATTGTCAGAATTTTGTAACTCCATTATCGCACCATCCTCATCGATTTAATCCTCCAAATCTTCATTGTTGTTTGCTTGCTCTGGATTCATGTCTTCTCCTTGAAGAACCTGGAATCCTAGACGAGCTCCCTTCTTTCTCACCATCGTGAAATTGGTTTGTTGAGAACCCTAATTGCGAAAAACTTGAAGCTGATAAAACTCAGCTCTGATACCATGTGAAGAAAACGAAAGGTTTTATTTATTTTGCACAAAAATACAATACAGTAAAGAGCTAATGGGCTCTTTATATACACAAAAGTGAAAGAGGGAAAATTAGTTTCTAATTAGTTACAACAAACAAACTAACCAACCAACAACTGATTAACCACAGTTAATTAACCCCTTTCATCACAAAGTTAATGTGATCCGATTAAGTAACCATAATTAACTAATTGTATAATGTGGTTTCTTAACAGAACCAGATCGGACAATGAACCGGTAAGACTACTAGTGGTTCAATCGGTTTGATTCGTTTTCATGAATGTTATCAAAATTGAACCAGTTCAATCGGTTTAACTGTAACCAGCTATGGGTTTGGTAGATTTGATGTAAAATTTTATTTTTGAATAAAATCGGTGCTAAGCGGTTCGAACAGTGGTCGAACCAATGAATAGGCTAATTCAATCCAAGTTGAGTAATTTTTTTGTAAACTTAATTGAATAATATTCTTTTTAAGAAAATAAGCATTTGGTTGAATCACTGGTTGAACAAGATCAAATTGCAAACTTGTAGTCTTAATGGTTCGTTGTCCGGTACAGTTTCAATAACATTAGATTTCATAACCAATTTAGTCCAAATTTATAGTTTTATTATCAATTTGGTTGAAAATCAATTTTTTTTATTTAGTCATGAACATCAACTCAAATTGATAGAATACAACAAAAAATCTTCGATTATTTTATACATATGAAATTATGTAATTACATTAATTTCAAATTATATAAAGATTAATAAATTTATCTTAACTAATTTGAAATTAGACAATAAAATTTATTTTTTTTAAACTTGGTAATGGAAAGATACATGAAATAATACTTATCAAGCTTATTTCCAATAGTGAGCTTGCTAAGACAAAGACATTAACATGAATAGTACTTAGCAAGCTCACTTTTCCAAAAGTGAGCTTGTGAAAGGGGATGTATATAGGAAAAAAAAATTTATACATCCATTGAAAATTGTGTATTCATTGTCTCTATCCTCTCTCCGAATGAAATGGTACTTAGTAAGCTTGCTTAGTTCCAAATGTGAGCATTCTAAGACAATAACAAGTGGATGAATAAATAAAGTCTATTATTTAAATAAAATTTTGACTATATACATTCATTGAAAATTGTACATTCATTCTCTTTATTCTCTCCCTCCATCCAAATCCACTTTCGCAATTTAAATAACATGGAATATTAATGACTTAAATAACATCATAGAAATGTATATCACAAGTACTTCAAATGAGAAACTGAGACTCTTCTTATCTTAGCTAGTGAACAACAACAAGTTTCACGGTTCCAACGAACAACAACAACAACAACAAAATGGATATACCAAAGTTACACAACAAGAGCAAAAGTTCTAGACTTTCAAACAAGATCTCCACCGTGTAAAATGAAGACAAATGAGTCTAGAACACACTCAGCATATTTCAACCTAATCCAAGAAGAACAACCTATTCAAAAGACTGAAAAGGATGAAGCAGCTTAAGTTGAAAACCCGTAAAAGAGAAATCTCAAATAGCAAAATGGGGACCATCAAACGAGGACCTTCTTGACCTCCAAAGACTGATCCCCCCCCTCCAGATTATAGAATGAAGTGTCTTCAAACTCACATAAAGATTCAGCCAAATCCAACGGCTCGAAATGAAACTATACAAAGAACACAAAAACTATTCACATGAAAGGTGCCCAGAACAGCAATTGTTGCAAACCAAAAATCTAAACTTATGAACCTCCAAATTCCAATTCGACCATTTATTAAGAAACAAAAGTGCCCAAGATGCTTACCAACAATCAGTAGGATCGGACTCCATATGAGCTAAAAATCACTGAAAGAAGATGAAGAGTATAGTTGAATAACAAGGTTCACAAACATAAAAAAGGATTGTCTCTCTTAGTTCTCTCTAACCTTGTATGTAACAACTCTCTAAAGTTGTTGTAGTGTTTTCACACACATTGCCCTTCCTCATGATCTCTTGAAGAGCCTACCCTCATGATCTCTTCAAACCTTGAAAGGTAATACACATGGGCTTCAAGGGCTTGAAAGTCCCCCCTGAACTACACAGTGGTCTCTACCTCTTGAAAGCTTTAAGAGATTGAAAGTCTCCCCCTGAACAAAAACAATGGTCTCTACCTCCTGAACCATACAGGAGTCTCTTCCTCCCTATCACACAGGAGTCTTTTCCACTTAAGAACCTTCTCCACATAGAAACATCTCCACATAGGAGCCTCTTGGTGGTGTGCCCTAGTTCTTAGGGCATTAGATTCTTGTATTTTGTATTATACATTCAGACTCTTTCTATAAATATATCATTTGTATCACATTAATAAATGCATTTAATCTATTCCATTTATATCTTGTGCTATAACATGAGTAGAGTATCCATTGATTGATAATCATAAAACATATCCCAAGTCTATTTTAATCGTGGGCACGAATAAAATCATAGACTTGTATATTCGATGACTGCGTGGTAGTTCTTAACTACCCATAATACTTGTAAAGTCAGTCATGAATATTGGTACATGTTGATGACATGGGACTGGATCGATTCGCATAAGAAAGCCACATGGTTGTCGCATCATAGGCCTTTCTTGAGTAGGTTTCTTTTGTCTTCCGACCAGATTTCATCATAGTATCAATATGTAATCCGGTTCAATTTGGCATACGCATAATAGGTCTGTAAAAGGATGCTAAATATGGGTATGATTGGGTGGACCAGTGAACATATTGATATTGATAATGAAGTGATGGAATTGCCTCTCGGATAACATTGAGATGATATCACTGGCCAGTAAATGAGTGGGACTGGTAAGTGTATAGCCATACCCAAATAAGTTGGCTGCTTATTTGATTAATCAGTCAACTCAAGATTAAGAAATATAATAAACAGTAGAAAAGGATGATGGACACCGTGCCTCTTGTTTATTCATATTGATATCTTTTGGCAAAAGCACTACGAGATTACTACCGGGTGAGTGTTTTCTAAAGATTGTTGTACTTCTATCTGAATTGCGGCTGTAACGGTTTGCTAGAACCTACTTACAGTTTGTGGACCTTGGGCCTACTGTTAATATAAAGACAGACCCGTAGGATCGTGCATAAAAATCAACTGAGCCGGAACTTACAGAAATTGTACATATAACGTACATTGGAAGGAATGCGTTAATTAATTAGTTGACATTTGGTGTCAAGGTAATTAATTAACATTGGGTTGATTTAATTTAATTAATAAGTTTACATAATATAATTATTTAATTAATCAATTAATTGAATTGTATAAAGTAGACAATTAATTAAATTATTTTCTTAAGAAGGAAAATTAAAATACATGTATTGTATTTTCTTAATTGTGATTTTATCTTAATTTAGGGATAATTAAATTCAGCCTAATTGGACACGATAGATGGATTCTAGGAAAATTTTAAACGGTATAATTACGTGCGCCACGTTTTTTTTTCCGATGATGAATCCCAACACCTTTTCCTCCACATAGGAAGGGAACAAACCCCAACAATTTGTATACAACATTATATCTTACTGTTTCTATATAAATATGGGTTTTTCAATTGAAGGGATATCTGTAGAAATGAAAGTCATAGTTCATGAGATTTTATAGTTCTCAATTCGGTATTTGTTGTCTTCTTCCTTCTCTTTCTCTTTTCTCATTTTGAAATTTTAATTAAGTTGACAATTTGAGTGGTTAATGCATAATTAATTTAAAGGAATTGGGCTGGTTTAATTTGTGAAGTGGACGGAGTACTTCGGTGGTCGATTCGATTTTTCAAATGTTAATATTGCCTAAGATCCCTGTTTGATGCCAATTTCATTTTTCAGATTTGATTTTCTTATGGTTATTCAATTAGAAACTCAGAGGATTGCAAACTTCTAAACACCCTATCGTTGACTTGATTTAATTAACGAGAAAAGATAAGCGACTACAATGACTTCTTTGGTTAAGAAAAAGTGATATGTCATGCCTTATAATCTATTCAACAAGCTGAATTAAATTGCAGTTTGATCCAACTATTACAATAAGTAACTGCAATTTAAGTGTTAAGATTAATAAATTACAATTTCAATTCCGCAATGCCTTATCATTTATTCAGCAAGCTGATTTGAAGATCTTGAAGATTAATCCTATTGTAACACTGAACTACGATATAAGTGTTACGAGTACGGAATTGTAATTTAAATTCCACAATGCCTTATCATTTATTCAGCAAGCTGATCTAAGTTCTTAGAGATTAATCCTACTATAACACTTAAACTGTCAAAAGTAACAAATTGCAATTTCAACTCCACTTGGTTTCTGGAATCGTTATGGATCAGTGAGTTTGAAGAGCTACCGTATGTATTGATTATTCTATTTGCATTATGTAATTTCTCCCTAGTTCTCTGTTATTTTCTTTCTCTTTCCCTTATTTTCCCTCCGAACAAACACAGAGACGCATGTCATTTAATCTGATTTAATTGTCGGTGAAATTCCTTAATCACCCATTCCAAATTTGGAAAAGGACGTAATCAAACTTGCTTTGACAATGGTCAAATTGGTCATAACACCCATTTTGTTACCAATAAAGCAAATCTTGAAAACTGGAAGTAGAAATTATGATCTTAGTTCTGGTTTACGTTGGACATTTTTGCATTTGTCAATAGATGTATGTAGACAAAATTTAAGGCCTATTTGGTTCTGTCGTTGCTGTTGGTAAACAACTGTTTTTTGCCTCCGAAACAGCTGATAACGGCTATTTGATAGTACTGGGATGTGTCATCGAAAATCAACTGTATGGCAGTGGAAACCGATTAAGATTTTCTCAAATCCGATCCCAAGAACTTATACAATAAAAATAAAAAACAACAAAATTAAACACAAGGGAAGAAACAAATCTCACCTTGTATGTCTATTCTAAAGACGGCTGCAGAAACCAAAAGAGGCTCCGTCTATAATCCCATATACGAACGCCTATTGAGCAGGAACCCGTGCTAGTGGAGGATTCAAAACTAGAGAGAAAGCTATAGGGTGGCCAAATTTTTCACAAAGAAAATCCTCTATGGCCGAATTCTATATGTGTTTCTAGGGTTAGGGTTTTCTTTCATTTAGGTGGGTATTTATACCATATAAAACCCTGGGTGCAAATTCAAAGTATAGGTTAAAATCAATTGTAATTCAATTTTAATTTTATATATATGTAATTATATTAAACCATATAATATAATACAGAGCATTTAAATTAAAATTAGTTTGCCTAATTAGACCCAATAAATTAATTTAGACTTTACTTAAATGAAATACATATAAACCTATATATTTAAATTATTTCCACCAGGAAATAAAATCATGAATTAATTAATTTAAATTAATTCAATGAAACCCAATAAATTGATTATATTATTTTAATTAATCCAATTGATTTATAATTTAATCAATTAATAATTCCTCTCTAGTTAGTATACTCCAAGTATACAGTTGATCCTTTTAGTTTAAGCTCAGACGTTCAATGCGTACGATCTTGTGGGCCCGTCTTTATGTTGGCAATGGGCCCATGGCCCACAGACTGTAGTTGGGCTTTAGCAAGCCAGTACATCCCTAAATTAAGACGGAAACAGCAGTCTAACAGAATTCGTAACCCTGTAGTTAAACTTATATATCGCATGTCGCTCATATCGGTGTTCAACACAGAGGCATATGGTGTCATCACTCTCTTTTGTGTTTGGACATTAACTTGATCCCAAATGAACTGATGCTTACAAACGAGTTCCAACTTGTTTGGATGTGGCCACACTCTTATCAGTTGCACTCATCAAGTGGCCAATGATATCTTCTCAGTGGACTACTGAGTGACATTCCCTTCTGCATATTCATGGCCTTGCCATGTTCACTGGCACACCCGAACGTACCCATACTTGACACCCTTTTACAGGCCATTTAGGCATACACCAAAGTATGCGAGATCAGCTGCAAGACCATAATATGGTCAGGTCTAAGGATCTAATATAAGTACTACACAAGAATCACGTGTGTACTATACAATGTGGATTTCTTGTTTAGCGGATCTATCCAGTACCATGCCCCATTGCATGTACCCATAAGCATGATTGATAATCAATGTTCTATAGCCGGTAAGACAGTGCCATACAATCAAGTTTATGATAGTCTTTGGTTCCATTCATTTCCACGACTGGAACTGACTATGGATGACTTTATAGTTATATTGTTCCCGATCCATTGTCTCACTGCCAAGTGCATGACACTTGTCAACATAGGTGCATATATGACCATCGGATACTCTATTTATAATATTGCATAAGATATAGAATAAATAGATTAATGCTTTTATTTAATAACACAAATATACAATATATCAATCTATTAAAAGATCCGAAATGTATAATACAAAGCAAGGACTAATGCCTTGGGACTAGGGCATTTCCAATAGATAGTTCTAACCAAACACTTAAAATTTGCTATTTGAAGTAGAATGAACAAAGAACGATTGTTCGGAAGAAACCAAATAGCCACTTATTTACACCACTTATCCTTGTCTTGGCAAGCTTACTTTTTGATTATGTTGTAATTAATTTAGTTGACCAAATGGTCTCATTTATACACGCTACCATATACAATCAACCAATCAAATTACAATGGCACCTACAAGTAGTAAATCAATATTCTGCCACACATCTCATTCTCTGTACATAAACATTTTACCCTCTCTCCAAGTGTCCAATTAAATTTTCCAATCTTGTTCACTTCTTCTTCTTTTGCTCTTTAGCCTCGTTAGCATCACTTCTAATTCAATTCTCACTTTTTAGACCTACACATTAATTAACAAATTGATTGCCACTTCCAATTCCATTCTCACTTTGTCCACCTACATATATTAATAAATTAATTACTCTCAGTATAACCCAAATTTTTTGAAAGAAGCAGAAATTGAAAATTAATGGATAATTTGTAATTACATGTTGAAAAGCTTCGTGTGTTTAAATTTTGCAATTTAAATGCGCATGGTTTCTTGAATGAAATTTTAATTTTATTCATTGGATATTAATTTTGGAGATTGATATGGTTAATTGAAATTGGTTCGGGTAATTTTGGCACAATTACCCGGTGGCTAATATGGACTCATGGTTTCCCAATTCCAGTGGGAGCAGTTAACTGCCTGGGCTGGAGGCCCAAAGCCCGTTAAGGGCTAGAACCATGATGGGCTGGATTTGGCGACTTCAAGAATAATGGCTTGGATATAATTGAAATGGGCTTAACTCATGCATTAGAACATGCTTATAAATTGATGTATTGGATGCATATGTGTGATTAAATGTCTGTATGGTTGGATGCTATTGGGCCTTATTTCAAGATGCTTTGTATTTTCTTTTTTTTTTTTAGGTAAATACGGCCTGCGCGCCCTTTTTTTAATGTAATTTTATTTTATTCATTTATTATAAAATTTGTAAAAGAAGAAGCCCAATGGAGTGGTGAGCCCAAGTGGAGGTGCAAGCCTAAAAGGAAGGACATGGAGGCCCACCTGATAATTAATTCTAGTATAGGTTTACTAGAATAATATTAGAATGTAATATAAGCCCATAGCAGTCCATTTTACTTATTTATTTAATTATGCTTTATATTTATTTGCATGTGTGAATGTGTGATCCAACAGCCAATTTCACCCGCCTTATGCATGTAAGCCGTTATTAAATGAATCTAATAACCTAATAGAAATTACTAAGTCGTTTAAATGTGCTTCCCTTATTCAAAACCAGCTCGAAGTGGGGATAGGCTAGTTGTAGACCATGCCCTCGCAGGATACACTGGAGTATCGTCATTTTGTATTGGGTTAGAGCATGGGATACTCTAACACTTGGATGGAGGTTTTAACTTAGCGTGGGTAGTAGGATTCTCCTGGCCCTAAGCACAGATGGGTAAGTGCCAACAAGCCCATCAAACCGAGAGTCCCTAGGTTGGGATTGGATGGCGTTCCTACCTAAATAATTAGGGTATAATTGTCCCAGGCCCTCGTCTGGCTATATCTTAATGAAATATCGATCTCGGCCCATGAGCCCAACAACTCAGATTAATTAATAACTTGACTCATTGTTAATTATAAATGGTAAACAATGTAAAGCCCTTTATTAACACTCTTAAATTTTTCTATGTAGAAATTCTAAATGGCAAACAACTCACTTTCACTGCGATCTATCCTAGAGAGGGACAAGCTTTCCGGCCCTAACTTTTTAGACTGGTCTAGGAACTTAAGGATAGTTCTAAGACAAGAGTCCAAAGAGTACGTACTGGAAAGGCCTGTGCCGGCTGCGCCTCAGTGACGTAATCCACTAGCTGCCCAGCTGGAGGAATACGAGGTGCACGTTAAGGATAATAGGGATGTGACATGCCTTATGTTGGCCTACATGGTCCCTGAGCTGCAAAAGCATTTCACGGATCATCAAGCCCATGCTATGATAACAACTCTCAATGAGATGTTTCAAGAGCAAGCTCATCAGGTAAGGTACCTGACCAATAAGGCATTCCACTCCTGTAAGATGGGGGTTGGGACATCTGTGAGCGCACACGTGCTCAAGATGAAGGGCTCTTTGGATACTTTGGCCCGTCTCGGATCGCCCATCTCACAGGAGTTGGCGGTGGACACAATCCTTGTATCCTTATCGAATTCTTATGATCAGTTCATCCTGAACTATAATATGCAAGGGATGAACCGTACTGTTAGTGAGCTGCATGGGATAATCAAGCTTACTGAACAGTCGATCAAGAAGACTCTGCCGGTGCTGTTGGTCCATAAGGGGAACCCTCCTCTTGCGAAGGGCAAGGCCAAGGAAAAGGCCAAGGCCAAGGCCAAGAAAGCCAAGGCCAAGAAGGCCAAGGCCCAGCCCAAGGTCCAGCGTAAGGCAAATCCCGAGGATTTCTGCTTCGGGTGCAAGCAGGTGGGCCATTGGAAGAGATCATGTCCCAAGCAAATAGGAGAGCAGAGGAGGACCCAGGGTGCGTCTTCGTCAGGTATTTATGTCATAGACATTAACCTTACTATTTCAACATCCTGGGTATTGGTACTGGATGTGGTTCTCACATTTGTTGCAATGTGCAAGGACTTAAGAACAGAAGGTCACTGGGATCGAGGGAGGTGGACTTGCGGATCGGTAATGGAGCAAGGGTTGCTGCCATAGAGATCGGTGAATATCACCTTATGATGCCTAGTGGATTGGTTTTGATTTTGGAACAATGTTATTTTGTACCTGCTATGTGTATGAATATTATTTCAGTTTCAATGTTGGATATTTCTGGATTTTATTTTACTATTTAAAATGGTAGAATTTGTTTATCTAGAAAGGGGTTAGTTTATGGAGAAGCTCTATTAAATAATGGCCTGTATATCCTGGATTTAAAAGAAACCAATCATGTCTATAACATAAACACTAAAAGCGTTAAGCCCAATGAACTTAATCATGTCTACCTATGGCATTGTCGTTTGGGCCACATAAACGAGAAGCGCATAGCTAGGCTTCACAAAGCTGGTGTCCTAGGGTCATTTGACTTGGAGTCAATTGATATATGCGAGTCATGTTTACGAGTCAAAATGACTAAGGCGCCTTTTAGCAAGAATGCTGAAAGGGCCACTGGCTTATTGGACCTATTACATTCAGACGTATGTGGGCCCATGAGCGCAGCGACCAGAGGTGGACATCTGTATTGCGTCACGTTCACGGATGATTTCAGCAGATATGGCTATGTCTATCTGATGAAACATAAGTCTGAGACCCTTGATAGGTTCAAGGAATTTAGGACCGAAGTACAGAACCAGTTAGGCAAAAATATCAAAACCCTTCGGTCAGATGGAGGAGGTGAGTACATAAGCCTAGAGTTTGACTCATATTTGAGAGAGCATGGAATAGTTCCATAGCTCACTCCTCCAGGAACACCACAATGGAATGGGGTGTTCGAATGGAGGAATAGGACCCTGTTGGACATGGTCCGCTCAATGATGAGTCATGCCTCTTTCTAATAAGTTTCTGGGGACACACCCTCGAGACAGCCGCTCTTATTTTAAATAATACTCCAACTAAAGCAGTGGAAAAGACCCCATATCAGATATGGACGGGCAGGGAGCCCAATGTGTCTTTCCTAAGGATTTGGGGATGCAAAGCATATGTCAAGAGATTGACTAGTGGCAAGTTAGAGCCCAAAACCGATAAATGCCTGTTTGTGGGCTACCCTAGGGAAACCAAAGGGTATTACTTCTACAACCCTGCCGAGATCAAGGTGTTCATGGCAAGGAAGGGGGTCTTTCTAGAAAAGGAATTCCTTTCCAAGAAAGATAGTAGGAGCAATGTTGAACTCAGGGAAGTTCAAAGTCCACAAGCTCTTGAAGAGGATAACTCAGAGGCCCAGGTGGAGCTTCCACAGGAGGAAGCACCGACCCATGCCACACAAGGACCTAGAAGGTCTGGTAGGGATCGTCAGGAACCAGAGAGGTATGGTTTCCTCATCACCGATGATCAAACTCTTCTCGTCTTGGATGAGGAAGAACCCAAAACCTACCAGGAGGCTATGGCAAGCCCACAGTTTGCAAATTGGCATAAAGCCATGGAGGCAGAGATGCAATCTATGTACGATAACTAGGTTTGGAACTTGGTTGATCCACCTCCGGGTGCTAAGGTAATTGGTTGCAAGTGGTGCTACAAGCTAAAAGCTGATAATACCTTCAAGGGGCGTCTGGTTACGAAAGGTTTCAGACAAGTCCATGGAATAGACTATGACGAAACCTTGTCACTAGTAGCCATGCTCAAGTCCATCAGGATCTTGCTGGCCATAGCTGCATGGTACGATTATGAGGTTTGGCAAATGGATGTCAAAACCGCTTTCCTTAACGAAAAGCTACTCGAGGATGTGTACATGACACAACCTGAGGGTTTTGTCGATCCAGAGTATCTTGGGAGGGTATGCAAACTTCAAAGGTCCATTTATGGACTGAAGCAAGCATCCCAAAGTTGGAATCTTAGATTCAATGAAGCTATAAAGGAATATGGCTTCATACAGAATCAAGATGAGCCTTGTGTGTATAAGAGGATTAGTGGTATCATTGTCACATTCCTGGTACTTTATGTAGATGACATCCTACTCATTGGAAGCGACATACCTACACTGCAAGGAGTAAAGCCGTTGTTGTGTAAGTGCTTCGCAATGAAGGACTTAGGCGAAGCTGAGATGATCCTAGGGATCAGGATCTACAGGGATAGATCAAATCGGCTTCTGGGCCTAAGTCAGGCCTCATACATAGGCAAAGTTTTGAAAAGGTTCAGCATGGATCGGGCTAAGAAAGGTTTCTTGCCAATAGGTCATGGGCTAAAACTTAGTAAGAAGAACAGTCCTAAGTCAAGGGAGGACAAGGAGAACATGAAATTGGTTCCATATGCTTCGGCTATAGGATCAATTATGTACTCCATGCTATGTACAAGACCTGATGTCGCCTTTGCACTAAGTATGACGAGTCGGTACCAGTAGGATCCTAGGGAGGATCACTGGAAGGCTGTCAAAGCAATCCTCAAGTACCTTAACCAGACTAAGGATAGCTTCTTGGTGTATGGAGGTCAGGAAGAGCTGTCAGTTACTAGGTACACTGATGCGAGCTTCCAGACTGACTAGAATGAGTACCAGTCACAGTCTGGGTATGTGTTTTTGCTAAATGGTGGTGTTGTAAGCTGGAGGAGCTAAAGCAGCCGACCATCGCAGACTCTACAACAGAAGCTGAGTACATCGTAATGTGTGATGTAGCTAAGGAAGCTGTGTGGATAAGGAAGTTTATCACTGAGTTGAGAGTAGTGCCAACTATCTAAGACCCAATTGATATCTTCTACGACAACAATGGGGCTGTTGCACAAGATAAGGAGCCCCGCTCACACAAGAACACAAAGCACGTGCTCAGGGAGTTTCACCTCATACGAGAAATCATGGAGAGAGGTGACATTACATTACATTGAGTGGACACCAAGGATAATGTCGCAAATCCTTTGACCAAGGTGCTGGCTCAGCCCAATCATGAGGTTCATACTAGATCTATAGGGATTAGGCCCACGCCTAGTTGGAACTAGTGCAAGTGGGAGATTGTTGGATATGCCCTAGTCCCGAGGCATTGGACCTTATATTTGTATTGTACATTTATTGGATTCATGTATTATACATATTTTGTGTCATTAATAAAGGCATTAATTCATTTATTATATATATCTTGTGCAATATTTTAAATGAAGTATCCAATGGACATATCCATATCCATGATGACAAGTATCATGCACTTTGCAGTAAGACCATGGATAGGAAAAACGATATGACCATAAAGAGATCCATAGTCTATTCCAGTCATCGGAATGAATGGAACTAGAGACTATCATTAACTTGGTTGTATGGCGGTGTCTTACCGGTCATTGGACATGGAATGTCAACCAAGTTAATGGGTACATGCAAAAGGGACATGGTGCTGGATAGATCCACTAAACAAGAAATCCACATGGTATAGTATCACAAGTGATTCTTGTGTAGTACTTGTATGGATCCTTTGACCTGAACATATGATGGTGTTGCATGCGAGGTCACATACTTAGGGGTACGCCTAAAGGGCCTGTAATAGGGTGCCAAGTATGGGTACTTTCCAGTATGTCACTAAGCATGGCAATGCTATGGATATGCAAAAGGGATTTGTCACTCAGCAGTCCACTGAGAAGATATCACTGGCCTCTTGATGAATGTGACTGATAAGAGTGTGGTCACACCCAAACAAGTTGGAACTTGTTTGTGAGCATCAGTCCATTCAGGATGAAGTTAATGTCCGGACACAAAAGAGGGTGATCAATCCATGCCTCTATGTTGGACACCGATATCAATGACATGGGATATACAAGTTCAAACTACAGGGCTATGATTATAGTTGGACTGCTATCTCCATCTTAATTGGGGGATGCAGTGGCTTGCTAAAGCCCGCCTACAGTCTGTGGGCCATAGGCCCATTGCCAACATAAAGATGGACCCACGGGATTGTACACATTGAACGTCTGAACACGGACTTAAGTAATCACCTGTATACTTGGAGTATACACACCAGAGAGAGAAGATTATATTAATTATATTATAAAGATCAATTGGATTGATCATAATAATAAAATTAATATTTAATTGGCCTTCTCATAATTAATTAGATTAATTTATGAGATTATTTCCTAGGTGGAAATATTGCACATGTATAGGTTTACATGTCTCCTAATTTTACATTTGTCAAATTTAATTCCATGGTAAAATTAATTGATCAAATTAATTTTAATTTAAATTTATAGAACATATTATATGGTGTAATATGTTAGGATACATATTAAATAAAATTAAGTTTGATAGTCAATTGGACCAAGTGAATTAAAGTTGAATTGGGCTTGAAAAGGAAGAGAAAAGCCCGCATAGAATGGAGGAAGCCTGGGCCAAAATTTTACACAAAATTTCAGCCCACTAGGTCATGTTATGACCTAGGGATTTCGACCAAGAGGAGGATAACAAGCCATAGCTGAAATTTTGCCTCCATCTCTCTCAAAAAGTTTTCCCGATTCCAATGCTAGCACGGGTCGTGTTCCACAGCCGTTCGTGTACGTGAACGAGGAGGGAATCTGCTTTGATTTCTGCAGCCATCTCTTGAAGAGATACTCCTGGTAAGAGTTTAATCTCTTCTTGATAAAATTTTGATTTTACAATTTTCATCTCAATTGCTCCTGGGCACTGATTTGAGGAAATTATCGCGATCTTCCGCATTTATTCGGATGATTTCCGGTTAAAATCCCAATAGGCGGGTGCGGCCAAACCTCTCGTCGGAAAATTTTTGTTTTTTGCAGATTGAGTTTTTCTAATTTTCTAGATTTTTTGGTAATTTTTATTTATTTTTCCAAGAAAGTGAATTTTTTTGTAATTTACATATAAAAATAAATAAATAAAAATAAAATAAGATAAAATAATTTTCTTTTTATAATTGTCCGATGAACCTATTTGTTTAATGTGTTTAAATAATGCGGTTTGAATAAATATATGTGTATGTTTATCGACTTTCATTTTACTGCAATTTGTTACAGAAAGATGAGAATCCGGACACTCATCGTACCTCGATTTAAGGAGTCTATTGCTCGCACAAATGAATAGGTTCGTCTTGTAAAGAACATGAGGATGAGTACTCACGCTCGAGATGACAACATTGATGGAATTGTTCATCATATAGTCAAGATGAATAGAGCTATGCAAGACTACATATGGATCGATAGCCTTGAAACAGGGTTAAATCAAGAGGTGCTGTATGAGACACTTCGTGGAACTTTTCAAAAGCATCCCAAACTACAAACTATTTTAAAAATTTGTTGGTGCACATCAACTAAGAGGTATAAAGATTGTGTGAAAGTCTCTGCCAAGGTGATTGTAGGACAAGGTGTCTTAAGAGGCAACTATACTGATTCAGTGTTAACTCTGAGGAGTGGTCGAAAAATTAATCGATTCTTTAAATACCTTCCATCGGAACTGGCCATAGTGCTTAAAGAAAGCTTTCCAATTCGAAGAAAATTTGAGTGAAAATTTTCTAATCCTAGTATCATAGATCGACAATAAGTGTTGGTTTATTTTAGTGTTTTATTAATTCTTTGAACTTAGAGTTCAATTTTATTTTTATTTTTTTTGGATTGATGGAATAGTTTATTAATTAGTTTAATTAAATGTATGTTGCACATTTAATTTTAATGACTTAATTAATAATTGATGAATTATTATTTTTGGTTAGCATTACTTATTAGCATTTTTTTTTGTTTTTTGCATTTAATTAAATGTAAATGCTATATGATTAATGCATGACTTAAGTCATTAGCTAATTAATATCTCCCCTATGAGTTTTTGAACTCATTAAAATTTCAAATTCAATGAAAACATTTATTATGCATGAAACTTAAATTGGCTAGCTGAATATTATGTTGAGAGGGTATCCTAGTATTTTATTCGAATTAAGGCTTAGTATGATGTTAGCTGAAATATATATATTTTTTGCATAATAAATTGCAAGTATTGCCAAAATTAATTAATTAATTTGTTGATTAGTTATTTAATATGTGCTCTTTTCTCTGTCTCTTATATAAGAAAACTCTTAATATTAAGAAAATCCCTCAATGGCTACTGCTGCGAAATACATAATTGCTGAACTTAACAAAGATCTCAAGTTGAATGGTGGCAACTACGAGATCTGGAAGACCAAGATTCAGTACGTGCTCGAGGAGCAAGAGGCTCTCGAAACTTTAGGGATTGTTATGCAGCAACCCGAAGAAGGAAGTACTGCCCAGCATAAACGCGACCGTAATGCTTACCTGCTTTGGAAGAGGAAGAATTCCTTAGCTAGACTGATCATGCTTAGTGCTATGGAAGATAGCATAACTAAGCGGTTTGATAAGTACAAAACTGCAATGGAGCTGTGGAATGCCTTGCGAGATAAGTTTAGAGGTGTGACCTTAACTAAACTCAGATCTTTAATGATCAAGTTTGATACTTATCAAAAGAGACCTGAGCAAACCATGCTGGTACATTTGCATGAAATGGAAAACATGATAAGTGAGCTCGATGATGCCGGTCACAAGCTGACTGAAGAGCAAAAGGTCCAAGCAGTTATCTGGTCCTTACCCCACAGTTGGGAGCATATGAAGATGCAACTAACCCACATGGACAATGTGATGACTTTTGAGACTGTCTCACGCCCTCTGTTGCTCGAAGAAGACAGTTTAGCAGCGATTAGGGTCAATGGTGAGGTCAATTTGGTACTTTCCAATTCTGATAAGAGAAATTCTAATCAGAAGAAAAGGAAGAGCTATAAAAAATGGGGAAAGGACAATGCTGGTAAGCAAAAGAAACAAAAAGGGGAAACATCCAACACAAAGTCTAAAGGCAGAAAGAGAAAAGCCAACATTTCTTATATGAAATGTTTCAACTGCCAACAGAAGGGACACTATGTAAGTGATTGCAAAGCACCCAAGGTACTGTCTATTAACTCAATTATAAGTCAAATATATGTATCTAGTTCTGCATTGCTAACTGAATCTCATCATTTGTAGGTGATAGACTCAGGTGCAACAGACCATGTGACGAGGGATCGATAAGCGTTCATGAATTTCCAACGCGTGAACTCTAGAGCTAGGTGGATCTATTTAGGAAACAACGCTAGAGTTGCAGTTCGAGGCATTGGCACTTGTAAACTTGTTTTACGCGAAGGCCGTACTCTTTTCTTGCATGATGTACTTTTTACACCAGACATTCGTAGGAATATAATTTCAGTACCGATCCTGATGAAACTCGGTTTCAATTTGTTCTTTAAGGATAATTTTTTTCATTTATTTTGAATGATGCTTGTTATGGTTCTGGATATTTTTCGGATGATTTCCTTATTTTGGATATTGTTCCATATTCTTAAGTAAAGATATTTTTTCTTTCAATACTTCTTCATCCCAAAATGTGAATGATGTTAAGATATGCCATGCTATATTAAACCATATTGGGCAAGATCGAATGAGCCGGTTAGCCAAATTAGGTCTATTAGGTGATTTAAACAAGATTGAATTGCCTACTTGTGATAGCTGCCTCCGAGGAAAACTAACTAGGAAACCATTTGGAAAAGGAACTAGAGCTGCATTTTCATTGCAATTAGTCCATTTTGATGTATGTGGTCCAATGAATGTGAGGGCTAGGCATGGAGCCTACTACTTCATCACATTTATCGATGACTATTCAAGATATGGTCACATCTATTTGATTTCTCACAAGTCGGAAGCGCTGAATTGTTTTAGAATGTTCATGAATCTCGTAGAGAATCAATTAGATAAAAAGATAAAGGCTTTGAGAACTGACCATGGTCGGGAATATCTCTCGGATGAATTCAAGGCCTTATGTGATGAAAAAGGAATTGAACATCAATTGTCGATTCCCCGCACACCACAACAAAACGGTGTTTCTGAAAGAAGAAATAGAACTCTTCTTGACATGATTAGGTCTATGATGGCACAAGCAGATTTACCCATCTCCTATTGGGGGGATGCTTTGCTTACCATCGCATATATCTTAAATGTATACCCTCCAAATCTGTCACTACCACTCCTTACTAGCTATGGACAGGTCAGAAACCCGATCTTTGCCATCTACGACCATGTTGGAAATGCCCTAGTCCCGAGGCATTAGTCCTTGTATTTGTATTATACATTTATTGGATTTATGTATTATACTCATTTGTGTTATTAATAAAGGCATCAATTCATTTATTATATTTATCTTGTGCAATATATTAAATGAAGTATCCAATGGACATATCTATATCCATGATAACAAGTGTCATGCACTTGGCAGTAAGACCATGGATAGGGTAAACGATATGACCATCAATAGATCCGTAGTCTGTTCCAGTCATGGGAATGAATGGAACAAGAGACTATCATTAACTTGGTTGTATGGCGGTGTCTTACCGGTCATTGGACATGGAATGTCAACCAAGTTAATGGGTACATGCATGGGGGCATGGTACTGGATAGATCCACTAAACGAGTAATCCACATGGTATAGTATCACAAGTGATTCTCGTGTAGTACTTGTATGGATCCTTTGACCTGACCATATGATGGTGTTACATGTGAGGTCACATGCTTAGGGGTACGCCTAAAGGGCCTGTAATAGGGTGCCAAGTATGGGTACTTTCGGGTATGTCACTTAGCATGGTAATGCTATGGATATGCATAAGGGATTTGTCACTCAGTAGTCCACTGGGAAGATATCATCGGCCTCTTGATGAATGTAACTGATACGAGTGTGGCCACACCTAAACAGGTGGGAACTTGTTTGTGAGCTTCAGTGCATTCGGGATCAAGTTAATGTCCGACACAAAAGAGGGTGATCAATCCATGCCTCTGTGTTAGACACCGATATCAATGACATGGGATGTACAAGTTTAAACTACAGGGTTATGATAACAGTTAGACTGCCATCTCTATCTTAATTGGGGGCTGCAGTGGCTTGCTAGAGCCCAACTGCAGTCTGCGGGCCAAATGGCCCGCTGCCAACATAAAGATGGGCCCACGGGATCATACACATAGAACGACTGAACACAAACTAAGGAATCACATGTATACTTGGAGTATATGCTATGGAGAGAGAGGTATATATATATTAATCATATTATAAAGATCAATTGGATTGATCCTAATAATAAAATTAATAAATTCAATTGGCTCTTCATAATTAATTGGATTAATTATGAGATTATTTCCTAGGTGGAAATATTCATATGTATAGGTTTACATATGATTTTATTTTGTGAAGATTTAATTTTAATTCGATGGATTAAATTAATTGGTCAAACTAATTTTAATTTAAATGTAAATAATATATTACTTGGTGTAATATATTAAATACATGGGTATATTAAAATTGGGCTTGAAATTAATTTAAACCAGAATAATTAAAATTAGATTGGGCCTAAATTAAAAGATTGAAGCCCCCACAGAATGAAAGGAGCCAAGCTGGGCCTGAATTCCCCTAGGGGAATTTGGCCACCCTAGGTATAAAAACCTAGGGTTAAAAATTTCGGCCACCACTACAACAGATAAAGCAATAGCCGAAATTTTCCTAGCCCCCTCTCACCATAGTTTTTGTTTTTCCAACGCTAGCACGGGTTGTGTTTGTTAGGCGTTCGTGTACGAAAATGAGGAGGGAATCTAATTTGATTTCTGCAGTCTTCATCCATCTCTTGAAAGAGATATTCCGGGTAAGAATTTAATCTCTTTCTATTATAATTTTAAGTTTTACAATTTCCATTTCAATTGCTCCTGGGACTGGATTTGAGGAAATCATCGCGTTCTTCCGCTTTTATCGGGTGATTTCCGGTGAAAAATCCCAACAGACCATGGGGTTGTGCTACTTACGCCTATCAAACTTCAAGCAAGTTTGGAAAATTAGGACCTAGAGGTAAAAAAAACGTGTCTTCATAAGGTACCCTGAAGTATCCAAAGGACACATTTCAGTAGGCGAGCAAGAAAATGGCACTGTGACAGAATTTGAATCACGAGATGTCACATTCATAAAAGATGAATTCCCAAGCATTGGATAAGTCGACAAAGATTTTACGTTCTTTGAATCTCAAGAAGATGAGCTACCAAGATCAATCCATCCAAGTGGGAGGGAATTTGAGGAAGAAGGTGCAAACCCACCTCAATACGATGCGAATGTTCAGTTTCATTAAGAGTATGGATCTTTTGCCCAGTGGGAGCATTCTGAACTACGACGAATATATGAGACATGTTTATCAGTATTTAGAACCTTGTAAATCTAGTAGGAAATCCGCTCCACACCGGAGATTTCAAATCGAAGGCATAAGTGAAGCCCTATTAGTGGACCTACAGGAAAAGGATGAGCCTAAAAGTGTCAAACAAGCTCTCTCTTGTCCAGCTAAGGATAAATGGATTAAAGCAATGGAAGAGGAATTAGCATCAATGTGATCTAATCAAGTTTGGGAACTTGTTGATCTGCCAAAAGGACACAAAACAATTGGGAATAAGTGGATTCTCAAGATAAAGCATAAAGCTGATGGAAGTATCAAAAGGTAAAAATCTTGGCTTGTCGCTAAAGCATACACTCAGCAGGAAGGGATCGACTATGAGGAGACTTTCTCACCTGTTGTTAGATTCAATCCATAAGGTTATTACTGGCCTTGGTAGCAAGTATGGACCTCGAGCTACATCAAATGGATGTTAAGACTGCTTTTCTCAATAAAGAACTGAAAGAGGAAATCTAAATTGATCAACTTGTAGGTTTTCTCGAATCGGGCAGCGAACATAAGGTTTGTAGGTTGAAAAGATCAATCTATGGCCTCAAGCAGTCTTCTAGGCAATGGTACATAAGGTTCCATGATTTGATTATATTGAACAAGTTCAACATGATTGATGAGGATCATTGTGTATACTTCAGAAGCTCAGGCTCGAAATTTGTCATCCTAACTTTGTATGTAGATGACATACTCATAGCAGGAAACGATAAGAAGTATGTGGATGAAATCAAGGAATGACTATTAGCCAACTTTGAAATGAAAGATATTGGTGAGGCAAACTACATCCTTGGGTTAAGATTTTGAGGAATCGCTCAAGGAGAATGTTATGTCTCTCACAAGAGACTTACATTCTGAAAATCCTTGAACGTTTCAACATGGCAGCATGTAAACCAATTGACATCCCAATTGCTAAGAATCAAAATCTAAGCAAGGAAATGTGTCCACAGAAGCCAAACAAGAAGGAACATATGAAGAAAGTTCCATATGCTGAGGCCGTAGGAAGCCTAATGTATGCAATGTTATGTACGAGACCTGACATTTGCTATGCAGTAAGCTTGGTTAGCAGATTCCAATCTCACCCAGGTGAAGCACATTAGAAAGTAGTTAAAAGAATACTAAGATATCTCAAAGGTATAATGGATTACAATCTGTGTTATCAAGGGGAAGAGCTTAGAGCAGTTGGCTACACAGATGCTGATTGGGCTGGAGACATGGATGATAGGAAATCCATTTCTGGTTTCGTTTTCTTACTCAACAAAGGTTCAATATCTTGGTGCAGTAAGAAACAAACCGGTGTTGCTCTATTAAGTATGGAGGTAGAATTTGTAGCCTCCTCTGCCGCTGTACAGGAGGCTGTTTGTCTAAAGAGGATTATGAACCACTTACAAGTAATGACTATGGAGATACCATTGACAATCTGCAGTGATAGTCAATCTTCAATAGCTTACATTAAAGATCCTAAGTTTCACAATAGGACCAAGCATACTGACATTAAGTTTCATTATATAAGAGATATATTTGCACATGGCGAAGTGAACCTAAAGTATATCTCTACGCACAATATGATAGCTGACCCCTTGACTAAGGCTATCAATCGAGACGTGTTTCAAAAACACAAAAGATCCATAGGTCTGCGTAGGATTTAGAGAAAAACTCAGTTGTTTGTTTTTCAAATAATCTTAATGTAATCCCTTTGGGTCCATTATTTCATAATGTGAATGGTTCAATTTCAATGGCAATACTTGAGTGCGAATAATATGTGTTTTGTTTGCTATTACTATTTTTACTATTAAGCATGTTGGACATAATAGCTGCCTACCTACACGGGTGATTACCTCGTTCCTGTTAAATAAGCTTAACAGAAACTGAGATGAGACAATTTTTGAACAATGCGAGAGCTTATTCAAAATGTTGGTGTCACTTTGTAAAACCGTTACAAAATGAAGTCGTACAACTCGTTGTATGCCTTGAATAAAATTCAAGAAAGTGATTAATTGGAATAGCCCTTTTGTCTTCAATATAGCCAGAAATAGTCCTGAAAGAAGTGACTAAAGTTGAAAGCCACACAACTTTTCAACCTTATGTTTCTGCATGGTGTTTCTTTTCAAAGAACATAAGTGATGTTGTTCATTCAAAAACATGCGCTCCTATTAAAGGGAAGGAGAAAACACCGTGGCAATTGATTTGAGAATCAAATGTGCTTTGCGACCTAGGATGGGAATCGTCAAGTTTTATGATCTCAATGGTGTTACCCTGGTGTAAGACCTAACATGATATGAACCCTCAGTACCCTTAACTTATTCCTAAAATGTGGCTAAGTATGGCTAGTTTGGTTAATTCTCCTAAAGGTCATGATAATGCGACCTGGCCGAATTAACTGGCAAAGTGAGCTTAACCATTATGGATAGAATATTGTAAGAGGGAATGGTTATCTTTGATTACTTCCAAAGATTCATATTTCACCAGCTAGCCTATTATTGTCACGAGAACATAATAGTGAATGTGAACAATGTTTTTCCGAGATCAGTTGAGTTGGAAACAATAGATGTAAAAGGATAATCTGGGGCTCAAGCATACATCTTATCATCGAAGAATCTTGTTAGTCAAGACGCTGTATACTCCTAACAGATGTCCAGTAATAGTGCTCTCGACGTATGTCGGTCGCACAGTCTACACGCGTTTAGAACGAAGATGAAGACATAAACAATTTATGTCAAAGAGAGAGATTTGAACGACTAAGAGAATATAAGTATTTTCCATGCCCGAGTCGGAGATGAAAGAAATTGAGCGGTCCGCCCATGACTCAATGTGATTAGGACCAGTTCGATTCAAACTGGAATTGGTTTGATGAATGGTTAAACCAATTAGATAATTATCACTTTTTTATTTAATTAGATAATTATCTAATCCTTCTTCTGATAGGCTTAGGAGACTCCTTCTATAAATAGAGGGATACAGTTTGGATTCAGTGTTGATTCTAAGAGATAAGTAATCAATCTGTCAGACAAAAACTCTCCCTCTCCTTCTCTCCAAAATTTCGGCCTACCCCCTTTCTCTCAAGAGTTTTTTCTTCAGTTCTACCGTTTATAGATTGTGGAATTAAATCTGTATCCCAAACTTATGGACACTAATCCGACCGGTGACTCAAGACGAGATTCTTTCTACTGCAACCATTCGTGGATTAGAACTAAGGATCCTGCTACGATCTGCGCTTCAAGAGGTAAGCTTAATCCCTGTTGATTTTATAATTTACGGTTCGATCACCCATGATCTATTAGGTTCATAAACCCAATATAATTTCCTTCAGATATAAAATATTTTTCTGCTTAAAGAATGAGTGAAGCAGTTGTTACTCTAATATTTAGTAAAGCAAAAAAAAAAAAAAAAAATGAAAGCTGCGGAAGAACCAGTATAATTTGGATAAGGGGAAGAAAATTTATTATAAATAAGACATTATTTTCCTTAAAGTCTCACGGAAATTTATTAAGTTTCGAAGATATTCGTAGAAATGGATACCATATTGAGACTATAAATGAAAATAATGAAGAATGTATTTATGTTACAAAAATAAATCCAGAGAAGAAATTTATACTTCAGAAATTTCGTACTCTTCATCTGGTTGTATTATACATTTGTAAATGCGATTGAAACAAATTTCACCCTAAACCAAAAGTTTACATATTCAATTAGTTATAAAATTTGGTATGATCGACTAAGTCATCCTGGATCAATAATAATGAGAAAGATTATAGAAAATACACATGAGCATCCATTGAAGAACCAGAAGTTTCTTCAAGATAGTAAATTCTTTTGTGCTGCTTGTTCACAAGAAAAATTAATTATAAAGTCATCAAAGGCTAAGATTGAAATTAGTAATCGGATAAACAATAACAAATTTTCTTACTGATTTATTACATTTCGGTTGAACTACATTACAAAAAAATTATTTTTACACAATAGATAATAACTCCTACGTAATGAAAATATTTTTTTTTCTCAATAGTTTGATATAATAATTGCTGGTTTTAAAGGATTAATTGTTGATTTGATTGAATCTAATTTAATTGTTGAGCAGTTTCTTCTTGAGCTTGTGTCGTTTTCCACAAATCGCCTTTAATCTCTTGTAAATATCTTAAAGATTTTGTCGTTCAACTAGTATTTTGTTCTTGGAACTTGTAGACGCTTCAATATGTCTTTGGTCCTCTGAATTTTCTTTATCTATATAAGGTATTTTCAACTCAGCATATGAGAGATTTTGAATTGTTTTGGATACTGCATTTTTATAAAAAGGTATTGCGTTACAACTTAACTCATTAAACAGGTCTATTTGAAAATACTGAAACATACGAGTAAGGATATATATGGTGCATTTTCTTTAAAACCCTAGGTATGGCTGACAGCCGCCGCCCTACACCCCACCAGCCCTCCTCTCCTACGTCCCGGCCAGCCTCTCTCCAGCACCGCCATCCCCGTCCCAGCCGCCTAAATGCCCCTACCAGCCCCTTTCCTTGCCCGGTTCTTGCTCCCACACCTCACCCTTCTCACTCTCGCCATTCCTCTCCAGCCACCAACAAGGCTTCTGCTGAAGATTGTCATGTTGCATATTTCGAAGGTTTCCCTAATGGATGGCATGTTCCTGAATTAAATAAGGGTTTCCTCCTATATGGGGTTCATGGTTTGATTACCATTGCAAAAAAGAGGAATGTTCGCAACCTTCGCTTTGGTTTTATTAGGGTTCATCAAGATCAGAGTCTTCTATCTGTCATTGCTGCAATCAACAAGATTACAATTGGTTCATTTAAACTTAGGGCATTTGTTGCTCGTTTCCCATCCAAACCGGTTTACCCGCGACCTCATCTTACGCGCAAGTCTGTCCCTGCGACTTCAGCAGCTCCGAAGTCTCAATTCCTTCCCTCCAAGCGTGACTCCAGGTCCTATGCAACTGTTGTTTCTTCTGTAAAGGCTGATATACCTTGTTTCCAATTTCCGGCACCGGTTCAACATCACCAATGGCTGCACTCAGCTTGTGTCTTGATTCTGAAGGATGTGAGTTTCATCCCGTTCTTAAAAAAGTATTTGCTTGATCGTAACTTCTCTTTTCAAGCTTTGGTCCCTCTCGGTGGAAATATAGTTGTTATTAATTTCTACTCAGCTGATGCCCTTGAGGCATTTCTTACTCATGATCGAAGGTGCCTTGATGATATTCTCATGGATTGTCTACCTCTTGACAAATGCCCCGCCTCGGTTGAACGATTGGTTTGGATTGATTTCTCTGGTCTCCCACCTATGTTCCTGTCAGATTATTCGGTTAAGTTCATGGGTTCTCAGCTTGGCACTGTTGTGGGTAGTTATGAAGATTTTGTTTCGAATTCCATGGTTGCTCGCTGCTTAATCTCCACGGAAGCTAATGCACTGACTGGATGTTTCTTCATAGACATCCTTTCAGAGCGTTTTTTAATTAATTACCGGGAGCTTCCCTCCGTTGAGCCGTCGTGCTTCTTTGTGAATGATGTTCTTCCGATGGTTTCTGTAACTCGTACTTCTAGAACAGCTGCTGCTGGGTTGGATATTAGTTCGCCGGCTGCTGTTGGTTTGGAAATTAGTTCGCTGGCTGCCCATTCCGTCGCCCAGGTGGCTAACTCAACTGACGATAATTCTGATACCTCTGCTGACTCTTTTGTTCCTGACAGCCGGTTACAACACTCAGACGTGAAGGAGAAGAAAAAAGGACGAAGGGTATTAGATACCTGTCTTCTTGGTTCCGAAACTTCATTACCGGATTCTGATTCGTCAGGACCTGACATTGCTCATCGGAATGCTATCCTCCAAAACGTTCACTCTCATCCTGATTCCATTAATGAGGCGGAGGAATCTTGGAAGCTTGGCAAAGCTATTGGTATTTTTCAAGAAAAGGATAAGCAGCAGATTTTAGAGCGTCTTCAAGGGGTTTCTCGGGCTGTTTAATAGCTCTTCCATTCTGCTTTCCAGGTTTTGTTATTTCTTTTAATGTCGGTAAACATTTTGTGTTGGAATTGTCGGGGTGGAGTGCATAATTCAGCTAAGCAGCGTTTTGTTCGCTCCTTAATTAATCGTTATGCTGTTAGTTTAGTGTGCCTTATTGAGTCTAAGAAGGAGTTTGTGGATTCTATTGTTCTTAGAAATTTTTGGGGTCACAACGATTTTTGTGTTCACTGTATCCCATCTATAGGGGCAGCGGGGGGTATGATTATATCTTGGAATCCTCGTATGCTTGGTTGTTCTGTGTATGCTTCAGATTCTCGTTGGTTACTCGTACAATGTTCTTTGCATGGGCTTAACTTTTATGTTCTCTTTTTGTATGCCCTTACCGATGGTAATGATCGAGCTATGTTGTGGTCTTCTTTGCTTGCTTTGATTGCTGGTCTTGATAATCTTATTATTTGCGCTGACTTTAACGAGATTTTAAATGATTGGGAGAGACCTCATGGTACTATTACCGGATCCGTCCAGGCTTTCAGGGATTTTGTTAATCAGGCTGAGCTTCATGATATTCCTTTGTCTGGACGTCAATACACCTGGCATAATTCTATGACTTATTCTTGGATTGACAGATTTTTGGTTTCTAACAATTTGGCTAGTGTGTGGCCCTTCCAGGTTGTCAACTCGGTGGAAACTACCCTTTCTGATCACTTTCCACTGGTTTTCAGTTCTTGCAAGGTTGATTCTTCGGGTCCAAAACCTTTCCGAGCTCTCAATTGTTGGCGGGATGATGAGAGATTTTCTCCTTTTTTGACCAGTTGCTGGGTCGACATTTGTGCTTCTGCTAATTCGGGAAATTTATGTTCGAAGCTCAGATTATTAAAGAAAAAATTACAGCTTTGGAACCGTGATATTTTTGGTGTTGTGGAAAAAGATATTGCCATGTTAGAAAGAACCATTCTTGATCTCACCGATGATGCGATTCCTCGCCCTTTGTCACTTCATCAACTGGAAGTTTTGGCTACTCATAAAAATCAGTTGTTCACTAACAGAAGACATTTGGAATCCATTAGGCATCAGCAATCCCGTATTTCTTGGACGCTTCTTGGTGATAATAATACTTCCTATTTTCACAGAATTGCTTCTGCAAGGTTTCAGATTAATAGAATTGATAAAGTGGAAATTGAGGGCGGTTTTATTTCAGACCCTATGCAAGTTCAGGCACTTATTTTTAATTTCTATAAAGCTCTTTTCAAAGCAGACCCGGCTATTCCTTTCACCCTGGGTTGTTTAAACTTAACAACTGTTTCAGAAGAGATGAACAATTTTTTAACGGCCCCTTTTTCGGAGAATGAGGTGTTTGACGCTATTTCTTCTTGCGGAGAAAATAAAGCTCCTGGTCCGGATGGTTTTAACATCTTTTTTTAGAAGAGAGCTTGGCACACTTTGAAGGAGGAAATTATGACTGTCTTCAGGAATTTTGATCATTCCGGTTTTCTCCCAGCTTCTCTGAAAACTTCTTTCACAGTTCTGATTCCAAAGATTTCAGGCAATTGTGCCCTTAGTAACTACAGACCTATTTCTCTTATCAATGGGATCTACAGAATTTTATCGAAGCTCCTTTCTTTGCGGCTACGGGCTGTCCTACCTCGGTTGATTTCTAATTGCCAGTTTGCTTTTGTCAAGGATAGAAATATTCATGAATGTTCTTTTTTGGCTTCGGAAGTGGTTTATCAGATTCATCGCCAACATCGGTCTTGTTTTATTTTGAAATTGGACTTTCATAAAGCTTTTGACAGTATTTCTTGGACCTACATGAACGAGGTTTTCGGAGCGATGGGCTTCTCTGATACCTGGAAATTATGGATGAAGGGCTGTCGTTCGAACTCGTCCACTTCTATTCTGATTAATGGCAGTACAACCAAGCCTATTTATCTGCAGAAGGGTGTTAAACAGGGGGACCCACTTTCCCCTTTTCTTTTTGTGTTGGCGGCCGAAATCTTGAAGAAGCTTATTGATAAAGCTATATCGGAGAATATGATTCATGGATTTCATTTAGGAGATACTCAACCGGATATTTCCATCTTACAATTCGCAGATGACACTATCTGTTTCCTTCAGGCTGATGTAACGGAGCTTAAAAATTTTGTGCGTCTTCTGCATTGTTTTGAGATTATTTCTGGTCTTAAAATTAATTTTTCTAAGAGCTCTCTTATAGGAATGTGTGTTTCTAATTCTTTTGTTGCGAGATGTGCTGATTGGCTTGGGTGTAAAACTGAATCCCTCCCGTTTCAATACCTGGGATTGCCGTTATCTCATAGAAGCCTCCACATTTCTGATTGGTCGTCTCTTATGTCAAAAGTGGAATCTCGTCTCGCTCTTTGGCAAGGTTCTTGTCTTTCTTACGCTGGCCGGCTGGTCTTGATTAAATCTGTTATCAGTAGCATGCCGATTTATCGGCTATCACTCTTTAAAATTCCGGTGGCTGTCTCCGACAAAATTGAGCGCTATATGCGCAATTTCCTTTGGAAGGGTGAAGCAGCGACTAACGGGTTCTGTAAAATCAGTTGGAACCGGATTTGTATGCCCTCTCACACTGGTGGTCTTAATCTGGTTCCTATCTCTCTTAAGAATTCGAGCTTGCTTTTCAAATGGATTTGGAAAATTCAGGTGTGTGCGGCTGATTCCCTGTGGTATAATATCTGTGTCCATCCGTTGGGTATTTCGGATTGGTGGTCTTTGCACTCCCTTAATCATTCTAGTCTTTCACCTATTTGGAGAGGAGTCATTAACGCTTGTATTAAAGATGTGAAGATGTGGAATTTTTTTGTTTCTAACGTCTCTATGCAGATTGGCAATGGTACTCATACCAATTTCTGGCGGGATTCTTGGTGTGACCAGCGTCCCTTCAAAGATCGTTACCCGACTTTGTTTGAGTTGGTGGCGGAGAAAGACAGCACCGTCTCCAACGTGCTGGTGCAGATCGGTTCAGCGGTTGGCCGGCCTTTTTGGACCAGGCGCCTCAAGACCAGCTCACAAGCCCTTCTGTCGGACCTTGTGCAGTCTCTTCCGGCCTCTTTGTGCTCCAATGCGGCCGACACATGTCTTTGGCGACTTGAATCGTCCAATAAGTTTTCTGCTGCTTCTTTTATCCATGGTTATCTCTCTTTGTCCACTATCTCTCAGCCGCATATCTTGTTCAATCTTGGGTGGACTTTACCTGTTGTTCCTAAGGTGCGTTTTTTCTTTTGGCTTCTGATTCATGGTCGCTTACCGTGTCGTCAACTGCTATCCACAATGCATATTATTAGCTCTGATATGGTTACCTGTCCCTGGTGTGATGAGTATGAATCTCAAGATCATGTTCTTTTACATTGTCATTCGAGCTCTGTGGTGTGGTGTTCTTTTTTCCAAACTATTGGCGTGTCAATAGCCGTTCCTCGGACTCTTTGTGACTTCTTCATCCAATGGCGAGGTTTGTTTTCCAACAAGAACATACGCGATCTTGCTTGCTCCATGTGGCTTTATCTCTGTTGGGAACTTTGGAAACGTCGAAACAGAAGAGTTTTTGAGCCGGATTCTTCAAGGAAGGCGAAAGATATTTTATTCCATAGTCTCCATCAAGCTTTTTTCTCTTTTAAATGTAATCATAGGTCTTTGTTCTTTCAGTTTTCTACTTTTTTAGCGAATCCGTCTTATTTCTTGTTTCAGTCTCATTTGTAACTTTGTTGTTTCTTTTGACCTCTTCTTGAGGTCCCCATTTTATATATATATTCTTTTGGGGGTCTGCGGTTTAGGTTTTGCTAGGGGTGCCAACCTAGTTGGGATGTCTAGCTTCTTCTAGGCCGTTTTCCCCTGTATTTCTTCAAAAAAAAAAAAAATACGAGTAAGGATATTTCCAAAAGGAATTATTTTTGCTGAAGAACTATATACCCGGGACATACGTGTTATTATTGAACTAGGAAGATCTACTTTTTCTCTTAATAAAAATATTGAAAGGTAACATATTTTAGGATAACTTAAACTTTTTTGTTTTGTTTTCTTGGGAGAAAAAGTATTACAAATGATATAATTAATTAGTTGAGTATATGGATGTAATTGATGAGGACTAGAAATACCCTTATCATTAATTTGGACTTCACGAGAATGCTGATTGGTAGACCAATCTTTAAATACTGAAGAATACTCTTTCACAAGGAATTTGGAGAATTTCAGCTAGTAGATGAGAATCAAATGAAATATGTTTATCTTTAACAAAAAAGCTAACTAGATAATGGTTGAAGATTAAATTTGAGGATGATATATCATTTTTTAATATATATATATATATATATATATATATATATATATAACATACATTTTATTTGATATAATTTATATTTATGACATGTTAATGATATATATGTGTAATATAGACCATTTTTTGCAATAATTTATATATAATTAATAATAATTTAATGATAATAATAATGATAATTTATTTAAATTTTAAAATTTGGAAATTTAGGTTTGAAACCAAATCGAACCAAAATCAAACCGAATTGGTTCGGTTCGGTTCAACCTAAACTGAATGTATATTAGTTTGGTTTTGGTTTTTAGAATTTTCATTATTTGGTTTTCGGTTCAATTTGGTTCAATTCGGTAAAAACTGAACCACATTTTGCTCACCCCTACTACCACTGAATAGCTTCTTAGCCAAACAAATAGTTGTTTAATATTTTTCTAAAGATTTATTATTTTTGCTAGATTTGAAGTTGCCAAGCAAAATATATTGTTATGGAATTATTAATTAGTTGTTTCAATTTCTAAATTATGATTTATTTAGTCAATTTAATTTTATTTAGTTGATTTTTTTACTCAATTTAGGACATGTCAATTTTATTTTAATATATAAATTAGGGATTTGTAATTTTAAATTTATCGGTTCAATTGTGTTCGCAATGTGAATACCTTGTATGTCAAAATAACTGTAAAAATTATGTCGAAAACTATATTCAATTATTTTTCAATAGAATTTTTGTCTTATGTCGTTCGATTTTTTTATTTTATGCTAACATTATTCAAAATTCTTTTCGTGATACATCATACATTTGAAGAAACTCCGTGGGCCTTAAAAGTGCTGAGCTTTCCTAGATGAGTGAGTACATTAGTGGAGTTGAGCTCATGTGACACACAACCAATTGGCTTGTGTTAAGGTCTAATCTACACCACTTATATACTACTCTTTGATCTTATATATTTCTGATATGGGATTCATTCCTCAACATCTCCAACACTCTCCCTTAAGTGTAACTGGGTCTAGACCAATTGTCACTTGTCAAACATTCCTTGGCCTATCTCCTTTGAGGCCTAAGGTCATCAACGGGTCTAGTTTTCACTACTAACCCAAACTCCAATAGGAGTTTTAAACACGGGCCCAAGATCTTTTTGGCTGTCAGGCCTTCTTCTGTTCTGATACCATGAAGAGACTCTGTGGGTTTTGGGAGTGCTAGGCTTGACTTGATGAGTGAGCGTATAAGTAGAGTTGAGCCCATGTAACACAAAACCAATTAGCTTTTGTGTTAAGATCCAATCTACACCACTTATATACTACTTTTTGATCTAATATATTTTTGACAACATCTCCAACAACACTAAGCTTACTTTCAAGTAAGCTTGCTGTAGCAAGCTTATTTCTACACGTAAGCTTGCTACATATCTACTTTGTAACAAAGTAAAATGGGTCTCACAAACCATTCTTCTTTTTTACCGCTTGATCCTTTTGCCACTTGTCAAACTCATCTCAGTGTGGATTGCTCTCAACCATCCAATGTTAGTAGTTAGGTAATTATGATTAAATTAATTTTCAGCAGAAACTTGTGGACTATTCCTTATCCTTCCCATTTGAAATGGTGAAATACAAGCATGCTGCACTACAACCTATGTTCTTGTCTCTCCCTTCTCCCTCGCACACGTGGCTTGCCTAAATAAAGTTTTGCCTTGTAACAACCCATTTCCATGATCTTAATATGGCCACTCCCTCCCATTACGCCTCTGGGTTCCTTAAAAAGAACATTGGTTTCCACTTTCTATCATGGGTATTAGCTCATTTTCGTTTTCTTTCAAGTTAATGGAATTATATAATTCCATGTATATGGAACCAGACCGGATAATGAACCGATAAGACTAATAGTAGTTCAAGCGGTTTGATTCGTTTTCATGAATGTTATCAAAATTAAACCGGTTCAATCGGTTCAACCATAACCAGCTATGGGTTTAGTAGATTTGATGTAAACTTTCAATTTTGAATAAAATCGGTGCTAAGCTGTTCGACCAGTGGTGGAACCAATGAATAGGCTGATTCATTCCAAGTTGAGTAATTTTTTTGTAAAATTAATTGAATAATATTCTTTTTAAGAAAATAAGCATTTGGTTGTATCACTGGTTGAACAAGATCAAACTGCAAATTTGTAGTCTTAGCGGTTGTTGTCCGGTACGGTTTTAATAACATTAGATTTCATAATCAATTTAGTCAAAAGTTATAGTTTTATTATCAATTTGGTTGAAAATCAATTTTTTTATATTTAGTCATGAACATCGACTCAAATTGATAGAATACAACAAAAAATCTTGGATTATTCCATACATATGAAATTATGTAATTACATTGATTTGAAATTATATAAAGATTAATAAATTTATTTTAACTAATTTGAAATTAGGCAATAAAATTTATATTTTAAAAACTTGGTAATGGAAAGATATATGAAATAATACTTATCAAGGCTTATTTCCAATAGTGAGCTTGCTAAGATAAAGACATTAACACATTAACATGAATAGTACTTAGCAAGCTCACTTTTCCATAAGTGAGCTTGCTAAAGTGGATGTATATGGAAAATTTTTTTATACATCCATTGAAAATTATGCATTCATTGTCTCTATCCTCTCTCTAAATGAAATGGTACTTAGGAAGCTTGCTTACTTCCAAATGTGAGCATGCTAAATGGATGAATAAGTAAAGTCTATTATTTAAATAAAATTTTGACAATATACATTCATTGAAAATTGTACATTCATTCTCTTTATTCTCTCCCTCCATCTAAATCCACTTTCATAATTAAAATAACATGGAATATTAATGACTTCAATAACATCTTAGAAATGTATATCACAAGTACTTCAATTAAGGAACTGAGAGTCTTCTTATCTAAGCTAGTGAACAACAACAAGTTTCATAGCTCCAACGAATAACAACAAGTTTCACAGCTCCAACGAACAACAACAACAACAACAAAATGGATACACCAAAGTTACATAGTAAGAGAAAAAGTTCTAGACTTTCAAACAAGATCTCCACCGCATAAAATGAAGACAAATGAGTCTAGAACATGCTCAGCATATTTCAGCCTAATCCAAGAAGAACAACCAATTCAAAAGACTGAAAGGGATGAAACAGCTCAAGCTGAAAACCCGTAAAAGAGAAACCTCAAACAACAAAACGGGGACCATCAAACGAGGACTTTCCTACCCTCCAAAGGCTGATCTAACCCTCCATATTATAGAATGAAGTTTCTTCAAACTCCATTTAAAGATTCAGCCAAATCCAATGGCTCGAAATGAAACTACAAAAAGAACACAAAAACTATTCACATGAAAAGTGCCCAGAACAACAGTTGTTGCAAACCAAAAACCCAAACTTATGAACCTCCAAATTCTGATTCGACTATTCAAAATTAAGAAACAATAGTCCCCAATATGCTCTATAAAAATCATCACGATTGGACTGTGTACGAGCTAAAAATACTGAAAGAAGATGAAGAGTATAGTTGAATAACAAGGTTCACAAACACAGAAAAGGGTTGTCTCTCTTAGTTCTCTCTACATGTATCCAACAACTCCCTCAAGTTGTTATGGTGTTTTCACACACATTGCCCTTCCTCACAAAAGCGAGATATATCCTAATATGTTACCTCTTGAATAGCCTAACCTCGTGATCTCTTCAGTCCTTGAAGGGAAATACACATGGGCTTCAAGGGCTTGAAAGTCGCCCCCCCCCCCCCCCCCCCCCCGAACTACACAATGGTCTCTACCACTTGAAGGCTTCAAGAGCTTGAAAGTCTTCCCCTGAACAAAAACAATGGTCTCTACCTCCTGAACCATACAGGAGTCTCTTCCTCCTGATCCACACAGGAGTCTCTTCCACTTAAGAACCTTCTCCACATAGGAGCCTCATCCACATAGGAACATCTCCACACAGAAGCCTCTTGTTGGTGTGCCCTAGTTCTTAGGGCATTGGATTCTTGTATTTTGTATTATACGTTTAAACTCTTTCTATAAATACATCATTTGTGTCACATTAATAAAGGCATTTAATCTATTCCATTTATATCTTATGCTATAACATGAATAAAGTATCCATTGATTGATAATCATAAAACATATCCCAAGTCTATTCTAATCATGGGAATGAATAGAATCACAGACTTGTATATTTGATGACTGTGTGGTAGTTCTTAACTACCCATAGTACTTGTAAAGTTAGTCATGAATATAGGTACATGTCAATGACATGGGACTGGATCGATCCGCACAAGAAAGCCACATGGTCGTCGCATCATAGGTCTTTCTTAAGTAGGTCTCTTTTATCCTTAGACAAGATTTCATTATAGTGTCAATATGGAATCTGGTTCACTTTGACATATGCCTAACAGGTCTATAAAAGGATGCTAAATATGTGTATGATTGGGGTGGACTGGTGAATTTACTGATATTGATAATAAAGTGATGGAATTGCCACTCTGATAACACCAAGATGATATCACTGGTGTTGGGATTCGTCATCGGAAAAATAAGATGGCGCAGTGAAATTACACTGTTTAAAATTTTCCTAGGATCCACCTATCATGTCCAGTTACAATTGATTGAAATAAAATCAATTTTGAATCATAAAAGATTCACTCACCAAATCCGTCTCTTCTAGAGACCGCTGCAGAATCGACTCTTTAAGCGACCTGCAAAGTCCGATGCACGACCAACTATCGAGCGGGAACTGATGCTAGCCGAAGAAGCGAAGGAATGGAAGATTGATGCTGTAAAGTTTTGGCGAAAGGGGCTGCTAAAATTCCAGCAATTAAAAATAGGGTTAGGGCTTCTTCCTTAAGTGTGCCTTTATATAAACTCCATGTCTAATTAGGTTTTAATTTAGTTAATTAAACCCAAGCCCACTACAATTATAATTACATAAATAAAATTAAACGGTATATACTATGTAATTTAGTTCCATTTTGCTAAATTTAACTACCCCTGAATAAAATTAATTCACTCTTAAGTAAATACAATACACGTATTTAATTCTCCTACTTAGGAAAATTATTTAATTAATTTGTTTACTTTATGTAATTCAATTAATTAATAAATTAATTAATGACATTATGTAAACTTATTAATTAAATTAAATTAACCCAAAGTTAATTAATTATATGTCAACTAATTAATTAATGCATTCCTTCCAATGTATATTACATGTACATTTTCTGTAAGTTCCGGCTCAGTTGATCTATATGCACTACCCTATGGGTCTATCTATATGTTGGCAATAAGCCCAAGGCCCACAGACTGTAAGTGGGTTCTATCAAACCGGTACAGCCCCCACTTAAGACAGTGATCCAGTAGTAATCTCATAGTGTCCGTTGCCAAATGATATCGATATGAATAAACAAGAGGCATGGTGTCCGCCATCCTTTTCTATAGTTTATTATATTTTTTGATCTTAAATTGAATGATTAATCAAATAAGCAACCAACTTATTTGGATAAGGCCAAACACTTATCAGTCCCATTCATCAAGTGGCCAGTGATATCATCTCTGTGTTACCCGAGAAGCAATTACATCACTTCATTATCAATATTAATATGTTCACTGGTCCATCCAATCATACCCGTATTTAGCATCTTTTTACAGACATATTAGGTGTATGTCAAAGTGAACCGGATTCCATATTGATACTATAATGAAATCTTGTCTGAGGACAAAAGAGACCTGCTCAAGAAAGACCTATGACGCGACAACCATGTGGCTTTCTTTTGCGGATCGATCTAGTCCCATGTCAAACGATACGTACCTATATTCATGACTGACTATACAAGTACTATGGCTAGTTAGGAACTGCCATACAGTCATCGAATATACAAGTCTAAGGTTCTATTCGGTCCCACGATTAGAACAGACCTGGGATAGGTTTTATGATTATCAATCAATGGATACTCTACTCATATTATAGCACAAGATATAAATGAAATAGATTAATTGTCTTTATTAATGTGACACAAATAATATATTCATACAATGAGTCTTAATGTAAAATACAAAATACAAGAACCTAATGCTCTAAGAACTAGGGCACACCAACACTGGCCACTAGATGAGTGAGACTGATTAGTGTATGGCCATACCCAAATAAGTTGGCTTCTTATTTGATTAATCAGTCAACTCAAAATCAAGAAATATAATAAACAGCAGAAAAGGATGATGGACGTCGTGCTTCTTGTTTATTCATATTGATATCTTTTGGCAAAGGACACTATGAGATTACTACCGGATGAGTGTCTTCTAAAGACTGCTGTACTTCTATCTGAATTGAGGGCTATAACGGTTTCCTAGAACCCACTTACAATCTGTGGGCCTTGGGCCTACTGCCAATATAAAGATAGAGCCATAGGATCGTGCACATAGATCAACAGAGCCGGAACTTATTGAAATTGTATATGTAATGTACATTGGAAGGAATGCGTTAACTACTTAGTTGACATTCGGTGTCAAGGTAATTAATTAACAATGGGTTGATTTAATTTAATTAATAAGTTTACATAATGTAATTATTTAATTAATCAATTAATTGAATTACATAAAGTAGACAATTAATTAAATTATTTTCCTAAGAAGGAAAATTAAAATATATTTATTGTATTTTTTTTAAGTGTGATTTTATTTTGATTTACGGATAATTAAATTCAGCCTAATGGGATTAAATTATATAGTATGAACTTTTAATTAAAGTTTATTTATATAATTATAATTCTAGTAGGATTGAGTTTAATTAACCTAGTTAAAACCTAACTAGACAAAGAGCCTATTTAAAGGCACACTTAAGAATAAAAATCAGCCCTAACCATAATTATTGAGCTGTAAATTTCAGCCCCCTTAGAAAATTTTACAGCTGCAATTTTTAGAAAATTTTACAGCTGCAATTTTCCATCCTTACGCTTCTTCGGCTAACACGGATTCCCGCTCGATAATTGGTCGTGCACCGGACTTTGGCGATCGCAGTTTCAGGATTCGATTCTGCAGTAGTCTTTAGGATAGATAGATTTGGTGAGTTTAATCTCTCTTTATCCAAATTGATTTTATTTCAATCAATGGTAATTGGACATGATAGATGGATTCTAGGAAAATTTTAAATGGTATAATTACGTGCGCCACGTTTTTTTTCCGATGACGAATCCCAACACCTTTTCCTCTACATAGGAAGGGAACAAACCCCAACAATTTGTATACAACATTATATCTTACTGTTTCTATATAAATATGGGTTTTTCAATTGAAGGGATATCTGTAGAAATGAAAGTCATAGTTCATGAGATTTTATAGTTCTCAATTCGGTATTTGTTGTCTTCTTCCTTCTCTTTCTCTTTTCTCATTTTGAAATTTTAATTAAGTTGACAATTTGAGTGGTTAATGCATAATTAATTTAAAGGAATTGGGCTGGTTTAATTTGTGAAGTGGACGGAGTACTTCGGTGGTCGATTCGATTTTTCAAATGTTAATATTGCCTAAGATCCCTGTTTGATGCCAATTTCATTTTTCAGAATTGATTTTCTTATGGTTATTCAGTTAGAAACTCAGAGGATTGCAAACTTCTAAACACCCTATCGTTGACTTGATTTAATTAACGAGAAAAGATAAGCGACTACAATGACTTCGGCCACAACTATGGTTAAGGAAAAGTGATATGTCATGCCTCATTATCTATTCAGCAATTTAAATTGGAGTTTAATCCAACTATTACAATAAGTAACTGCAATTTAAGTGTTAAGAGTACTAAATTACAATTTCAATTTCAATTCCGCAATTCCTTATCATTTATTGAGCAACCTGATTTGAAGATCTTGAAGATTAATCCTACTATAACACTAAACTACGCTGTAAGTGTTAAGAGTACGGAATTGTAATTTAAATTCCACAATGCCTAACACTAATTAATTTCAATTTAAGTGTCAAAAGTAGCAAATTGCAATTTCAACTCCACTTGGTTTCTAGAATCGTTGTGGATCCGGGAGTTTGAAGAGCTACCGTATGTATTGATTATTCTATTTGCATTATGTAATTTCTCCCTAGTTCTCTGTTATTTTCTTTCTCTTTCCCTTATTTTCTCTCCGAACAAACACAAAGACGCTTGTCATTTAATCTGATTTAATTGTCGGTGAAATTCCTTGATCACCCATTCCATATTTGGAAAAGGACATAATCAAACTTGCTTTGACAATGGTCAAATTGGTCATAATACCCATTTCGTCACCAATAAAGCAAATCTTGAAAACTGGAAGTAGAAATTATGATCTTAGTTCTGGTTTACGTTGGACATTTTTGCATTGTTCAATAGATGTATGTAGACAAAATTTAGGGCCTATTTGGTTCTGCTGTTGCTCTTGGTAAACAGCTGTTTTTACTTCCGAAATAGCTAATAACAGCTGTTTGATGGTGTTGGGATTTGTCATCGAAAATCAACCATATGGCAGCGGAAGCCGATTAAGATTTTCTCAAATCCGATCCCAAGAACTTATGCAATAGAAATAAAAAACAACAAAAGTAAACACAAGGGAAGAAATAAATCTCATCTTGTCTGTCTCTTTTAAAGACGGCTGCAGAAACCAAAAAAGGCTCCCTCTATAATCCCGTACACGAACGTCTATCGAGCAGGAACCCATACTAGTGGAGGATTCAAAACTAGAGAGAAAGCTATAGGGTGGCCGAATTTTTCACAAAGAAAATCCTCTATGGCCGAATTCTATATGTGTTTCTAGGGTTAGGGTTTTCTTTCATTTAAGTGGGTATTTATAGCATATAAAACCCTGGGTCCAAATTTAAAAGCATAGGTTTAAATTAATTGCAATTCAATTTAAATTTTATATGCATGTAATTATATTTAACCATATAATATAATATATAGCATTTAAATTAAAATTAGTTTGCCTAATTAAATTAACTCAATAAGTTAATTTAGACTTTACTTAAATGAAATATATATAAACCTATATATGTAAATTATTTCCACTAGAAAATAAATTCATGAATTAATTAATTTAAATTAATTCAATGAAACCTAATAAATTGATTATATTTTTTTTATTAATCCAATTGATTTATAATTTAATCAATTAATAATTCCTCTCTAGTCAGTATTCTGCAAGTATACAGTTGACCCGTTTAGTTCAAGCTCAGACGTTCAATGCGTACGATCCTATGGGGCCGTCTTTATGTTGGCAATGGGTCTATGGCCCACAGACTGTAGTTGGGCTCTAGCAAGCTATTACAGCCCCTAATTAAGACGGAGACAGTAGTCTAACAAAAGTCGTAACTTTGTAGTTAAACTTATATATCCCATGTTGCTGATATCGGTGTCCAACACAGAGGCATGGTGTCATCACTCTTTTTTGTGTCTGGACATTAACTTGATCCAACTGATGGTTACAAACAAGTTCCAACTGGTTTGGGTGTGGCTACACTCTTATCAGTTACACTCATCTAGTGGCTAGTGATATCTTCTCAGTGGACCACTGAGTGACATTCCCTTCTGCATATTCATGGCCTTGTCATGTTCACTGGCACACCCGAACGTACCCATACTTGACACCCTTTTACAGGCCCTTTAGGCATACACCAAAGTGTGCGAGATCACCTGTAAGACCATAATATGGTCAGGTCTAAGGATCCAATATAAGTACTACACGAGAATCACATGTGATATTATACCATGTGGATTTCTCGTTTAGCTGATCTATCCAGTATCATGCCCCATTGCATGTACCCATAAGCTTGATTGATAATTCATGTTCTATAGCCGGTAAGACACCGCCATACAATCAAGTTTATGATAGTTTTTGGTTTCATTCATTCCCACGACTAGAACAGACTATGGATGGCTTTATGGTTATATCTTTCCCTATCCATGGTCTCACTGCCAAGTGCATGACACTTGTCAATATGGATATAGAATAAATAAATTAATGCTTTTATTTAATAACACAAATGTACAATACATCAATCTATTAAAAGATCCGAAATGTATAATACAAAGCAAGAACTAATGCCTTGGGACTAGGGCATTCCCAACAGATAGTTCTAACCAAACACTTAAAATCTGCTATTTGAAGCATAAAGAGCAAAGAACGGCTGTTCGGAAGAAACCAAATAACCAATTATGTACATCCACTTATCCTTGTCTTGGCAAGCTTACTTTTTGAAATAAGCTCGCCAAGTATCATCCTTAGCTTAGCAAACTTACTTGTGGAAATAAGTTTGCTTATTTCCATTGCCAAGTTTAAGAATTTAAAGTTTATAATCTAATTTTAAATTAGTTAAAAAATTTGCTAATCTTAATATAATCTTAAGTTAATTTTATTACATAATTCCATACATATGGAATATTTGGAAATTTTTTATTGTATTTATCAATTTAATTCGATGTTTATGGCCAAATACAATGTTGATTTTGGACCAAATTGATAATAAAACTATAGTTTTAGACTAAATTAACTATAAAACAAGTTGTACAATATTTTAGAATTCATCAACTTGTTGGCTTAGCAAGCTCACTTTCAGAAGTGAGCTTGCTCTACTCAGCAAGCTTACCTTTCGAAGTAAAAAGTTTTTTTTTAGGTTTTTGGTTTGATAAAAAATTATTTTATAATTGACGTTTTATTTTTTTTATAATCTTTTTGTTAGTTTAGTCCAATGTTATTAGAATCGGATCGGATTGATCAGTTCGACCAATTAAATTGTAAACCGATTTTGGATCCGGTCGATTTGATTAAATTTTCGGTTTTTTTTAAGTAACAATAATTATTATATTATATTATTAAATAATATTTTTTATACAAATTATATCATAATTTATTATAATATATTATTAAATAATTATTTTTTTAAATAAATATTCGGTTCAACCACTAATTTGAACATGTTGAACTAATTAAACTATCGAACCAATAGCTCTTTCGGTTTGTTCTTCAGTCTAGTTATGCTAACATTGGTTTTTATCCCATATTTATCCTCATTTAGTATGTATACCTTCTATATGTATCAAAACTCTTTGATTATATGTGAAGATGAGAACATAAAATAAAAGAAGATTGTTGTAATTAATTTAGTTGACCAAATGGTATTATTTATACTGATGAGTGAAAATATTACCAAGTAATTTAGCAAGAGTTCAACAGTTAATTGAGCAAAATTCTATTTAGAATAGAGAAAACATGGCTAATAGTGAGCTTTTCCAGGTCTAATGCCTCGTTCAGAAAGATCGCTTGAATTGGGAAGTCTCAGAGTACAACAGAAGAAGAAGAGGGAGATGTAGCAGGCTGCGGCATGAATGGGCCGAATTTGGAAGAAAAAGGCACGGCCCAAAAGGAGGAGGAAATATTTTGCTTTAGGAAATTCCTTTGCTGTCCTTGGCTTCTCAAAGAAGCTAATGGATTATGTGGTTGTAAATTTTTAAAAATAGTTTATTTGGTACTTGTTCCATGGATTATTGACACCTCATGACCTCTAGATCTTACTTTTTGGGACTATAAATACTCTACTATTTGGGGTTCGGGAGAGGCATTGAATGCACTCAACTACTTGTTAATTTGAATTAATTTTAGTTTGCAATTGTATTATTTCTTTGCAAGTTTTCTGTTTGGAAAATCTCATTTTTATTGTTATTATATGCTGCGAGTAGGTTTCCTAACAAGCTGAAACCAGCTTAGGCTGGTGGTCTTAGGAAGTATTTCTCTATTTTTCTTATGAATATTATATTGAGATGATTCTGTGGTGAAATGCTTAATTAATATGGGAAAGGGTCCTCTCATATTTCTAGTATTCCTGAGGAGACCAAGAGGAGACTTAAGAGTATGGAACATCACGCACACACACACTTACCATGAGACTGAGAGGAGATTAGGAGTGTGCTAAGGGTTTCTACTTGTTGTGGAATGCTAGCTTGTCTTAATGCATGATTTCCTATACTAAGTGAGGTCGAGAGATAAGCTTAGTTGTGGATCATAGATGCAAGTGAGGTCGAGAGATAACCTTGGTGAATAAAGACCAAGAAACCTCAGATCTACGTTCTATAACATATTCATAGTAAATTTTAGAGGAAGATATTCTGAGACTGCCTGAGTTTTTATCATTATTGTTTTATATCCTTCTTTTCTACGCAATCTTATATTCATTATCTTACATGTTTTCTGTTCAATTTACTTTATCTCTTTATACTAATTTAACTGGAAAACCTTCAGATCTGGTGATTTATTAGGAATTTTTAGAATTTTCCTTTACTCCTTGTGGATACGACACTTGTCTTGCTGATAAGGTCAGTTTTTGACCTTATCTTTTAGGCAATTTCGTGGTTTGAACTGCAATTTTTAGAGTCCTTTGTGTGAATGTTTATTTGGTTTTTGAGTATTTTGTGATTTTTATGTTTTGGATAGATTTTCATAACTTTTAGTATTTTTCGTGTTTTCTAGGGGTGTTTTTGTAATTTTGGATAATATGTCGTTTTTATGGTCCGTGGCATTGGTGCGGTTATGTTTCTTTATGTTTGTTTTGGACAGGCATTATGACCCGGACCGAAAGTTGGAGCATCGGCGGCAAGGAAGAGTTTGAAGTGCTGAAAATCAAGGTGGCACGGCGTGCCAAGATATGCAATCAGTGGAGTGGCACGAAATCGTGCCACTCATACCAGCGCGGCGTGCCAACCCCAAATCTACACAGCACGGCGTGCCACCTCCACCAGCAAGGTGTGCCGCCTTCAATTCTGCACAGCACGGCGTGCCACTTCCACCAGCACGGCGTGCCGAGCTCCGGAATTCTGTTGTTGCCCTACTTTCATCTTTTCTATTTCATGGTTTTAACCTAGCCGTATAAATAGGTTATTTTCTAAGTTTGAAGCATCTTTTTCCAGACTTTTAGAGTGTAAAGCAGAAACTTGTAGCTAGGTTTTGGCTTGAACTATTTGTTTTCTTTGAGTTTTGAACCATCAATTAGTAGAAGTTTTACATAGAACCTTCCCCTTTTGCGACGTTCTTAGTTCCGGCTTGAGTTCGTCTATAAAGGTACACCCCAAGCATCTTCACACCGTCGGAATCCAGTTAATTAGACCAAAAGGGCATAAGTTTTTCTTCTTCTCTTTTGTAATTCGATTAAGTTAGTTTTTGATTCCGCAATTGATTGTGTTTGGTTGTAAACATTGAATTCGTATCATCTTTCTTGATTAATACAATTGTTTGCAATTTAATTTCAATTTTTATTCCTCTTCTTTATGCAACTCCTTTAATGATAATCTAGTCTCATAAGATCTTAATTTATTAAGTTCATATTTGTGGCATTACCTAGATTGACGCCTAGGAAACCATTAGTATTGACGACACTGTGGAACTTACGTGCCCCTATTTTCTGAGCTTTAGAATTAGACCACCTCTAAACAAGGGAAACCGGCTAAGGACCTAAAAGATCTAGACACGCTAGGTTGAATTATCGAAAGAACATAATTAAGGGTTAATTGTTGAGTTAAATTCATTTATTGTAATTAATTGATAAAGCCATCTCCATTAGCATTCATAGGTCAGTAAACCGCCAATTAATAATCCAAATTCAAGTGCAAAGTAAGCTGGGATAGATCAACTAAGAGTAGGATAATTTAGTTGTTAGCATAATCACACTCCAAAATTAAGTTCCGCCTAGGACACGCAAGGAACCCGAGTAGTTTAGTATTTGCAGAATATTTTTCTCTGTGGGATCGATACATGGACCAACCAGAATTATTACTTGTCAACGATAGATACACTGCCTTAGTTGTGCGATTCTAGGTTTAGTTTCACTACTTCGCCTAGGATCCACCAAGTTTTTGGCGCCGTTGCCGGGGAAATTTATTTTTCTGCATCATTGAACCAAAGGTCTATTTGCTGATCTAGGCACTATTCTTCTGCATATAGTCAAATAATTTTTCTTTTCTGTGGATATTTGTTGCAATTTATTTTTATTATTTTTGTTTTTTTTTATTTTCGGTGTGTGTGTGCTTTCTAGCTTATGCGAACGCGTTCTCAACACCCTGAGGTTTTACCTTATAACCCTGAAATTGAACGTTTATGTAGCAGGAACCGTAGAATACAACAAGAGCGAATTGTCCAAATGGATCATCAGCAACATGAGGACGAGGAGAGACAGCTTCTGGAAAGAGCTGAGCAAGAGCAACTCCGGCGAGAGCGGGAGGAGTTTGATAGAAGAAGGGGTGGTGATAGAGACAACATGGTCATGACTGACCTAATGGCTCCACACCGGCCCCGGAACAGATCCGGAGTGGTTCTCCCAGCCATCACTGCTAACCACTTTGTGTTGAAGTCCAGTATGATCCATTTGATCCAAGGGAACGGACTATTCAGTGGCGAAATAAGTGACAACCCCAATGATCATTTAGACCGGTTTCTCATGGTGGCCGATACAGTTCGAATAGGTGGGGTGCCCCAAGATGCTGTGCGGTTGAAGTTGTTTCCCTTCTCATTATGCAGGGGAGCAATGGAATGGTACAAGTCCTTGATGCCCGGGTCAGTGACTTCATGGGATCAATTGGAAGAACAATTCTTAGCATACTACTTCCCACCATCAAAGACGGTTCAGTTAAGGAACGAGATCATGGGATTCCGGCAATTTGGGACTGAGACTCTTAATGAGGCATGGCAAAGGTTTCAACGGTTATTGTGAAGCTGTCCCCACCATGACATGCCGCGATTCACTCAGGTAAGCACGTTTTATCATGGTTTGACACCAGCTAACCGTACCATTATTGATTCTTCTGCAGGTGGAGACATTTTTAAGAAGACTGCTACGCAAACCGAGGAGTTGATCGCGGAGCTGGCTAGGAAGAGTACCTTATTGCAGTCGGACACGCCAACAAGGAATGAGGTTCGGGCTACGGATTTGGGACGCCAAGATGTAGCTATGGACCATGTGAACAAGAAGCTGGACCTATTGATGTCCCGCCTAAATTTAAATGGGCCACAATACCAGCCGGTGTTGTGTGTATCATGTGGAGCGGAGCATCCTGGGCAAGAATGTGCATTGGGCGATCCATTCACCCAACCTTCCAAAAATGTAAGTTTTGTGGGAGGAAACCAAAGGTACAATAATTCTAACTCTTACCCACAAAATTTCAATAATAATAATAATTACGGAAGAAGGTATCAACACCCGAACATGTCTTATGGTAATAACCAAAATGTGTTGAGACCTCCTTCCGGATTCCATTATGAGCACCGTGAGCAGGGGTTAGGTAAGGCCCCATTTATTCCTAATGATCAATCCTCGCAGCAACCTCAACAGTCTAAGCAAGATGAGACGGTTTTGTCTTTATTAAAAGACATCTCGTCTCGGCTTGCTGATAATGAAGCATACTGTAGGGATTTAGGTAAGCAGGTTGAGTAGGGAATGGCAGGAAAGACCTCAAGGAGCACTCCCGAGTAGAACTGAACAAAACCCTAAGGGTAATCAACGGGAGACAGCTCAAGCTATAACCCTATGAAGTGGTAGGCAAGTGGAGGACCGAGTGCAAAACGCCGATATTCCATCCCAACCTACTGAGGTAAGTGAAGAGTCGGGTGAGGTAAGCAACCCCGACTCGCTTTCTGAACCCGAACCTAGCACAAATGAAAAAGGGAAAATTCCTGACCCAGTGAGAGCCTATGTGCCTAAACTCCCTTATCCTCAAAGGGAGAAGAAAGATAAACTCGGGCAGAAATATTCCAAATTTCTGGAAATTTTTAAGAAGTTAGAATTTAATATGCCATTGATTGAGGCTCTCCAAGAGATGCCTTCTTATGCTAAATTCTTTAAAGAACTTCTGGCAGGGAAAAGAAAGCTAGGTGAAGACGAAGTGGTGGTTTTAACAGAGGAATGTTCGGCAATTATCACTAACAAACTTCCACCCAAGCTTAAAGATAAGGGCAGTTTTACTATCCCATGCTGGATAGGAAACTTGGAGATTGCCAATGCCCTATGTGATGCAAGTATAAATTTGATGCCTCTGTCGTTTTTCAGGAGACTTGGACTGGGAAACCCAAAGCCAACCAATATGACCCTCCAATTAGCGGATAGATCTCTCACGAGGCCAAAGGGGGTGGTAGAGGACGTGCTAGTAAAGGTGGACAAGTTTATCTTCCCCGTGGACTTCATGGTAATGGATATGGAGGAAGATAGCGCGGTGCCCCTTTTGCTTGGAAGGCCATTTCTTGCAACCGGTAGGACTCTGATAGATGTCCAGGAAGGTAAGATTATTCTTAGGTTGCACAACGAGGAGGTAAGTTTCAACATCTATAACTCAATGAAATATCCATTAGATGTTGAAAGTTGTAATTTTGTAGACTCCTTTTGCCCTATTGATGCTTATGTGGTAGAAAAGAGTTTCAACCAAGGGGAGTTGGAGCTCTTGTATAACTTCGGATTGAAACTATTTCCGGGCAAACTGAGAAGTCGATGGACGGGGCCGTTTACCGTGCATAAGGTCTATCCCTCCAGGATGGTGGAAATTGAAACCCCAAAGGGAATTCAACAAGTAAACGGGCATCGGTTGAATCCCTACATCAGCAGAGGAATGAAGGAGGAGAAGCAAGTCTTACTCCTTCGTGATGTGTAATGCGAAATCGTGGACATAGAAGTCGAGCTATTCCGACTATAAACATAGCCACGAGGTACGTGTGCCTCCCTTGTACATTAATTTTTGTGTTAATATGTTTTTTGTGTGTTTTTGTGTGTAGGAATAGGTAATTAAGCAAGTTAATCAAAAGTCGTGATCAAAATGTGGAAAAAAGTAAAGGTTGGCAGAATTCAGGATGGCACACCGTGTCACAAGCAGCATGCCGTGCCAAGGTGACATTGGGGTAGCACGTGGCGTGCCAGGCCGCTGTTCTGAAATCGCATGCAAGAGCAATTCAGCACGCCGTGACTGATAGAGAGCACGCCGTGCCAAAGTGAGGGTCTTCAAGTTTGCACGCCGTGCCAATCCAGCACGCCCACATGCCGTCGTGCTATTCCGGAAGGGGGTTGTGCATGAGCAAGCAGCATGCCGTGCCAAAATTCAGCACGCCGTGCCAATTTCAGGGTCTTCAAGTTTGCACGCCGTGCCAATGCAGCACGCCAACGTGCCGTCGCGCTGTTTCTAAAGTGCATTGATGTAGAGTGAGCAGCACGCCGTGCCAAAAATTTTAGCACTCCGTGCCAAGTATGGGATTTTCAAGACAGCACAATGTGCTGAGACAGCACGCCGGCGTGCCCTCACGCTGTTTCCAGGTAAGTTTCAAAACTCTGCTCAGCACGCTGTGCTGTTTGTTTGGCACAGTGTTCCGAGCATTTGAAATTCGAATTTTTAGGTCACAATTCACCCGCCTATATAAACCCTTCTCCTTTTCTCCTTCTAAACCGCCCATCTTATTCCTATTCTTCTTCTTCTTCTTCTTCTTCTTCTTCTTCTTCTTCTTTCTCACTCTCTCACTTTCTCACTTTCTCTCTCCCTCTTCACTTTCTCTCTCTAAACAACTCCCACCTTCTCCCTCTCTACCCTTATTCTTCCTTCTTTTCTCATTTTCTCCCTCTCACCTTCTCTTCCACTCTTATTTTGACCTAGGATTTTATTTTGCTTCATTCCCCTTGCAACCAGGTATGAATTCATGCTTTGCTCTTCCTTTACTCTTCTTTTTATTATTTGTTCTTTTTCTCACTTTGATTTTGATTGATTGACTGCTTAATAGGGTGATTGTATTGCATTCTTTTTCTTTTTAGTAGTTTGTATTTATGACAGTAGGGTTTTCTTTGGATTTGGGTTCTTTTGTTTTTTATTTTTGTTCTGTTTTTATGGTTGTACAATTGTAGGATGAAGAAGAAGACTGTCGCTGATCGGAGACATGGTTCGTCACGATGGCCCATAGACCTGTCACCGGAACCAGTGCCAAGCGACGAATTACCTACCGAACAGTAGATGGCCCCTTTAACAAGCCTCTCCAGGAAGTATAAATGCCCTTTTCCTCTACTTTCGGATGATGAAGGTAAAAGATACAAAACCCTGTTTCCTTTAGAAAGCACCCCCTTTCGAACCTTTGATTGGGAATTTTTATTTGTGCAAGATAGGTCAGAGGCGGTACGTGCTAAATTGACTAGTCTAGGATGGTATGAGTTTGTGAAGTCTAATCCACCCGTCTTTAGGGAGTTGAATCTCGAATTCTACTCCACCTTAAGCTTCAAAACAAACCCTGATATGGGCCTTAGGAGCATGACTTTCCGCTTGTTTGGTACTGAACACTCTTTAGATATTGAGGGCCTTAAGGCTTGTATAGGAATCGAGGGGAATGGTTACAAATGGCCGGAGAATATGGATGCCAAGAAATTTTGGCGTATGGTAGGGCAAGGGGTATACCAACCTAGGTTTGCTAAAACTTCCCAAATTCATGACCCTATTTTGCAATTAATTCACAAATTTGTGTGTTTTAATATTTCGGGGAAAACTGAAAGCAACCGAGTAAATGCATTTGAACTTTTAATACTGTGGCATGTGCATAATGATGTTAAGGTGTATATGGGCTTCTTCGTCATGGAAGCCCTATACAACCACCACAACAGAGCTAAGTCCGAACTAGGGTTAAGACATATTGTAACTTGTATGGTGTGCTTCTTTCATAGTAATACTTGTTATAGGAACCTCGATAGCATCCTTCCCAAGAAGCTTTCAAGGGGAATCTTGTCTTGCTCCCATGTTGTGACAGCTGCAGGTACTTCAAGTGCGGGAGGTTCGAGTAGGGAGAAGGTCCTATGGACATAGATGAGGAGGACGAGAGTGAGGAAGCTGAGGATAACGAGGAGGATGAGGAGAATGTTTCGGTGGGCCTGTATTTTATGGGGCAGATCGAAGGACGGTTGGATGGCATAATTGAACAACTGGAAGGCTTAACCGTCCATTAGGTTATACTTGAGGAGCGGATGAACGCGCGCCTTGATAAGCAAGCAGCTCAGCTCGCCAATATCGAGGCATTCGCCTCTCGTTTTTGTGCAGCCCAAGGGTGCCCATACCCGCTGCCACCAACCCCTGATATGTGAGGTAACCCTTTTCCTTTCCCGCTTAAGTTTGCTCCTTCTTCCATTGCACTTTTGGAAGTAAGTGTAATCTAAGTGTGGGGTGGGTAAAGGGATTTCTCCCTTTCTTTTGCTTCTTTTTACATTGCACTTTTTGGTTGCTTATTTCGTATGTTTGTTTGTGTTTTTGCATTTTTGGATGTTTTGCGTTGGTTTTTGGTTAGATTTAGGCTTTGTTTTTTTTAATGCATGTGGAGTTGGTTTTGGTTTTTTTTTGGTATGATAGTGTTTTTTTTAGGTTGTTTATGTGTCAATTGCCGTTTGAATAACATTGCTTAATCCACCCTCGAAACTAAGTCTCTGTGCTTCGATTGGTAGCAATTGGCTAGGGATACTAGGAGTTGATTACAAGTCATTAGCTTGTTTGTGCGTGATTTGTGATTCTTGATGGTAACCAATGGTTAGATTTGTCATTAAGGTTGCATTAGGGAATTAACCCTCTACCTCTACTTGCATGATCGAGCTAGGATTACGCCTTGGAACATTGGTTGAGTCACACGACCTAGCATACAACCCCTAGTACACTTGTTAGAAATTGAGCCTTTGGAACCATTTCACATTGGTTCTATTTCTTTGTGAGGGTGAAAACAATCGTGGCACACTAGATCATAGAACCCGGTGTCGTTTTGCACTTGGCATCGAGAGCTTAATATGTGGAGACCCTTAGGATTAATCCCTTGACTTAAATGAGCCTAACCCTAACTACTAATTATCCCTTAGATCACCCTAAGCCACTAAATTACCCCTTTTGACTTAAAAAACCTTCACCAAGCCAACTCTATCATCCTAACTTTTTACCATTAACTTTGATTTTCCTTTCTTACCCTCCTCTCCTAAATCAAGTAATTGGCTAAGTTGTTCATTCATTTTGGGGTCAATCACCATTTGCATTTCAACTCTTTCACATCTAGTCCTATGGAAAAATTGTGTTTAAACAAAAACAAAAACAAAAATCCAAATAGAGTCAATGTGTATGTTCGGCTTCTTTTCGTAAAATTCGGAGTTTGTAGACACATGTCTTGTTTGTCTGGTTTTCATCTTTAAGTCGGTATATGTGTTCCATTTCTAGTTCATTTGTTTGAATAAAGGATTAGGGCGATCATCTAATTGCCTTGACCCATGTCTTGTCATTTTTTTTCTTTTCCCCATTAAGTTGTGTTTTGGCCGTTGGGTGTGGATAAGGCCTTCTTTTTGTCAAGTTAATTTCAAAAAAAAAAAAAGAAAAAGAAAAAAAAATATAGCAAAGCAAACACTCTTAGGACTTGTTTTGAGTTGAATGTTGCATGACCCTTCTTTAGTTCTTAGTCAATTTGTATGTTTTACTTGATTCGTAGGAGTTGTATACCTAAAATTTCCCTTTTATCAAACCTACCCCAAGCCGTAACATTACAAGCCCCAGGTTCTCTGATTTTGCTCCTCAACCAATGACTTCACCGGGATTGCCATTAGTTCGCTATGTGATGTGTGCCATTGTTTGTTTTTGTGTGCTCATCCGCCTTACCTTGAACTTGAGCGTTGGAGTGACATCTTGTGAGTTGCTTTGTGGTCGTATAAACTCTGTTTGTTCCTTGCCCTTTGACTAGCCAAATTTTGTTGGGTTTCGGTATTGAGTGGTTTTGAACTTGGTGCGCCTAGTGTCATTTCGAAAGTGATGCTTTACCTTCTTGAGTTTATGAATTTCGTACGGTTAAACCCTTAGTTGGATTTGCAAGTAAAAGCGAGCAAGTTTACTCCTTTGTCTTTAGTTTATTTGCTTGAGGATAAGCAAGACTTTAAGTGCGGGGTGGTTGATAAGGTCAGTTTTTGACCTTATCTTTTAGGCAATTTCGTGGTTTGAACGGCAATTTTTAGAGTCCTTTGTGTGAATGTTTGTTTGGTTTTTGAGTATTTTGTGATTTTTATGTTTTGGATAGATTTTCATAACTTTTAGTATTTTTCGTGTTTTCTAGGGGTGTTTTTGTAATTTTGGATAATATGTCGTTTTTATGGTCCGTGGCGTTGGTGCGGTTATGTTTCTTTATGTTTATTTTGGACAGGCATTATGACCCGGACCGAAAGTTGGAGCATCGGCGGCAAGGAAGAGTTTGAAGTGCTGAAAATCAACGTGGCATGGCGTGCCACATTTAGGGCACGGCGTGCCAATCCGGCATACCAAGAGATGCAATCCAGTGGAGTGGCACAAAATCGTGCCACTCATACCAGCGCGGCGTGCCAACCCTAAATCTACACAGCACAGCATGCCACCTCCACCAGCACGGCGTGCCGCCTTCAATTCTGCATAGCACAGCTTGCCACTTCCACCAACACGGCGTGCCGAGCTCCGAAATTCTACTGTTGCCCTACTTTCATCTTTTCTATTTCCTGGTTTTAACCTAGCTTTATAAATAGGTTATTTTCTAAGTTTGAAGCATCTTTTTCCAGACTTTTAGAGTGTAAAGCAGAAACTTGTAGCTAGGTTTTGGCTTGAACTATTTGTTTTCTTTGAGTTTTGAACCATCAATTGGTAGAAGTTTTACATAGAACCTTCCCCTTTTGCGACGTTCTTAGTTCCGGCTTGAGTTTGTCTATAGAGGTACACCCCAAGCATCTTCACACCGTCAGAATCCTGTTAATTGGACCAAAAGGGCATAAGTTTTTCTTCTTCTCTTTTGTAATTCGATTAAGTTAGTTTTTGATTCCGCAATTGATTGTGTTTGGTTGTAAACATTGAATTCGTATCATCTTTCTCGATTAATACAATTGATTGCAATTTAATTTCAATTTTTATTCCTCTTCTTTATGCAATTCCTTTAATGATAATCTAGTCTCATAAGATCTTAATTTATTAAGTTCATATTTGTGGCATTACCTAGATTGACGCCTAGGAAACCATTAGTATTGACGACACTGTGGAACTTACGTGCCCCTATTTTCTAAGCTTTAGAATTAGACTGCCTCTAAACAAGGGAAACCGGCTAAGGACCTAAAAGATCTAGACACACTAGGTTGAATTATCGAAAGAACATAATTAAGGGTTAATTATTGAGTTAAATTCATTTATTGTAATTAATTGATAAAGCCATCTCCATTAGCATTCATAGGTCGGTAAACCGCCAATTGATAACCCAAATTCAAGTGCAAAGTAAGCTGGGATAGATCAACTAGGAGTAGGATAATTTAGTTGTTAGCATAATCACACTCCAAAATTAAGTTCCGCCTAGGACACGCAAGGAACCCGAGTAGTTTAGTGTTTGCAGAATACTTTTCTCTGTGGGATCGATACCTGGACCAACCAGAATTATTACTTGTCAATGATAGGTACACTACCTTAGTTGTGCGATTCTAGGTTTAGTTTCACTACATCGCCTAGGATCCACCACTTGCCCATTACTACAATTGACCTAATATACTTGTTAGTGCATAATCCTAAGGCAACAAGTTTTTGGCATCATTGCTGTAAGCATGAGTTTTTTCCTGACCTTGGTGATGAAAGTTATTGTTACCTTTTTCACAGATAAACGTGAAGCGGATTCGGACCGACCAGGATGACGTCGGGAATGTCCCAGATAGCTCGGAGGTGTGTGACAAGTCCTAGTACGGAACCCTGAAAAATTCGAGCGGATATTTAAGAAAACCGAAAAAACAAACCAAAAAAAATAATAATAATAAGTGAAATGTAATTTTCTGGGCATTACAGCCGCTCCGCTGTAAGCTACAGCTGCTCGACTGTAACCTACAGCCGCGCGGCTGTAATCTCCTTATTTTCTTTTTTGGGCAAAATCAGCATTTAATTCGGTTTTTAAGCAAAATAGGAATTTTGGCACCTACAGCCGCTCAGCTGTGACCTACAGCCGCGCGGTTGTAATCGTCAGTTTTCCTTTTTTGACGAAATCAGCAATTAATTCCGATTTAATACCAAAATAGGAGATATTTAAGGATCCTAATCCGGAATTAGGGCACCAGAAGAGGCAGAAAAACAAAAAAAAAAAAGGAAAGAAAAAGAGAGAAATTTGGAGAGAAAAAGAAAAAGAATAAAAAATCATCACATAGTTTTTTTGGGGTTCTAAACACAACAACACAAAAAAAAAGGTTAACCAAAAATGAAAGAAAAGAAAGGTTAGAAGAAGAGGGAACACTCGAAAATCAATCCTTGAATCTTCCTCGTGGTTCCGTTCGGGGTTCGGAAAACACACTTTGCTCGGGTTGTCCGTGACTGTGGGACGTTTCTGGCATCCAAATCTCTTTTTTTAAGGTAATTTTCTGAGAGGCCTTAGAAATCCATTCTGTTCATCTTGGTTGTGATTCAATTGCATGATTTGAGTTTTTTCGCGATTGGTTGGTTTTTTTTGGGCTACAGCCTCCCCACCCAAGATCACAACCACCTGGCTTTAGCCTACAGCCGCGCAGCTGTGACCTATACGGGCGCGGCTGTAATGCTTTGTATTGGATTTTTTTTACTTTTTTTGAGTTTTCTGTGATTACAGCCGCCCCGTAAGATCACAGCCGCCGGGCTGTAAACTACAGCCGCGCGGCTGTGACCTATAGGGGCGCCGCTGTAACCTACAGGGGCCGAAACTCCATCGGCCCAAATCAATCGATAACGCTCCCACTCTTCAATTAAATGTGTTTTTCATGTCTGTTATCGATCCAATCACATCCCTGCGTGCTTCGATTCCATGTTCTTCATTTTTTTATGGGTGGATGTGATGAAATTCGGTGATTTTGGACTATTAGGGATTTTCGGATTCGATTTGGTCCATTTCGGGTCTTTTCTGTTTGTTTTAATATTTTTCCAGAAGTCCCAGATCATCCAAAATCGTCAAACTTTGCAAAATGATCTTTGAAAAAGCGAAAAGTATGCTGGAATCGATTCTGGAGCATTACAGCCGCTCGGCTGTAAGCTATAGGGGCGCGGTTGTAGCCTAAAGCCGCGCGGCTGTAGGCGCGGCTGTAATATGGGCAGAATTACAATTTTGCCCTTTTGGGCCCCAAACTTGTAATTTTGCATTATTTTCTCATTCAAAAATGAATTTTGGCGTGTTTGCATACTTTTGGACCCTAAATGGATGTTTGATTTAGGCCCACACATGAACGGGACCCCCGGGTCCCGGGATATCCGGCCCGCTAAAGCTGGATAAGTGCATGTAAATGAGCCAAACCGCTTTTAAAACTGATTTCTCATCCATAAAACCTACAGGGCGTTTGAAAAACCGTTTTCTAGGTTTAACCGGGCCGACCGGTCGGGTCGACTCGGTTACCCCCTTTGCATGATCTCGTTTCCTAAAATACCCCTATTCTGTCCTATATGAGTCCTTGTTGTGATTTGTTTATCTGTGCTAATCATATTTGGATGCAGCTTTTATTTTTGTCTTATTTTTATTTTTAAATGTATTTTATAGATTAAATCGTGTATCTAGGCGATTGTAATTTTTTAGATCATCGTGTATAATAAGCGATTGTAAAGGGTGAGGATGAGAGTTTTCTTTTTCTGGGGTTGTATAATTTGGCCTCTGATTTACTTTTCCGCACTTTTACTTTTCCGCATTTTTATTTTGGTTTTATATTTATGTCATATGTATGAGCATTGGCTAATAACAAAAGAAGAGATAAAATGAGTAGAATTAAGTGAATGAAATGTCATATTACGAAATAATAATTAAAAATTAGTGAGGATTAGTAGATATGTTGCCCGAACCTCGAATCTCTGGATTAGGTACTGCGTCTACACTTGGTAGGGAGCTGTACCGGAATTTCCCGGATGAGCTGATCCGAGTGGCGACTCTGTATCTAATCTCGAAATTCGTGTTTCGAGATCTTTAAGTTAAAATGGGATTTTCTAAAAAGCTTGCTTTCTAAAATTCATGCCTAAAAATTAAGTTTTCTACAAAAAGACTTTTCCAATAAAATGAAAGGTTTTTCTAAGAAAGATTAAAACCCATTTTCAAAACCAAAACATCAACACCCAAAAAGAAAATCCCCGGTTCCCGCTTCACCGCGCGTTCCGAAAAAGGTCATCCGCTCACAGTGGCAACTCTGCTGGGGACTAACGGTTTCTTCAAAAGAGTTTTCATAAAAAACTTAAGGAACTTAGGCAACAATTGAAGTATATCCTCACTTATTATTAAATCGTAATTCAATATTTCATTCACATTGCATAAAAGCATGACATTTCCTTTTCTTAAATCCCTCCAACACTCATTTAAACCCGGTTTATTTCCAAAGGTGACCTACCTCTTCAGCTAGGATTGGAGCCACTCGAGGAGGTAAACCACTCATAGCCTTGTGCGAACCCCTTCGTTTGAACCCTTGAGTGGGGAGAAGTGAGGAGTATATTTTTGCTATGGGAACCTGTACGACCCTTGGCTTGACTCATACCTTCATGTAATGGCCTAGCAACTTCCCTTTAGGATTACCAAAACCACATACTTGAAAATGGACATCGAGAGTACGCCTTTGGTATCCCCCGTTGATACCAAAGAGACCCAATACCTAGGAAGAATGCGAGACCAATCGAATGGAGGAATAAGGTTGGAAGGGTGAGCATATTTTTATGTGTGCTAACGTTTGCTCTATGGTTGTTTTATTTTCAACCTTTTCATACAACATCAACACACATCATACGTATGCCATATTCTAATCACTTTCTTTATGCAGCCATTTTAGAACATCCTCACATGTGTGTGTTATACTAACCATATTTTCATGCAGCCATAATCATTTTCCGTATGCCACATTCATTTTGTATGCTCATGGATTCATAAAGCATACACGACATCGTCTTGCGTGTCATACATTCTAACCACATTTTTGTGCAACCATTTACATTTTTGTATGACATAGGCATCGACATATTTTCATTTTATTAAAAATGTAAGGATGTTCTAAGTATGCCCTTCACGACCATTTCATATCATAGCATATCGGGAGTCCCCAAGGCTACCCCGTACTCCGCCTGTGCACTCGTTTGCATTTGGCCGTCCCATTACATTATTAGAAGACCATAACGGTCTTATGCTTGCGTTTATGTGATGGACCACACGAAATCATCACATCTTGATCATTCACATTTGGTGTCATGGAGACGCCTTAGTTTTGCTTGCGTGTCCCAATCCATATCGGATTGTTACATAACATCAACAACCCATTTGTGGTACTCCACGAGTGTCGAGCTAGTTTTCATATTAAGACATTTCATAGCATCCCTAAATCATGTAAGTTGTTCCACGAACACCTAAATGTTGTCCGTGTTTTGATTCGCACGTGACTTGTATGTGACATCACTTCATGTTAGATGCTATAAAAGCATCGGATGTCTATCTGCAGGACAGTTCCCTCATGACTATTTCATGTCATTACATTGACCTACAAAGTGTCAAACTTTTGTCCGTGTGTCGGCACACATGCGACCATTTCACGACATCCCCTAGGTGCTCCAGAGGCACCAAACCTCTGTCTGTGTGATGGCTTGCACGTGACGTTATTGCATTGTCTTGTGTATAGCATAGGGTATGCTTGGAACATCCGAAGCAAGAGAAAGAAAAGCACTAAAACCATATTTAGCATCATCCGCATCCATGAGACATCATCCAAACATGAGCATAAAAGTACCATTTAGAGTGTCGAGTCTAGGACCCCGACATCCATCCGAAACTTTAACCTTATGCTGATTGTGCAGTTTGGAGTCCCATCTCGGGAAGGCTAATTCGAGTTGAATCAGAATCAAACACCCCAGTTCAGTTAATTCGATCAGAACTGGTCACTGTGGAGGGAATCAGTTTAGGGTCGGATTCAGACAGGGAAGTCGAAGTTCAGTTACCTACTCTACCGGTTGACAGTCAGGCATTGTTGGAAGAGGTTGACAGAGTAGACATGGCTGACGAAAACAGTGGAAACAGTGGAACCAGTGGAACCATGCCCTTTCACATGGCTGCCTTTATGAGGAGCTTCTTAAGCTCAGATGAGTTCAGGGCTACCCTTAGGGAGCAGGTGCAGGCGGTGATGACCACCCTCCCTATTCCCGCTGTCCAACCAGCCCAGACCTCAGTTGGGAATGGAGGACGACAGCCTATTCAAGCCACTAATGGAACCGGGGGGAATACTCCTAGCGGGATTGGCAAAGTTGCCAATCACAGAGAGTCGGACCGTCAGTCCGAAGGGGATGAGGCTTTTGAGAAGGTGAGGGAAGCCTCGATTGAGTCGATGCTGGAGAAATGGCTCAACCAGAAATTTTCAGATATAGATGTGATGATGCCCAAACTGAAAGAAATGGTCCACTTCAACCCTATCAAGTGTGCTGATCCTACGACATTAGTGGCTGATGCGGACGGACCACTCCCGGCGGGTTTTCATATGCCATACCTCCCTCCCAACACTGGGGAAGGACCACCCAAAGCCCATTTGGATAGCTACGTGAGATTGATGACCAGTATGGGGATTGGAAAGGGTCATCTTCTGAATTTATTCCCTACCACTTTGAGGGGCGCTGCAGCAAAGTGGTACATGAAGATGCCATTATATACCCGTTCCACTTGGGAAGATTTAGCTGATGCTTTTGTGAAGCAATATGCCTACAACACCCAAGTTGAGATAACTCTCGAGGATTTGGAGAGGATCCGCCAAAAGCCGAACGATCATTCCCGGCATATTACAAACGGTGGATGGATGTGCAGGTTTTGGTGGATGGGGCACCGAAGCTGGAATCTTTGATTGTGAAGCTTGTGGATGGCAGCTTGCCCCAATATAAGGACAAAATAAAGCTTAAGAGGTTCCATTCTTTCAATGAGGTGGTGGAGTTTGCCATGCATATCGAACGGTACGAAGAAGAAGCGTAGAGAGGCAAGCAAGGTTCAGGCTCCTATAGAAACAACCAGGGGTACTCCCAAGGATATAAGAGTGGAAGTTCCAAGACCACTGTGGTAGGACCTAGTTCAAGGAAAACACCAAAGGCAGCCTCTATTGAAACTCAGGAAGCAGAAGTAGCTACCGTGAATCAGGGGAGAACAAATGTTCCAAGAATTACTAGTCCGTGGGCTGAGTCAGTCAGTCGAATCTTTGCCAAGTGTAGGAAGGCAGGGGTGCTGCAGAGTTTGAGGCCATTCTCACCTCCAGCAGAGGCAGATAAAGAGAATTTCTGTTCTTACCATGTAATGGCAGGTCACCGTACAAACGAGTGTACCCAATTGATTAAAGCCATCAAACAGCTGGTCATAGATGGCAAGATAGTAGAGTCGGCTCTGAAGCTGAATGTGCAGAAAAATCAACTCCCCACCTTTGGTAGATAGGTGAACATGGTACAGTCAGGCCTACCAGCCAATTATGTGTTCACCCAGATCATTAAGGCGAATCCGAGTGTGCGAGCTGTACTGGTAGAAAAGGAAGAAGAGCCAGAGGTGTGTGAAGAGTAGACTGCGGCGGTAAGGGACAAGATGGGTCCTATTGATTTAGATGACTTTGAGGCGGAAGATGAGTATGATGAGTTCGAGGTGCAAGAGTCGAAGCCAGTTTACCCGGTGGAGACAAGAAGAGGGACTATAATAGAGAAAGATGGGCCAGTGATGCACATCACTAGGAGCAGTAGGGTTTATCAACCTGTTAGTGCACCACCTCCAGCACCCCCAAGAAGGAACACAACGCCGGTGCAGAACAATAACCCAGTGGTTAGGGAAGAAGACATGGTTATAGACCAACTGAAGAGGACACCAGCCCGTGCCAGTGTGTGGCACTTACTTATGGAATCCAAGAGGCACCGAGAGGCGGTGGTAAAACAACTGATGAAGATGGATGCTAACCCCACCATGTCCCCCTATGAGGTGTGTGCAATGATAAGGGGAGTGGAGTTGAAGGTTAACAAGGCCCCGGAGATCAGTTTTGGGGTAGAGGACCTCCCACCTGCAGGTGTGAATCACAATAGGGCCTTATACTTAAGAGTGGAAGTCATGGATAAAGTGATGCCGAGCGTGATGGTGGATGATGGCTCGGCCTTGAACATTTGTCCTTCTCAGGTACTACCTTTCCTGGGGGTGAGTCCTAAAGCTCTCTACCAGTCCAACACTGTAATTAGAGCTTATGATGATAGTAAAAGAGCTGTCTTGGGGACCTTCAAAACGGAAGTCAAAGTAGGGGAGGTTAAATCAAAGGTGTTGTTTACCGTGATTGATATTCCTGTCACCTTCTCTCTACTCTTGGGGAGACCGTGGTTCCATGCTTTAGGAGGAGTTCCATCGACTCTGCACCAGAAAGTGAAGTTCTTAATCGAAGGGAAAATAGTAACGGTGGAAGCTGATGAGCCTTCTGTGGTAGCCGCATTGAGTGCTACCGAGCAGCCGATGACGGGGTTTCAGGTTGCTATGAATGCTGACAAGCCTGAGTTTTCTAGGCTGGATTCATAGGTATTTTGCTAAATAGAATTATGAGCCGGGAAAGGGATTAGGGGCAAAGCAACAAGGAATTCCTGAGTTTAACATTGAGACTGGGAAGTACCGACAATTCAGGCTGGGGTATCAAGAAGGAAGGGTGAAGCAAGAAAGGAAGAGTGTGAATCTGGTGGATACTTTTGTCCGGGCCACAGAATCAGTATATGATGGGACTCCTGAGCCGGTAGTTATAGAGGGAGGTCAGCTCCTTGGGTTTGAAATTTTTGCTGATGTGGTTGATTTCAGCAAGTATGGAGTAGAGCCGGTTGTGAACATGCTGCGTGTTGAAGCTGAAACTGGAAACAAGGGGGTTCAGAATCAGAAAGCTGTTGACCAAGTCAGGATTGAATTTGAGAATAAGGGAGAAGCTTTTAAGAAGACGGATCTAGTGAGAAGTGAGATGGAAGTGGCTATGGGGGCCATTATGAGAGCACTGTCCACCATGATGAAACCAAGCAAGGGTGCAGAAGAGAAGACATCACCTGTGGAAAAAACACATGAAGACCTGGTAGAAGAAGCGGTAAAGGAACTCACTAAGCTAGTTATAAGGGGCAAGGCTCAGATGACAGAGGAAGAGCTGACTGACAAACAGAAAGAAGACCTGGAAGGAGACCTGGGATACTTGTTCGAAGAGGTCGACTGTGCTGCGGTTGATGAAGACCCTCCGCATGTGGAGGATGGAAACTTTTTGAATGTATCTGCTTTTTCTATTTTCGATGTGAACAATTCTGCCTACAAGGCATACAATACAATAAAATTTGATTTTGCTTACTTGTGTGATGTTTTTCCGGATGGAACTGTGCATACATACAAACATTCATTTAATGTCTTTAGCATACATGATGTATCATTGCATGAAATGAACCTAGGGACAGATGATGAACCAAAGATGGTATCCGTCTCGAAAGACCTCACGCCTGATGAGAGAAAAGAACTTGTAAAAATCCTGCAAAAACACGTCAAAGCATTCGCTTGGTCTTACGACGACATGCCTGGGGTTGACAGAGAAATCGCAGAGCATAGAATCCCGACAGATCCGAAGATGAAACCAGTTAAGCAGAAACTCAGACGACTTTGACCAGAATGGGTTGAAAAGGTTAAGGAAGAAGTAGCCAAATAGATAAAGGCCAAGTTCGTAGAAGTGGTAGAATATCCAGAGTGGTTGGCCAATGTCGTACCAGTTGCAAAGAAAGACGGTCGAGTAAGGGTTTGTGTGGATTACCGAGATCTGAATAAGGCGTCTCCTAAAGATGACTTTCCACTCCCGCATATCGATGTTCTGATTGACAGTGCCACCAGGGCAGCATGTATTCCTTCATGGATGGGTTTTCGGCATACAATCAGATTTTGATGAATGTGATCGACAAAATAAAGACAGCCTTCATCACAGAATGGGGAGTTTACTGCTACAGGGTCATGCCTTTTGGTTTGAAGAATGCCGGGGCAACTTATCAGCGGGCGGTCACAACACTTCTGCATGATATGATCCACGAAGAGGTCGAGGTTTATGTGGACGATATGTTGGTAAAATCGATGACCCGGGAGGAGCACCCAGCCATCCTGGATAGATTTTTAAATAGGATCGAGAAGTACAATCTTCGCCTCAACCCGAAGAAATGTGTATTCGGAGTCACCTCAGGGAAATTGCTTGGTCATGTGGTCAGCCAGAAAGGGATTGAGATGGATCCGGACAAGATTAAGGCCATCAGGGATATGCCGGCACCACAGTCAGGGAAGGAAGTAAGGTCGTTTCTCGGTTCACTACAGCATGTCAATCGGTTTATTGCGAGATTGACGACAGTTTGCAAGCCAATTTTTAGACTGCTGGAGAAGAACCAGCCGTGAAATGGAACGAGCTGTGTCAGATAGCCTTTGATAGAATTAAAACTTATTTGATGAATCCCCCAGTTCTAAAACCTCCAATACCAGACAAGCCTTTGATTCTGTACTTAGCCATTGAAGAGACTTCTGTGGGAGCCATGCTAGTACAAGAGCAAGAGGATGGGCGTGAGCATGCAATTTATTATTTGAGCAAGAAGCTACTAGAGTATGAGACTAGGTATACGATAGTAGAGAAAACTTGTGCTGTTATGGTATGGTTGACAAAGAAGTTAAGACACTACTTCCAGTCATACAAGGTTCAGGCGGTGGCCAAGGTGGATCCCATGAAGTACTTATGCCAAGCTCCAGTATTAGCAGGAAAGTTATCCAGGTGGTTGCTTTTGTTGTCAGAGTTCGACATGGAATATGTGACGAGGAAGACAATCAAGGGAAGAGCCGTAGCAGAATTCCTAGCTAACCAGCCAATAGATTCAGACTATGTGGAGAACTTAGAATTTCCTGACGAACAGCTAGCGGTGGTTGAAGAGGAGTCGAATAGATGGGTGATGTACTTCGATGGGGCGGTGAATAAACACGGCACAGGCTTGGGGGTAATCATTGCTACACCCGAAGGAAAAATCATCCCTCTGGCAAGGCGACTTGACTTTCCGGTGACCAATAATAGGGCCGAATATGAAGCATGTCTCTTTGGTATCGATGCCTTGATCACGCTGGGCGCAAACGATGTACTAGTTATCGGGGATTCAGCCTTGGTGATTCGGCAGGTATCCGGAGACTGGGAAATAAAGGAAGAATCGCTCCGACCCTATCTCGAGTTGGTTTGGGAAAGGGCAAGGATATTCAGTCAGTGTGAATTCCCACATGTACCGAGGGAGGAGAATCAGATGGTAGACTCTTTGTCTACATTGTCATCAATGTGGGAAGGCCCTCGAAAACAACCAATGCAGCCGGTCATCCTGGAAATCGCTCAAAACCCATGCTATTTTTCAGTCAATACGGTTGCAACTATTGAGGCACACCCTTGGTATTATGATATAATATTATTCATCTAGAACGGTCAATATCCTAAAGACTCCAATGAATCCGATAAGGTTTCCCTTAGGAGGTTAGCAGCACAGTTCCAGATATTTGAGAATCAACTTTTCAAGAGGACAACTAACGGAGTTCTTCTGAAGTGTATCACGGAGGAAGAAGCAGTCGTGGTTATGAAACAGATACATTCCAGCACTTTATGGCCCGCACGTGAATGGTTTGGCTCTAGCAAAGAAGATACTGAGACAAGGATACTTTTGGCTCACTCTGCAAGCTGATTGTATCTAGGAAGTTAAGAAATGCCACGAATGTCAAGTGTATTGGGACCTCAATCATCTCCCCCCGCTTGAACTTCAAGTATCCTCGACTCCATGGCCGTTCGCAGCTTGGGGTATAGACATAATTGGAGAGATAAGGCCGCCTGCTTCAAATGGGCACCGATTCATTGTTGTGGCTGTAGATTATTTTTCTAAGTGGGTCGAAGCAGAATCATTTGCAAATATCACTGCCAAGAAGATGGCCAAATTTATAGAAAGGAACATCTTCACAAGATATGGGATCCCTCATCATGTCGTGACCGATAACGGGGTTTAGGGTTTAGGGTTTAGGGTTTAGGGTTCAGGGTTTAGGGTTTAGGGTTTAGGGTTTAGGGAGGCACAGTTGCCGGAGTCTGATTGGCTTCGGTCGAGATATGAACAGTTAGCACTGATTGACGAAAAGCGTCTTCAGGCTTTAGATCTGTTGCAAATGTACCAACAGTGGATGGCTAGGACATACAACAACAAGGTCAGCCATCAGAAGCGTCCATTTAAGGCAGGGGATCTGGTACTCAAGTAGATGAAACAGACCAACACAGATGTGTGGGGGAAATTCAAGCCGAACTGGGAAGATCCGTATGTAATCAAAAGGGTGCTTTCGAAAGGTGCTGCAAAAATTATGGATATGGACGGGAACGAATTCGTCAACCCCATCAATCAGGACAAGCTGAAACACTACTACGTGTAAAAAAAAAAAGGGTCCGGTGGATTGAAAACCAAAAAGGTGGTCCACGCAAAAATTAGGACAGTCCGATGGGTCGAAAACCGAAAAGGCGATCCATGCAGAAATTAGGACAGAGAGGTGAGGATCATCAACTGGAAAATCTGCAAAGACTGGTTGGTGATAAGCGTGGCTTCAGTCGAGACTTATACCATCGATAATTCTATCCATAGTTCATGTCATCATTCGATGTACATTGTGCTAAAACATTATTTATGAATGAATGAATGAATGTTCAGTTTTGTTTGCTTAAATGTCCCAAGTTCATCTGCAATCCAGATTATTCTGCGCATATTTATCTTTATATATCTTCTGCATATCTCACATCCATAGATTGAACATATGCATTCAAAAAAAAAAAAAAAAAAGGAGTCCGATAGATTGAAAACCCGAAATGGGCTGTCTATGCAAAAGATAGGACATAAAGTAAGGTCTGCTGAATTGAAAACCCAAAAAAGGGCAGTTCAGGCAAAAATAAAGACAGTCCGATAGGCCGAAAACCCAAATAGGACGACCTATGCAAAAATTAGGACAAGCAATGAAAAAACAATAATAATAATAATAATAAAAAGTCATACAGCAGTAATCAATCCTAATCATCTAGAGGCCAAGATACCGCAGCGTCAGTGCCTCACGTCCTCACCAGGTGGGACAGCCGACCAGATCTGCCAACCAAGCCCTGTAGCAAGCATCTGTCTCTGTGGAGGCAAGATTATCATACTTCAGGACCTCAGTACGAGTAGGATGCATCCACTGGTGTTGCACATGCCGAGGCCACGGTGATGTAAACACCCCGTACTCAATAGTACACAAAGACCGGGGAACCCCTTGCAGTTACCCATACTGCCTGCACAGCCGAGCAGGAGAGTAGAAAGTCACACGGGTCAACCCAAGAAACTGGACACCTCCGGCCCAGGTCTCAGTAGTCACATCAGTAATATCCCACCAAGGGCAGACCCATCGGATAAAGGCGTCGGATCGCCTCCTTAGCCAGTCGAACCAATGCTCCATGGACATGAAACCGAAATCTGGAAGCTCGATGTGCCGAGACCAATAGCGCTTCAGAGCATATCTCGGACGAGGTGGAGGAGGACTCAAGAGGCATAGCTTCTCCATCAGCCAAATCTGTAGGTGGTTTAGTCAGGATGAAGGGGCAACGAATGTTTGAATTCAGAAAAGAGCAGAACTGAAGCATACCTGAAGCAGGAGGGGAGACCCACAGCTCTCGATAGAGGACGGAGTCTAAGTGTATCAAGGTCTCAGCCAGAACAACCCCCATGAAAGATGCACCCTGAGACACCTGAGTCACTATTAAAGCCAGCCTAAGACTACAAGTATCATCTTGGGACTCGCACAGATAGTAAGCCATCAGTAACAGACCCATCAGAGGAGCCCACCCAGGGGCAGTGGGAGATAAAGCGAAACACAGGTCGGCAATGACAGAAAGACTAAGTCTGGATGAGGCAGACCTACCAGTAAGCGCACGACCTATACCTACCAAAGAAGGAGCGAACTGGCTTAGGAATGTGTGGGCATCATCATAATCGGGGTTGGGAACAGCCAACCAGACCCCCCGGGGGCAAGGAACACAGAGAATGGCACTAAACTCCTCTATCAAGGGGCATAACTCTTGACCGGAGAAACGGAACACATGATCCATCAGATCCCAAAAGCTGATAGCTACATCCAAGAAGACCCGGTTCGAGGTCAAAGCGATGTAACACCTGAGATACTACAAGCTAAAGGGTGCAAGTAGGGCCCAATTAGAAGAGCGGATCGTACCCCAGTAGTCCCGGAGTCGTCCTCTAAGCTGATTCATGCTAAAAGAGAAGCGAAAGAAGAAGAAGGGCTGAAGAATGAGTGGGGCGGCTGTAGTACGTGGGGCGGCTGTGATGCACTATAGGGGCTCGGCTGTAATACATGGGGCAGCTGTAATATTTATAGGGGCTCGGCTGTGCTGAAGAAAGCTTGCAAAATCGATGTGGGATGGACTTTTTGGCATGGGGCGGCTGTAGTTGCTACAGGGGCGCGGCTGTAGCCTACAAGGGCATGGCTGTAATGTATGAGGCGGCTGTAATGTCTAAGGGGCTCAACTGTGCTGAAGAAAGCTTGAAAATCGATGCGGGATGGACTTTTTGGCATGGGGCGGCTGTAACTGCTACAGGGGCACGGCTGTAGCCTACAGGGGTGCGGCTGTAATGTATGGGGCAGCTGTAATGTCTACAGGGGCTCGGCTGTGCTGAAGAAAGCTTGAAAATCGATGTGGGATGGACCTTTTGGCATAGGGCGGCTGTAGTTACTACAGCCACGTGGGTGTAGTATGTGGGGTGGCTGTAATGACTACAGGGGCGTGGCTGTAGTGCAGATAATTCTTTGTCTATAGCCTTATATGATTTCTGATGATTGTGGTTGCATAAATAAGCGTTCTGAAGATCGCCTTTCAAAGAAAACAAAGTATAAAGGAACCAAGATGCGTCCTGGACCGGATCGAATTGAACAAAAGAGCGATAAAATGTAAGAGAAGGCAAGAAAATATATGGATAAGAAGTACAAGTGTTATACAAAAGTTACATACATCGGACACATCCAATACAAAACTAAATCAGATCTACGCCAGGACCCGATATGTGCAAAGAGATGGCCCACAGACGGGCTAATACATCATAAATAAAGAATGGAAGGATAAGCCTAAGAAGAATCATCGTTATCCTCATCATCTTCTGCCTCGTCATCATCGTTGTCGTCATCATCTGCATCTCCCATCTGGACATTCCAGTCACCTGCCTGGTCTCTGAAGGTCTGATTCATGACCTCCAATGCGGGACATCGTAATTGATCGTTCTCGGCCCTCAAGCGAGCGGACTCATGGCGCTCTATCCCCGATCGCCGTCTGCATTAAACAAAGCATGAGGAACATCACATTACGTATGCATCCATGCATACATGCATACATCCAGACACAAGCATATCATTATGTACAGGTACTTACTGTCCTAGCGGAATTGTCTCGGAAAGAGAGCGCCCTCAGTGCATTAATGGCCTGACCCATGTACATACCTTGCATCACCGGAATCTGCAAAGATTGGGATTCAGAGTATCAGCTAATGACAGAAAAAGGGGGAAATAGATTAACAAAGATATACTCACATGTGTGGTGTCAGAAGGAATAGCCGGGGGAAAATTATAGTCTTACAGATGCAGGTCATCCCGATAAGATTGCTGGAAGTCATCATACAGCTGAATGGAGTCTTCGATAGGGAATTCAAGTCGACCATGCACATATCCGACCTCGGGGGCCAGAGGAGTCTGGAAATCAGGAATGGGAATATCCTCCGCAACGGTGGCAGAATCCACACCAGTGGCCCTGGGATCAGCGGTACGTGACCTACCTCCTCTTCCCCTAGCTGATGAAGACGCGTGTACGCGTCCACCCCGGGAAGATGGCTGGGGTCAATTAAAAACCACAATGTTAAAAAAAAATGAAAAAAATGAAATTTAATTACCCAGCGCCAGCACTAGCATCAGCGGATGGTGGGAGTAAGTGGATGGTGATGAAGCAGCTATAATCACCATCTACACTGCCGGCCTCATATCCAACACCATAGAGGTCCGGATGCAACTCAAGGGATAGCAGGTGAGGCTAGAATAACCCTATTAGCAGGGCAGCTGGGATCCTACGTGCCCCAGGACCAGAGCGCCAGTCGTGAGTCCTCTCCCCTAAGAACCACTCCTGGCCGAAGGGGCACTCCATCACGAAGCGCCTGCTCGCGAGCGCCTGCTCATCAATAAGCTGCTGGGGCAAATTTTCCCCCTCCCGACTCCAAGGGGCCTTGACAATCTGAGATTGAGGAACTAGTCAGTTAAAAATAAATAAATATATATATATATATATATACCCCCTCGAACGTCATATCTCTCAGAGCCTGCCGGCACTCCTCCTGGTTTTTATCAACCTCGCTCCAGACGTATCCCATGTAGCGGCAGAGGCAGGGAAACTCAATCAGAACGACCCCTTCAGGAATCTGCACGATCGGGGGAGGGACAAAATGGTACTCATAGACCCAAATCTGCAAGGGAAAATTCAAAGCAAGTGAAAAAAAAAATGGAAGGCCCAAGACACTCACGTGCAGCAGAATCCAAAAAGCCTTTAACTCTTTATGGAAGCCCCGGGCACAAAGATCTAGAGCATAATAAAGTTGGGCCAAGGCAGCCCGAGCCTAATTAAGAGTCCTCACGGACTCCAAGTCGATCAACGAGGGCAGTAAAGCCAGATTCAGATTCCTTCGGCCCGTGGGGAAAAGAGTGGTGGAGAGAGCATGCAACAGGTAGGCTCTAGCGTACTTCCTCTCATCACCAGCATGAAAGGTAGTTCCCTCCGGAAGCGCACGCTGCCGCCCGCGCCAGTACTCGCGGATACTACTACATTGGATCCGTCTCTCTGGAGAACTAATCCCAATCAATGCGGATATCAGCTCCTGACGATAGCCGCCATACGCGAAGACCTGATTGAAATGGATCGTTTGACCAGAAAAGGGAAGACCCGTAATAGCGACAATGTCCTCCGGGGTCACAGTGTACTCCCCGGAAGGGAAATGAAATGTGTGGGTGGAGTCCATCCACCTCTCCAAAAGTGCGGCCAAAAGCCCCCGACTCGTGCGAGGAGTGGTAATCTACATGCTGCGAACCAGTCAGTGTAGGTCGGTGGAGTTCACTATATCCTTCACCCCTTGAGGGAGACACCTATACCACTTTAAAGCCTCTGTTATGGATCCGCTACCACAATGGCCAGATCTCGACTGCAAATTAATAATCAGGGAGTTTATGAGCTTTTTAGAATGCATACACATCATAAAAATTGAAGAAACATTATTCGAATCGTGAAAAAAAAAATGGGTTGCCTTAAATCTGAAGGCTACAGCCGCCCAGCTATAGGGTTACAGCTGCACGGCTGTAACCCCCCATGATCACAGCAGCGCGGCTGTGATCATACATGGGGTGGCTATAGCTGTAAATTTTCAGCCCATTTGAGTTTTTTTCGTTTTTTCGGTTAAATCTCGTCCTAACTCAAGCCAAACCAACAATTAATCATCCTAGGGGCATAATCTACTTAAATCATGCATCAATTTCACATATTTTCCTCAATTTTGTAGAAATTGGAAACTTGGGAAAAATGGGAGAATTTGAGAAAACTAACCGGATTCGTGTAAGCATGGTTCGAAACTTGGAGTAAAATGGGCACCTGGTCGTCGATCTTCACTCCACAGTATGCATCCTCCTCTTTTAACCCATAAATGCACTCAGTGGGTTCAAAGGATAGAGTAAAGTTTCTTTTCGGGATGGAAAACTGAGTTTGAAACATGGGCTGAGCAGTAGGGACGGGACGGAGGACTCTACGCATCTTTCGCCTCATGGTTTCGGTTTAGGAGTAAGAAAATCACCAAAGGGGACAATTTTTCATCCAAGAATGTGGTGAATGGGGGCTGCCATATTGTGTGGCTTTTATGCGCTCTTCCCCACCTACCACTACAACCGAGCGGCTGTAGCTGCTACAGCCGCGCAGCTATAGCACAGCCGCCCGGCTGTAGCTTTCTTCCCTTTAAAATTTGTGTCATTTTTTCTTTTCCGAAACTTGTTTTATGTCCATTTGACCCCAAGAAAGGTAATTTTCTTGTTTTACAGGCGTCAAGGAACAAGATTTTAGGCTCATATTCGTTCTTGATCAAAGGGGCAAAAATTTTTGTTTCCAAAATTATCGATCAAGGAACGAATACGCGCCCAAAACGACTTCAAAACTTCAAGTGTTGACCAAAATTCTCAAACTGCCAAAGAACCATCTTCCCGGCTACATGAGCCCCATGACGACATAATTATCCTTTCCTTCAAGTGACACATGCTTCACAAGAAGGGAAATGACCAAAATGCCCTTCGGTTAATAACCACACCACCGGATGGCTAAAACATCTTCCCTTTAGTGACATGAGCTATACGGGAGACCAAGTCACCGAAATATTTCTCCCCTTTATGACACAGGCTCCATTGAGGGTGAAATGACTGAAATTCCTTTTGTCGGCCACCATGCTGCCAAATGACCGAAATACCCCTTCCCACAAAAAAGGGAACACTAGATCACTAAAAACCCATTTCTTTTGTGACATAGGCACCACAAAAGACCAAACGACCAAAGTCTCCTTACTTCAAAGAATGCCAACTTCCCAAGTTGTAAAATTACCAAAATACCCTTCCCTTTCGTGGGCACCGAATGGCAAGGAAAATCCGATCAAGTCCTCTGCTTCACAATGGAGTCGAGGCATGTCCCTGGCAAGTCAAACACGATCCGGGCAAGTCCTCTCTTTCACGATGGAGTTGAAGCATGTCCCCGGCGAATCAAACAACATTTGGGCAAAGTCCTCTGCTTTGCAATGAAGTCTAAGCATGACCCTAGATAACGTCGGAACAATTTGGGCAAAGTCCTATACTTAGTATCAGAATCGAAGCAAGACCCTGAAAAAATCAAATCAATTTAGGCAAGACCACTATCTCAAAAGCAACTAAGACAAGTCCCTATAGACATCAAGACAAGTCAACATGAGGAGAACCCCTCAGGTACGTCCTCTTTTCCTTCTCACCGAGCTCCCTATCGCGAGACCAAACTCGAATCGGACACAAGCACTCGTTCAAGTCGACTTTGGTCGCGCGAGGGGCAGCCTGTGAGCACGGGTTTTTTCCCAACCTCGGTGATGAAAGCTATAATTACCTTTTTCACGGATAAACGTGAAGCGGATTCGGACCGACTAGGATGACGTCGGGAATGTCCCGGATAGCCCGGAGGTGTGTGACAAGTCCTAGTACGGAACCCTGAAGAATTCGAGCGGATATTTAAGAAAACCGAAAAAACAAACCAAAAAAAAAATAATAAGTGAAATGTAATTTTCTGGGCATTACAGCCACGCGGCTGTAGTCTACAGCCACGCGGCTGTAATCTCCTTATTTCCTTTTTTGGGCAAAATCAGCATTTGATTCGGTTTTTAAGCAAAATAGGATTTTTGGCACCTACAGCTGCTCGGCTGTAATCTATAGCCGCGCTGCTGTAGACTACAGGGGCGCCGCTGTGACATACAGCCGCGCGGCTGTAATCGTCAGTTTTCCTTTTTTGATGAAATCAGCAATTAATTCCGATTTAATACCAAAATAGGAGATATTTAAGGATCCTAATCCGGAATTAGGGCACCAGAAAAGGCAGAAAAACAAAAAAAAAAAAAAAAAGAGAAAGAAAAAGAGAGAAATTTGGAGAGAAAAAGAAAAAGAATAAAAAATCATCACATAGTTTTTTTAGGGTTCTAAACACAACAACACAAAAAAAAAAGTTAGCCAAAAAAGAAAGAAAAGAAAGGTTAGAAGAAGAGGGAACACTCGAAAATCAATCCTTGAATCTTCCGCGTGGTTCCGTTCGGGGTTCGGAAAACACACTTTGCTCGGGTTGTCCGTGAATGTGGGACGTTTCTGGCATCCAAATCTCTTTTTTTGTGGTCCAAGCGCTGGAACACATACAAGGTAATTTTCTAAGAGGCCTTAGAAATCCATTCTGTTCATCTTGGTTGTGATTCAATTGCATGATTTGAGTTTTTTCGTGATTGGTTGGTTTTTTTTGGGCTACAGCCGCCCCACCCAAGATCACAGTCGCCCGGCTGTAACCTACAGCCACGCGGCTGTGACCTATAGGGGCACGGCTATAATGCTTTGTATTGGATTTTTTTTTTACTTTTTTTTTAGTTTTCTGTGATTAAAACCGCCCCGTATGATCACAGCCGCCCGGCTGTAAACTACAGCCATGTGGCTGTGACCTATAGGGGCGCGGCTGTAACCTACAGGGGCCAAAGCTCCATTAGCCCAAATCGATCGATAACGCTCCCACTCTTCAATTAAATGTGTTTTTCATGTCTGTTATCGATCCAATCACATCCCTGCGTGCTTCGATTCCATGTTCTTCATTTTTTTATGGGTGGATGTGATGAAATTTGGTGATTTTGGACGATTAAGGATTTCCAGATTCGATTTGGTCCATTTCGGGTCTTTTCTGTTGGTTTTAATATTTTTCCAGATGTCCCAGATCACCCAAAATCGTCAAACTTTGTAAAATGATCTTTGAAAACGTGAAAAGTATGCTGGAATCGATTCTGGAGCATTACAGCCGCCCGGCTGTAAGCTATAGGGGCGCGGCTGTAGCCTACAGGGGGGCGGCTGTAATATGGGCAGAATTACAATTTTGCCCTTTTGGGCCCCAAACTTGTAATTTTGCATTCTTTCCTCATTCAAAAATGAATTTTGGCATGTTTGCATACTTTTGGACCCTAGATGGATGTTTGATTTAGGCCCACACACGAACGGGACCCCCGGGTCCCGGGATATCCGGCCCGCTAAAGTTGGATAAGTACATGTAAATGAGCCAAATCGCTTTTAAAACTGATTTTTCATCCATAAAACCTACAGGGCATTTGAAAAACCGTTTTCCAGGTCTAACCGGGCCGACCGGTCGGGTCGACTCGATTACCCCCTTTGCATGATCCCGTTTCCTAAAATACCCCTATTCTGTCCTATATGAGTCCTTGTTGTGATTTGTTTATCTGTGCTAATCATATTTGGATGCAGCTTTTATTTTTGTCTTATTTTTATTTTTGAATGTATTTTATAGATTAAATCGTGTATCTAGGCGATTGTAATTTTTTAGATCATCTTGTATAATAGGCGATTGTAAAGGGTGAGGATGAGAGTTTTCTTTTTCTCGGGTTGTATAATTTGGCCTCTGATTTACTTTTCCGCATTTTTATTTTGGTTTTATATTTATGTCATATGTATGAGCATTGGCTAATAACAAAAGAAGAGATAAAATGAGTAGCATTAAGTGAATGAAATGTCATATTACGAAATAATAATTAAAAATTAGTGAGGATTAGTAGATATGTTGCCCGAACCTCGAATCTCTGGATTAGGTACTGCGTCTACACTTGGTAAGGAGCTGTACCGAAATTTCCCGGATGAGCTGATCCGGGTGGCGGCTCTGTATCTGATCTCGAAATTCGTGTTTCGAGATCTTTAAGTTAGAATGGGATTTTCTAAAGAGCTTGTTTTCTAAAATTCATGCCTAAAAATTAAGTTTTCTACAAAAAGACTTTTCCAATAAAATGAAAGGTTTTTCTAAGAAAGATTAAAACCCGTTTTCAAAACCAAAACATCAACACCCAAAAAGAAAATCCCCGGTCCCCGCTTCACCACGCGTTCCGAAAAAGGTCGTCCGCTGACAGTGGCGACTCTGCTGGGGACTAACGGTTTCTTCAAAAGAGTTTTCACAAAAAACTTAAGGAACTTAGGCAACAATTGAAGTATATCCTCACTTATTATTAAATCGTAAATCAATATTTCATTCACATTGCATAAAAGCATGACATTTTCTTTTCTTAAATCCCTCCAACACTTATTAAAACCCGGTTTATTTCCAAAGGTGACCTACCTCTTCCGCTAGGATTGGAGGCACCCGAGGAGGTAAACCACTCATAGCCTTGTACGAACCCCTTCATTTGAAACCTTGAGTGGGGAGAAGTGAGGAGTATATTTTCGCTATGGGAACCTGTACGACCCTTGGCTTGACTCATACCTTCATGTAATGGCCTAGCAACTTCCTTTTAGGATTACCAAAACCACATACTTGAAAATGGACATCGAGAGTACAACTTTGGTATCCCCCGTTGATACCAAAGAGACCCAATACCTAGGAAGAATGCGAGACCAATCGAATGGAGGAATAAGGTTGGAAGGGTGAGCATATTTTTGTGTGTGCTAACGTTTGCTCTATGGTTGTTTTATTTTCAACCTTTTCATACAACATAAACACACATCATACGTATGCCATATTCTTATCACTTTCTTTGTGCAGCCATTTTAGAGCATCCTCACACGTGTGTGTTATACTAACCATATTTTCATGCAGCCATAATCATTTTCCGTATGCCACATTCATTTTGTGTGCTCATGGATTCATAAAGCATACACGACATCGTCTTGCGTGTCATACATTCTAACCACGTTTTTGTGCAGCCATTTGCATTTTTGTATGACATAAGCATCCACATCATTTCATTTCATTAAAAATGTAAGGATGTTCTAAGTATGCCCTTCACGACCATTTCATATCATAGCATATCGGGAGTCCCCAAGGCTACCCGTACTCCGCTTGTGCACTAGTTTGCATTTGGCCGTCCCATTACATTATTAGAAGACCACAACGGTCTTACGCTTGCGTTTGTGTGATGGACCACACGAAATCATCACATCTTGATCATTCACATTTGGTGTCATGGAGACGCCTTAGTTTTGCTTGCGTGTCCCAATCCATATCGGATTGTTACATAACATCGATAACCCATTTGAGGTACTCCACGAGTGCCGAGCTGGTTTTCATATTAAGACATTTCATAGCATCCCTAAATCATGTAAGGTGTTCCACGAACACCGAAATGCTATCCATGTTTTGATTCGCACGTGACTTGTATGTGACATCACTTCATGTTAGATGCTATAAAAGCATCGGACGTCTATCAGCAGGACGGTTCCCTCATGACCATTTCATGTCATTACATTGACCTACAAAGTGTCAAACTTTTGTCCGTGTGTCGGCACACATGCGACCATTTCATAACATCCCCTAGGTGCTCCAAAGGCACCGAACCTCTATCTGTGTGATGGCTCGCACGTGACGTTATTGCATTGTCTTGTGTATAGCATAGGGTATGCTTGGAACATCCAAAGCAAGAGAAAGAAAAGCACTAAAACCATATTTAGCATCATCCGCATCCATGAGACATCATCCAAACATGAGCATAAAAGTACCATTTTGAGTGTCGAGTCTAGGACCACGACATCCATCCGAAACTCTAACCTTATGCTGATTGTGCAGTTTGGAGTCGCGTCTCAGGAAGGCTAATTAGAGTTGAATCAGAACCAAGCACCCCAGTTTAGTTAATTCGAACAGAATCGGTCACTATGGAGGGAATCAGTTCAGGGTCGGATTCAGACAGGGAAGTCGAAGTTCAGTTACCTACTCTACCGGTTGACAGTCAGGCGTTGTTAGAAGAGGTTGACAGAGCAGACATGGCTGACGAAAACAGTGGAAACAGTGGAACCAGTGGAACCATGCCCTTCGACATGGCTGCCTTTATGAGGAGCTTCTTAAGCTCGGATGAGTTCAAGGCTACCCTTAGGGAGCAGGTGCAGGCGGTGATGACCACCCTCCCTGTTCCGGTTGTCCAACCAACCCAGACCTCAGTTGGGAACGAAGGACGACAGCCTGTTCAAGCCACTAATGGAACTGGGGGGAATACTCCTAGCGGGATTGGCGGAGTTGCCAATCACAGAGAGCCGGACCATCAGTCCGAAGAGGATGAGGCTTTTGAGAAGGCGAGGGAAGCCTCGATTGAGTCGATGCTGGAGAAACGACTCAACTAGAAATTTTTAGATATAGATGCTATGATGCCCAAACTGAAAGAAATGGTCCACTTTAACCCTATCAAGTGTGCTGATCCTACGACATTAGTGGCTGATGCGGAAGGACCGCTCCCGGCGGGTTTTCATATGCCATACCTCCCTCCCTACACTGGGGAAGGACCACCCGAAGCCCATTTGTGTAGCTACGTGAGATTGATGACTAGTATGGGGATTGGAAAGGGTCATCTTCTAAATTTGTTCCATACCACTTTGAGGGGCGCTGCAGCAAAGTGGTACATGAAGACGCCATTATATACCCGTTCCACTTGGGAAGATTTAGCTGATGCTTTTGTGAAGCAATATGCCTACAACACCCAAGTTGAGACAACTCTCGAGAATTTGGAGAGGATCCACCAAAAGCCGAACGAGTCCTTCCCGGCATATTACAAACGGTGGATGGATGTGCAGGTTTTGGTGGATGGGGCACCGAAGCTGGAATCTTTGATTGTGAAGCTTGTGGATGGCAGCTTGCCCCAATATAAGGACAAAATGAAGCTTAAGAGGTTCCATTCTTTCAATAAGGTGGTGGAGTTTGCCAAGCGTATCGAACGGTACGAAGAAGAAGAGCAGAGAGGCAAGCAAGGTTCAGGCTCCTATAGAAATAACCAGGGGTACTCCCAAGGATACAAGAGTGGAAGTTCCAAGACCACTGCGGTAGGACCTAGTTCAAGGACAACACCAAAGGCAGCCTCTATTGAAACTCAGGAAGCAGAAGTAGCTACCGTGAATCAGGGGAGAACAAATGTTCCAAGAATTACTAGTCTGTGGGCTGAGTCAGTCAGTCGAATCTTTGCCAAGTGTAGGAAGGCAGGGGTGCTGCAGAGTTTAAGGCCATTCTCGCCTCCAGCAGAGGCAGATAAAGAGAATTTCTATTCTTACCATGTAATGGCAGGTCACCGTACAAACGAGTGTACCCAATTGATTAAAGCCATCAAACAGTTGGTCATAGATGGCAAGATAGTAGAGCCAGCTCTGAAGCCGAATGTGCAGAAAAATCCACCCCTACCTTTGGTAGTTAGGTGAACATGGTACAGTCAGGCCTACCAGCCAATTATGTGTTCGCCCATATCATTAAGGCGAATCCGAGTGTGCGAGCTGTACTAGTAGAAAAGGAAGAAGAGCCAGAGGTGTTTGAAGAGCAGACTGCGGCGGTAAGGGACAAGATGGGTCCTATTTATTTAGATGACTTTGAGGCGGAAGAGGAGTATGATGAGTTCGAGGTGCAAGAGTCGAAGCCAGTTTACCCGGTGGAGACAAGAAGAGGGACTGTAATAGAGAAAGATGGGCCAGTGATGCACATCACTAGGAGCGGTAGGGTTTATCAATCCATTAGTGCACCACCTCCAGCACCCCCAAGAAGGAACACAACGCCAGTGCAGAACAATAACCCAGTGGTTAAGGAAGAAGACATAGTTGTGGACCAACTGAAGAGGACACCGGCCCGTGCCAGTGTGTGGCACTTACTTATGGAATCCAAGAGGCACGGAGAGGCGGTGGTAAAACAACTGATGAAGATGGATGCTAACCCCACCATGTCCCCCGATGAGGTGTGTGCAATGATAAGGGGAGCGGAGTTGAAGGTTAACAAGGCCCCGAAGATCAGTTTTGGGGTAGAGGACCTCCCACCTGAAGGTGTGAATCACAATAGGGCCTTATACTTAAGAGTGGAAGTCATGGATAAAGTGATGCCGCGCGTGATGGTGGATGATGGCTCGGCCTTGAACATTTGTCCTTCTCAGGTACTACCTTTCCTGGGGGTGAGTACTGAAGCTCTCTGCCGGTCCAACACTGTAATTAGAGCTTATGATGATGGTAAAAGAGCTGTCTTGGGGACCTTCGAAACGGAAGTCAAAGTAGGGGAGGTTAAATCGAAGGTGTTATTTACCGTGATCGATATTCCTGTCACCTTCTCTCTACTCTTGGGGAGACCGTGGTTCCATACTTTAGGAGGAGTTCCATCGACTCTGCACTAGAAAGTGAAGTTCTTAATCGAAGGGAAAATAGTGACGGTGGAAGCTGATGAGCCTTCTGTGGTAGCCGCATTGAGTGCTACCGAGCAGCCGATGACGGGGTTTCAGGTTGCTGTGATTGCTGAAAAGCCTGAGTTTTCAGATTGGATTCATAGGTATTTTGCTAAAGAGAATTATGAGCCAGGAAAGGGATTAGGGGCCAAGCAACAAGGAATTCCTGAGTTTAACATTAAGGCTGGGAAGTACCAACAATTCGGGCTGGGGTATCAAGAAGGAAGGCCAAGTAAGAAAGTAAGAGTGTGAATCTGGTGGATACTTTTGTCCGAGCCATAGAATCAGTATATGATGGGACTCCTGAGCCGGTAGTTGTAGAGGGAGGTCAGCTCCCTGGGTTTGAAATTTTTGCTGATGTGGTTGATTTCAACAAGTATGGAGTAGAGCAGGTTGTGAACATGTTGCGTGTTAAAGCTGAAACTGGAAACAAGGGGGTTCAGAATCAGAAAGTTGTTGACCAAGTCAGGATTGAATTTGAGGAATAGGGGAGAAGCTTTCAAGAAGATGGATCTAGTGAGAAGTGAGATGGAAGTGGCTATTACGAGAGCACTGTCCACCTTGATGAAACCAAGCAAGGGTGCAGAAGAGAAGACATCACCTGTGGAAAAAACACATGAAGAACTAGTAGAAGAAGCGGTAAAGGAACTCACTAAGTTGGTTATGAGGGGCAAGGCTCAGATGACAGAGGAAGAGCTGACTGACAAACAGAAAGAAGACCTAGAAGGAGACCTGGGATACTTGTTCGAAGAGGTCGACTGTGCTGCGGTTGATGAAGACCCTCCGCATGTGGAGGATGGAAACTTTTTGAATGTATCTGCTTTTTCTATTTTCGATGTGAACAATTCTGCCTACAAGGCATAGAATGCAATAAAATCTGATTTTGCTTACTTGTGTGATGTTTTTCCAGATGGAACTCTGCATACATACAAACATTCAATTAATGTCTTTAGCATACATGATGCATCATTGTATGAAATGAACCTAGGGCCAGATGATGAACCAAAGATGGTATCCATCTCGAAAGACCTCACGCCTGATGAGAGAAAAGAACTTGTAAAAATCCTGGAAAAACACGTCAAAGCATTCGCTTGGTCCTACGACGACATGCCTGGGGTTGACAGAGAAATCGCAGAGCATAGAATCCCGACGGATCCGAAGATGAAACCAGTTAAGTAGAAACTCAAACGACTTCGACCAGAATAGGCTGAAAAGGTTAAGGAAGAAGTAGCCAAATAGATAAAGGCCAAGTTCATAGAAGTGGTAGAATATCCAGAGTGGTTGGCCAATGTCGTACCAGTTGCAAAAAAAGACGGTCGAGTAAGGGTTTGTGTGGATTACCGCGATATGAATAAGGCATCTCCCAAAGATGACTTTCCACTCCTGCATATCGACGTTCTGATTGACAGTGCCGCCAGGGCAGCCATGTATTCCTTCATGGATGGGTTTTCGAGATACAATCAGATTTTGATGAATGTGATCGGCAAAGTAAAGACAGCCTTCATCACAGAATGGGGAGTTTACTGCTACAGGGTCATGCCTTTCGGTTTGAGGAATGCCGGGGCAACTTATCAGCGGGCGGTCACAACACTTCTGCATGATATGATCCACAAAGAGGTCGAGGATTATGTGGACGATATGTTGGTAAAATCGATGACCTGGGAGGAGCACCCAGCCATCCTCCATAGATTTTTAAATAGGATCGAAAAGTACAATCTTCGCCTCAACCCGAAGAAATGTGTATTCGGAGTCACCTCAGGGAAATTGCTTGGTCATGTGGTCAGCCAGAAAGGGATTGAGATGGATCCAGACAAGATTAAGGCCATCAGGGATATGCCAGCACCACAGTCAGAGAAGGGAGTAAGGTCGTTTCTCGGTTCACTACAGTATGTCAGTCGGTTTATTGTGAGATTGACGACAGTTTGCGAGCCAATTTTTAGATTGCTGAAGAAGAACCAGCCCGTGAAATGGAACGAACAGTGTCAGATAGCCTTTGATAGAATTAAAACTTATTTGATGAATCCCCCAGTTCTAAAACCTCCAATACCAGACAAGCCTTTGATTCTGTACTTAGCCATTGAAGAGACTTCTGTGGGAGCCATGCTAGTACAAGAGCAAGAGGATGGGCATGAGCATGCGATTTATTATTTGAGCAAGAAGCTACTAGAGTATGAGACTAGGTATATGATAGTAGAGAAAACTTGTGCTGCTATGGTATGGTTGACAAAGAAGTTAAGACACTACTTCCAGTCATACAAGGTTCAGGTGGTGGCCAAGGTGGATCCCATAAAGTACTTATGCCAAGCTCCAGTATTAGCGGGAAAGTTATCCAGGTGGTTGCTTTTGTTGTCAGAGTTCGACATAGTATATGTGACGAGGAAGACAATCAAGGGAAGAGCCGTAGCAGAATTCCTAGCTAACCAGCCAATAGATTCAGACTATGTGGAGAACTTAGAATTTCTCGACGAACAGCTGGCGGTGGTGGAAGAGGAGTCGAATTGGTGGGTGATGTACTTCGATGGGGCGATGAATAAACATGGCGCAGGCTTGGGGGTAATCATTGCTACACCCGAAGGAGAAATCATCCCTCTGGCAAGGCGACTTGACTTTCCGGTGACCAATAATAGGGCCGAATATGAAGCATGTCTCTTTGGTATCGATGCCTTGATCACGCTGGGGGCAAACGAGGTATTAGTTATCGGGAATTCAGCCTTGGTGATTAGGCAGGTATCCGGAGATTAGGAAATAAAGGAAGAATCGCTCCGACCCTATCTCGAGTTGGTTTGGGAAACGGCAAGGATATTCAGTCAGTGTGAATTCCGACATGTATCGAGGGAGGAGAATCAGATGGTAGACTCTTTGGCTACATTGTCATCAATGTGGGAAGGCCCCCGAAAACAACCAATACAGCCGATCATCCTGGAAATCACTCAAAACCCATGCTATTTGTCAGTCAATACGGTTGCAACTGTTGAGGCACACCCTTGGTATTATGATATACTATTGTTCATCCAGAACGGTTAATATCCTGAAGACGCCAATGAATCCGATAAGGTTTCCCTTAGGAGGTTAGCAGCACAGTTCCGGATATTTGAGAATCAACTTTTCCAAGAGGACAACTAACGGAGTTCTTCTGAAGTGTATCACGAAGGAAGAAGCAGTCGTGGTTATGAAACAGATACATTCCGGCGCTTGTGGCCCGCACATGAATGGTTTGGCTCTAGCAAAAAAGATACTGAGACAAGGATACTTTTGGCTCACTTTGCAAGCCGATTGTATCGAGGAAGTTAATAAATGCCACGAATGTCAAGTGTATAGAGACCTCAATCATCTCCGCCCGCTTGAACTTCAAGTATCCTCGACTCCATGGCCGTTCGCAGCTTGGGGTATAGACATAATTGGAGAGATAAGGCCACCTGCTTCAAATGGGCACCGATTCATTGTTGTGGATGTAGATCATTTTTCTAAGTGGGTTGAAGCAGAATCATTTGCGAATATCACTGCCAAGAAGATGGCCAAATTTATAGAAAGGAACATCTTCACAAGATATGGGATCCCTCATCATGTCGTGACCGATAACGGGGTACAATTCCAAGGGGTAACAGCACAGTTACTCCAAGAGAAGGGGATCGAGCACCACAAGTCATCCCTATATCGCCCACAAGCCAATGGGACGGTGGAAGCGGCCAATAAGTCCATCAAGAAGATTCTGTCAAAGATGGTGGTAACCTACAGAGATTGGGCCGACATGTTACCATTGGCTTTATGGGGATACCGGACAAGCATCAGAACCCCTACTGGAGAAACTCCATATTCACTGGTTTACAGGATGGAAGCAATGTTACAAGTAGAGATGGAAATCAGATCGTTAAGAATGGTTATGGAGGCACAGTTGCCGGAGTCTGATTGGCTTCTGTCGAGATATTAACAGTTAGCACTGATTGACGAAAATCGTCTTCAGGCTTTAGATCAGTTGCAAATGTACCAACAGCGGATGGCTAGGACATACAACAACAAGGTCAGCCATCAGAAGCGTCCATTTAAGGCAGGGGATCTGGTACTCAAGTAGATGAAACAGACCAACACAGATGTGTGGGGGAAATTCAAGCCGAACTGGGAAGATCCGTATGTAATCAAGAGGGTGCTTTCGAAAGGTGCTGCAAAAATTATGGATATGGACGGGAACGAATTCGTCAACCCCATCAATCAGGACAAGCTGAAACACTACTACGTGCAAAAAAAAAAGGGTCCGGTGGATTGAAAACCAAAAAGGTGGTCCACGCAAAAATTAGGACAGTCCGATGGGTCGAAAACCTAAAAGGCGATCCATGCAGAAATTAGGACAGAGAGGTGAGGCTCATCAACTGGAAAATCTGCAAAGACTGGTTGGTGACAAGCGTGGCTTCAGTCGAGACTTATACCATCGATAATTCTATCCATAGTTCATTTCATCATTCGATGTACATTGTGCAAAAACATTATTTATGAATGAATGAATGAATGTTCGGTTTTGTTCGCTTAAATGTCCCAAGTTCATCTGCAATTCAAATTATTATGCGCATATTTATCTTTATATATCTTCTGCATATCTCACATCCATAGATTGAACATATGCATTCAAAAAAAAAAAAGGAGTCCGATAGATTGAAAACCAGAAATGGGCGGTCTATGCAAAAGATAGGACATAAAGTAAGATCTGCTAAATTGAAAACCTAAAAAAGGGCAGTTCAGGCAAAAATAAAGACAGTCCGATAGGCCGAAAACCCAAAAAGGATGACCTATGCAAAAATTAGGACAAGCAACGAAAATAAAAACAATAATAATAATAATAATAAAAAGTCATACAGCAGTAATCAATCCTAATCATCTAGAGGCCATGATACCGCAGCGTCAGTGCCTCACGTCCTCGCCGGGTGGGACAGCCGACCAGATCTGCCAACCAAGCCCTGTAGCAAGCATCTGTCTCTATGGAGGCAAGATTATCATACTTTAGGACCTCAGTATGAGTAGGATGCATCCACTAGTGTTGCACATGCTGAGGCCACGGTGATGTAAACACTCCGCACTCAGTAGTACACAAAGATCGAGGAACCTTTTGCAGTTGCCCATACTGCCTGCACAATCGAGCAGGAGAGTAGAAAGTCACACGGGTCAACCCAAGCAACTGGACACCTCCGGCCCAGGTCTCAGTAGTCACATCAGTAATATCCCACCAAGGGCAGACCCATCGGATAAAGGCATCGAATCGCCTCCTTAGCTAGTCGAACCAATGCTCCATGGACATGAAACCGAAATCTGGAAGCTCGATGTGCCGAGACCAATAGCGCTTCGGAGCATATCTCGGACGAGGTGGAGGAGGACTCAAGAGGCATAGCTTCTCCATCAGCCAAATCTGCAGGCGGTTTAGTCAGGATGAAGGGGCAACGAATGTTTGAATTCAGAAAAGAGCAGAACTGAAGCATACCTGAAGCAGGAGGGGAGATCCACAGCTCTCGATAGAAGAATCAGAATGGACGGAGTCTAAGTGTATCAAGGTCCCAGCCAGAACAACCCCCATGAAAGATGCACCCTGAGACACCTGAGTCGCTACTGAAGCCTGCCTAAGACTACAAGTATCATCTTGGGACTTGCACAGATAGCAAGCCGTCAGTAACAGACCCATTAGCGGGGCCCACCCAGGGGCAGTGGGAGGTAAAGCGAAACACAAGTCGGCAACGACAGAAAGACTAAGTCTGGATGAGGTAGACCTACTAGTAAGTGCACGACCTATGCCTGCCACAGAAGGAGCGAACTGGCTTAGAAATGTGTGGGCATCATCATAATCAGGGTCGGGAACAGCCAACCGGACCCCCCGGGGACAGGGAACACAGAGAATGGCACTAAACTCCTCTATCAAGGGTCAAAACTCTTGACCGGAGAAACAAAACACATGATCCATCGGATCCCAAAAGCTGACAGCTGCATCCAAGAAGACCCGGTTCGGGGTCACAACGATGTAACACCTAAGATACTACAAGCTAAAGGGTGCAAGTAGGGCCCAATTAGAAGAGCGGATCGTACCCCAGTAGTCCCGGAGTCATCCTCTAAGCTGATCCATGCTAAAAGAGATGCAAAAGAAGAAGAATGGCTGAAGAATGAGTGGGGCGGCTGTAATGCACTACAGGGGCTCGGCTGTAATACATGGGGCGGCTGTAATATTTATAGGGGCTCGGCTGTGCTGAAGAAAGCTTGCAAAATCGATGTGGGATGGACTTTTTGGCATGAGGCGGTTGTAGTTGCTACAGGGGCGCCGCTGTAATGTATGAGGCGGCTGTAATGTCTACAGGGGCTCGGCTGTGCTGAAGAAAGCTTGAAAATCGATGTGGGATGGACTTTTTGGCATAGGGCGGTTGTAACTGCTACAGGGGCACGACTGTAGCCTACAGGGGCACGGCTGTAATGTATAGGGCGGTTGTAATGTCTACAGGGGCTTGGCTGTGCTGAAGAAAGCTTGAAAATTGATGTGGGATGGACCTTTTGGCATGGGGCGGCTGTAGTTGCTACAGCCGCGCGGCTGTACTATGTGGAGCGGCTGTAATGACTACAGGGGCACGGCTGTAGTGCAGATAATTCTTTGTCTATGGTCTTATATGATTTCTGATGATTGTGGTTGCATAAATAAGGGTTCTGAAGATTGCCTTTCAAAGAAAACAAAGTATAAAGGCACCAAGATACGTCCTGGACCGGATCGAATTGAACAAAAGAGCGATAAAATGTAAGAGAAGGCGAGAAAATATATGGATAAGAAGTACAAGTGTTATACAAAAGTTATATACATTGGACACATCCAATACAAAACTAAATCAGATCTACGCCAGGACCCGATATGTGCGAAGAGATGGCCCACAGATGGGCTAATACATCACAAATAAAGAATGGAAGGATAAGCCTAAGAAGAATCATTGTTATCCTCATCATCTTCTGCCTCGTCATCATCGTCGTCGTCATCATCTGCATCTCTCATCTGGACATTCCAATCACCTGCCTGGTCTCTGAAGGTCTGATTCATGACCTCCAATTCGGCGACTCGACGTCGCAATTCATCGTTCTCGGCCCTCAAGCGAGCGGACTCACGGTGCTCTATCCCGATCGCCGTCTGCATTAAACAAAGCATGAGGAACATCACATTACGTATGCATCCATGCATACATGCATACATCCAGACACAAGCATATCATTATGTACAGGTACTTACTGTCCTAGCGGAATTGTCTCAAAAAGAGAGTGCCCTCAGCGCATTAATGGCCTGACCCATGTACATACCTTGCATCACCGGAATCTGCAAAGATTGGGATTCAGAGTATCAGCTAATGACAGAAAAAGGGGGAAATAGATTAACAAAGATATACTCACATGTGTGGTGTCAGAAGGAATAGCCGGGGGAAAATTATGGTATTGCAAATGCAGGTCAGCCTGATAAGATTCCTGGAAGTCATCATACAGCTGAATGGAGTCTTCGATAGGGAATTCAAGCCGACCATGCACATATCCGACCTCGGGTGCCAGAGGAGTCTGGAAATCAGGAATCAGGGTGAAATGACCGAAATTCCTTTTGTCGGCCACCAAGCTGCCAAATGACCGAAATACCCATTCCCACAAAAAAGGGAACACCAGATCACTAAAAACCCATTTCTTTTGTGACATAGGCACCACAAAAGACCAAATGACCAAAGTCTCCTTACTTCAAAGAATGCCAACTTCCCAAGTTGTCAAATTACCAAAATACCCTTCCCTTTCGTAGGCACCGAATGGCAAGGAAAATCCGATCTGGGCAAGTCCTCTTCTTCATAATGGAGTCGAAGCATGTCCTTAGCAAGTCAAACACGATCCGGGCAAGTCCTCTGTTTCACGATGGAGTTGAAGCATGTCCCTGGCGAATCAAACAACATCTGGGCAAAGTCCTCTGCTTTGCAATGAAGTCTAAGCATGACCCTAGATAACGTCAGAACAATTCAGGCAAAGTCCTATATTTCGTATCAGAATCGAAGCAAGACCCTGAAAAAATCAAATCAATTTAGGCAAGACCACTATCTCAAAAGCAACCGAGACAAGTCCCTATAGACATCAAGACAAGTCAACATGAGGAGAACCCCTCAGGTACTTCTCACCGTGCTCCCTATCGTGAGACCAAACTCGAATCGGACACAAGCACCCGTTCAAGTTGACCTTGGACGCACGAGGGACAGCCTGTGAGCACGGGTTTTTTCCCGACCTCGGTGATGAAAGCTATTGTTACCTTTTTCACGGATAAACATGAAGCGGATTCGGACCGACCAGGATGACGTCGGGAATGTCCCGGATAGCCCGGAGGTGTGTGACAAGTCCTAGTACGGAACCCTGAAGAATTTGAGCGGATATTTAAGAAAACCGAAAAAACAAACCAAAAATAATAATAATCTGTGAAATGTAATTTTCTGGGCATTACAGCCGCTCGGCTGTAAGCTACAGCTGCGCGGTTGTAGTCACAGCCACGCGAGTGTAATCTCCTTATTTCCTTTTTTGGGCAAAATCAGCATTTAATTCGGTGTTTAAGCAAAATAGGAATTTTGGCACCTACAGCTGCTCGGCTATAATCTATAGCGGCGCGGCTGTAGACTACAGGGGCACGGCTATGACCTACAGCTGTGCGGCTGTAATCGTCAGTTTTCCTTTTTTGACGAAATCAGTAATTAATTCCGATTTAATACCAAAATAGGAGATATTTAAGGATCCTAATCCAGAATTAGGGCACCAGAAGAGGCAAAACAACAAAAAAAAAAGAGAAAGAAAAAGAGAGAAATTTGGAGAGAAAAAGAAAAAGAATAAAAAATCATCACATAGTTTTTTTAGGGTTCTAAACACAAAAAAAAAAAAAAAAAAAAGTTAGCCAAAAAAGAAAGAAAAGAAAGGTTAGAAGAAGAGGGAACACTCGAAAATCAATCCTTGAATCTTCCTCGTGGTTTCGTTCGGGGTTCGGAAAACACACTTTACGCGGGTTGTCCGTGACTGTGGGACGTTTCTGGCATCCAAATCTCTTTTTTTGTGGTCCAAGCGCTGGAACACATACAAGGTAATTTTCTGAGAGGCCTTAGAAATCCATTCTGTTCATCTTGGTTGTGATTCAATTGCATGATTTGAGTTTTTTCGCGATTGGTTGGTTTTTTTTTGCGCTACAGCCGCCCCACCCAAGATCACAGCCACCCGGCTGTAACCTACAGCCGCGCGGCTGTGACCTATAGGGGCACGGCTGTAATGCTTTGTATTGGATTTTTTTTGACTTTTTTTTTTAGTTTTCTGTGATTACAACCGCCCCGTATGATCACAGCCGCCCGGCTGTAAACTACAGCCGTGCGGCTGTGACCTATAGGGGCACGGCTGTAACCTACAGGGGCCAAAGCTCCATCGGCCCAAATCGATCGATAACGCTCCCACTCTTCAATTAAATGTGTTTTTCATGTCTGTTATCGATCCAATCACTTCCCTGCGTGCTTCGATTCCATGTTCTTCATTTTTTTGTGGCTGGATGTGATGAAATTTGGTGATTTTGGACGATTAAGGATTTTCAGATTCGATTTGGTCCATTTCGGGTCTTTTCTGTTGGTTTTAATATTTTTCCAGATGTCCCAGATCACCCAAAATCGTCAAACTTTGCAAAATGATCTTTGAAAACGTGAAAAGTATGCTGGAATCGATTCTGGAGCATTACAGCTGCCCGGCTGTAAGCTCCAGGGGCGCGGCTGTAACCTACAGGGGCACGGCTGTAGCCTACAGGGACGCGGCTGTAATATGGGCAGAATTACAATTTTGCCCTTTTGGGCCCCAAACTTGTAATTTTGCATTCTTTTCTCATTCAAAAATGAATTTTGGCATGTTTGCATACTTTTGGACCCTAGATGGATGTTTGATTTGGGCCCACACACGAACGGGACCCCCGGGTCCCGGGATATCCGGCCCGCTAAAGTTGGATAAGTACATGTAAATGAGCCAAACCGCTTTTAAAACTGATTTTTCATCCATAAAACCTACAGGGCATTTGAAAAACCGTTTTCCAGGTCTAACCGGGCCGACCGGTCGGGTCGACTCGGTTACCCCCTTTGCATGATCCCGTTTCCTAAAATACCCCTATTCTGTCCTATATGAGTACTTGTTGTGATTTGTTTATCTGTGCTAATCATATTTGGATGCAGCTTTTATTTTTGTCTTATTTTTATTTTTGAATGTATTTTATAGATTAAATCGTGTATCTAGGCGATTGTAATTTTTTAGATCATCGTGTATAATAGGCGATTGTAAAGGGTGAGGATGAGAGTTTTCTTTTTCTCGGGTTGTATAATTTGGCCTCTAATTTACTTTTCCGCACTTTTACTTTTTCGCATTTTTTATTTGGTTTTATATTTATGTCATATGTATGAGCATTGGCTAATAACAAAAGAAGAGATAAAATGAGTAGAATTAAGTGAATGAAATGTCATATTACGAAATAATAATTAAAAATTAGTGAGGATTAGTAGATATGTTGCCCGAACCTCGAATATCTGGATTAGGTACTGCGTCTACACTTGGTAGGGAGCTGTACCGGAATTTCCCGGATGAGCTGATCCGGGTGGCGACTCTGTATCTAATCTCGAAATTCGTGTTTCGAGATCTTTGAGTTAAAATGGGATTTACCAAAAAGCTTGTTTTCTAAAATTCATGCCTAAAAATTAAGTTTTCTACAAAAAGACTTTTCCAATAAAATGAAAGGTTTTTCTAAGAAAGATTAAAACCCGTTTTCAAAACCAAAACATCAACACCCAAAAAGAAAATCCCCAGTTCCTGCTTCACCACGCGTTCTGAAAAAGGTCGTCCGCTGACAGTGGTGACTTTGCTGGGGACTAACGGTTTCTTCAAAAGAGTTTTCACAAAAAACTTAAGGAACTTAGGCAACAATTGAAGTATATCCTCACTTATTATTAAATCGTAATTCAATATTTCATTCACATTGCATAAAAGCATGACATTTTCTTTTCTTAAATCCCTCCAACACTCATTTAAACCCGGTTTATTTCCAAAGGTGACCTACCTCTTCCGCTAGGATTGGAGGCACCCGAGGAGGTAAACCACTCATAGCCTTGTACGAACCCCTTCGTTTGAACCCTTGAGTGGGGAGAAGTGAGGAGTATATTTTCGCTATTGGAACCTGTACGACCCTTGGCTTGACTCATACCTTCATGTAATGGCCTAGCAACTTCCCTTTAGGATTACCAAAACCACATACTTGAAAATGGACATCGAGAGTACGCCTTTGGTATCCCCCGTTGATACCAAAGAGACCCAATACCTAGGAAGAATGCGAGACCAATCGAATGGAGGAATAAGGTTGGAAGGGTGAGCATATTTTTGTGTGTGCTAACGTGCTCTATGGTTGTTTTATTTTCAACCTTTTCATACAACATAAACACACATCATACGTATGCCATATTCTAATCACTTTCTTTGTGCAGCCATTTCAAAGCATCCTCACACGTGTGTGTTATACTAACCATATTTTCATGCAGCCATAATCATTTTCCATATGCCACATTCATTTTGTGTGCTCATGGATTCATAAAGCATACACGACATCGTCTTGCGTGTCATACATTCTAACCACGTTTTTGTGCAGCCATTTGCATTTTTGTATGACATAGGCATCCACATCATTTCATTTCATTGAAAATGTAAGGATGTTCTAAGTATGCCTTCAGGACCATTTCGTATCATAGCATATCGGGAGTCCCCAAGGCTACCCGTACTCCGCTTGTGCACTAGTTTGCATTTGGCCGTCCCATTACATTATTAGAAGACCACAATGGTCTTACGCTTGCGTTTGTGTGATGGACCACACGAAATCATCACGTCTTGATCATTCACATTTGGTGTCATGGAGACGCCTTAGTTTTGCTTGCGTGTCCCAATCCATATCGGATTGTTACATAACATCGACAACCCATTTGAGGTACTCCACGAGTGCCGAGCTGGTTTTCATATTAAGACATTTCATAGCATCCCTAAATCATGTAAGGTGTTCCACGAACACCGTAATGCTGTCCGTGTTTTGATTCGCACGTGACTTGTATGTGACATCACTTCATGTTAGATGCTATAAAAGCATCGGACGTCTATCTACGAGACGGTTCCCTCATGACCATTTCATGTCATTACATTGACCTACAAAGTGTCAAACTTTTGTCCGTGTGTCGGCACACATGCGACCATTTCACGACATCCCCCAGGTGCTCCAAAGGCATCGAACCTCTGTCTGTGTGATGGCTCGCACGTGACGTTATTGCATTGTCTTGTGTATAGCATAGGGTATGCTTGGAACATCCGAAGCAAGAGAAAGAAAAGCACTAAAACCATATTTAGCATCATCCGCATCCATGAGACATCATCCAAACATGAGCATATAAGTACCATTTTGAGTGTCGAGTCTAGGACCACGACATCCATCCGAAACTCTAACCTTATGCTGATTGTGCAGTTTGGAGTCACATCTCGGGAAGGCTAATTCGAGTTGAATCAGAACCAAACACACCAGTTCAGTTAATTCGATCAGAACCGGTCACTGTGGAGGGAATCAGTTTAGGGTCGGATTCAGATAGGGAAGTCAAAGTTCAGTTACCTACTCTACCGGTTGACAGTCAAGCGTTGTTAGAAGAGGTTGACAGAGCAGACATGGCTGACGAAAACAGTGGAAACAGTGGAACCATGCCCTTCGACATGGCTACCTTTTTTAGGAGCTTCTTAAGCTCAGATGAGTTTAGGGCTACCCTTAGGGAGCAGGTGCAGGCGGTGATGACCACCCTCCCTGTTCCGGTTGTCCAACCAGCCCAGACCTCGGTTGGGAACGGAGGACGACAGCCTGTTGAAGCCACTAATGGAACCGGGGGGAATACTCCTAGCAGGATTGGCAAAGTTGCCAATCACAGAGAGCCGGACCGTCAGTCCGAAGAGGATGAGGCTTTTGAGAAGGCGAGGGAAGCCTCGATTGGGTCGATGCTGGAGAAACGGCTCAACCAGAAATTTTCAGATATAGATGCTATGATGCCCAAACTGAAAGAAATGGTCCACTTCAACCCTATCAAGTGTGCTGATCCTACGACATTAGTGGCTGATGCGGAAGGACCACTCCCGACGGGTTTTCATATGCCATACCTCCCTCCCTACACTGGGGAAGGACCACCCGAAGCCCATTTGGATAGCTATGTGAGATTGATGACCAGTATGGGGATTGGAAAAGGTCATCTTCTGAATTTGTTCCCTACCACTTTGAGGGGCCCTGCAGCAAAGTGGTACATGAAGACGCCATTATATACCTGTTCCACTTGGGAAGATTTAGCTGATGCTTTTGTGAAGCAATATGCCTACAACACCCAAGTTGAGACAACTCTCGAGGATTTGGAGAGGATCCACCAAAAGCCGAATGAGTCCTTCCCGGCATATTTCAAACGGTGGATGGATGTGCAGGTTTTGGTGGATGGGGCACCGAAGCTCGAATCTTTGATTGTGAAGCTTGTGGATGGCAGCTTGCCCCAATATAAGGACAAAATGAAGCTTAAGAGGTTCCATTCTTTCAATGAGGTGGTGGAGTTTGCGAAGCGTATCGAACGGTATGAAGAAGAAGAGCAGAGAGGCAAGCAAGGTTCCTGGTGTATGCGAAGAGCAGGTATTCCTTTAATTCCTATAGATCCATAAATTGAGAGGACTTGTAGGAGAAGAAGTGTGCTGCCAGAAGAGCTCGCAGAAGACAGAGAATGGCTGAATAAAATACACCACCTCCACCACCAGAAGGAGATGGAGAGGTTCATCTTCCCCCTCCAAGGCAAAGACTCAAAAAATATTTGAGACCTATCATTGAGGGACACTCTTTCTGTATTGTGATACCCAATGAAGGGGACAATGTTTTTGAGATTAAAGCTTATATGATTCAAATGCTTCAAGCTGCTGTTCAGTTTGGAGGATTGCCCGGAGAAGATCCTAATGCTCACATCCAAGATTTTATGACTATGTGTAATACTTTTCGTACCAATCGTGGAGTCTCAGATGATGTGATAAGATTGAAGCTTTTCCCTTTTGCACTTAGGGATAAGGCTAAAAGATGGCTGAAAAACCTTCAACCAGGCTTAGTTACAACCTGGGATGAGATGGTACGAGTTTTCCTGACTAAGTACTTTCCACCCAGGCAAGCAATCAAGCTAAGGAATGAGGTTACCCATTTCCGTCAGCAACATAAAGAATCCTTGTCAGAAGCATGGGAGAGATACAAGGAACTCTTGAGAAAAGTACCAAACCATGGATTTCCCATGTGGATGCAAATTCAGAACTTCTACAATGGTTTGACCAATGCATATAAGATTCAAATTGAATCTGCTGCCAATGGAGACCCAGAAGAACTTGCACCTGAAGAGCTTTATGAGCTGATAGAAAGATTGGTCAATACCAGTTATAAATGGCACTCAGCAAGTGAAGATCGACAAAAGATGGCAAAATCAGATGCTGTTGCCAAGCTTTCAAACAAAGTAGACTTGATTCTTAGACAGTTGGCAAAACAGAATATTTCATCTATTTCGAGTTCAAAGCTTTCTTGTGAATTCTGTGGTGGTGACCATAGAAATATTGACTGTGACATTTCACTTACTCAAGAGCAATGTGATTACATTGGAAACAATCAAAGGCAGAACAATCCGTTTTTCCAACACTTACAATCCAGGTTGGCGCAACCACCCTAATTTTTCCTGGAATCAGCAACCTGGCAAGCAACCTCAAGCACCTTTCCAGCAGGCTCACTGCAACTTCCAAGCACATCAGCAACCTCATAATGTTCAACAAGCTGGACCGTCTTACACCTCTAAGAAGTCTGAGGTTGAGGAGATGAAGGAAATGATGTCTTAATTCATGAAGCAAACCTGAGGTTGAGGAGATGAAGGAAATGATGTCTTAATTCATGAAGCAAACCTAAGCTTACATGAAGAATATAGAGACTCAGCTTCAGCAACATACAAATATTGTCACTCTAAAGAACAAGGGAGTCATTCCGTGCAACATCAAACCCAATCCAAGGGAGGAATACAAAGCTATCACCCTTTGGAGTGGTAAGAATGTTTAGCAATCTAATAAGATGAGTATTGTTGATGAGAAGAAAGATTCAGGAGAGAAGATTGCTAAGGAGAACAAGCAACCTGAGAATGCGCAAGTCACACAACCTCAGACTGCCCAGAGCATTAAGAAGCCTTCCGGTACAGTCGAGCAACCTCAAGCTCAACCAGAGACTACCCAACCAGATCATAGTCAAGTGGCATCAGACCCTATTCAAAGCATTTCTATTAGAGATGGGCAACCTGTACCTGTGTATCAACCAAGGATTCCTTATCCATAAAGAGCTAAGAAACACCAGATGGCCAAGCAATTTGACAAGTTTTTGGAAGTCTTCAAGAAGCTTCACATCAACATACCCTTTGCAGAAGCACTTGCATAAATGCCTATGTATGTGAGATTCTTGAAAGAACTTCTGGCCAACAAGAAGAAATTGGAGAATGTAGTAATGGTTCAACTCAACAGAGATTGCTCTCGATCCTTTAGAGCAAGCAACCTTTGCCAACCAAGATAAAGGATCTAGGGAGTTTTTTATACCCTGCTCTATAGGCAATCTTAACATTAAGAATGCACTGTGTGATCTAGGAGCGATTATCAATCTTATGCCATACTACATTTATAAACAATTAGGATTAGGAGAACCCCAACCTACTAGGGTTTCTATACAACTTGCTGACAGAATTGTAAGATACCCTAGGGGAATAATTGAGGATGTTTTGTTAAAGGTAGGAAAATTTATACTTCCTGTTGATTTCATTGTGATGGATATGGATGAAGACTTCCATGTTCCTATTATTTTAGGAAGACCTTTCTTAGCAACAGGCCATGCATTGATTGATGTTCATGATGGTCAGTTAATCCTAAAAATTCATGATGACAAAGTAGTTTTTAAGATGAATAAAGCTATGAAATATCCTCCTGCTTGTGATGATTATTGTTACTTCATTGATGCTACTAATGTTAGTTTAAACCCATTCTTTACGCAGGAATTTGAGGATGCAGACTTTGAAAATGAAGAAGAAGACATGGAAAAACAAATTACAACTGAAATTGGCTGTCCAACAATCTGAGGAAGCAAGTAGTTTATCAAACCTTTAAACTACACACCTACATTACATTCCAAACCTTCCATTGAAGAACCTCCCACTCTAAAGTTGAAACCACTACCTCCCCACTTAGAATATGCATTCCTTGATCCACCAAATAACCTTTCTGTGACTATATCTTCCAAATTTACCCAAGATCAAAAAGCCCAACTGCTTTATGTTTTAAGGAAGAACAAGGAGGCGATGGCTTGGACAATCTCAGATGTTAAAAGGATTAGTCCTTTTGTTTGTGTCCACCATATTCTAATGGAAGAAGATCATAAGCTTATTGTACAACCTCAGAGGAGAATAAATCCTAACATGAAAGAAGTTGTGAACAAGGAGTGATTAAGTTACTCGATGCTGGTATTATCTACCCAATCTCAGATTCAGTGTGGACAAGCCCTGTTCAAGTAGTGCCTAAGAAAGGTGGGATTACTGTCATTCAAAATGAGCAAAATGAACTTACTCCTACGAGAACAGTCATCGGATGGAGAGTTTGCGTTGATTATCGAAAGCTTAATGATGCCACAAGAAAAGATCATTTTCCCTTGTAATTCATTATACAGATGCTGGTAAGACTTTCTGGCTATACATTCTACTATTTCCTTGACGGTTACTTAGGGTACAACCAAATCCCCATTCATGCACAAGATCAAAAGAAGACAACCTTTACCTATCCATATGGCACCTATGCATACAGAAGGATGCCATTTGGATTGTGTATGCTCCTGCAACCTTTCAGAGATGTATGGTGGCGATTTTCCATGATATGGCCAAAAAGACTGTAGAAATTTTCATGGATGATTTCTCATTATATAGCAAGACTTTCCAATCCTACCTTAACAATCTCAAAGCTGTCCTGACCAGATGCAAGGAGACTAATCTTGTCTTGAACTGGAGAAATGCCACTTCATGGTTGATGAAGGGATTGTCCTTGGTCACAAGATTTCTTCAAGGGGCATGGAAGTTGACAAAGCAAAAGTTGAAGTAATAGAAAAGCTGGCTGCTCCTACATATGTTAAAGAAGTTCGAAGCTTTCTTGGCAATGCTGGATTTTACAGAAGGTTTATAAAAGACTTATCTAAGATTGCCCAGGCACTTATAGCTCTTCTACACAAGGATGTCCAATTCTGCTTTGATGAAGCTTGTGAGAAAGCATTTGAAACTCTTAAAGCAAGACTAGCAAATGCCCTAATTTTGATTGCTCCTAATTGGAACCTTCTGTTTAAGCTCATGTGTGATGCAAGTGATACTTGCATTAGAGCTGTGTTGGGACAAAGAATTGACAAGCATTTTCGACCAATCTACTATGCAAGCAAAACATTGACAGAGACTCAACAGAACTATACTACCACAGAAAAAGAATTGCTTGCAGTTGTCTATGCTTTTGGCAAATTTAGATCTTATTTGGTTTTATCCAAGATTAATGTCTTTACTGATCATGCATCATTGAAGTATTTATTGGTGAAAAAAGATGCGAAACCTCGCCTTATACGATGGCTCTTGCTTCTACAACCTCGAGATCAAAGATAAGAAAGGCTCAGAGAATGTAGCTGCAGACCACTTGTCCCCGAATTCCACTAAGCAACATGAGATTGCTGACTCGTTTCCTAACGAGCAACTCTATGTGGTACACTCTGCACCTTGGTTTGCTGATATTGCTAATTATTTAGCTTATGGTATTATGCCTCGTTCTCTGTCTTCCTAACAAAGGAAGAAATTCCTTTTGGATTTAAAATATTATTTTTGGGAGGACCCCTTTTTGTTTAAGTTGTGTGCAGATCAGATTATCCGAAGGTGTGCTTCACAAGAAGAGGTTCAAGCAATCTTATCCATGTGCCACACTCAAGAAGCTGGAGGTCACTTTGGTGCAAACCGAATAGCCTCTAAGGTTTTAGAGTGTGGATTCTTTTGGCCCACAATTTTTAAGGATTCTCACAGGTTTGTCTTGGAATGTAATGAATGCCAAAGATCAGGTAACATTTCTGCCAAGAATGCTATGCCTCTGCATAATATCAATGTTTGTGAAATTTTTTTTATGTATGGGGCTTTGACTTTATGGGACCTTTTCCAAGTTCAAATGGTAATAAATATATTTTGGTCAATGTGGATTATGTAAGTAAGTGGGTAGAGGCTATAGCAAGCCCTACTAATGATGCCAGAGTTGTGGTAAGGTTTCTTAAGAAACTGTTTACAAGATTTGGAGTTCCTAGAGCAATAATTAGTGACCAAGGTACTCATTTTTTTAAAAATCAATTTGAAAGGCTTCTTGCTAAATATGGAGTCACTCATAAAATTACTACACCTTATCACCCACAAACCAGTGGGCAAGTTGATATCTCTAATAGAGAGATCAAGTGAATTCTTGAGAAAACTGTTAGCAATTCTAGGAGAGACTGGTCAAGCAAGCCCGATAATGCTCTTTCGGCATATCGTACAGCCTTTAAGACACCCATTGGGATGTCACCTTTTAGATTGCTCTATGGAAAGGCATGTCACCTACCTGTTGGAATTTAAGGCTTTATGGGCTCTCACGTATCTAAATTTTGATAGGAACATTGTTGGAGAAAGAAGAAAACTACAACTTAATGAGCTAAAAGAGTTCAGACTGTTCAGTTATGAGAATGCCATCAATTATAAAGAAAAGATCAAGAAATGGCATAACAAGAAAATTCAAGAGAAGACTTTCTATCATGGTCAGAAAGTCTTGTTGTACAATTCAAAATTAAGACTCTTCCCAGGAAAACTTAGGTTGAGATGGACCGAACCCAACACAGTAAACCAAGTCTTTCCATATGGAGCCATTGAGATAGTCAATCAGAATGGGGAAATCTTTAAAGTCAACAGCCAGAGATTAAAACCTTATCTTTCGCGAGAATCATCTGAGGTTGCTAGAAGCCTCCAGTACCTTGAACCTCCTTAAGCAACCATAGATTGCTTAGTGTCCGCTTCAAACACCAATTGAAGCAATTTTGTTTGGAAAAATCCTTAACCCCTCAACTATCTGAATATTTTAATATAATTTTTTGGTGTAAATATTTTGATGATAAATTTTTGTCTTTGCAGGTACTTGACCGAAGTAAGTATGGGGAGTAACATCAAGCCTCCAAATTTACGTTTCCCTCTTGTTATACTCCATACTCACTTTTGATTTTTGTCTTACAACCACACGATTTTAAATTTTAAATTTTAAATCATTAAATTTCTGATTGGGAAGTGGAGTAATAATGGGGTTGTAAGAGATAAATATGGGAAATGGAGAAACCGTCACATCAGCCACGTTTTTCTCTCTCCTCTCTTACTCTCCTACTTTTACTCCCATGTTTCCCTCTTCTCTCTCCTCTCACCAGCTTATTTTGAATTTCAAATTTGGTAACTGGTTTCTCTTTTCTCATTTTTTTAAGAATTTTTTTTTGTCTCTCTCTTCATTCACATCTCTTCAATTTCCTCTGTTTTTTTTTCTCTCTCTTTCAAAATTTTTACTTCTTCGCTCCACTTGCTCGCTGAAATCACCGTCATGGCTAGGGAAAAGAAGAATGTGAAGAGAGCTGCCAGTTATGCCCACCCAAAACCTTCTGCATCATCCGTTAATGTTCCCACTTCTGGATTTGAAGCGAGTACCATCGAGAAAACCTAGGCCAAGATGAAAGCTTTCGATCCCAAAGAGGCCGAAAGATATGAGCAGTTTAATAGCCTTCCTTTCACTGCATCGAGAACGTTTGACTGAGGTGTTCTAGAAACCCTTGGCCCCAGAGAAGAAATCCGCCAACTGTTGCAGAACGAAGGTTTCGAGTTTTATGCCCAAATTAAAGAGCCGGCCTACAAAGAGTTAACCTTGGAATTCATTAGCAGCTTCAGTCATAATGAAGAGATTACCAAACTTGATGATCAAAGGAAGTATAGTTTCAGAGTTATGGGAAAAAGGAAGACATGCTCTTTACTCAAGTTGAATCAGTATTTGGGGGTAGCTGGAACCGCCTTCTTAGAGTCATATGAGTTTGCCCAGGCATATACTAATTTTGTTCCAAAGCTTAATCCAACTGCCTTCTAGAAAGAAATCACCGGGAGGAACGAGTACTCTTCATCAACCTCTTCAGCAACCTACATTAATAAGTACAGCCACAAGATTTTGTAAAAGTTCATCGCCAGTTTTGTATTCGAAAGAAACAACCAGTCTCACATTCCAAATCAAGACCTTTTCGCCCTATGGTGTATGGTAGAGGCAAGAGGATGAATGTGGGAGCTTAGTTTGCAAGCTATATTGAAAGTAGCAAACCCCAGGGAAAGATTCCATGCGATTCCTACGTGACCAGAATTGCAAAAGCATGCTTGACTGAATTCTCTATAGAAGGTCTTACTTTTGAATGCCATCCTACAGCTTTTGAATTTGTGAATCTCAATCAAATAGGAGTTTGTAAAAAGGTTGCTGGCAAGTGGATACTATGGGACGAGGTTGCCTGGTTAGAAAAAGATCTTGCTGCAAAGACCGCTAAAAAATAGACATCTGAAACTCCAGCCATAAGAAAGAGGCCTGCCACTCGATCAACCACTTCATCTTAGCCACAAATCATTGAAGACCTTACCTTGACTGACCAAGAAAAGTTAAGGCATTTTGAGTGCATTTCCAAGATGACAATGGAGGAGATGGGTGAAGCTTATTGATTGCCTTTGGGCAAGGCAAATAGAAGACAGAGCCAAAATAGCTCTCCTGGAGAACAAGCTTACTCGATTAGAAGCCAAAATGGACCAGCAGGATGATAGCTCTGACACTATTGTTGAAGTGCCCAACGAGTAGGTTGAAGATGCCCAGCCCAAAGGAAATGAGAATGTTTTAATGGAAATTCCAGAGGAAGAGGATAAAGAAAATCTTGAAGAGGAAGAACAAAAAGAAGCACCTGTAGCAGAAGAAGAGGAGCAAGTCTCCTCTAAGCCAAAAGAGTGAAAGCTTTCCTCCACCTCCTCTCAGAGCCTCTGGTATGTCTCTTTCGAATGTTGCCCACAGCATTTTACTATTGCCATATGATAGGTAGTTTTCTTTTCACCTCGCTTTTGTTTCATCAATTGTATGAGTTAGTTGCTTTGAGGAAAAAGCATAATTGAAGTGTAGGGGAGACGATAGATTACCTAGTGGAATTATTGTTGAAAATGCTGAAAATGTTTTAAGAATGCTTGATTGATCGACTGAATTGCTTGGTATTGATGAACTGCTGATTGAGAATCCCTACTTGAGCATATGCTGTTTTGAGTAATCTTAAGTTTTCTATGTTGATTTTGTGAATTTTGTGCTAGTTTAGTAAGCATTTTGTAAAAATTTGTGAAAAAGTTTTTCAAATTTTCTGTGTTTAAATGAATCGTAGCAGCCAATGAGATTTTCTGAACCTAAGGATGCATGAAGTCTGTATAAAACACTTAAAAGTTGATTGCCTGTTGATTGGAAAAGACTTTAAGTAATGCTAGTTTGGATGATTAAGCAGCTCAGGGCTATGAGACCTTAAAGTGTATTTCACCGTGATAGCTTGAATTAGGCCAATTGCAATAACCCTATATTTCTCTGTGAGGTTTTTGAGCCTGTTTTCCTTGATAATCAATATGAATTTTCTTTGGATTCCTTATGGAGTGGGCATGAATAATCAGTTTTAAGCTAGAACTTGGTATGGATAGTCTCTGTTAAGACCACATGGTTTCTCGTATGCATAAAAGCATAAAGGCATTTGTTTTAACCCTTTTGTTTTTAATCCCAAAAAGCCACACTAACAATTTTCTCCCTTTTTCTTAAGCCCCTTGAGCCTTTAAGCATATTATTTTTGTTCAACCCCCATAATTTGTTTTACCTTATCCACTTCACAATATATTGTCCAAAAGCACCCCAGGAATACCATTGGAATAATTCAATTGTTTATGTATAGCAAGCAGTTTAAATTGATTGAAATCATGTAATCTACTTTTCTGGAAAATTTCATCTTATCTAAAACGAATGTTCTTATGAAAGCTCTCTTTAAGAAGATATGCCTTGCAAATCCCCTTTCAAATAAATACCAAAATGCAGTTAGTATTTTCATCTTTCTTTTAAAGACTGCTTAAAACCAAAGTTTTGAGCGAGCTAAGTCTTATATCATATCATTTCATCAATGCTTGCCTTTAATTTTATTATTGTTTCTTTGCAAAAAATAAAAATAAAAATAAAAATAAAAATAAAAACTAACTTGTAATTCTTGACGTGATTGCTTGACCTTCTTTACTGTGCTCAATCCTTATTCCTATAAGAATACTTCAATATCCTTGTATGTTCTTGTTGCTGATCTGTGTAAAGGTTTCATGAGTTCTTTTGAGGTTGATTGCTTGTTGTGCTGTAATTATGATGGTATTCCTTTAGCCCAAAAAGCCTTTTCAACACACCCCCCCTAACCTAAGCCTCACGTTACAACCTTAGTGAAAGACCTTTTGATTATGCATGTGTTTGACTCGAGTGGTGGCGATAGGACCGATTATCAAGCCTATGGTGTAAGACTGCTATGTATTGCTGCTGAGAGTTCTTGTAAAATCGCCTAAAAACACTTGAGAGTTGAGTGACCCCTTTTAGAGGGGCAGTCTTGGTCTAATTTCTTGCTAGTTTGCTAAAATTCAAGGTCTGGTCTCACTACTTTAGGTTGTTTTTGAAGCTTATTCAGGTTTCTTAAGAATGCTCTGATTAATTTGGTAATCTCAATTTTCATGTTTTGCATGGAAGTCTTGCTGTTTGAGGGTGATGAGATGATCATTAGTTGCTGCTCAAGTTAAGTTAAGAAAGGTTTTTGAAAGTTTTTAACCGTGTTTTTCATTTAAGTTTTTCTCTTCTCTTCTTCATTAAAAGCTTTTCTTTTTCTATTTTCTTCTGAGATTTCTTGAGGACAACAATGTTCAAGTGTGGGGGTTCTTGATGAGTGAAAATATTACCAAGTAATTTAGCAAGAATTCAGCAGTTAATTGAGCAAAATTCTATTGAGAATAGAGAAAACATGGCTAATAGTGAGCTTTTCCAGGTCTGATGCCTCGTTTAGAAAGATCACTTGAATTGGGAAGTCTCAGAGTGCAGCAGAAGAAGAAGAGGGAGATGTAGCAGGCTGTGACATGAATAGGCCGGATTTGGAAAAAAAAAGGCGTGGCCCAAGAGGAGGAGGAGATATTTTGCTTTAGGAAATTCCTTTGCTATGGTTGGCTTCTCAAAGAAGCTAATGGATTATGTGGTTATAAATTTTTAACAATAGTTTATTTGGTACTTGCTCCATGGATTATTGACACCTCATGACCTCTAGATCTTACTTTTTAGGACTATAAATACTCTACTATTTGGGGTTGGGGAGAGGCATTGAATGCTCTCAACTACTTGTTAATTTGAATTAATTTTAGTTTGCAATTGTATTGTTTCTTTGCAAGTTTTCTATTTGGAAAATCTCATTTTTATTGTTATTATGTGCTGCGAGTAGGTTTCCTAACAGGCTGAAACTAGCTTAGGCTGGTGGTCTTAGGAAGTCTTTCTCTTTTTTTGTTATGAATATTATGTTGAGATGATTCTATCGTGAAATGCTTAATTAATATGGGAAAGGGTCCTCTCATATTTCTAGTATTCCTGAGGAGACCAAGAGGAGACTTAGGAGTATGGAACATCACGCACACACACACTTACCATGAGACTAAGAGGAGATTAGGAGTGTGCTAAGGGTTTCTACTTGTTGTGGAATGCTTGCTTGTCTTAATGGATGATTTCCTATAGTAAGTGAGGTCGAGAGATAAGCTTAGTTGGGGATCATAGATCCAAGTGAGGTCGAGAGATAAGCTTGGTGAATAAAGAGCAAGAAACCTTAGATCTACATTTTATAACATATTCATAGTAAATTTTAGAGGAAGATATTCTAAGATTGCCTGTTTAGCTGGTGAAAGCCTGTGTTTTTATCATTATTGTTTTATATCCTTCTTTTCTATGCAATCTTATATTCATTATCTTACATGTTTTCTTTTCAATTTACTTGATCTCTTTATACTAATTTAACTGGAAAACCTTTAGATCTGGTGATTTATTAGGAATTTATAGAATTTTCCTTTACTCCCTGTGGATACGACACTTGTCTTGCCCATTACTACAACTGACCTAGTATACTTGCTAGTGCATAATCTTAAGGCAAAATATACACACTACCATATACAATCAACCAATCAAATTACAATGGCACTTACAAGTAGTAAATCAAAATTCAATATTCTGCCACACATCTCATTCTCTGTACATAAACATTTCACCCTCTCTCCAAGTGTCCAATTAAATTTTCCAATCTTGTTCACTTCTTCTTCTTTTGCTCTTGATCCTCTTCTACTTCTACAAAATCTGCTCCTATCTTTGATTTGGAAGTATGGGTTTGAACTAGTAAGTGGCTCTACCAGGCAACTCTGAATCGGATCATGGTAGTTTAAGGGCGGAGATCTACATCTGAGAACCCCAAATCTATCAACAATCACAGTTAATTATTTTTGGATCCAATAAACAATACAAAATCAAAGAGGATGAAACTCTAAATAATCTCAAATCTGTAAATCCCAAATCTAAAGTACTATAAATAAAAGGAAAATCTCAACATACATCTACTACAAATTCCTTCATTTCATCTTCGTAGCCGGCACAAATCTGGCCTCGATTCATCCATGCTTGCAATTCGGATCAATGTCCTGCATTCGAGTCTCGCTCCAGGTATACTGTTTGAAGGATCGGTCTTGCTCCAGGTCTAGCTGGTGCCCGACCAGTGAAAAGGTCTAATCATATAATAAATTTAATATGCAAAAAATTCAGTTATATATATATTTAATAATAAATTTGAAAATATTTTCAGTGGAATATATAAAGAAACAATTTATTTAGATGCATACTTGATAAAAGAAAATAGTAATAATATATATGAAATTAATATTTTTAATATTATGGGCAAATCTACAGTAGTGTACTATGAATATGCTCTATTAAAATTAATTTTCAACAATAAAAAAACAAAAACAAAAGAGCCATTTGAAAAAATAAAATAAAAAATCTGGTCAAGTTAGAGGTCTTTCTTATCATTCTGACAAGTCTCTCTTTCTCGTCAGGTCTAATCATATAATAAATTTAATATGCAAAAAATTCAGTTATATATATATTTAATAATAAATTTGAAAATATTTTCAGTGGAATATATAAAGAAACAATTTATTTAGATACATACTTGATAAAAGAAAATAGTAATAATATATATGAAATTAATATTTTTAATATTATGGGAAAATCTACAGTAGTGTACTATGAATATGCTCTATTAAAATTAATTTTCAACAATAAAAAAACAAAAACAAAAGAGCCATTTGAAAAAATAAAATAAAAAATCTGGTCAAGTTAGAGGTCTTTCTTATCATTCTGACAAGTCTCTCTTTCTCGTCATTTTGATAAGGCATCTATTACCAATCTTTTCTTGAAACCTTATTCCTTTATACATTCGCTCATTACTTTATATCCTTTTTTTAATTTCTCATCGCTTTTTTGTCCTATTTGCATGGCTTCTATGTCTTCAAATAATACCATGAACAACGATTCGGAGATGATTAATCTTATAGCTCAATATGAAGATCTAGCAGTCATGGAACAGGATGGGAGTGCTGTCATGGTCATTCCAAGTATGGAATCAGTATCCCAACAGCTGGATCTCCGTTGGGAAAATGTGGGTTGGTTTACGGGACAAGGTTTAAATAAAAAGGCGATGAAGCAAACTATGGCCTTACTCTAGAAACCTGATGGGGGCATGTTCATTAAGGATTTGGAAAATGACAGGTTCTTATTCCAATTCGCTCATGAAGCGGGTGTAAGGGTGATGATGGCAGGTCCATGGAGATTTAACAATGACGTTCTAGTCTTTCAGCGAATAGGTGCAAGGGAAGATCCGTTAACGGTAGAGTTAAAACACTTATTCATATGGATGCAAATTCATCACTTACCAGTAGATTTTTTATCTGATAGGGTCATTCGAGGGATTGGTCAATTTGTTGGAGGATTCATGGAAGCTGATCCCAATAACTTCTATGGAGGTTGGAAAAGTTATACGAGAATAAGAATCAAACTGGATATAGACAAGGCATTGGAGAAATCACTAAAACTAAAAGTGGTAGGTGGGAGTGACAAAACTTTCGAGGTCTTATTTCGTTATGAAAGACTTCCTACTTTTTGTTTGAGCTATGGAAAGAATGGTCATGGGGAACGTTTTTGTCCAAGAGCTTTGAAAATGTTGATGGTACGACTACTCATCATTACTCGCCAAAAAGTCATGCCAGGTTTCGAAATTCCCTTGTTCAGCAGATGGGAGAACAATGGCTTTGATCTACTCCCTTTCGTTTGGAAACAATGGAAATCAGGGCACTGATATGGAAGAAATTCAAAATCCTAAAAACATGGAAGTAGATATGGCAAGAGGCATGATTATAGGAGTTTTGAATGAAAAGGAGGCAGGGGCATTAAATCAGGATAATTATCCTTTGGGGATAAGAGAGACTAGTGTAAATGAGGAGGGAGAAGCGTTGACTGAGGATTCCAATTCTTGTTTAGTTATTAGGGATACAAAAAGGCCCAGGGCTGAAGTTGATAAAATTATAGGCTTAAAGGGGCAGATTAAAGCAATAGATAGGGATCCTATTATTCAAGATCAGGATCCAAAAGACTTATTATTGGCGGGCTCTGCTGGACAGGCCCGCCGGGGACAATGAGTTGTTTAAGTTGGAATTGTTGTGGATTGGGCAATCCCGCGACAATTCATTTGCTAACGGATTTGATCCATACTTTAAGGTCCGATTTTGTATTTCTGATTGAAACTTTTGCTGTTCCTTCAAAAATTGAAGAAAAAAAAAACTTGTTGAATTATGAAGGATTTTTTGGAGTTGATTGTGTAGGCAACAAGGGTGAGCTAGGCATGCTATGGAAATCCAAAGAGCTGGCCCATGTGATGGGCTTTTCATAAAGACATGTTGACCTAGAAGTTTTTGTAAAGGACAAAGATCCCTACCGTTTAAGCCTTTTTTACGGCTATGCTGATAGAAGGGAAAGGAAAAAATCTTGGGATTTGCTGCACAAAGATAGATTACTCAATTGACCTTTTTTTTACTCAATCATCTCTTCCTTGGATCATTCTAGGAGACTTTAATGAGTTGGTCTCAACAAGTGAAAAGAAGGGTCATCTCTCTCATCCGCAAAGTCTTATGGAGGATTTTAAAAGAGTCATGGTAGACTGTGGTCTTCAGGATATGGGGTATTCTGGTTACCCCTTTACTTGGGAGAAGTGGAGAGGTACATATAGATGGGTGGAAGAACGGCTTGATAGGGCGTTATGTACAGAGCAATGGAGATCTCGTTTTCTATTATCCAAGGTTAGTCACATCAACCAAACTACTTCAGGTCATAATTCCATTTTTCTTGAATTATTTAAATATGTAGCTAAGTCAGGACCTCGTCGGTTCCGATTTGAGAATGCATGGTGCCAAGAGGAAGAGTGTCATGAAATAGTTAAGAAAAGTTGGGTGAGTCATAGTGCGACACCTTTGGATGAGAAATTAAAAGTGTGTGGGAATGCTCTGGATGAGTGGGGAAGGGCGATAAGGTTTCATCTAAGGAGAGACATTAGGGAAGTTGAGAATCAAATTGATCATCTAAAGGGGCGTAGAGACTCCACCTCAGTTACACTTCTGGGAGAAGCAGAGTCTCGTCTTAATTTCCTACTACTTCAGGAAGAACTCTACTGGAAACAGCGAGCAAAAATTCATTGGCTACATGCTGGGGATTCGAATATGAAGGCCTGTCTTCGGATGGCAAATGGGAGGAGGAAGAAGAACCAAATTATTAAGCTGATTGATGAGAATGGGATTCATGTTACAGACACATTAGGGATTCAACGGGTTGTAATTGACTATTTTTCTCAATTGTTTACAAGTGAGGCTAGTGAAATGGAAGGTGTTCTTATAAGTGTTCGGAGAAAAGTCTATTCCAGTCATAATCAATCCTTAAGTCACGAGTTTTCAGCAACAGAGATTAAAGATGCAATCTTCTCGATGCATCCTGAAAAAGCAACTGGTGTGGATGGGTTTGGTCCGGGCTTTTACCAACAACACTGGGATGTTGTAGGGCTAGATGTGATAAAGGCGTGCTTAGAATGGATCCAGGGGAAACATTTGCCATATGGGGTCAATGATGCTACTCTTTTTCTTCTGCCAAAGAAGAAGGAACTAGATAAGATGTTGGATCTTAGGCCAATAGCTTTATGTAATGTAGTATATAAAATCATGTCCAAGGTGTTAGCTAACTGTCTGAAGGTTGTGCTTCTCGATATTATTTCAGAAAATCAAAATGCTTTCATCGCAGGAAGGCACATCACAGACATTGTGGTAGTGGTGTATGAGATTGCCCATTATCTTAAAAGAAAATGGAGGGCTAAATCGGGCCATGTTCGAATGGAGTTTTCTTGAAGAAATCATGGAGATTTGGGTTCAGTGAACATTGTATTGAGTTGGTAATGCTTTATGTCAGGACAGTTAGATTCAACATTTTGATCAATGATGAGCTGGTAGGGCCTATTGTTCTGAGTAGAGGGCTGCACCAAGGGGACCCCCTTTCTCCTTATTTATTCATACTTTATGCGGAGGGATTCAACTCTCTCATCAATGCATCTGTTTCGGTGGGTTTGATTCATGGCTGCAAAGTGTCACGCGGAGCTCCTATAGTCTCGCACCTCTTTTTTGCTGACGATGCTTTTCTCTTTTTTAGGGCAAACTTATAAGAATGTAGGCACATTAAGGAGATCCTTGCACTTTACCATAATGCCTCAGGGCAGGCAGTCAATCTTGGTTAATCATCGGTGTCGTTCAGTTCCTGTGTATCTACAGGAATGAAGTCATCCATTTGTGCGGAGTTGGGTGTTCGAGAGGTAGCAAATGAAGGGAGTTATGTAGGGATGCCTATTCATATGGGAAGGAAAAAGAGGGCAGTGTTTGCTTATATCAAAGTAAGAATTCTCAAGCATATTGAATCTTGGAAACAAAGACCTCTCTCAAGAGCTGGTAAGGAAGTGATGATTAAAACTGTGTTGCAATCCATACGCAATTACATTATGAATTTATTCCTGCTTCCAAAGGACCTTTGTGAAGAAATTGAAAGAATTTTGAATGGATACTGGTGGAGTAATGGAGGATCTGGAGGTATACGATGGTTTCAGTGGGAAAAATTATGTATGAAAAAGAAGGCAGGGGGCATGGGTTTTCACAAGCTTATGAGTTTAATATGGCTTTGTTAGATAAGCAAGGTTGGAGGCTCATTCAAGAACCAAATTGTTTAATGGCAAGGGTTCTATGTGCTCGATATTATAAAGACTCCAGTTTTCTATATTCTGAGTTCGGGGAGAATCCTTCCTTTATTTAGCGTAGTGTGTGGCAGGCAAAGAACGTTTTGGAGTTGGGTTGTAGATGGAGGATTGGTGATGGTACAAGGGTGAAAGTATGGGGAATGCCATGGCTGTTAAAGGAGAACCAACCATGTATTTCCTCCCCTATCATACCGGGTGGGGACTCTATGTATGTATCAGATTTGATGGAGGAATCAGGTTTATTATGGGATGAGCAGAAATTACAAACTTGTCTTAGATGAGGATGTGGAAGCTGTTCTTTCAATCCCATTAAGCTTGTGGAGACAACAAAGGTAAAAATACGGTGAGAAGCAGTTATGGAATTTTGAGAGCAGTTTCTTCCATTGCAGCAACCGCGGAGGACAACACAATTTGGCATCATATCTGGTAGATACTTGCTCCACCAAAAATCCTTAATTTTTTATGGAGGGCAACTACAAACTGTCTGCCATCGTGTGAGGTTCTTCATATTAAGCATATTTCCATGGAAATTCGTTGCTCACTCTACTCCAGTCAGTTTGAATCTACGCTCCATGTTTTAGTGGCTTGTGAGTTTGCAAAAAAGGTGTGGTTAGCTTCTGGGATGGGTTTCTATTTAGGAGATGCATTGACCTTTAAAGATTGGATGTTGATCACTTTTAAGATGGTGCCAAAGGCCAATTGGAAAAAAATTGCTGCAATTGCATGGTGTATTTGGCAACAGTGGAATAATTGCATTTGGGAGAGGAAAAAGCCCGGTGTCAATTCTATCATTAGGGGGAGTCTATCTTTGCTCAATAATTGACTTACTACTAATAATAAATACTCTACTCCACAACGCAATTGTGACCATCAAATTGTTAAATGGAGTAAGCCTGAGAGAGGATGGGTGAAGTGTAATGTTGATAGGGCTTTGTTTGGTGACAGCACTGCAGTTAGTGCTATTTCGAGATGCGAATGGCTGTTTTATGGGAAGTTTTAGTCGTCCTAGGCTACCATTTAATCAAGCCATGATTGTTGAAGCTTTTGGAGTTCGTGAAGCATTAAGTTGCCTTCGCAGTAGAAATAGATAGTATATGGAAATCGAACGGACTGCTTGCACGTTGTGAATGCCATTCAAGCTGAAGAGAGCGATGCATCACCGTTTGGTCTAATAATTTCTGATTGCCTTTCTTTGTTAAATACTCTGAATAATGCTAGAGTAGTCCATGTGAAGAGATATGTGAATATGACAGCTCATGCCTTTGCTAGAGCGGCCAATTCTTTGTCATGTTTTCATATTTGGGGTCTAACCCCGTCCCAGTGTATTCAGGATGTTTTATCCACTGATTTAATATAATTCCGTTCTTCTTCAAAAAAAAAAAAAAAAACAAAAGAGCCATTTAAAAAAACTAATGATTAATTCATTGATATATTAATATTTATTAATTTAGAGAATATATATATACATACAAATATTAAGCAGGAAATTGGAAGAAAATAAAAGGAAAATAAAAAAAAAAATTGAAAATTAAATCAAGAGAAAAAATGGAAGAAAAAATAAAACTGAAACAGAACATTGAATGGGCCCACAGAATTCGATTTTAATATATGAATCTCATACCAATCTGATAGAATGCTAGTAGATGAGATTAGTAAGGGATGGGTAGATTTTGGGAGAATTTACAAGCTGCCATGGCAAAGAGCTGGATAGGAATGTGTCTTTGCTATTTGACAATTTGGAGATAGCTATATCGTGTTGTTTTTGGTGAAAAGGGACGAGATTTTCAATTAACCTAATGGTAGATATTAATCCCAGCAGCAAATGGTCTTCAACATTTCTGACTAATCCTTATGAAACTTCATTTTACATCTTCAGCCCTCTAAAGTTTCTATTTAGTCCCTTGGTGTCTCCATTCCACAATTTCAGCCCTATAAAATCTCCAAACTTCAACTTTAGCCGCAATAGATTTCATAAATTTGCAATTTAGCTCCTTAGAATTGAATTGACCATAAAACTATAAAAATAACTCAAAATCAGATCATGAAATTAAGAAAATTGAATTAAAACGAATGATAAAATACCTTAATATCTATGGCTAACAAGATTCATTGCAAATATGATCAAGAACAAATACCTGAGACTGAAGAGAATATACACAACTTCAGATATAGTACATAATATGAGAGAATAAATTGGAGTAGAAATCAATTACCAAAAAGCTTGGAAATCAAAAGAAGAGGCGCTTAAAATTATAAGAGGAACACTATCAGAATTATACAAAAACCTATCAAGCTACCTCTACATGTTCAAAGAGACAAATTCAAGAACAACAATCAACCTTGAAATAAGAGTAAACAGATTCATGTACCTCTTTGTATCTATGGAAGCATCAATACGAGGTTGGCAACATTGCAAACCAATTGTAGTTGTTGATGCCACGTTCCTACAAACATGCTACAACTTAACATTAATATCAGCATGCACACAGGATGCCTTAGGTAAAGAAAATTATTCAATAAGAACACACTTCTATTCTGTTTGGATTCTGATATATTTTTGATATATTCTTGATACAATACTGATACAATTCTGATACATTTCTACTTCATTGTATCATTTATGTATCAAAGTAAAAAGAATCAATAAATTAACATAAAATTGTGTTATGTATATGTAAAGAAGATACATGATAAGTGAAAATTATACCAAGTAATTTAGTGAGAATTCATCATTTAATTAATTAAAATTATATTAAGAATAGAGAAAACATGGCTAATATTGAGTTTTTCCAGGTCTTATGCCTCATTCAGCAAGGTCGCTTGATTTAGGAAGTCTCAGAGCATAGAAGAAGAAGAAAAGAGAAGTGTTGAAGGTAGCGGCATGAATGGGCCGGATTTGAATAGAAGAGCGCGGCCTAAGAGTGGAGGAGGAGATATTTTGTTGAAGGAAATTCCTTTGTTGTCCTTAGCTTCTCAAGGAAGCTAGTTGATTATATGGTTGTAATTTTTTGGCAATATTTTGACATGTACTTGCTCCTTAGATTGTTGACACCTCATTGTCTCTATATCTCACTTTTTAGGACTATATATACTCTACTATTTGGGGATGGGGGGTAGCATTAATTTGGCTTAACTACTTGTTCATCTATAATTTATTTTTTAGTTTGTAATTACATTAGTTCTTGCAAGTTTAATATTTTACATTTGGGAAATCTTATTTTTATTGCTATTTTGTGTAGTGAGTATATTTCCTAGCAGGCCGAAACCAACTTAGGCTGGTGATCTTAGGAAGTCTTTCTCTGTTTTTATTATGAATATCATGTTTTGATGATTGTGTGGTGAAGTGCTTAATTTAATATGAGAAAAGGCCCTCTCATGTTTCTAGTATTCCTGATGAGACTGAGAGGAGATTTAGGAGTATGGAAAATCACACACACACACACACTCACCGTGAGACCGAGAGGAGATTAGGAGTGTGCTAAGGGTTTCTACTTGATGTGGGATGCTTGCTTGTCTTAATGCATGATTTCCTATGCTAAGTGAGGTTGAGAGATAAGCTTAGTCATGAGTCATAGATCCAAGTGAGGTCAAGAAACCTTAGATCTACGTTCCCTAATATATTTATAGTAAATTTTAGAGAAAGATATTCTTAGATTGCCTGTTTAGCTGGTGAAAGCCTGTGTTTTTATCATTATTGTTTTTTAGTATTCGGTTCTACACAATTTTACATTTATTACCTTGCATGTTTTCTGTTTTCAATTTATATAATTTCTTTGTACTAATTGAACTGGAAAACCTTTAGATTTGGTAATTTACTAGGAACTTTTAGAAATTTCCTTTACTCCGTGTGGATACGACACTTGTCTTACCTAACACTACAATTGACCTAGTATACTTGCTAATGCATAACCTTAAGGCAACAAGTTTTTGGCACCATTACCGGGGAGTAACGGTTGCAAATTTTTAAAATTTCTTAGTAAAGTTGTGTCCTTGATTTGTATTTTGTGTTTTTATGCAGAAGTTCTCTGTTTAAGTAATCTCCTCGTGTATATGAAGAGCTGGCATTCCTTTAATTCCTATAGATCCAGAGATTGAGAGAACTTGTTGGAGAAGAAGCGGTGCTGCCAGAAGAGCTCGCAGAAGATAGAGAATGGCTAAACAAAATCCACCACCAGAAGGAGAGGGAGAGGTTCACTTGTCCCTTCCAAGGTATAGACTCAAAGAATATTCAAGACATATCATTGAGGGACACTCTTTTTGTATTGTGATACCTAATGAAGGGGACAATGTTTTTAAGATCAAAGCCTACATGATCCAAATGCTTCAAGCTGCTATTCAGTTTAGAGGATTGCCCGGAGAAGATCCAAATGATCACATCTAAGATTTCATGACTATGTGTAATACTTTCCGTACCAATCCAGGAGTTTCGAATGATGTAATAAGATTGAATCTTTTCCTTTTTTCACTTAGGGATAAGGCTAAAAGTTGGCTGAAAAACCTTCAACCAGGCTCAGTTGCAACCTGGGATGAGATGGCACGAGTCTTCTTGACTAAGTACTTTCTGCCCAGGCATGCAATCAAGCTAAGGAACGAGGTTACCCATTTCCATCAGCAACCTGATGAATCTTTGTCAAAAGCCTAGGAGAGATACAAGGAACTCTTGAGAAAGGTACCAAACCATGGATTTCCCATGTGGATGCAAATTTAAAATTTTTACAATGGTTTGACCAATGCATATAAGATTCAAATTGAATCCGTGGCCAATGGAGACCCGGAAGAGCTTGCACCTGAAGAGCTTTACGAGTTGACAGAAAGATTGGTCAATACCAGCTATAAATGGCACTTAGCAAGTGAAGATCGAGAAAAGACGGGAGAATCAGATGCTGTTGCCAAGCTTTCCGACAAAGTGGACTTGATTCTTAGACAGTTGGCAAAACATAATGTCACAGCTATTTCAAGTTCAAAGGTTTCCTGTGATTTCTGTGGTGGCGACCATAGAAACATTAATTGTGACACTTCACTCACTCAAGAGCAATGTGATTACATTGGAAACAATCCAAGGCAGAACAATCCATTTTTCAACACTTACAATCTAGGTTGGCACAACCATCCTAATTTTTCTTGGAATCAGCAACCTAGCAAGCAATCTCAAGCACCCTTCCAGCAGAATCATAGCAACTTCCAAGCACATCAGTAACCTCATGATGTTCAACAAGCTGGACCATCTTATACTTCTAAGAAGTCTGAAATTGAGGAGATGAAGGAAATGATGTCTCAATTCATGAAGCAGACTCAAGCTTACATGAAAAATATGGAGACTCAGCTTCAGCAACTCGTAAACATTGTCACTCCAAAGAATAAGGGAGTCATTTCGAGTAATACCAAACCCAATCCAAGGGAGGAATGCAAAGCTATTACACTTTGGAGTGGTAAGCAAGTTGAGCAACCTATTAAGATGATTATTGTTGATGATGAGGGAGATTCAAAATAGAAGACTGCTGAGGAGAACAAGCAACCTGAGAATATGCAAGTCACACAACCTCAGACTGTCCAGAGTACTACGACGCCTTTTGATAATGTTGAGCAACTTCAAGCTCAACATGAACCTGCTTATCCCGCTCAAAGTCAAGCAACATCAGATCCTGTTCAAAACACTTCTGTTCAAGATAGGCAGCCTATACCTGCTTATCAACCGAGGATTCCTTACCCACAAAGAGCCAAGCAATATGAGATGGACAAACAATTTGACAAGTTTTTGGAAGACTTCAAGAAGTTTCACATCAACATACCCTTTACAGAAGCACTTGCACAAATGCCTATGTATATGAGATTCTTGAAAGAGCTTCTAGCCAACAAGAAGAAATTGGAGAATGTAGCAATGGTACAACTCAACAGAGACTGCTCATCGATCCTTCAGAGCAAGAAACCTCTACCAACCAAGATCAAAGATCCAGGGAGTTTTTCTATACCCTGTTCCATAGGCAATCTTAATATTAAGAATGCACTTTGTGATCAAGGAGCAAGTATCAATCTTATACCATTCTACATTTAAAAACAATTAGGATTAGGAGACCCTCAACCTACTAGGGTTTCTATACAGCTTGCTGACAGAACTGTGAGGTATCTTAAGGGGATAGTTGAGGATGTCTTAGTTAAGGTAGGAAAGTTTATACTTCTTGTTGATTTCATTGTGATGGATATGGATGAAGACTTGCATCTTCCTATTATTTTAGGAAGACCTTTCTTAGTAACAGGTCGTGCATTGATTGATGTTCGTAATGGCAAGTTAATTTTGAAAATTCATGCGAGGAAGTTGTTTTTAAGATGAATGAAGCTATGAAGTATCCCCCTGCTTGTGATGATTATTGCTATTTCATTGATGCTACTGATGTAAATTTAAATCCCTTCTTTATGCAAGAATTTGAGAATGCAGAATTTGAAGATGAAGAAGAAACTATAGAGAAGCAAACTGAAGCTGAAATGGGCTGTCCAACAATCTTAGGAAGTAGGTAGTTTATTGAACCTTTGAATTACACACCTATATTACATTCCAAACGTTCCATTAAAGAGCCTCCCACTTTAAAGCTTAAACCATTACCTTCCCATTTACAGTATGCCTTCCTTGATCCACCAAACAACCTTCCTGTAATTATATCTTCTGAGCTGACCTAAGATCAAAAAGACTAATTACTTTATGTGTTGAGGAAGAGCAAGGAAGCAATGGCCTGGACAATCTCAGATATCAAAGGGATTAGCCCTTCTATTTGCATCCACCGTATTCTAATGGAGGAAGACCATAAACCTATTATACAACCTCAGAGGAGACTAAACCCTAACATGAAAGAAGTTGTGAAGAAGGAGGTGATTAAGTTACTTGATGCTGGGTTTATCTACCCAATCTCAGATTCAGTTTGGACGAGTCCTGTCCAAGTAGTGCCTAAGAAGGATGGGATTACTGTCATTCAAAATGAGCAAAATGAACTTATTCCCACGAGAACAATCATCGGATTGAGAGTCTGCATTGATTATCAAAAGCTTAATGATGCCACAAGAAAGCATCACTTTCCTCTGCCATTCATCGATCAGATGCTAGAAAGACTTTCTGGCTATGCATTCTACTGTTTCCTTGATTGTTACTCAGGATACAACCAAATCCCAATTCACCCACAAGATCAAGAGAAGACAACCTTTACCTATCCATATGGCACCTATACTTATAGGAGGATGCCGTTCAGATATTGTAATGCTCCTGCAACCTTTCAGAGATGCATGATGGCAATTTTCCATGACATGGCCTAAAAGACTAGAAATTTTCAATGCCAATTTCTCAGTATATGGCAAGACTTTTCAATCCTGACTCAGTAATCTCGAAGCTATCTTAATCAGATGCAAGGAGACTAATCTTGTCTTGAACTGGGAGAAATGCCACTTTATGGTTAATGAGGGGATTTTCCTTGGTCATAAGATTTCCTCAAGAGGCATTGAATTTGATAGAGCAAAGGTTGAAGTAATAGAAAAGCTGGCTGCTCCAACATCTGTTAAGGAAGTTCGAAGCTTTCTTGGCCATTCTGGATTCTACAGAAGGTTTATCAAAGATTTTTCTAAGATTGCCCAGCCACTTACAGCTCTTCTAGATAAGGATGTCCAATTCAACTTTGATGAAGCTTGTGAGAAAGCATTTGAAATTCTTAAAGGAAGACTAGTCAATGCTCCAATTTTGATTGCCCCCAATTGGAACCTTCCTTCTGAGCTAATGTATGATGCAAGTGACACTTACATTGGAGCAGTCTTGGGACAGAGAATTGATAAGCATTTCTGACCCATCTACTACACAAGCAAAACATTGACAGAGACTCAGCAAAACTACACAACCACAGAGAAAGAATTGCTCACGGTTGTTTATTCTTTTGACAAGTTTAGTTCTTATTTGGTTCTATCCAAGATTACAGTCTTCACAGATCATGCAGCCTTAAAGTACCTATTGGCCAAAAAAGATATGAAACCTCATCTTATTTGATGGCTCTTGCTTTTATAAGAGTTTGACCTTGAGATCAAAGTCAAGAAAGGCTCGGAGAACGCAGCTGCAGACCACTTGTCTAGAATTACACTAAGCAACCTTGGTCAGCAACCTGGGATTGCCGACTCATTTCCTGATGAGCAACTCTATGCGGTACACTCTACACCTTGGTTTGCTAATATTGCAAATTATTTAGCTTGTGGTGTCTCGTTATCTGTCTTCCCAAAAAAAGAAGAAATTCTTTTCAGATTTGAAATGTTATTTTTAGGAGGAACCCTTTCTGTTCAAGTTGTGTGAAGATCAGATTATCCGGAGATATGTTTCACAAAAAGAGGTTCAAGCAATCTTGTCCATGTGCCATACTCAAGAAGCCAGAGGTCACTTTGGTGCAAACCGAACAGCCTCTAAGGTTTTGGAGTGTGGATTCTTTTGGCCTACAATCTTTAAGGATTCTCACAGGTTTGTCTTAGAATGCAATGAATATCAAAGATCAGGTAACATTTCTGCTAAGAATATTATATGTGAGATTTTTTACGCGTGGGGCATTGATTTTATGGGACCCTTTCCAAGCTCAAATGGTAATAAATATATTTTGGCTGCTGTGGATTATGTAAGTAAGTGGGTAGAGGCTATAGCAAGTCCTACCAATGATGCCCGAGTTGTGGTAAGGTTTCTTAAGAAACTGTTTACAAGGTTTGGAGTTCCTAGAGCAATAATTAGTGACCAAGGTACTCATTTTTGTAATAAATCAATTCGAAAGGCTTCTTGCTAAGTATGGAGTCACTCATAGAATTGCTACACCCTATCACCCATAGACCAGTGGGCAAGCAGAGATCTCCAACAGAGAGATCAAGAGAATTCTTGAGAAAACTATTAGCAATTCTAGGAGAGACTGGTCAAGCAAGCTCGATAATGGTTTTTGTGCATATGGTACAGCCTTCAAGACTCCTATTGGAATGTCACCCTTTAGATTGCTCTATGGAAAGGCTTGTCATCTTCCTGTTGAATTAGAATTTAAGGCTTTATGGGCTCTCACCTATCTCAATTTTGACAGGTTCGCTGTTGGAGAGAAAAGAAGACTACAGCTTAATGAACTGGAAGAGTTCAGATTGTTTAGCTATGAGAATGCCATATTATAAAGAAAAGATTAAGAAATGGCACGACAAGAAAATTCAAGAAAAGACTTTTTACCCTGGTTAGAAAGTTTTGTTGTACAATTTAGGATTGAGACTCTTTCTAGGAAAGCTTAAGTCAAGATGGACCGGACCCTACACAGTAGCCCAAGTCTTCCCACGTGGAGCCATTGAGATAGTCAATCAAAGTGGGGAAGTCTTCAAGGTCAATGGTCAGAGATTGAAACCTTTTCTTGCCCAAAAATCTTATGAGGATGCTGGAAGTCTCCAATTCCTTGAACCTCCTTAAGCAACCTTAGACTGTTTGGTGTCCACTTCAAACACCAATTGGAGCAATTTTGTTTGGAAAATCCCCAACTTCTCAATTCTTTGAATATTTTTATTTAACTTTTTGGTGTAAATATTTTAATGATAAATTTCTTTCCTTGTAGGTACTTGATTGAATTAAGTGTGGGAAGTAACATTAAGCTGCAAAATTTATGTTTTCTTCTTGTCATACTCCATACTTATTTTTGATTTTTGTTTTACAACCACACAATTTTGAATTTTAAATTTTAAATAAATAAATTTCTGATTGCTTAAATATTGGGAAGTGGAGTAATAATAGGGTTGTAAGAGATAAATGTGGAAAAATGGAGAAACCGTTAAATCAGCCACATTTTTCTCTCTGTTCTCTTACACTCCTACTCTTACTCCCACGTTTTTCTTTTCTCTCTCCTCAAGCCGGTTTATTTTGAATTTTAAATATTATGACCGACTTCTCTCTCCTCAAAATTTTTTTTTAAGAATTAACTCTCCCTATTTTCATCTCTATCTCTTCGATTTCCTCTTCCTTCTTCTTCTTTTAAAATTTTTACTCTTCGCTCTATCTGCTCACCGAAACTGCCACCATAGGCAAGGAAAAGAAGAACATTAAGAAAACGACCACTTACGCTCATCCAAAACCTTCTGCATCCTCCATTAATGTTTCTGCTTCCAAATCCGAAGCGAGCACTATAGAAAAGACGCTGGTAAAGATGAAGACCTTTAACCTTAAGGAAACCAAGAAATATGAGCAGTTCAATAGCCTTCCCTTTACTACCTCGAGAACTTTTGACTAGAGTGTTCTGGAAAAGCTTGGCCTTAGGGAGGAAATTCGCCAATTGCTAAAGAATGGAGGTTTTGAGTTTTATGCCCAGAATGATGAGCTAGCCTACAGGGAACTAACCCTGGAATTTATATGCACTTCAGTCACAATGCTGAGATTACAGAGCCTGATGATCAAAGGAAGTACAGTTTTCGAGTAATGGGGAAAAGAAAGACCTGTTCTCTACAAGAGTTGAACCAGTATTTGGGAGTGGCTAGGACCACCTTCTTGGAATCCGATGAGTTTGCTCAAGCATACACTGACTTTGTTCTAGAGTTTAACCCGACCGCCTTTTGGAAAGAAATCACTGGAAGGAGCGAATACTCTTGCTCAACCTCTTCAGCAACCTACATCAAGAAGTATAGCCACAAGATCTTGCAAAAATTCATAGCCAGCTCTTTGCTTAGAAGGAACAACCAATCTCATGTTCCTAATCAAGACCTTTTCGCCCTATGGTGCATGGTTGAGGGAAAAAGAATGAATGTTGGGGCTTGGTTTGCGAGCTATATTCAGAGCAGTAAGCCCCAGGGAAAGATTTTGTGTGGTTCTTATGTGACCAGAATTGCAAAAGCTTGCCTAACAGAATTCTCTACAGAAGGTCTTACTCTTGAATTTCATCCTGTAGCTTTCGAGTTCAGAAATCTCAACCAGATGGGAGTTTGTAAGAAGGTTGCTGGAGATTGGATGCTATGGGATGAAGCTGCCAAGTTTGAAAAAGACCTTGCCACAAAGTTTGCTCAAAAGCAAAAAACTAAAACTCCAGCAAAAAGGAAAAGACCTGTCACTAGATCCACCACATCCTCTCAGCCACAGATCATTAAAGACCTCACTCTAATTGATCAAGAAAAGTTGAAGCATTTCAAGTGCATTTCCATGATGACCCTAGAAGAAATGGTGAAGCTTATTTATCGACTTTGGGCAAGGCAAATAGAGGACAGAGCTAAGATAGCCCTCATGGAGAACAAAATTGCTCGATTGGAAGCCAAGATTGACCAGGAGGATGACAGCTCTGACACTATCTTTGAAGTGAACAACGAGCAGCTTGAAGTTGCCCAGCCCAAAGGCAGTGAGAATGTTCTGATGGAGATTGCAGAGGAAGAGGAAGAGGAGAAGGAAAATCTTGCTGAGGAAGAAGAAAAAGAAACACCTGCAGAAGAAGAGGAGCAAGTCTCCTCTAAGCCAGATGAGTGAAAGCTTTCCTTCTTTTCCATCTCAAGGCATCTGGTATACCTCTTTAAACTTTTTTCCACAACATTTTACTTCAGCATTGCCATGTGATAGGTAGTTTCCCTTTTACCTCGCTTTTGCTTAATCAATTGCATGATTTACTTGCTTTAGGGATAAAGCAGAATTTAAGTGTGGGGGAGAGGTTAGATTGCCTACTGGAATTATAGTTGATAATTGTGATGATTGTTGAGAATGTTGGTTGATTGATTGGATTGCTTGGTATTAATGAATGACTAATTGAGAAGCCCTGCTTGAACATATTATTGCTTTGAGTAATCCTAGGTTTTCTGTGTTGGTTTTAGAAATCTTATGAATATGTGGTTTATGTTTACAAAGACTGTCCACTTGTAAATATGTTAGTATTTTTGGTTTAGTAAAAATTTGTCAAAATTTTTTTTATTTTTCTGTGTTTAAATGATTTGTGGCAGCCAATGAGATTTTCTGAACCTAAGGATGCATGAAGTCTGTATAAAACACTTAAAGTTTGATTGCATGTTGATTGGAAAAGACCTTAAGTAATGCTGGTTTGGCTTATTAAGCAACTTAGGGCTATGAGACTTTAAATTGTATTTCATCCGATTAGCTTAAATTAGACCAACTACAATAACCTTATGTTTCTCTGTGAGGTTTCTGAGCTTGTTTTTCTTGATAATCAATATGAATTCCTGCTTGATTCCTTGTTGAGTGGGCATACATAGTCAGTGTTAGCTAGAACTTGATTTGGCTAGTTCCTAGCAAGATCACATGGTTTCTCATGTGCATAAAGTGATAAAGGCATTTGTTTTAGCCCTTTTGTTTTAATCCCAAAAAGCCTCCCTGACAATTTTCTTTCCATTTTAACATAGCCCCTTGAGCCTTTAAGCCTATTTTTGTTTAACCCACAAATTGCTTTACTTTAACCACTTCACAATATGTTGTCCAAAAACACCCTAGGAATGCCAAAGGAATGAATTTAATTGTTTGTGCATAGCAAGCATGTTGAATTGGTTGAACTTGTGCATTCTACCCTTCTGGAAAATTTCATCTTATCCAAAAGAAGTATTCTTATGAAAGCCCCTTTTTAAGAAGATATACCTTGCAAATCACCTTTCAAATAATTGCCAAAATGCAGTCAGAATTCTCCTCTTTCCTTTAAGACTGCTTAAAATCAAAGTTTTGAGCAAGCTCAGTCTCATATCATATCATTTCATCAATGCTTGCCTTTTAATTTTATTGCTCTCTTGTTTGTAATTAAAAAAAATATTTTAAGTTGTATGCAATTTCTAAAAAAGCTTATAATTCTCGGTGAGATTGCTTGATATTCTTTCCTATGTTTAATCATAAGAATGCATCTGAATCCTTATATGTTCCTGTTCCTGATCTGTTCAAAGATTGTATGAGTTCTTTTAAGGTTGCTTGCTTTTTATTTTGATGAATTGTAATTCTTTTGGTATTCCTTTAACCCAAAAAGCCTCTTTGACACACCCCTAACCTAAGTGTTACGTTACAACCCTTGTGTAAGACCTTTTGATTATGCATGTGTTTGACACGAGTGGTGGCGATGGGACCGATTATCAAGCCTATGGTCTAAGATTGCTATGTATTGCTAATGAGAGTTCTTATAAAAAAATCACCTGAAACACTTGAGAACGGAGTGAACCCTAGTGGTGAGACAGTCTTGGTCTAATTTCTTGCTAGTTTGCTGAAATTCAAGGTCTGGTCTCGCTGCCTTAGGTTGTTTTTGAGGCTGAGTCAGGTTGCTTGGGAATGCTCTGATTAATTTGGTAATCTCAATATTTGTGTTTGTATGTAAATCTTGCTGTCTGAGGGTGATGAGATGGTTGTTGGTTGCTGCTCAAGTTAATTCAAGAAAGTCTTCTGAGAGTTTCTAAGTTGTTTTTTTCATTTAAGCTTTTCTTTTCTCTTTTTCCTTGAAAGCTTTCCTTTTCTGTTTTCTTCTGAGATTGCTTGAGGGTAAAGTGTGGGGGTTCTTGATAAGTGAAAATTATACCAAGTAATTTAGTGAGAATTTAGCATTTAATTGATTAAAATTCTATTGAGAATAGAGAAAGCATGGATAATATTGAGTTTTTCCAGGTCTTATGCCTCATTCAGCAAAGTCGCTTGATTTAGGAAGTCTCAAAGCATAGAAGAAGAAGAAAAGAGGAGTGTTGAAGGCAGCGGCATGAATGGGCCGTATTTGAAGAGAAGGGCGTGGCGCAAGAGTGGAGGCGGAGATATTTTGTTGAAGGAAATTCCTTTGTTGTCCTTAGCTTCTCAAGGAAGCTAGCTGATTATGTGGTTGTAATTTTTTGACAATATTTTAACATGTACTTGCTCCTTAGATTGTTGACCTCATTGTCTCTATATCTCACTTTTTAGGACCATATATACTCTACTATTTAGGGATGGGGGGTAGCATTAATTTGGCTCAACTACTTGTTCATCTAGAATTTAATTTTTAGTTTGTAATTACATTAGTTCTTGCAAGTTTAATATTTGACATCTGGGAAATCTTGTTTTTATTGCTATTATGTGCAGTGAATAGATTTCCTAGCAGGCCAAAACCAGCTTAGGCTGGTGGTCTTACGAAGTCTTTCTCTGTTTTTATTATGAATATCATATTTTGAGGGTGAAGTGCTTGATTTAATATGGGAAAGGGCCCTCTCATGTCTCTAGTATTCCCAATGAGACCGAGAGGAGATTTAGGAGTATGGAAAATCACACACACACACTCACCATGAGACCGAGAGGAGATTGGGAGTGTGCTAAGGGTTTCTACTTGATGTGGAATGCTTGCTTGTCTTAATGCATGATTTCCTATGCTAAGTGAGGTCAAGAGATAAGCTTAGTTGTGGGTCATAGATCCAAGTGAGGTCAAGAGATAAGCTTGGTGAATAGAGAGCAAGAAACCTTAGATCTAAGTTCCCTAATATATTTATATTAAATTCTAGAGAAAGATATTCTGAGATTGCCTGTTTAGCTGGTGAAAGCCTGTGTTTTTATCATTATTGTTTTATATTATTCGGTTCTACGCAATCTTACATTTACTGCCTTGTATGTTTTCTGTCTTCAATTTATATAATTTCTTTGTACTAATTTAACTGGAAAACCTTTAGATTTGGTAATTTACTAAGAACTTTTAGAAATTTTCTTTACTCCCTGTGGATACAACACTTGTCTTGCATAATACTACAATTGACCTAGTATACTTGCTAGTGCATAACCTTAAGGCAACAATACAAATCAACCATGATATTCAATTGTTATCATGATAAAACAAGGGTATGTATTTCACCTAAGTTTTAACTTTGCAATATGGAAGAGATCTAATTAGTCTTTTATTTTTTTATTTTATTTTTTTTATTTGCAATTGGTACCATCTTAGCTATATATATTATTTTGATTTTTAGTTTGCAGTTATTTACATTTTACAGACACTACCATATTCGAAGGAATGATATTAAGAATTGTGATTTACTTCGTAAATATTGGTTGTAGGTTTATAACAATATGATTTTTGTTGTGTTTTCACTTTTGTTTGTTTACTTCAACGGCAAATATGAAATAGCCTTGAAGTCAAAGTTCACAAAAGAGAAACTCTAACGAGACGTTTGGTAATTAATGGGGATATGGATAGGGATAAGGATTGGGATATGGATAGGGATAAAAGATTGGGATAGGGATATGGATAAAAGTTAAAAGTGAGATGGAGATAATATAAGATATGTTTGGTATGTTGGATAGGGATAGGGATAAATCAATATAATTGACGATATTACCCCTAAACATGTTAAAAGTAATAAAATATATTTTACTTATGTCAAAAATATATTTTATTGGCAAAATGGTGTTTCGTCGCCAGCGTGACTGTTTTTACAGCGCTGGCGACTAGCCAGTGAAAGCAATGTCGCGAGCGCGACAAATTGTCGCGCTTGCGACCAAAGCTTTTACTAGCAAAATCCATGTAATTAAATAAGGCTACAAACATTTAAACTAATGCTGGATCATACTATATCTCTCTTTTTCTCTTTAAAAAAACTGTCTTTGTATGCAATCTTGCAAGCAAGCTCCTTTTATACAAAAAAAAAAAAAATCCTACAAACTTGTTTGTTCTAAATGAATGTTAAAGGACAAAAAAACCTATCCTCAATGAATATGTTCAGAACTGCTATTTTTGGGCATCTTTCTCTAGAACTTGTTCAAGCAGTTCGTGCCACTTGGTCCTCGCCGAACCGAGATGCGATCTAGTTCCTAGACGTGTTCACCTTCACTCTTACCCTGCGTAAAAGGCTCTGTGTCTTGGCTTTCCACCTATATGCTCATAGCATGAGGTATGTTGAGAGTAGCAGCTCTTTCTAATGTATCTTTGTGTTCTTTTCCAAATGTTTGCAGCCTCTCCAGTCTCTGCACTTTTGGAGGAGTTGTAATGGTCTCACTGCTCCCTTCCTTCAACATCTACAAAATTGTTAATCTGTCAAATAACCATTGAACTGAAAAGCTTAAGCTCATAATTCTAGTTTCAAAATAGCTTTTATTATCTCTAAGCTTAAGCTAATATATGAGGTTTCAAAATAGTTGTTCTTATCATCGAAAAGCACCAGAAATGCGCATTGTACTTGTGTAAAAGCATACGCTTATGCTACGTTATGCTGAGATTTATTCATAAATGAAGAATTCAAACAATAAACATGCAATGTTTTTAGTATTGATCTATATAAGAACACAAACAATAAACATGCAATGTTTTCAGTATTGATCTTTGATTTCTTGGAGATTGATATTGGTCATGTAATTGTAATAAGCACCAATTTGACATATAGATGAACGGACCAAAAATCAATTAAACAATACCAAAACAAACAACCAAACAACAAAGAAAGAGAAGCACCAATTTCACAAAACACGATTATAACAACACAATCTTAATTATCACCCCGTCACTCCAAAGTTTCTCTCGCAAACTATTACAAATGACTCTCTAAGAGACCCTTATGTGAGAAATCATATTAATTTATCAATCAAATAGGAACTTAAAGATAAATATTGCTTTTCTTTGAAAATCTCTCATCATTGGAATCAGCTGGCATTTGGTAAATTTTAACCTCATATAACAAAGCTCATACGAAAGCAAAGTTAAATGGCATAAATGCCAACTATTTTATGGTTAATTTAATTAAAACGAGAAACTTGTTGAACTGGACAACATTTCTCCTTAAGGTGCCATACTAGTAGATCACCATGAAAATGAAATCAAACTACCTGGACTTAAGACACAAGCTTAGTGCAATAGGACACAGAACTGGGTTACCCCAAATTAAAAATCCATTCAACTCTCCTCTAACTATTTAGGGGTGCATATCCACGCTTTACCATTTTATGATAGCATATATCATCAAACTCAGAAGAACCAAAGATCTGGAAAGTAATTAGCTGCAATTTATGTACTACATGTTATCTCTAGATAACATACTACATTTCATTACATATATCAAGAAGAAATCATAAAATAACAACCGTCCTAGGATTCAAGAGAAGGAGCATTACAGCGTAACAAGAATGAGGAGGATATGAGAAAATGATAAATTCTCACTGTTGAATCACTGACACACCATTCCAAAAGCATACATTCAAAAAATAGAAATTGAAGAGAAATAACATATTTGTCAATGTGTACATCTGTAAAAAATATTTTAATTCATTAACTGAAGAGTTAAGTAAATAACAATATCTATTCTTAGAGAAGGTCTTATTGTAGGTTCACAAACAGAAATAAATTTAAACGTATTTCATTCTAATTTAATGGAAGCAGATGCCAAGATTTCATCTAATACATATCAATATTTGTCTGCATATATAACATACTCCATTTCAATGTGTACAATGATAAATGTATGAGAAATAAGCAGCTGATAAAGAACATGTTAACTAACGAATTACATACAAACAAAATGCAATAGAGGGGTTTTCAAACACAGAAGATGAGTAAATTAAGAAACGAAAGAGAGAAACACCATAGCATTCAGAAATTGGAGATGAAATCAGAGAGAGATTACTCACAAATTCAAAAAGAAGCAAAAGCATAAATCTGAAGAAGTTTAAAACAGATAACAAAGCACAACAAATTGAAGATAAAATCAGAAATTGGAGATGAAATCAGAGAGAGATAACTCACAAATTGGCGAGTAGCGAGCACGGACAGCGGTTGACTGCTGGCCGACGACCTAACCGGAGGCGGGAGATGGCAGATCGAAGAAGATGAGAGAGGTGGAGGTGGGTTTGTGAAGGTGAAGATGAGAACGAGGGAGACCAGAGGACAAATGGGTCACAAGACAAAAATTTTCTATTCCAGGTGAGTAATACATTAGGGGGAGGGAGGGGGGTGGGTATTGTTATTTGGGATAGGAGGGAGATAAAATCCCTTATCCCTATCCCAGATACATGGAAACAAATGGGGGATAGAGGTGGGATAGGGATAGAAGGGGGATAAAATCCCTTATCCCTATCCCAGATACATGGAAACAAATGGGGGATAGAGGTGGGATAGGGATAAGAAATCCCTATCCCACCTTCTATCCCCAATACCAAACATGCTGTAATTGACTAAATTTTTAATATTTTATAATCACAATTTACTTTGAAATAAAGTTAATGAATTGATGATTTTTCAGCGTTGTTTAGAAGAGAAAATAGTAGTATTCATGTTAACCTTCTGTTACCTATTAGACATAGGGTACTTTATAAACTTATTAAGTTGTATCTCTTTAAAACCTCTTTATATTCCTGTTTTGATTCTTTTTCATAAATTTTAAAATGTGAACTCCTTTACAGTATTCTACTTAAATTTTTTGAAATTATTTAATCTAATATTTACGTAAAATTATAAATTATCTAAAATTCTTGATAGCTATAATTTGTGTATATTCAATTTCGTATACCTGTGCAATTTGCGGACATTGGTCTAGTAATAGAAAAAGAGGCAAAATATAATAGAAAAATTTGATATGTAGCATCCATGTGTGCAAATGTGTAATATACATGGATGATATATCAGTCCTACATGTCATTTTTTTTATTGGATGAAGCTATTGTGGCATCATGTTGGCATTTCAAATTTGGTGTTGACTTACGCATGATAATTCTGGACAAACAGAAATTCCGCCATCAATTTAACCCATTCTCACAAATTACACAAAAGATTAATTCGTATGGCTTAATTAACACCCTATACTTTCATTTATTTGCATCAACCGTCCTTGACTACATTCAGTCTACTCCTTACCTCATAGCAAACTTGGATTAAGTTCATCAACTGTCCTAGCGGCGAAAGATGGTACTAGGCTGTGCGCGTACCAATCTCAGAGTGTCGCAGCTAATGTGCATGTTTCATCATCCTGCCTGGGAATTGATGGGTGCCCACATACAAGCAGTGGAGCCTGAACAGGAAAAAGACCAAAAGGAGAGAGGCTTCTAGAGAGAAACAGTCATCATTCAGTTTCTTCCGTGGACTCAGAATTAAAAGGGTAAGTTTGATTCATAAAAGAAAATTGTTAAAGAATGAGAAACCATAAAAAATTTATAGAATTTTCACACATATATTGATCACTTTTCTAAGGAAACAACTTCTTGTTATATCAGGATTATACTACAATGCTTACATTATTAGTTTGAGGAGAATTTACAACAGCCTTACTTCTAATGATGAAGCCGTTTCTTGAATTGGTCTTCCACCATCTCTATCAGCTCTGTAGAAATATTTTTATTAGTCATACAAAAGGCTCTGATGCGGTATTTTTCTAATTCAGCATCGCAAAGCAGAGGAAGAAAGATATTATTTTGAATTAGAAAGGATAACTGAAAGAAAATGGAGATAATTGAGGACTTACACAATGTAATTAACTGATAGATAAACTCCCCATTTTTAAATCTAGATCAAAATCCACTACATTGTCTTCCTCTTGATGTTTTCTCTTGGTCTCACAATCTCGATCGGTATTTGGATCTGCCTCATCCTCTTGATGTTTCCTCTCGCTGTAATTTTTGTTGTGAGATATGGGATGAGCACCACCCTCCATTATAATGCCATCATGATAAAATGAGACAGCTTTTATGTATTTATAGTGAAAGATTCGATTCCAAAGGAGCACATGACATGCTTTATCTGATAAGTACAGTACCCGATCCTTTCCCATCGTAAAACAATATTCTGTTTGTCCATTTTCGTGTGTTAAAACAGCCCTTGTATTGTAAGAAACTTGGGATGGACTAACGATACAAAAAATGAAATTAATGGGATGCACACCAGTTCCCATCTTCAGACAAATATAGCTTCCAAGAATATCACAATGCTTCATCCACTGGGGCACTTCACTTCCTTCAATACATAATCTTGTTTGCATCTGTAGCAAATTAAACTAATTAGGATTATATTTATTCTAAAATATGAATGCAGGGGAAATTGACAGTTTGGTTTGAGGTTATTATAGTAAAGTGAGGTAGGTGTAAAAATATATCCATGTTTGTTTGGAGATGTAAATGAAGGGTAGAATAGTTCATGGTAAATCCATGGGCTAAATAGTGTAGTTTTTTTAACACCCCAAATTCCGGTGTTTTCAAAATGAAATATGTTATTAGTAAGTTAATCTTCATCTTTTCTATTATTTCCATTCAAAATTTTAAGTTTTATTGTAATTTTCATATAACTTTATATTATTAAACGATGAATTTACATTACCATGAAACCAAACACAATATGCTAATTAATAGACCAAAAATACCTCAACTGGCTGATTCTCCGCTGCCCATAGATATTGCTCCATAATTGATGATGCCACATGCTTCGGAAACACGAACGGAGTTGGCAATATTCCCAGAGATGTGCATTTACTTGCAACTAAAAATTCAAGATTCGACGGAAGAGCTGTCAAAGATTCAAGGTATCTACAACAGTGTAAATTAAGCCTCACCAGTTTCTTCAAATTTCTTATGGACAATGGCAATTCTTCTAAACCACTTCCGGATGCATCAAGCTCCTCTAACGATTCTAAATTCCCAAAATCCTCCGGCAGTTTCTTGATTTTCGAACATCTAGCCAAATTAACTCTCTTAACAGATATTAAATTGCAAATGCTACTTGGCAGATCTCTTAGACCACTACAAGATGCATCAAGCTCCTCTAAAGATTCTAAATTCCCAAAATCCTCTGGCAGTCTCTTGATTTTCCAACATCTAGCCAAATTAACTCTCTTAACAGATATTAAATTGCAAATGCTACTTGGCAGATCTCTTAGACCACTTCTAGATGCATCAAGCTCCTCTAAGGATTCTAAATTCCCAAAATCCTCTGGCAGTTTCTTGAGTTTCTGACATCCAGCCAAATCAATTCTCTTAACAGATATTAAATTGCAAATGCTACTTGGCAGACTCTCTAGTCTCTGACATGATAATAATGACAGTTCTTTTAAATGAGTGAGACGCCCTATTGTTGAGGGCAATTGCCTTAGTCCACTCCCTCCTAAGTTCAATTCTACAATGCTACATGGAGTTTCTGGAAGATGAGAAAGACTTGTGCATCCTCGTACATCTAATTCAGTAAGCTTTTTCAGATTTTTTAAAGACGATCCAATTTCAACCAAACTTTCACACCATCTCAAGCGTATAACTACAAGATTAGGAGCCATAGCCAAATCTGAAACTCTGATTAGATGACCGTTCAAAGAAAGATTCAAGAATTTTAAATTTTTAAGAGGCTGTAATGAAAAGAAAATAATAATTAATTAGATAAGACACTTGAAAAATTAAATACATTATAACAAAATTTTAATTTAGAAAAAAAATAAGCATATCAAATTGTACCTTATTCCAAACAAGTTCTTTAAGTTGAGATTCGATCAGTGTAAGGTCAACAAGTTTCTCTGGATTGTAATTGGATGGCCAGTAATCCAATGGGTAATGAATCCATTCGAGATACATAATACTGTCAGGAAGATATTCAATGCCCATGGGACATTGTAGTGGGCCTTGTAATAGGAGTCGTCTGAGTTTGCACATTGGAATGAAAGCTTTAGGGTTGATAGCTATCTCATCATAATCCCAATATAGTAGTAATATGGCTTCCACATCTTTAGTCCCCTAAGTAAAAGGGAAAAAAAACACAGTTGGATTCGAAACAATACATTCAAATACCTCTAAACAAAAACCAAAAAGTAGCAGATTACCCTGTTACTAGTCAATACATCTCTGATGTCCTCAACTTCCCATAACCTGCTTTGTTGTTGCTGGTTTTCTTTTTCCTGCTCAACAATCTCTTTCCCCATCTGCACAAGCAAGTCATGCATTGTAATTTTTCCTCTTTCTTCTTTAAGGAGAGATTTATCAATAAGTCGATCTATTCCGACGCTAGCATAGAAACCAGAGGCATCTAGCATCCGTTCCACATCAGCCCTCCATCTACCTTTAAAGAAGCATGCTATATCAAGAAAAATATTCTTTTCATCCCGATCAAGTCCATCAAAGCTTATTCTCAGAATTTTTTGAATTTCTAAAGGACTAATAGTATTAAATTTTTTCAATGCTTCTTCCCAATATGTTGTTGTTTTGTGTCTAAGTTCAGAGCCTAAAACAACAAGAGCTAGTGGAACACCATGGCAATACTTTACTACTTTTTCTGATAACTTTCTATACTCTTGCTGGGCATCACTTGGGCCAAAGGCATGCCAACTAAAGAGCTGGAGAGCATGGATTTCCTTTAATTGTTTGGCTTCATATATAACACTCTTCATTTTCACGTCTTTTAACACTTGTGAATCTCTACTTGTTACAATAATTCTACTACCTGGAAAAAATGAATCCGGAGAATATAAACCGCTAGTTTCCAGTAAAGATTTTAATTGCATACAAGTATACACGTCATCTAAAACAATAAGGACTTTTATACGTTTGAGTCTTCTCCGAATGGAGTCATCAATTGGATGAGATGAATCTTCCCTTACATCTTTGTCCCCTAATAGGTCACGAACAAATTTAACTTGTAATTTGTTTAGTCCATTCATTGTGCTCAATGTCTCCCTCACATTTGATACAAAGCAGTGACCATCAAATTTCTTCTTAACTCTTTCAAATACTTTGGTAGCAATGGTTGTTTTGCCAATGCCTCCCATTCCCCAAATTCCAACCATTCTCACATCATCTATCCAATCAATGCATAATAACGACTCAACATCGTTTATACTTGAATCAATTCCAAATAAAGTATGGTTATGTGAAATGCTTGGACAATTCTTACTTAAGATCTTCGAAACTTCAAGCACGATGTCGTCAATTAATTTGGCTTCATTTCTGATCAAAAATAAAAAATAAATAAATGACAACTTATGATAAAAACACAAAAACAAATAATGTTCTTTGAAATAAATATTAAAGTACGCATTAATACATTTTTCAGAATGTTATAACCAATACATATGATTGCAATCATGAAAATGAGAAAAACAAGATAAAGAAAATTTCCTTTTTTTTTTTATCAAAAGTAATTAGTTGTGGGCTCGAGTTAATTCCAAGTTCCATTAGACAATGGATATTATACAAAACTATACACATTTATATGTTATTTTTCATTTTTCACCCTAATATTTTAGTTTTCATTTCTAACTTTTCAATATTACACTTTTGTACATCTTTTCTTTTTCTTATTACTTAATGCATATTATATTATTTTTGTCTCAATCCTCTCTTCATGTGTGTACTCTACTCCTCATGGGCCCCATTACTTTTCTCTCTCTTTTTTTGGGCAAATTACAAAAAAAAACCCTGTGTTTTCACTTTTTTGCAAATAAAGGACTGTGGTTTTTTTTGTTTAAAAAAGAGGATTGTACTTTAAAATGTTAACAAAAAAAGGATAACTAATATTTTTCCGTTAAAAATGATGGTCTAGCGGATGGTATTTATAGTTATTTAACATATCAATAATTTATGTATATTATTTAAGAATTTTACATCAAAATTTGAATATTTTTCAAAGATTTTTCAATTTGTTATGTATTATCATTATTTAATTTATAAAAATATTTGCACGTTTCAAAAATTTTCAAAATTTATCATTCATGTGTATTGTATTTTTATTAACCAACTTGAAAATTTTGAGTTCAAAATGAACAAGAATACCCTATGTAATGTCATGATTTAATTTTAGTTGTCCTTTTTTTGTTAACATTTTAAAACACAATCCTCTTTTTTAAACAAAAAAAAAACCACAGTCTTTTATTTGCAAAAAAAAATGAAACCACAGGGTTTTTTTTTTTTTAATTTGCCCTTTTTTTTATAATTTTAATCGAATTTCGCATTTGTCCTTCAATCTGTTTCGTCACATCACTTTACAAAGTTTTTTTCCTTTTTTCTTTTCTTTTCGAAATGAAATCTATTTTTACATTTTTTTTTCCAGTTTTTTTAATGGTATAAATATGGTATCTTATGATACTTTTTTTTTTTGTTGTTTATACTTTATATTATGTTTAAACCCTCCTAATACCATATTTATACCTTCATAAGACTGTTTTTGCTGTTTATACCATGTTTATACTTCTTCCATATGTATATAATTTTTTCCTTTTATTTTTAATGATATTTGATGATTTTTTTTAATAGTATTTTATGATACTTTCATGATACTGTTTTGTTATTTGTATTCTATATCATTGTTTTATATCTTCACGATATGATTTTTATACATTCATGAAATCATCATAATAACTTATGATACTTTCATAAAGGTATTGAAGTGGTATTATAAAGGTAGAAATATGGTAGAAAAAATAAAAACAGTCTCATCAAGATATAAACAAAAAAAAAAATAGTCTCATAATGGTATAAAAAATTTATGCCATTAAAAAAAGTGGGAAAAATATATAAATATGTATTTAATTTCAAAGAGAAAAAATACGAGAAAAACTTTGTAAAGCGACATGATGAAGAAACAAATGGATCGAGAGATAAATGTGAAATTCTATTAAAATTATAAAAGAGGAGGGAGAAAACTAAAAGATCCCAAGGGGGGTGAGGACAAGCATGGAGAGTGTAGAGAAGGGAGAGTGGTTTTTTTTTTTTTATTATCATTTAATATAAAAAAGAGTGTAATGTTGTAATTTAGAAAGTTTTTTTAATATTTAAGTAATTTTGAAAGTTAAAAGCGTATAACTGTTATTTTTTTTATATTGGTGAGTGATTTTGTAATTAAAAAAAGTTCTTAGTACAATTGTGTAAGCACCCCTTAGACAATTATCATTCTAAGGGAAAAAACCCCTTAGAATGAAGCATCAATAATCTCTAATAAATTTATAATTGCCGACACGTTAAGATTTGTGAAAGGATACCACATCTGATTTAAAAAGTCAAAATATATTTTAAACCTCTTGATCATTTATGAAAATTATAATTGGATCCTTGGTCAATTTTTTGAACATATTAAATACCTAATTTTTTTATTTTAATATCATTAGCCCTAAACTTGATTTTATATTATGTCTATATAACAAGCACTATTAAATAACATAATCAATAATATTTTACTACGTAACAAAATTTAAGAAAATTATTTGGATAAGAAAACAGATTTAGTTTATAGTTTCAAGCAATAAAACCATGTAATTTTTTAAAATATTTAGAAATATTTGTTTCACAGTTCTGTCACTGAACGATACGTATTATATATACACAAAATTAAGTCGAGTTTGGGCTAATAATATTGAAATGAAAAGATCGGGTACTTAACATGTTTAAAAAATTTGATCAAATAGCTAGTTGCAGTTTTGATAAAAGATTGCGTTTATAAGTATTTTCTACAAAATATGTTTTCATTGGTGGTTGTAAAGTAGATGATATTATGTTTAAAACTCAGACAAAGACAAAAGAAAGCACCAAATTTAAACTCAGAAAATTAATGAATTAAAAAAACATAATTCTCCTAATTGATAAATCCATTTAATTCAAAAGAAAGACATACCCAGAATTGTTTGAATCGAAGCCAGATAAGTTGCTGATTTCCACCAAAGCATCTCTCCATTTCTGCTCTTCAATTTCATAATTTCCTCTAAGAAGTTGCACATCAGATGGATCAACTTCATAGAAAACAGGTACTACTATCTGTTTACCCTCTTTCTTGCTTTTCTGTATTTTCTCAAGTTCTTCCAAACACCATTCCGATTTTGGATAGTTTTGGGAGAATATTACAATTGACAGATCTGATTCTTCAATTGTTCGGAAGAGGCTTCCACTGATTTCTTTGCCTCTTTCAAGATCGTCATCAATGAAAGCATGAATTTGTTTTCTTTGCAAAGCAGCGAAGAGATGGCTCAGAAATCTGTGACGAACATCAGATCCTCTGAAACTAATGAATACTTCATACTTCTCTCCTTCATGATTTCGGTCTGTAGAAGAAGAAGAAGCAGCCATTGATACCCAAAAGCAAAGATCAGAACTGTAATCTGCAGACACAGATTATCAAATTATCGTCTTGATAAGAAAAAATGGGAAATTTCCCCTGAAATTTCTTGTCACGAAGTTGGGAAATTAAGAGATCGGAATTGAGATTTCAGAGATATAAAGTATGAAAATGAGGAAAGATTAATATTATAAGACCTTTTTTAAAAATAAAAAATGTACAGGCCGTTAAATACATTTGAGTGCTATGAAAGAAGAAAGGGGAAAAAGTACATGAGAGGGAATATATGTCAAAATATACCAACTTCAATAGCTTGCATTGATTTTGCTTAAATTCGTCTTTACTTTCCAAAGGAACACATGACATGCTTTTTCATATGATGGGTACAGTACCCAATCCCTTCCCATCCTAAAATAATATTCTGATTGTCCATTTTCGTGTGTTAAAACAGCCCTTGTATGTTCACAACTTTGGGATGGACTAACGATACAAAAAATGAAATTAATTGGATGTGCACGAGTTTCCATCTCCAGACAAATATAACTTCCAAGAATATTACGATGCTTCATCCACTTGGGCACTTCACTTCCTTCAATACGTAATCTTGGTTGCATCCGTAGCAAATTAAAATAATTAGGATTATATTTACTCTAAAATATGAATGCAGGGGAAATTAACCGATTTGTTTGGTTAAGGAAGGTGTAAAAATATATCAATTTAATTCAAATAATATGTGAATTAAAGTAAATAATATTAAATATTAGTGAATTGACAAAACATAATTCTCTAATAGGTTAGTTCAGAAAAAAACCCATTCAATTCAAATAATCTATTTCATTGATTCTCTAATGCGACATATTGTTTAAGGTATAAGGGTCAATTTTGTTCTGTACTGCAAAACGTCATGGACATGGTATAAATTATAGCTCAATTTTACTATTCTTCGTAAAATGTATCTCCAAATTTGTAGTTAATTTTAGTTAGTATTAACTTAAAAAGAATGAGGGTGAAATTAAAACTGAAATATGCAGACACAGATGGCTTTTTTTTTTTTTTTTTTGGAATGATGGCCTTTATAGGAAATGATGGGAAATTTGCACTGAAACTTGTTGTGAGGAGATCGGAAATGAGGGTTAAATTACCATAGAATTAACCAAGGACTTGAGTGGGTGATAAAGTGGAAAAAGATGCCAACACACAGGTATTAGTATTACCATGAAATGAGAAGGCAAATCACCGAAAGATAAAAGTAAGAATAAAAGAGGAAAAGAAGAGACAAAATAAAGTGAAGATAACACTGAAAAAAAGGAATTCTCTTTTCTTTCTTAATACACAAATGTAAAACTAAAAAGAAACTTATTTATTTCTCTCAAATACAATGAGATAATATTGAGCAACTTGTCATAAGATAACAAGAAACAACAAACTCAAATGTGTATTGAATCAACTTAAATTAAATATTGTGGCTTGTTAGTAATAGAGTATATATTGTTAGTTGCAGATTATAGAAAACAGAATTGAAAATAAAACGAAGAACAAACGAAAGATTTAAAATACTTTTCTACCTTAACGGAAGGAAGGAAACAGTAGAGACGAGGCCTGTAAAAACAGTTTCCTTAAGACAATTATCTGCCCCGTAGTGGCGATTTGTCTCCCAGGATACGACTCTCGAAGGCGAACCGAACTATGTGAAGTGTACTATCACCGGGAAAAAGGAAAGATTTTTTTTTTTTTTTGGAGGAAGCAGAATGCAAAGGAAATACGAAATCAATAGAATGGAAGTGAAAGAAAAAATTGGCAGAAGGAGGGTTTTAAAAGAATGGAAATAATTGACATTAAATTGGATTAATTCTCTCATTAAGGGAATTAATTTTGCAGTTACACTTTTATTCAAAAGTAAAACTGTCACAGAATTTGAACAGGCTCAAAAAAAAAAAAAAAATATCTGGAGAAAATTTTGTTGGGCCGGAGCAAAAACTAGGCAGGCCCGTAGTGGCCCATTTCGGTCCGGCATTCGCAACGCCCACGTCGTGCGGGTGCGCATTGGGTCTTTGAAGGCTCGGGGCTAGGATTTGCACCCCCTCCCCCCCTGAGCGCGCAAGAGAGAGCCTTTTCGCTTATACAAGTTAACACCTTACAAAAGCGTGTTTCAATATAAACACCTTTTCCACTTCATATTTTTCCCATGTGGGATAGGTTAACATAAGCCAAATTTTTCTCCAAATATTCCATTCCATTAGGCTAACTTTGAGCAACAATTTCTCATTCACTACTTGTCCGTTTTGGGTAAATTATATACCGTTGGAAAGCTAACGTTACGTACTATACAATGACACTAATCATTTAATTAAATACGCTTCCTTTCCATAATATAATTTGGCCAAAGTTGACAAATAATCCCTAATATATAATCCAATATATTTGTCAAATTTCCAACAATCCCCCACATGAATGAAATTGATTGACGAAAAGAAAGATCAAAATCGAAGTGGTGATAGTAAACTACAGTCGATATTTGCATAAGATAGGTAGGTATCAACCCTTGAACCTTCCCTTGTGCTAGTATATTTACTTTACTGGCTGACTAGTAGACACGATGTCCTTGAACTATTCTGCCGTTTGTGTAAACGACGATATACCTCACACAAATACCAACATAACACAGTTTTTGGTTCTCATGGTTATGTCCGTTATGGTCATGAACATCTCCTGATTCTGCAAGAGTTTCAGATAACTAGGCCCCATTAGTTTCTTTTGAAGCGACCCCACTTCACTCTCACATAGGTGATCTCTTTTGCTCAAACTTTTGAAGCACAAAGAATCATTAAAAGCATAGCTTAACCTTTCCACATTTTATCACTGTTTACATCGTAGGAATGGACAAGGGTTTGACCCCCACAGTGACCTCACAAGGTCTATGCATTTAGGTTGTCCCATTGAACCTAGATCTTGGGATCTCCAGTCAATAAGGTTGGGTTTTCCTTCACATAGCGCCTTAAATATTCATGGGATAAATATTCATGGGCTTTTATCCCATTCCTCTTGATGTCTTTTCAACTTGATCTCGGTTTAAACCTTTGGTTAGCGGATCCGCAGTGTTATCCTTTGACCCTACAAAGTCAATAGAGATAACTCCCATTGAGATCAGTTGTCTAACGGTATTATGACGACGACGCATATGTCGCAGCTTACCGTTGTACATAATGTTCTGTGCTCTTTTAATCGCTGCTTGATTATCACAATGTATACAAATTGCGGGCACAGGCTTTGGCCATTCTGGAATATCTTCTAAGAAATTCCGTAACCATTCAGCTTCCTCTCCAGTTTTATCCAAGGCTACAAACTCAGCTTCCATAGTGGATCTAGTTATAATCGTTTGCCTTGAGGATTTCCACGACACTGCTCCTCCTCCTAGAGTGAACACGTACCCACTTGTACCTTTAGAATTCTTGATGTCAGCTATCCAACTGGCATCAGAATATGCTTCTAGTACCGCAGGTTCTCTCGTATAGTGTAAACCATAATTACGAGTACATCGCAAATACCTTAGTATTCTCACGATAGCTACCCAATGAATCTTTCCTGGATTACTCGTTTATCTGCTTAAACTACTTACAATGTAAGCAATATCTGGTCTTGTACAACTCGAAAGGTACATCAGACTACCTATAACCCTGGCATACTCCACTTGGTCTATGCCTTCACCTTTGTTTTTGGACAAATGTTGACTAATGTCCAACAGAGTTTTGGCTATACCAGAATCATCCTTGTTAAACTTATCAAGTATCTTGTCCACATAGTGTGACTGAGTTAAAATGAGACCGTTAGGTGAAAGTTTAACTTGGATGCCTAAAATCACATCCGCCAGTCCCATATCTTTCATGTCAAATCTGGAATTTAACATGTTCTTGGTACTCTTTACCATCTTCTCATTGCTTCCCACAATGAGTATGTCATCAACATACAAGCATAGGATAACATATCCTTCAGTTGTAGTTTTGACATGAATACATTTGTCACACTCGTTGATACGATAGCCACTAGCCATCATGGCATCATCAAACTTTTTGTGCCATTGTTTTGGTGCTTGCCTTAAACCGTATAAAGACTTCACCAATTTACAGACTTTCTTTTCTTGACCTGGAACTACACAACCTTCAGGTTGTTCCATGTAGATTTCTTCTTCCAGATCTCCATTCAGGAAAGCTGTCTTCACATCCATTTGATGTACCTCAAGATTCCGTAGAGCGGCAATAGCAAGTACCATCCTAATGGATGTTATTCTCGACACTGGAGAATAAGTATCAAAGTAGTCAAGGCCTTCCTTTTGTCTATAACCTTTTATAACCAAACGGGCCTTGTACTTATCAATTGTTCCATCTGCTTTCAATTTCTGTTTGAAAATCCATTTAGAGCTTAGTGGTTTAGTTCCAGGAGGAAGATCCACTAATTCCCAAGTATGATTTTGCAGAATGGAATCAATCTCACTCCTTATGGCTTCTTTCCATAAAGGACTTTCAGTTGAACTTACAGCTTCTTTGTAAGTTTGTAGTTCAGCCTCTAACATGTAAGTTAGAAAATCTGGACCAAAAGATTTTTCCACCCTTGCCCTTTTACTTCTTCGAGGTTCAACCTCTATGTCCATCTTATCCTCTTCTTAAAGATCTTAAACATTCTCTTCCACCTCTTGTTGAAGCTCTTTATTATTCTCAACTTCGTCATGTTGACCATCTTGACTGTCAACTTCAACAGTCTCACGAGACCGTTTAGATCCCGACCCCACACCGTTTTGTTTACATGGAAACACATTTTCAAAGAACGAGGCGTCCTTTGACTCCATTAATGTATTCTTGTGTATTTCCGGGTTTTTAGATTCATGCACAAGAAACCGATACGCATTACTGTGTTTCGCATATCCAATGAAAATACAATCCATTGTCTTTCGGCCTATTTTCATTCTCTTAGGTAATGGGGCCATTACCTTTGCAAGACACCCCCACACTTTCAAGTAATTATAAGAAGGTTTTCTACCTTTCCATAATTCATAAGGGGTTTTGTCTTGTTTCTTACGGGGTACCTTGTTTAAAAGGTAATTTGCTGACAACACAGCATCCCCCCACATGTTTTGTGGTAACCCAGAACTGGTTAGCATTGCATTCATCATTTCTTTTAAGGTACGATTCTTTCGTTCAGCTACACCGTTAGATTGAGGAGAGTACGGTGGTGTTACTTCGTGAATAATACCATGTTGGGAGAAAAACTCACCAAATGGTGCAACAGATTCACCATCACGATCACTTCTTACCACCTTAATCTTTTTATTAAGTTGGTTTTCTACTTCTTGCTTATAGAGAACAAATTTCTCTAAAGCCTCATCTTTGCTTTTAAGCAAATACACATAACAATATTTTGTGCTATCATCTATGAAGGTAATAAAATATTTATTTCCTCCCCTTGATTGAACAAACTTCAAGTCACAAATATCTGTGTGTATAAGATCAAGTGGTTCTGAATTTCTTTCAACAGAATGAAATGAGGATCTTGTCAATTTTGTCTCTACACAAATTTCACATTTATGGTTTTTATCAATTTGAAAGATGGGGATATGATTCAAGTTAATTAAACGTCGCAACGTATCAAAATTAACATGTCCAATTCTACTATGCCATAAATTAGAAGACTCAATAATATAAGCAGAAGAAACGTTATTCTTATTCATTTCAATTGAATTTGATTTACAAGAGATACCATTAAATTTGAACATCCCATTACATTCATATCCCTTGCCCACATACATACCCCCTTTAGACAAAATAAATTTCTGAGACTCAAAAACCATCTTGAAGCCATGTGAGCTCAAGAGGCTCCTAGAAACCAGATTCTTCCTCATTTCAGGAACATACAAGACATTTTGCAGCTTCACTTCTTTCCCAGAAGTCATTTTTAGAATGACAGTTCCATGTCCCTTGATCTTTGAAGTAGCAGAATTTTCCATGTAAAGATTCTCTCCTTTCTTTGTAAGAGTCAATCCAGCAAAAGACCTTTTGTCACAACAAATGTGGCATGTGGCACCAGTATCAAGCCACCATTCTCGTGGATTTGAGTCAACCAGGTTGACTTCAGAAATCACTGCATACAGATCGATGTCAGACACATCTCTAGCAATTTCTTCCACAGCATTTGCCTCATTTTTGTTGACCCTTTTTGACAGCCTACAATCAGAGGACTTGTGTCCCATTTTTTTGCAATTGAAGCATTTTCCATTAAACTTTGGTTTCTTGGAAATGCCCCCTTTAGGTCCCAATTTGGACTTAGATCCAGCAGGCTGCTTGCCCTTCTTGGGGTCTTTCTTGACCTCCACAACATTGGCTCTAGCCATAGCTTGATTAGCAGCAACAGAAGATTTCCTCTCTGATCTTTTATTGTCTTCTTCAATACGAAGTCGGACAATTAGATCCTCAACAGAAATCTCTTTCCTTTTATGCTTGAGATAGTTTTTGAAATCAATCCAACTAGGTGGCAATTTCTCAATGATTGCAGCCACTTGGAATGTTTCACTAGTCTCCATCCTTTCAGCTTGCATCCCATGGATCAAAAGCTGGATTTCTTGCACTTGACTCACAACAGATTTGGAATCAACCATTTTGTAACTAAGGAATTGGCCTACTAAGTATTTCTTAGCACCCGCATCCTCAGTTCTGTACTTCCTATCCAAGGAGTCCCATAATTCCTTTGCAGTTCGTTTAACAGTGTAAACCTCATACAAATCAGGAACCAATCCATTCAGAATGTGGTTTCTACAAAGGAAATCCAAGTCATTCCAAGCATCAACAGCTAATTGAACAGAAGGATCCACCACACCCTCGGGAACAACAGGAGGATCTTCTTTCAGCAGCCTATGATATTGCATTCTAGTCAAATAGAAAAGCATTTTCTGCTGCCACATCTTAAAATTCATTCCGTTGAATTTTTCCGGCCTTTCAGGCACTGTTACTGGGTATGAACCCAAACCAGCTACAGGACCGTTAGGCATAACAAGCCTAGAACCACTAGGACCATTTTGTCCATGTTGGTTATTCTGGCCTTGGCCAGTTTCAGAACCATTGCCTCCGAAAGGTGGGACAATATCAGCCATTTTTCAATCTGAAATTTCAAACAAAGAAAGTTAGTGAAATTCCAAAATCAACAAACTAAACACAGAAAATGAATCACAAAAAGAACTGTTAATTTAGAACAACAAATGTTCAAACAGTCCACAATAATCCAGTAAAAGGTCAAAAAATTCTCCAAATGTCAAGGTATAAATATCCAGAATGTCAAGGTTTTAATGTCCAAAATGTCAAGGTATTAAAAATCCAAAATGTCAAGGTAATCCTGCAAAACTTAACCAAGCACTACGTAGATAATTGTCTTAAGATTGTTAGTTGCAGATTATAGAAAACAGAATTGAAAATAAAACAAAGAACAAACGAAAGATTTAAAATACTTTTCAACCTTAACGGAAGGAAGGAAACAGTAGAGACGAGGCCTGTAAAAACAGTTTCCTTAAGACAATTATCTGCCCCGTAGTGGTGATTTGTCTCCCAGGATACAACGACTCTCGAAGGCGAACCGAACTATGTGAAGTGTACTATCACCGGGAAAAAGGAAAGATTTTTTTTTTTTTTGAGGAAGCAGAATGCAAAGGAAATACGAAATCAATAGAATGGAAGTGAAAGAAAAAATTGGTAGAAGGAGGGTTTTAAAAGAATGGAAATAATTAACATTAAATTAGATTAATTCTCTTATTAAGGGAATTAATTTTGCAGTTACACTTTTATTCAAAAGTAAAACTGTCATAGAATTTGAACAGGCTCAAAAAAAAATATCTGGAGAAAATTTTGTTGGGCCGGAGCAAAAACTAGGCAGGCCCGTAGTGGCCCATTTCGGTCCGGCATTCGCGACTCCCATGTCGTGCGGGTGCGCATTGGGCCTTTGTAGGCTCGGGGCTAGGATTTGCACCCCCCCCCCCTGCGCATGCAAGAGAGAGCCTTTTGGCTTATACAAGTTAACACCTTACAAAAGTGTGTTTCAATATAAACACCTTTTCCACTTCATATTTTTCCCATGTGGGATAGGTTAACATAAGCCAAATTTTTCTCCAAATATTCCATTCCATTAGGCTAACTTTGAGCAACAATTTCTGATTCACTACTTGCCCGTTTTGGGTAAATTATATACCGTTGGAAAGCTCACGTTACGTACTATACAATGACACTAATCATTTAATTAAATACGCTTCCTTTCCATAATATAATTTGGCCCAAAGTTGACAAATAATCACTAATATATAATCCAATATATTTGTCAAATTTCCAACATATATATGTTTTATATATTTATGTTTTATATCTTTATATATTCTACCTTGTATAGAACTCTAATTGTAGAATCCTACTTGTATTTGTATTCCTCTACTATATATATTCAATGGATTACCTCTCCACATTTTAGGAGAGAATTCACAAACCCTAAATCTATCTTGGTATCAGAGCTAGGCCGAACTCCAAACCCTAAAGGATTTCTTCTCTTTTTCTTTCTTGTTTCTTGTGGTGACCGAAACCCTAACCTAGGTTCTCTCTTCTCTTCTTTCTTGTCTTGTGGAAATGAAACCCTAATCTTGCTTCCTCTCTCTTGTGGTGACCGAAACCCTACCTCTAAGAATTATCTCTTTACTCATTCTTTTTCTTCTCATTATGGCAACCACCAGTAACTCTACCAATTCTTCAGCCACCTCTTCTCCTGCCGATTCCATTGGTTCTAGTCTTGGGGGGACGGCTACCCCAACTTTTTCTCATCAACCTCCGCTGAAACTTGACTCAACTAACTATGTGCTTTGGCGCACACTGATTATGCCTATGCTTTCGAGGATGTGGTTTAGCCGCTCATGTGGATGGTACAGTGCAAGTTCCAGCAGAGAGACTGGATAATAATGATGTCAATCCCCTTTATCAGATGTGGTTTCAAAAAGATCAACAGGTTCTCAGTTGGATCTTGAATTCTATCTCTCCATCTCTCCTCCCGCAGATCATTGGTGTTAAAACGGCTCGTGATGCTTGGGTAAAGTTAGAAAATGCTTATGCTTCTGGTTCAAGGGCTCAGGTACGAGACTTGAAACAACAACTCCACTCCCTGGTAAAGTTGAACTCTGAAACAATTTCTGATTATATGCAACGTGCCAAATTAATTTCCGATCGGTTAGCCTCTTTATAATACATAGTCTCAGATGAAGATCTTGTTGATGCTATTTTAGATGGGCTTCGGGGTCCCTTTCGTGATGTTTGTCGTACGTTTGGGGCACGTACTATCTCTTATGATGATTTATTTGGTTTGTTGTTGACTGAGGAACGGTATATTAAAAAGGAAAAATCCTTGACGGAGGAATTGAATGCACCAACTGCCTTTTTCACGGCAAGGCAGCCTAGTTCAGGTGGCCACGGAAGAGGACGCGGATGCCATCAGCAGTACCCTCAGGGACAGTATGCCCCCTCCTACCGCCGGCAACAGCAGCAATCCATCCTTGGCCCATATCCACAGCAGCAACACGGACAGACTCACTTTTCCGGCCACCAATATTCACGCCACCAGCAAGGGCAGTACACTCAATCCCCACCAGCTGATGTGTCGACGGTTACATGCCATAATTGCAGAGGATTGGGGCATTATGCACGTCAATGTCCATCTCCCAAACTTAACCATCAGCGTAATCCTCACCCTCCAACCATACTACTACCAACCCAACCGACTCTTCATGGATTATGGATAGTGGAGCTACACACCACCTCACTCCGGACTTAGGTCAACTCCACTTGTACTCAGAATACAATGGGCCTGAAGAGGTTCATCTAGGTAATGGCTCGCGTCTCCCTATTACTCATGTTGGGTCTTCTTTTATTCCTACTGCTGTTCATCCTTTAAAATTATCTCAAGTCCTCCGTGTCCCATCTTCTCATTCTAATCTTGTTTCTATTAGTGCTCTAACCCGTGCTAATGATGTTTCTGTTGAATTTTTTTATTCTTATTTTATTGTGAAGGACCTGACTTCCAAACAGGTGATACTTCAAGGCCAGAATAAGAATGGACTATACACTCTTTCTCTAGGTGTTCCACCTCCTATCCGGGCACATCTCACATCATTAGCCACATGGCATGCACGGCTTGGTCATCCTGCTTTACCAGTAGTCAGTCATATTTTGCGTCATAATAATATTAGTTTCTTAGCTAGTAGGGATTGCACCACTTGTTCTAGCTGTGCGGTTAGCAAGAGTCATAAACTTCCTTTTTCTCCTTCTACTTCTGCTGTTGATAGACCTCTTGATATTATTTGTTCTGATTTATGGGGCCCTGCCCCTATTGAATCTCATGATGGTTTTGTTTACTATTTGCTCTTTTATGATCAGTTTAGCAAATATTGTTGGATTTATTTTTTAAAATATAAATCTGAGGTATTAAGTACATTCATTAAATTTCGTTCAGTAGTTGAAAAATATTTTCGTCGTCCTATTAAGATTTTTCATTCTGATGGTGGAGGGGAATTTATTGCTATGAGGTCTTATTTAGCTGAAAATGGCATTCAACATCGTATGTCATGCCCTTATACCCCTTAACAAAATGGGGCAGCAGAACGAAAACATCGACATGTAGTAGAAACGGGTCTCTCCTTATTACATTGTGCTAAATTGCCTATGGAATTTTGGACATATGCCTTTGATATTGCTGCCTATTTAATTAATAGAATGCCATCACCTGCGTTACATTCCTCTACCCCATATTTTCAATTATTTAATCGTCATCCTGACTACTCTTTTTTGTGTGTATTTGGTTGTCTTTGCTACCCTTGGTTGCGTCCATAATCTTTGAATAAATTAAATTTTCGCTCTCGCAAATGCATCTTTTTGGGCTATAGTAAATTACATAAAGGTTATAGGTGCTTTGATCCTGTGTCCAAGAAAATCTTTATCTCACGCCATGTTGTTTTTAATGAGCAGGTGTTCCCTTTTTCGGAGTTGTGTAGTTCTGCTGTTCCTACTCCATCTCCTATCCAACCCGAGCTTCCCAGTTGCCAAATCACCCCTACCCTCCAGCTACTGCCACATCATCCACCCAATCCCTCTACCTCTGCTCAGCCCGCAGCCCAAACTCCACCACCTTCTCCGACTGAACCTGCTGCCCAACCACTCGCAGTCCCAACCGAACCACTTCCCTCCACCCAAAACACCATACCTGGCATCTCCTTGATTGTTGACCTCCAAGAAGCCGTGCATAAGGCCCCTGTCCCCTCTACGGCACCGTCCACATCTCCTGTTGCTACCGAGGTTCAGCCCACTCACCGGATGGTTACTAGGCGGCAAACGGGTAAATTGCCACCTCCTCCAAGGTTTTTTCACACATTGGTACTCCCTCCAAACCCCACCAGTTTCACGGAAGCAGCCAAGAGTGCTCATTGGCGTAAAGCAATGGCAGAAGAATATTCCGCATTGGTGACTAATGGTACGTGGGAATTAGTTCCTGCAAATTCAGCTCAGAATGTAATTAGATGTAAATGGGTGTTTAAGATGAAGACCAAACCTGACGGGTCCGTTGAGCGTTACAAAGCACGCTTGGTGGCCAAGGGTTTCCACCAACGTCCGGGTCTTGATTTCCATGATACCTTCAGCCCTGTGGTTAAACCTACAACAATTCGGCTACTCCTCTCACTCGCTATTTCTTTTGGGTGGTCAATCTCACATTTGGATGTCTCTAATGCATTCCTACATGGTGATCTTGATGAACCAGTTTACATGGTCCAGCCCCCTGGTTTTGTGGATAAAACCTTGCCCTCTCATGTTTGTCGCCTTCAGAAGTCTCTCTATGGCCTCAAGCAATCTCCTCGGATGTGGCACCGCCGTTTGACTCACTGGTTACTCATGGTTTTCTTTGCTCACGAGCTGATGTGTCCTTGTATTATTGGCGTCAAGGTACTCGGGTTATGTTTTGTCTTATTTATGTTGATGATTTGTTGATCTTGGGTAATGATTTGGGTCAAGTGGCTTCCTTAACTGCCTCTCTTCAATCTCAATTTGCTATTCGGAATTTGGGACCAGCCAAGTATTTTTTGGGTATTGAACTTACAAGACATGATGGTTCCTTGTTTCTAACTCAGAAGAAGTATGTTTGTGATCTTTTATCCAAGGCACGTATGTTGAATTCCAGATCGGTGGACACTCCAGCTCATTCCACTGATCGGTTGTGTGTCTTCGGAGAACCATCACCTGATGTTACGGAATATAGGAGCTTGGTGGGTGGCTTACAGTACCTTACAATCACACGTCCAGACATTTCTTTTGCGGTACACAAAGTTGCTCAGTATATGCATGCACCAATAGTCCTGCATTGGCAAGCATTAAAACGTATATTGCGTTACTTAAAGGCTACGACTTGTTATGGTTTATGATTTCAGCCTCAAACTCAGACCCGTCTCCATGCTTTTTCGGATTCAGATTGGGCGGGTGATATTGATGATCGACGGTCCACCTCCGGTTTTTCCATTTTTCATGGCACCAATCTTATTTCGTGGACTTCCCGAAAGCAACGCACTGTGTCTCGCTCTTCTACGGAAGCAGAATATCGTGCCCTTGCTACTTCTACATCGGAATTGTCTTGGCTTGGCATGTTACTTGTTGAACTTGGCTTTCCTATGGAGCATGCTCCCACTCTCTGGTGTGACAATCTTAGTGCTACCTACCTTACGAGCAACCCTATTTTTCATCACCGTACCAAACATCTGGAGCTTGACTTTCATTTTGTTCGGGAACGTGTCGTTTCTGAGCAGTTGGTTGTTTGGTATATCTCTACTGATGATCAGGTGGCCGACATTCTCACCAAGCCTCTCCCCAGGCCGCGTTTTCGTCTTCTAAAGGACAAGTTGGCTGTGGGCTCCACCCCAGCTCAACTTGCAGGGGAGTAATAGAGTATATATATGTTTTATATATTTATGTTTTATATCTTTATATATTCTACCTTGTATAGAACTCTAATTGTAGAATCCTACTTGTATTTGTATTCCTCTACTATATATATTCAATGGATTACCTCTCCACATTTTAGGAGAGAATTCACAAACCCTAAATCTATCTGTTAGCACTCAAAGCTGAGTTTGTGGGAAAAAAACTCAAGTCTGAATCTTGTTACATACATATGTATGAAAGAGTGAAGAGTCTTAATAATGACTAAACTTCGGGTACCTTGGTTGGGAAAAAAAAAAAGTAAAATAAAATAACCAGCCAATTAAAATAGTTTTGAAAAATAAAATTTTGAAATATATATTTATATCAATACTTGAATTTAAAATAATTTTACTTTCTTGCTTTTTTTTTTTAATCTTTTCTAATTTGGTAAATAGTGTCACTACAAATTACACTTTTGTAAAAGAAAAAAAAAAGAAAAAGAAAAAGAAAAAAAAAACAGCAGAAAACAACTTCATTATGAAAGAGGGAGAACCTTGAGTACAAATCTTTTATTATTATTTTTTTTAATGGGTTGGCTTGAGTTCAATTCTTGACCCCCTTTACCTAAGTGATTTCTTGTCACCAAATGGGAAATTAAGATATTGGATTAAGGGAGACCAATAAAACTAAAAACGAACCGAACCTAAAAAACCGATAAAATCAAACCGAGCCGAATAAATTTGGTTTGATTTTCAGTCTTTATATGAGATAATTTTGGTTTTAAGTTTGGTTTCCAGTTTTTACTAAAAAAATCTAAAAAATTGAAAACCGAACCTAATAAAAATAATTAAAAAAAAATCTATCGATTCCCAAACCAAATGCCAAATCCCCAAATCCCAATCTCTCTCCCTTGCTCAGTCGCTCGACTCTCTAACTCTGTAATTGTGACCTAATTCCACTACCGCCTGCCCTGCGTTCTCCGTCCGCTCTCCAGTCACCACCGTTCATTGAATTAGGAAAGCTAATCTCTACTTTACTTATCGAATGATAGTTTCTTCTCGCCCACCCCTTTGATTTGTTGTTTGAGAACTAATGATGGTTGCTTTGTTTGTGTTTGATTTCATTTTTCTCTTTATGTTAATGGTTTTGAGTTGTTAAAATCTTAATTCACGCTTGATATCTGATTAAAAATCTATCTATGATTTCATATCATAATTTTACCTGGGATTCATACATGTTATGATGGGGCGTTTGGCATTTGATGGGGATAGGGATAAGGATAAGGATTGGGATAGGGATAGGGATAGGGATAAAAGTTAAAAGTGGGATAGGGATAATTTAAGATATGATTGGTATGTGGGATAGGGATAAATCAATGTAAATGACAAAATTACCCCTAAACATGTTTATAATAATAAATGCTATATTACTTATGTGAAAAGATATAAAATTACTCTATGAAAATAAGGAAATCTTAGCACAACAAATTTTGTTAAAATAACATAGCATAGAAATAATTACATATGTGAAAACATATAAAAATTAGTCTATTAATAAGGAAATCTTCACAAAACAAAGTTGTACTAAGTTAAAAGTGTACAAAAAAAATTAAAACAGTAGAGTAAGAATTTCTCATCAATCCTTAAATTACGACCTATGGCTGCTTTGTTGTCCCTTTAAATAGTCAAAAATTCTTTGTGAACGGACTTACAAGGAACCGCTCGGAGATTCGGGTGGAGAAGGAGTGAATTGTACGTTGCTTTTGCAGAAAAAGGACAATAACTTTCGTCCCAAACTTTTTGTGCTCTTCTTGATTACTTTCAAAGCTTTGGCCATACTATCAACTTTTTTACTTAATTCTTGCTAATTTGCCTCCATGGTGTCTATACGGGGTAAGAACTTGCCTCCAACCCGCAACATTTCCTTCCTCACCAACATTGGAACGTACACCCTCACTTTCATCATCCGAGGGGCTGTGGCTGTCGGATTCTTCTTCGTCATCCACTCCCTTCCCTTTCAATATCTTAGCCACGCGGTCCTTATAAGGAACCCATGAAGTTGGACCTCATCGCTCAATCAGAAGAGCATTTTTAAGATAATTAAGATTTAACATTTGAACGTTCTCGTCTTCATCAAGTTGGAAGTCATCCAAGGATCCCAAACAACCCAAGATGATGCCGGTCACTATATGACCCATTCCAAATGTGAACCTCATCTTCTTCTTCGTTTTACAGATTTTTTCGAACCCATCAAAAATAATACTTATAGAGCATGGGGTCCTTCGTTCTTGTAACAAAGAAAGAACAAACAAATCCTTTGTTTGGACTTTGTTGTTTTCAACTCGTCCAAACAAAGCTTGGCAAAGAAATTTGTGAAAAAGCAATAAGCAATTATCCCTTATAAGCCTATTGCTAGAATTCTTTGGATGAAATTTATCATGGCCAGAAATTCGCCTCCAAAATTCATTCCTTCTATATGTGGAGCATCATAATGTATACCATCTAAAGGAAAGCCAAACCAATCATGCATCTCTTCATATCCAAATTCAAATTCTATGCCTTCATGCCTAAATTTAAATCTAGTCTTCCTAGAATCGACATATTGTAAAGTAACAAAAAATTCCCTGGCCCAATTCTTCCTAACCGGTAATGACATATGTACAAATTTATCCCATTTCAATAAATGAATATAATCATTAAATGATTCAAAGAAACCAAAGTCTTGCAACATTTCAAAATCAATGTGTAACATACCAACAAAATCCGCATTTTCAAGATTTTTGCATCGATTAACTTCTTCATTTGTATAAAGTGGAAAAGGGCAATCATATTCATTAGCAAGATTAACATTACCTTGTGCAGTTGATGTAGTTACTTTTTTTTCCTTTGGTGGAAGGCCTCTTTGTTCTAACCATGGTGATTTTGAAGGATTCCAATATGTAGAGAATGGAGAAAAGAAGAGTTAATGTAGTGAAAATGTAAACAAAAAGTGAAGAACAAGAATAACAACAAAAGAAAAAAGAAGATGAATGATGAAGAAGAAGAGTGAAATTTTGAGTAGAAGTTGTTAGAATATGTATTGATGAAAGTAAATAGGCAAAAAAGAGCGAAGAAAGTGGTTATATAGGGGAAAAAAACCACTTATGACCGTTGGGTTGGGGTTTATGACCGTTGGGTCACCCAACCCAACGGCTAGTTTTTAAAAAAAAAAACTAGTGTCGCAAGCGCGACGTGGGTTTCGCGCTCGCGACAGTATGGAACAAGGCCATTTGGCCTTGTTCCGCCAGCGCGACGAAGTTTGTCGCGCTGGCGTGGCCATGTTGGCCACAAGGGCCAGCGTTGCCAGCGCGACGAAGTTTGTCGCGCTTGCGAGGCTAACTTTGGCCTTTTCGCAAGCGCGACAAATTTCGTCGCGCTCGCGACCGTGGCCAACGTTGGCCACAAGGGCCAGCATCGCCAGCGCGATGCGCTGGTGACGCTGAAAAGGGCCTCGTTGTGAGCGCGACAAATTTTGTCGCGCTCGCGACCGTACGCAACAAGGCTATTGTGGCCTTGTTTCGCCAGCGCTACATTGTTATCACGCTGGCGACACCAACTTCCCGAACATCGCGAGCGCGATTATTTTGGTCGCGCTCGCGACCGAAGGAAACAAGGCTACAATGGCCTTGTTTCGCCAGCGTGAGAAATTTTTCGCGCTGGCGACTCAAAGGTTTTGAACCAAAAATAATGCCATTTTTCTCATAACGGCCAAATTATGTGCATATTCACAATTTTTTGTAACTAACAACAAGAAATTATGCTTTGATATACATTTGAACTTGGACGCACACTAATAGAAAGATAGAACAAATAAATAATTAACATATATTATATTAACCGACCTAAAAGGTAGTCCACAACTACATCAGATCCATACAAAAAAATGTACAAGTTTATATAACATCTACTGTGAATCATCAATTTCTTGTCGAGCAAATATGACTTTGTAATCATCCGGCATATTAAAAAAAAGTTCCATCTTAGCTGTATCTTGGCCAATGAGACGTGTGGCCATCACAACTTGTGCCGGGGTCAGTCCAGGAAGTCCGCGAAGAACTTCGAACAAATCTTTTCTTCTATTACTATTTTGCTCATGAACATCAACCTCATGTACAAATGCTTTTTTCATTTCATTCATTGCCAAAGCGCTCTCCTTTTCTGCTTCTAATAAGCTTGAGATTGATTTTGAAATTTTAATAAACTCCGCCTCAAGTGGATCACTGTCACAAGATTTTCTTTTTAGCGATTGCCTTGAGCTGGGGGTAGAGTTACCTTTCGATTGAGACACTGATTCATCGACTGATTGGATCTCAACATCAACTCTATTAGTATTGGGTTGATCTTCATCCATTTCTTCAAGATCTCCCGGACCTCGAACTTTTGATCCCTTTGCCAAGTCACTAGCATAAATCTCTACAAGCTTATCATAATGAACCATGGGCTTCATCCACAGAGAAGCTGCTCCATCTCGACTCTAGTCACAAAATTAAATTTCACAAACATATAAGTCTCAATTATTCATCCATATGAATCACACACATTGTACAAAGTAATAAAGCCCGAGTTAGAGGATTACCTTTGCCCACCCCATAAAGATTTCCTTTTCACCAGTCACCATTTTTTGCTCATCGTCCCAACCAAAGCCACTTCCATATTGTTGGATTTCAAGAATATATGACAGATTCTTCTTCATAACCTTGACTTTCGATTTTATATGGGGATCGGCTTTAATATCTGAATTTGGCAACTTCTTGGATAGTTCTTTCTCAATGAATGCTAGATATCCTGACTTTTGGCTTGTATCCACCTTCCAACCAGAAGTATTCATATCATAGAATATATCAATTAGCATTGACTCTTCTTCAGCAGACCAAACCTTCCTGTCCCTTTTCTTTGTAGTCATTTTTTTCTTGCCTTTTCTCTTCAAAAACAACATCATGTCATAATAGCAACAATTAATGCATAGAAAAATGCAACTTTATTATGAAAGCTCAAATAATTCTCAATTCACAAAGACATACAATCACACATAACAAATTCAAGTGTCAATGAAATACAAAGCAATGTAAAGATAAACAAATTTTCACAATTAAAAAAACACAATCGAAAATTTCACAAACATCAAACAATGTGGCGTCTAGACATCCAATCATCCCACATAGCTTGAGCTAGTTCATCTCTCCAATTACTCCACTGGCTTGATGTCTCTATAGAATCAATACCATCAACATCTTGGGATAGTTGGGTATGCATGTATTCATTCAATTCTTCTTCAATTGGTTCATAACTCATTTGTTGTCTTATGAAGTTGTGAAGATAACAACATGCTAATATTATATCAGTGTGGGTTTCAATAGAATAATAAGATGGATTTCTTAGTATACCCCATCTTATTTTTAGCAACCCAAAAGTCCTTTCAATAACATTCCTTGCAGAAGCATGCCTCATGTTAAATAATTCCTCCTTCTTAGTTGGTGGATTTTTCCATTCTTGTAAATGGTACCGCTGCCCTCTATATGGAGCAAGAAAGCCTTCACAATTCTTATATCCAGCATCAACTAGATAATAACAACCTATATTAAAAAGCAACACATAAGAAAATAGAATCATGTGTACGATTCAATAACATTTATCAAATGCATATGAAATTTCTTACCTCTAGGAACCTTAAGACCATTTGCTCGTGAAATAGCATCACAAAGTATCCTTCCATCTGCAGCCGAGCCTTCCCACCCAGCTAATACATAAATAAATTGCATGTCGGGTCCACATACACCAAGAACGTTTGTTGCAATATCATTCTTTCTATTCCGATATCCTGGTTTATCAACGGCACGAACATGAACTTTTATATAAGTTCCATCTAAAGCCCCAAGACAATTCTATAATACAAAGAATAGTTAAAATAATTTTTAATGTTCCTATTAAGGATAGGAAAATAGTTAGTTTAATTCATTTTTACCTTGAACCATTTCCACCTTTCTTCTGTACAATCATCAGAGATTGGTTGAGGGGGTTTTAGTAACACTCGCCAAAGCTTTAAAATTGCTCTCAAAACATTATGAAATTGTCTACTAATTGTCTCTTGTGATCGTTGAAAGTCAAACTTAATTTCTCTATTTTTCTCATCATAAGCAATTATATGCAAAAAAATTGCAACCATTTCTTCTATGCTTATGTTTTTCGTATCTTGTAAGCCACCAATCTCTCGAACCAAAGAGCATAGCACCGTAAAACAACGTCTATCCATTCGAAGTTGCTCAATACATAATCTGTCACTTCTATCTATGATATTACTCAAATTTTGTGATCGAATATTTCGATCATACCAACAAGGTTCCCTAAACATCCTACGTCTACATCTCCTAATCAAAATAATCAGCATAAGCATAAGAAAATATGTTATAATTAACATTTTAACTCTACGTTGTCTCATTGAATGCCATAACATTAGAAATTTTCGATTGGCCGGTGGACGAGCCATTGCTGCCAATAAAACCCAAGCTAATATCAATATAAAATAGAGAAATTAACGTTTCACATACATTCATACAAACACGGCAAACAACTCATACAAACAACAAAATAGAGGTTCAATAAAACATAACATATTCCACATAACACGTATTAGCACTATATCATATTTGGGACCGCATCAAATACCTTATCCATAGTGACACCCTCCATTGCTTCAGCATGAAAATGTTGAACATAAATTTCAAGAGAGACATTCGGCTTTGCCAACCTTAACATTTGCAAAACAGATTCGTCATGTTGAATTTCGTCTGAACCACCCTCATCAAGACTAAAACCCGAAATGGTCTAATATAACTTATCACCATCTGTTAAGCCTACGTCTTTTAGCATATGGAGCAAGTGACTATAGTCTGATATTTGATCCACATGTAAATTCCGAAAAAAAGAAACTTGACCTCCAACATAAGTTAAAACACCTTCCTTTGAAAAGGAACCCCCATGATGTATTTTGATATTCACTACACGATCAGCCATTCTGTATAAAAACAAATTACGAAACGTATAACTCCGTATGGGTCAAGGAATACAACTTAAAGCCAAACAAAACCATTTTCTTACATTGCCACTACAAAGTATAATCTCTGCATTATCTCACAATTTATTCTTCCCACATGCTCAAGACAACACAAACAATAAACATGCATGTTTTTAGTAGTGATCTTTGATTTCTTGTATATTGATATTGGTCATGTAATTGTAATAGCACCAATTTCACAAAACACTATTATAACAACACAATCATACACAACATTCCATAATCATACATTCATCAAAAAATAGAAATTGAAATTGAAGAGAAATAACATATTTGTCAATGTGTACATATGTAAGTAAATAACATCTACTGTGAATGGAGAAGGTCTTTTAGGTTCACAAACATAAACATATTCATTCTAAAATTGAATGGAAGCACATGCCAAGATTTCATCCAAGACAAATAAGATACAAACAAAATGCAATAGAGGCATAAATCAAGAAACGAAACCATAGCATTCTCAGAATTTTTAGATTATATGAGAGAGAGATTACCCACAAATTCAATCAAGAACAAAACCACAAATCTGCAAAAGTTTGACAAAACCAAGCACAACAAATTGAAGATGAAATCACAAAAATTGGAGATGAAATCAGAGATATAACTCACAAATTGAAGAGTAGCTACCACGGAGGCGGTTAATTGTTCGCCAGCGACCTAACCGGAGGTGGGAGGAGGCAGCTTGAAGAAGATGAGACCGAAGATGATGATGAGAAAGGGAGAGCAGAACAGGGACGCGGGAGCTGATGGAGAGATATGGCTGGAGAAAGAATATGGAGATGGAGGAGAGCAGGAGATGGAGAAGAGCAGGAGATGGAGGAGAACGTGGTGGAGAGCTGCTGGATAAGAGCAGGAGAAGGAGGAGAATGTGGAGAGCTGCTGGAGAAGATGAGGACAAATGGGTAAAAATTAAACTTCCCCTTATCCCAGCTGGGTTATACCTGGGGGGGGAAGTTTTTGCATCTGGGATAGGGATGGGATAAAATCCCTTATCCCTATCCCAGTTAATCCAAAACAAATGGGGGATAAGGGTGGGATAGGGATAAGAAATCCCTATCCCACCCTTAATCCCCCAAAACAAACACCCTGTGAGTGTAGAAAGTTTCGATATCAACGAAATTTGGTGTCATCTAAATTTTAAGCTGATTTCTCTTTATTATATTAAAAAAAAAATAATTTCAAAAAAGAGCTGTTGTTTTTTTATTTTTTTATAATTTCATTTCCGGTGTGTTTAGTTGAGTTGTTTATAGTGGATAGTTATAGTATAGTTTTATAAGGAAAATATAAAACATCGAAACACACTAATTTTGAGTGTTAGAAAAATTAAACAAAAACATGATTTTAAAACCATGAATAACTATATTCTATTAAAAAATACCCATAATCATATTATATTACCATTTATGAATACTTCAACTAAACACATATAAAGCTATTTTACTCGAACTCTGATTTTCTAACCGGAGAGAGATGCCTTTATTAACATGCTACAACACGTTAATTTTGAGTATTTTCTTAATATATATAGATAAATTAACTAAAGAATTAATATTTTAATGAAAAAATTAATAATTAATAAAGTTGATGGTAAGGGGCTGAAACTCCAAAACCACAACCTCAATTGTTGAATATTATCAGGAATGTATATATGTAAAAGATCAACGTGAAAAAAGAATTTCACAGTAAAAAGATATAAAAAAAACATATGAGCATAAGTACGAGGAGTAGATAGAGGCTCTTGGGCCAATGAAGCATTTCTCCCCCGTGAAAGTCTATGAAGATCTCAATAATGATATTATAGTTTAAACGCCATTGCAAAGAATCAGAAACCTCCTAGCTAAATTAAGAGAAAAGAAGATATAGAGTAAATAAATATTCACATATTTTAACTAGTATAAAACTAGTTGAATAGATAAAATTTCAAATAAAATGATATTTTGCTCGCCAAAAAAAAAAATGATATTTCAGTTTTTTTACTAAAATATTAGTAATATATAATACAATAAAATAATAACGAACTAAATTTTAATTTATCCTATAAAGCAAGAGTATGACTCGGTTTAACCTAAAAAATGTTAAAGCTCATTTAGTATGTTAAGATTGTAAGTCGAAATTAGATGCTGAAAATTCTTGAATAAAACTGCAATTTTCTAGTTTTTATGAAATTGTTAGGTCTAATTTTTCCAGTTTTTAGATAACCAGTGGCGAATCCAGGAGCTCACCCTTAGGGGGCATCATCTCCTCTAGTGATGGGAGCGACTTATCGTATCGGATAAAATATTGGCAGTAGTTACATTATAGACAAAATTAAGTCAACAATGTGTAGTCATAACATACAATATAATAGTATAATTTAATTTATGTTTTGGTTTTTTTCTATTATTTGATTTGTTATTTTTTTACTATTTATTGTAACTTGTAAGCTTGTAACAAATTTTATGTACACTTGGTTTTGTTATTTTTCAGGTTCAACTTTGATAAATTAATTGGATTTTCAAGTCAAAGTTGAAGATTAAGAATGAATGCTTTGTCACTTTGGTTATTTAAATATTGTAATTTCACGTTTGGTTATAATTAAAATATCAGATTGTAATCTCGAACTTTTTAGTGGTGTTCTTTTATAATTTAGATTAGATTGAATAAATAATCATTAATACTTTATATTATAATTTCAACTTTCAAGTATCTCAATTCGGTAATGCTTTGTCACTTTGGTTATTTAAATATTGTAATTTCAAGTTTGGTTATAATTAAAATATCAGATTGTAATCTCGAACTTTTTAGTGGAGTTCTTTTATAATTTAGATTAGATTGAATAAATAATCATTGATACTTTATATTATAATTTCAACTTTCAAGTATCTCAATTCGGTTTTTTCTTGAACCGAACCGAGCTCTATTAGGTTCGATTAAATATTTTCATTATTAGGTTCGGTTCAATTTGGTTCTTGGACAGAACCGACCTTTGGTCTCCCGTAGATTGGACTTAAGATATAAAGTGGCAATTGAAGAAACATTAACCCCAAAAAAAAAAAAAAGTAAATAAAGGCAAAATGTAAAAGAAATAAATGGTGAGTGTTATTAAAACCAAAAGGGACCAGTCGGTCCGACCAGTTTAACCTGAAACTGGCCAACTTTTTAAACCATTTAACCCAGCAAAACCGGGGGAACTGGGAACTGGGATTGTGACCGATTCAATCGGTTTCAACCAGAAAAATCCGATCGAACCATCGAACTGACCACCCAGTTCTCAGTATTCGCTTTGTTTTATGTTATTATTTACTATATTGAAATGTTTTGTGATTTTTTGTTTAATATTTAGTATATTTGTTATTTTATGTACTAATTTATAAGAAAGTTTGTTGATTATATATGTGTATATATATATATATATAACACAGAATAATTATTTGAAAAAATAAAAAAATCCAATTCGACCAATATTAAACTAGTTGCCTCTTTGTTTCAATGGTCGGTCCGATTATAATAACATTAGACGAAGACAGAATTTTCCATGAAATGGTAAACCAAACGACAGGCAATTAAAAAGTACATACAAAGTTGACCAAGAGAAGACTTGGAAAGTATTTTTTTTTTTTTAATAATGGTAAAACTCATTTATTAACATAGATTTATTGGTAATAAAACCAAATAAATTTAACAAATTTTATTATAAATATTGAAATAAAACATAGCAACAAATATAATAATATTATATTAGTGAGGGAAAATAAGCCCATGTGTACCACAAAAAAAAAAAAAACAAAAATAATAAAAAGTCTTGAATTATTGATGCGCATAAGGTGGAAAAAGATACCAACACACAGGCATTAGTATTACCATGAAATGAGAAGGCAAAGCACCCAAAGATAAAAGTCAGAGAATAAAAGAGGAAAAGAAGAGACAAAATAAAGCGAAGATAACACTGAAAGAAGGAATTCTCTTTTCTTATAAAATGTATCACAAATTTTAATTTATAATGTAAAGTCATCGTATCATATCACCAAAGTTAGCTAAATTCCTTATTTTATTAATAATTCAAATCATATGTTTTTTTATTATTTTTTATTTTTTTATTTTTTTATTTTTTTTATTTTTTTATTTTTTGTTAAGACAAGTAATTGGAAATATATGCATGTGAAAAATCGTCTAGTAAGTATTTAAGTTTAAAAAAAAAAAAAAAAAGGTTTGAAGTGTACTTTTTTTTATACAATTGAAGCAAATGCTCTTTTTTATACAATTGAAATCCCTTTGAATTCATCATTGATAAATGGCAAAACCCATTCCAGCTAAAATACATATTAATTATTAATTTGTTTTTACAAAACATTATTTCTAATTGATTAGTTCAGAAAACAACCCATTTAATTCAAATAGTCTATCTAATTGATTCTGTAATGTGACATATTTTCTTTTTGATATAAGGGTCAATTTAATGGCGTCGTGGTACAAAACGTTACAATTTTATTCCTATATTATAAAATCTAGCTCAATTTTACTAATTTTTATAAAAAAATTTCTCCAAATTGGTAGTTGAATTTTGTTAGCATTAACCACGGGGTATAATTGAATTATATTTTTTGTATAATGAAGGTGAAATTAAAAGGACTTATCTTTGAAGGGAAAAAAAAAAGGTGAACAATTATGACATTTTTTAGATTTACCAAAATACATGAATACTTTCCTCTATTTTGCAAATTCAATAACTACCTTCCGTCTATTTTGAAGTTTTTTCTATCCAAACTAATGATGTGTTATATTATTAATTTACTAAATCATCCTTTGTTACTTTTTTATTTCCATTTTTTTTATAAGTCAAAATTTTATTAAATCAAAGTAATATTATTACAAGCTGACTATAGGATTTTTTTTTTCTTTTTTGTGGCATCAAACAATAAGATATCATACTCAAAAACACATACCACACAAATTATGTGAAAAAGGATTTTAAATTAGCAATCCATTTTTGTGCATATAAGGGCTACATTAATTATATAAGTTTGAGTATTTTGACAGTGATTTGAAAATGGGTTCTTTTGATATGATAATTGTAACATCCCAAAATTTTATATGTAAGTTTTGATTTCTAATATTAAATAAATAGATTAAATAGAAAGTTCTGAGTTGAAAACTACACATAATAAGGATATAATCGAAAGGAATCAAAAGTCATGTGGAGGAATTTAGAAATTTAAAAATATATTAGTTAAGGGTAAATTAGTAATTTTACAGGAAAGATATTTTATAAAAAAAAAAAAATTAATAAAGTAAAGAAAGAAAGGATAGCAGAAAAAGGGGGGGCAAAAACGTTCTTCTCTGCCATTTCACCGTTCCTTATTTTTCTCCTTTCTCAGGCTCAATTCTTCCCCATACGACCTCCGTTTTTCGAGTTTTTGGTATCGAATTGAAGCTAATGACATGTACTATTGATAGATGTAAGTTTCAGGGTGCAGAATTAAGTGTTTGGAAGGGGTATTAAGGAAAGAAAATTCGTAACTCTGGCTGTCACCCCCGTTTCTACATGTTCCAGCCATTATCTCTTAAAATTAACCCCAAAAATGGACTCAGAAGGCTGGAAAACATTTGGGTGAAGTGGATCTCGAAGTTTTCACGGTGGTTTGGCTAGCGATCGGAGCTTCGTCGGAGAAAATGAATTTTTCTCCGATTAACAGCCTTTCCGGCTAAATTAGAGTGATTTAAAGGTATATTTGGGCTCCTCAGGTTGCAAGGATCGTGATGGCATGATCGGATTACTAGTCGGTCAATATTTGAATTTACGGCCACCGCGCATGGCGGCATCGGCGGCGGTTTCCGGCGAGGTACAGAACAGTGATGGAAAATTTTGAATTCAAGTTCGGAAAATTCTAAATAGTTTCTGCAAATTGTAAGCAATCTTCTAAATCTCTTTTAGAGTGTGCGGTTTTGAATGTTTTCTTGCAAACTGATGGTTGGTATATGGTTCAATAGGCTAGTCAGAAATTGTAGTGAGTCACGCCTAGTACTTGTATGATAAAATATCATAATGAAACTAAATCCTTTGCGTGAAGTAGAATTTGGTCGAGATGATCAAAATCATTAATGGGTTCCATCTCAATAAATAAAAGTTTTATTTGTTAACTCAATTATAAGTGAGTCTTTTGAATTTTCTAAATTAATGTAAATTCACGCTGACAACGAATATCAATTTGGATTTTCCTATAACATGAGTATTTGTTTTTCTCTTATTTCTTGTTGGTAGGTGAATTCAATTAATGGGTTCCCTATTATATAAATCAGAGATATTTTATACTTTATAAGATGCTTGCATGACATGTATGATGGAGCTTATTTCCCTTCTTTGATGTGCTTAGTATTGTGGTCATCATATTGTTTCTGTAGCTTTAGTTCATGCTTCCATGATTTATGTTGTCTGATATTTACACTAAGCATCCCTGATGAATGCTGGGATTTATTAGCTGTCTTTAAGACTGAATTAATCTTTTATGCTTTTGGGACAAGTTCTGGCCTTACCTCTGCTGCATAGACCTCTATTTCCTGGTGTTTACATGCATATTTTTGTCAAGGTATGTCAGTTTCCATCTTATCAGTTACGGAGCTGACTTAGAAATTTCATTTGAGATGGTGTGCTTTGTGTATCACTGGAGCTATAGGTCTAATGAGGGTTGTCAGTTGTTGTGAGTTTGTTAGCTGTGCTTATAGCTTAAAATAATTGCTTACCGATTAGATTGGAACATGAAAAAAGCTATACTGCCTTTATTGTGTGTAAAAGGGTTCATTCTTTTGTACATTATCTTTGCTAATGTGTTTTTTTTTTTTGTGTTTTTTTGTTTTTAGCAACTCTGTAGTTGTGTTTTCCTGTTTCAAGATATCTCAAATGCTTTGATCTTTCTAATAAAGTGTATAAGCATTTGTATAGTATGGAAGCATAAATTTTCAGCACTGCTACAAAAGGATAATATAGAGCATTTGTACTTCTCAACTGAACGTGCCATATGCTTTTATGGATGAAAGGTAAAAGAAAAAGTTTCGTAGTCTCACTTTTAATTAATAAGTAATTAGACATGAATGGCCCCAACAACTAATTTCATTACAGCAATGTGCGTTACTCACTTCTCTTTCATCATTAGTATCCACTTAAGAAAACAATTATAAATCAACTAATTATCTTGTAGCATTGTAGAAATATATGAACAGTGACTGTATATGTGAATAATGATAAATGAGTATATCAAGGAGAACTATGTGGCTTTGATTCCCAAATCGGAATTTGAGGTACGTAGAAAGCTTGATAATAAATAATTATCAAGTCCAAACCAAATAAGTATATTAAATTAGATAATTCATATTTAATTTTACTGATGCATTAGTATAAGATTATTCTATATTAGGATTTGAAGATTTATGACAATGAGGAATTTATTTGGGTATAAAGAAATTGTTTGGTAGTCCGAGAGATGTTAAAAGGGGTATAAAGGTTATAAAATTTTGGAGTTGGGTTTTACAATATATATATATATATATATATATATATATATATATATATATATATATTAAGCAATAAATTGAAGAAAATAAAAGGCAAATAAAAAAATTGAAAATTAAATTAAAAGAAAAAATGATAAAAAAAAAAAATGAAACAGAACATTGAAAACCTAAAACATATTCGAAGAGGAAACATATTTGAAATAAAGCTAATGAATTGATGATTTTTCAGCATTGTTTAGAAGAGAAAATAGTTGTATTTATGTTACCTATTAGACATTTGGATCTATTTAAAACCTCTTTATATTCCTGCTTTGGCTTCTTTTTCATAAATTTTAAACTGTGAGCTCATTTACGATTTTCTACTTAATTTTTTTGAAATTATTTAATCTAATATTTATGGAAAATTATAAGTAATGTGAAAGTCTTGATAGCTATAATTTGTGTATCTTCAATTTCGTATGCCTGCGCAATTCCCGGACATTGGTCTAGTAATAGCAAAAGAGGCAAAATATAATAGAAAAATTTGATACGTAGCACCCATGCGTGCAAACGTGTCATACTCATGGATGATATATCAGTGCTACATGTCATTTTTTTATTTGATGAAGCTATTGTGACATCATGTTGGCATTTCAAATTTGGTGTTGACTTACACGTGATAATTTTGGCAATGATTTTCTACAAATCAGGTAATAATAGATTTATTGATAATGGAATTAAAGTTTAGTGACTTCGTTGATATATATATATAAAATTTAAGTCATTTTAGGAAAATACTCTCAATTTAAAGAATCCTTTCAAAAATACATAAAAAGGAAATTCTCTCAAAAAATATCTCTAAAACTTTGACTAATTCTCAAAATAATTCTATTTGTCATTTTTTAAAATACTCTCTTTTGGTTTAAAAAAACAAAAAAAAAAAAAAGGAACACAACAAATCAAAAATCTCAAAAATACTCCATTTCCTTTACTCATGTGATTCCTCTTATTCTCTTTCATCTTTTGTAATTTAAATGTTATTTTTTTATTTATCTCTCAAACCGTTCACTTTTTTTAGATTCCGCTTTCGCAAGTTCTTTTCGTTTTCTTTTTATCTTCAAACTGATATCCATATATACATATTTTTCTGATTTTTTTTTATCGTCAATAATGTTTCAGAAAAGTATCCACATGTATAAAAAAATGTATCAACAAACAAACATTGTCTGTAATTTTTTTTTCTATTATTTGGTTTTATTTAACCGTCATAACAATAAAAAAATTAGTTTAGATGATTTTTCACTACATCTAAAATAGAGATGAGATACATATGTATATATATTTTTTATTATTTTTTTTTGGACCATCAGGAAACTATCAGAAAAGTATCAACAAAGTACCTGAGCTGATAAAGATTTTAAAAACACATAAAAGAATTGCTATTTTGTGATACTTTGATTATACACTGTTTGAGATATTAATGCATAGCACAAAATAGACAAATTATCAAAAAAGTATTTGAAATGTATCAAATTATGTAGAATGAATGCAAAACACATTGCACACACAAAGTATCATAAAAAATATCACAAAATATATAGCAAAATGTATTGGAATTGATACATGTATCAACACATGTAACATGCTATTTCTGATACTTTCCTGATACTTTCCTAATAATTGGGAAAAAAATTTCGAAAGAATATATACATATAGTTATTATTTCGAAGAGATAAAGAAAAGGCAATAAAAATATTTTAAAATAACATGTCGAAAAAATTAACGGATTAAGAGATAAGTGACAAAAATTAAAATTAAAATACAAAAAAAAAAAAAAAGGGGGGGGGGGGGGGGGGGGGGAGTAGAAAAATCAACAGAGTTTGTGATATGGGACAAACAGAAATTCAGCCTTCAATTTAACCCATTCTCACAAATTACACAAAAGATTAATTCGTAAGGCTTATACTTTCATTTATTTGCATCAACCGTCCTTGACTACATTCAGTCTACTCCTTACCTAGGATAGCAAACTTGGATTCAGTTCATCAACTGTCCTAGCGGCGAAAGATGCTACTAGGCTGTGCACGTACCAGTCTCAGAGTGTCGCAGCTAATGTGCATGTTTCATCATCCTGTCTGGGAATTGATGGGTGCCCGCCCACGTCGTCCTTCAGCTGTTTATGTAGACTCAGAATTAAAAAGGGTAAGTTTGATTCATAAAAGAAAATTGTTAAAGAATGAGAGAAACCATACAAAATTTATAGAATTTTCACACATATAAGTCACATATATTCATCACTTCTCTAAGGAAACAACAACTTATGTCAAGATTATACTATAATGCTTACATTATTAGTTTGAGGAAACTTTACAACAGCCTTACTCCTCCTAATGATGAATTGGTCTTCCACCATCTCTATCAGCTCTGTAGAAATATTTTGATTAGTCGTACAAAAGGCTCAGATACGGTGTTTTGAATTAGAAAGGAAAAATGAAAGAAAAAGGAGATAAATGAGGACTTACAAATGTAATTAAATGATCGATTTCCAATAATCCAAACTACCAAGTTTTAAATCTAGATCCAAATCAACTACATTCTCTTCCTCTAGATGTTTTCTCTTGGTCTCAAAATCTCGATCGTTATTTGGATCTGCCTCATCCTCTTCATGTTTTCTCTTTCTTTAATTTTAGTTGTGAAATATGGGATGAGCACCCCACTCTATTATAGGGTCATCATGATCAAATATGACACCTTTTATAAGTGTATGGTGAACGATTGCATTCCAAAGCAACACATGACATGCTGCATTTGATAAGTGCAGTACCCCACCCTCTCCCATCGTAAAACGATATTCTGATGATCCATTTTCGTGTATTAAAACAGCCCTTGTAATGTAATAAACTGGGGATCGAGTAACGATACAAAAAATGAAATTAATGGGATGTACAAGAGTTTCCATCTCCAGATGAAAATAACCATGAATATTACGATGCTTCATCCACCTGGGTACTCTACTTCCGTCAATACATAAACTTAGTTGCATCTGTAGCAAATTAAAACAATTAGGATTATATTTATTCTAAAATATGAATGCAGGGGAAATTAACCGTTTGTTTGGTTTGGGGTTATTACAGTAAAGTAAGGTAGGTATAAAACTATATCCATGTTTTTTTGGAGATGTAAATGAGGGGTAGAATAGTTCATGGTAAATCCATGGACTAAATGGTGCAGTTGAACACCCCAAATTCGGGTGTTTTCAAAATGAAATATAATTTTCATATAACTTTATATTATTAAAAGATGAATTTACATCACCTTGAAACCAAACACAATATGCTATTTGATAAACCATTATTATATCACACCTTATTTACCATACCTTTCTATACTTTATTAACCCTAAAACAAAACAAAGGGTAAGAAATACCTTAGCTGGCTGATTCTCCACTGCCCTTAGATATTGCTCCATAATTGATGATGCCACATGCTTCAATTTTGGGCAACGACTTAATTTTACAGTGGTGTTCGGAAACACGAACGGAGTTGGCAATATTTCCAGAGATGTGCATTCACTTGCATATAAAAATTCAAGATTCGACGGAAGAGCTGTCAAAGATTCAAGGTATTTACAATTGCTTAAATTAAGCTTCACCAGTTTCTTCAAATTTCTTATGGACAATGGCAATTCTTCTAAACCACTTCCAGCTGCATCAAGCTCCTCTAAAGATTTTAAATTCCCAAAATCCTCTGGCAGTTTCTTGATTTTCCAACATCCAGTCAAATTAACTCTCTTAAGAGATACTAAATGGCAAATGCTACTTGGCAGATATCTTAGACCACTCTTAGATGCATCAAGCACCTCTAAAGATTCTAAATTCCCAAAATCCTCCGGCAGTTTCTTGAGGTTCGAACATCCAGTCAAATTAGCTCTCTTAATAGATATTAAACTGCAAATGCTATTTGGCAGATCTCTTAGACCACTAAAAGCTGCATCAAGATCCTCTAACGATTCTAAATTACCTAAATTCTCTGGCAGTTGTTTGAGACTCGAACATTCTAACAAATTAAGTGTCTCAAGAGACACTAAATTGCAAGCGCTACTTGGGAGACTCTCCAGGTCATCACAGAATTCCAACAACAGTTCTTTAACATGAGTGAGATGCCCGATTGTTGAGGGCAATTGCCTTAGTCCACTCCTCTTTAAGTTCAATTTTACAATGCTACATGGAATTTCTGGAAGATGAGAAAGACTTATGCATCCTTCTACATCTAATTCAGCAAGCTTTTTCAGATTTTCTAAAGACGATCCAATTTCAACCAAACTTTCACACCAACTCAAGCGTATAACTTCAAGATTAGGAGCCATAGCCAAATCCGAAACTCTTATTAGACGCCAATTGTGAGACAGATCCAAGAATTTTAAATTTTTAAGAGGCTGTAATGAAAAGAAAATAATAATTAATCAGATACGACACTTGAAAAATTAAATACATTATAACAAAATTTTAATTTAGAAAAAAATAAGCATATCAAATTGTACCTTATTCCAAACAAGTTCTTCAAGTTGAGATTCGATCAGTATAAGTTCAACAAGTTTCTCTGGATTGTAATTGGATGGCCAATAATGCAATGGGTAACAATTCCATTCGAGATACATAATACTGTCAGGAAGATATTCAATGCCCATAGGACACTGTATTGTGGCCCAAGAAAAAATATCTAGACGGAGGAATCTGAGTTTGCACATTGGAAGGAAAGCTTTAGGGTTGATATCTATCACATCATAATGCCAATATTGTGGCACATATTTAGTCCCCTAAGTAAAAGGGAAAAAAAAACACAGTTGGATTCGAAACAATACATTCAAATACCTCTAAACAAAAACCAAAAAGTAGCAGCTTACCCTGTTTCTAATCGATACATATGGTAGTGATATGGCTTCCACATCTTTAGTCCCCTAAGTAAAACGGAAAAAAAACACAGTTGGATTCGAGACAATACATTCAAATACCTCTAAACAAAAGCCAAAAAGTAGCAGCTTACCCTGTTACTAGTCAATACATCTCTGATGTCCTCAACTTCCCATAACCTGCTTTGTTGTTGCTGGTTTTCTTTTTCCTGCTCAACAATCTCTTTCCCCATCTGCTCAAGCAAGTCATGCATTGTAATTTCTCCTTCTTCTTCTTTAAGGAGAGATTTATCAATAAGTCGATCTATTCCAATGCTAGCATGGAAACCAGAGGCATTTAGCATCCTTTCCACATAAGCCCTTGATAAACCTTTAAAGAAGCATGCTATATCAAGAAAAGTATTCTTTTCATCCCGATCAAGTCCGTCAAAGCTTATTCTCAGAATTTTTTGAATTTCTAAAGGACTAATAGTATTAAATTTTTTCAATGCTTCTTCCCAATATGTTGTTGTTTTGTGTCTAAGTTCAGAGCCTAAAACAACAAGAGCTAGTGGAACACCATGGCAATGCTTTACTACTTTTTCTGATAACTTTGTATAATCTTGTTGGGCATCACTTGGGCCAAAGGCATGCCAACTAAAGAGTTGGAGAGCTTCAATTTCCTTTAATTGTTTGGCTTCATATATATCACTTTTCATTTTCACAGCTTTTAACACTTGTGAATCTCTACTTGTTACAATGATTCTACTCCCTGGAAAAAATGAATCCGGAGAATACAAACCGCTAGTTGCTAGAAGAGATTTTAATTGCATACAAGTATCCACATCATCTAAAACAATAAGGACTTTTATACGTTTGAGTCTTCTCCGAATAGAGTCATCAATTGGATGAGATGAATCTACCCTTACATCTTTGTCCCGTAATAGCTCACGAATAAATTTCTCTAGTAATTTGTTTAGTCCATCCATTGTGCTCAATGTCTCCCTCACATTTGATAGAAAGCAATGACCATTAAATTTCTTCTTAACTCTTTCGAATACTTTACTAGCAATGGTTGTTTTGCCAATGCCTCCCATTCCCCAAATTCCAACCATTCTCACATCATTTATCGAATCAATGCATAATAACGACTCAACATCCTTTACACTTGAATCAATTCCAAATAAAGTATCGTTATGTGAAATGTTTGGACAATTCTTACTTAATATCTTTGAAACTTCAAGCACAATGGCGTCAATTAATTTGGCATCATTTCTGATCACAAATAAAAAATAAATAAATGACAACTTATAATAAAAACACAAAAATATAAAAGTACGCATTAATACATTTTTCAGAATGTAATAACCAATGTATATGATTGCAATCATGAAAATGAGAAAAACAAGATAAAAGAAAATTTCCTATTTTTATCAAAAGTAATTAGTTGTGGGCTCGAGTTAATTCTAAGTTCCATTATACAAAACTATACACATTTATATGTTATTTTTTATTTTTCATCCCTAATATTTTAGTTTTAATTTCTAACTTTTCAATATTACACTTTTGTGCATCTTTTCTTTTTCTTATTACTTAATGCATATTATATTATTTTTGTCTCAATCCTGTCTTCATGTGTGTACTCTACCTCCTCATGGGCCCCATTATTTTTCTCTCTATTTTTTTATAATTTTAATATAATTTCGCATTTATCTTTCAACCTATTTCGTCATATCACTTTACAAAGTTTTTTTCGTTTTTTCTTTTCTTTTCGAAATGAAATCTATATTTACATATTTTTTTCCAGTTTTTTTTAATGGTATAAATATGGTATCTTATGATACTTTTTTTGTTGTTTATACTTTATATTATGTTTAAACCTTCTTAATACCATATTTATTCCTTCATAAGACTGTTTTTGTTGTTTATAGCATATTTATACTTTTTCCATATGTATATAATTTTTTCCTTTGTTTCTTTTAATGGTATTTTATGATTTTTTTTTTAATGGTATTTTATGATACTGTTTTCTTATTTATATTTTATATCATTGTTATATCTTCACAATACTATTTTTATACATTTATGAAATCATCATGATACCTTATGATACTTTCATAAAGGTATAGAAGTGGTATTATAAAAGTATAAATATGGCATAAAAAATAAAAACAGTCTCATTAAGATATAAACAAAAAAATAGCCTCATAATGGTATAAAAATAGTATCAAAAATTCTGATACTGTTTTGATACCCAACAAAAACAGCATAAAAAATGTATCTAAGTGGTATAAAGGAATAAACATGGTTAAACAAAGTTTCATTATATATATTTATAATGAGGGCGAAATTAAAAGGAGTTATATGAGAAGGGAAAAAGAAAGACATACGAAAAAGTGTTGGAATCAAAGCCAGATAAGTTGCTAATTTCCACCAAAGCATCTCTCCGTTTCTGCTCCTCAATTGTTGTATAATTCCCTTTGAGATCTTGCACATCTGATGGATCTACTTTATAAAAAACCGGTACAACTACATGTTTCCTCTCCTTCTTCTTCATGGATTCATGTATCTTCTCCAGTTCTTCCAAACACCATTTCGATTTTGGATATTTTTGTGAGAATATGACGATTGACAGATCTGATTCTTCAATTATTCGGAAGAGGCGTCCACTGATTGCTTTGCCTCTTTCAAGATCACTATCTATGAAAGCATGAATTTGTTTAGCTGTGAGAGCATGGAAGAGATGGCTGACGATACCGCGACGGGCATCACGTCCTCTGAAACTAATGAATACTTCATACTTGTCTCTTTCATGATTTCCGCACAAAGAAGAAGAAGCAGCCATTGAAATTGAATGACACCCAAAAGGAAAGATCAAAACTGAAATATGCAGACACAGATCGATTATGAAAGAAAGAAGCAAGAGAGATATATATATATTTTTTTTTAATAGGAAATGATGGGAAATTTCCACAGAAACTTGTTGTGAGGAGATAGGAAATGAGAGTTAAATTACCATAGAATTGACCAAGACTTGAGTGAGTGATAAAGTGGAAAAAGATACCAACACATGGGAATTAGTATTACCATGAAATGAGAAGGCAAAGCACCGAAAGGTAAAAGTCAGAATAAAAGACGAAAAGAAGGGATCAAAAACATAAAATAATCAGCCAACTAAAATAGTTTTGAAAAATAAAATTTTGAAACATATATTTATATCAATACTTGAATTAAAAATAATTTTACTTTCTTGCTTTTTTTGTTATCTTTTCTAATTTGGTAAACAGTGTCGCAACAAATTACACGTTTGTAAAAAAAAAAAAAAAAAACAACTTCATTATGAAAGAGGGAGAACCAATCTTTTATTTTTTTTTTCCCGTGTTGTATCGGATAAAACACGGGAAGTAGTTACATTATAGCCAAAATTAAGTCAACAATGTGTAGTCTTAACATACAATATAATGATATAATTTAATTTATGTTTTGGTTTTTTTCTATTATTTGATTTGTTATTTTTTTACTATTTATTGTAACTTGTAAGCTTGTAAAAAATTTTATGTACACTTGGTTTTGTTATTTTTCAGGTTCAACTTTGATAAATTAATTGGATTTTCAAGTCAAAGTTGAAGATTGAGAATGAATGCTTTGTAACTTTGGTTATTTAAATATTGTAATTTCAAGTTTAGTTATAATTAAAATATCAGATTGTAATCTCGAACTTTTTAGTGTTGTTCTTTTATACTTTATGTTAGATTGAATGAATAATCATTGATACTTTATATTATAATTTCCACTTTCAAGTATCTTAATTCGGTTTTTTCTTAAACCGAACTGAACTCTATTAGGTTCGATTAAATATTTTCATTATTAGGTTCGGTTCGGTTCGGTTCTTGGACAGAACCGACCTTTGCTCTCTCGTAGATTGGACTTAAGATATAAAGTGGCAATTGAAGACACATTAAAAAAAAAAAAGAAGTAAATAAAGGCAAAATGTAAACGAAATAAATGGTGAGTGTTATTAAAACCAGAACGGACCAATCGGTCCAACTAGTTTAACCTAAAATTGGCCAACCTTGTGGTCCGTTTAACCCAGCAAAACCGGGGGAATTGGGATTGTGGCCAGTTTGACCGGTCTCAACCAGAAAAATCTGATCGAACCATCGAACCGGCCACCCAGTTCTCAGTATTCGCTTTGTTTTATGTTATTACTTACTATATTGAAGTATTTTGTGAATTTTTGTTTAATATTTAGTATATTTGTTATTTTATGTACTAATATATATATATATATATATATATATATATATATATATATATATCAAATGCAGAATAATTATTTGAAAAAATAAAAAAATCCAATTTGACCAGTATTAAATCGGTTGCCTCTCCGTTTTAGTGGCCGGTATGATCATATTAACACTACACGAAGAGAGAATTTTCAATGAAATGGTAAACCAAACGATAGACATTAAAAACGTACATACAAAGTTGACCAAGAGAAGACTTGGAAAGTATTTTTTTTTTAATAATGGTAAAACTCATTTATTAATATAGATTTATTGGTAATAAAACCAAATAAATTTAACAAATTTTATTATAAACATTGAAATAAAACATAGCAACAAATATAATATTATATTAGTGAGGGAAAATAAGCCCATGTGTACCACAAAAAAAATAAATAAAACAAAAATAAAAAGTCTTTGTTATAAAATGGCTTTAATATATAAAGCTTATAATAAGAAAGAGAAGATTATAATAGCAATAGCATTGAGATAGAAAGAGAATATAAGAATAGAAACATTCTATTATTGAACCTGAATCGTATGGAATAAGAAAAACTAACATATATTTATAGAAAAAGTTCAGGGGCATTTGAGTAATTTTGCAGCCTCAAATTATTGAGGCTATGCAGCCTCCATTGACATCAATAATTTCAACACTCTCCCTTTGATGTCGATCATTGCAAATGGGACACTGCCTAGTTAAAAGCCTTACCAAGGAAAAACCCAGTGGGACAAAAACCTTTGGTCAAGGAAAAAAGAGTACAGTGTTTACTTCCCCTGTTCGCAATATTACTGAAGATATTTTAGATGACGCATTCGAACACCGTAAATCAATTTCTTGAAAGTTGCAATTGGTAATGTTTTGGTAAACAAATCTGCTAGATGGTTGCATTAACGAATGTGCTGAATATTGATTTCACCACTCTTTTGCAGATCATGAGTGTAGAAAATTTTTGGTGAAATATGCTTTATTCTATCTCCTTTAATATAACCACATGTCTCTTGTATATGCTTGATTAATGATCTTAGCCAAATATAATTTCCATTGGCTTCATGAATAGCTATTATCGCTGTATGATTAGAAGAAGTCACAGTGATAGTGTGCTTTATTGAGCACCAAAATATAGCTCCATATGTGAATAATCATATTTAAAATCGGGCTTTATGTGAATAACCCATATCTGCTTATCCAACTAATTTTAGGTGCAGACTAATATGATAAAATAAGCCCAAATTAATAATTCTTCAAAGATAGCATAATATATGTGCTTAATTCCATTCAAATGCCTCTGTGTAGGTGCGGAACTGTATCTCAAGAATACAATATTAACCCTTGTATAATTAGTAAAATACATTAGTGCACCAATTGCATCAAGGAATATGGTACTTCAGGACCAAGAATTTCTTCATTATCTTCTCGAAGATGGAAATGATTATTATTTACATCAAGTGATCAAACTATTATTAGGTTATTCAATGGATGTGCTTTGTCCATATTAAATCATAAAGTAATTTTATTTGTAACTGAATCAACGAACAAAAATTTTCTTGTCTAGATTATCAATTTGTTATCCGAGATAAAATTTCGTTTTTTGAAGATCCTTCATTTCAAATTATTCTTTCAACAATCTACTATTTTTGGAATCTCTTCTAGAGCTCCAATGATATTCAAATCATTCACATAAAAATGATAGTAAATCCGGATTCTGAACTCTTTATAACAACACATAGACAAATTTAATCATTTTTGTATCACATGAGCCCAGACTGTTTCAGTCCATACAAAGATCTTTGTAATTTTATCCAATAAAATTCACATTTACCATCTATTTCTAGCAATTTAAATCCTTCAGGGATTTTCATATAAATATTATTATCAAGTGAACCATATAAATAAACTGTACCTACATGCATACTCAAATTTTCTTGTACTGCCAAAGCAATGAGATATTGAAAAATCATTGCATTCAACACAGGGGCATACGATATTGAAAAATCATTGCATTCAACACATGAGCATACGCCTCCTCATAATCAATCCCAAGTCTTTGGGAAAATCCTTGTACAACAAGCCTTACTTTATATCTTATTATTTCATTTTTCTCATTTCTCTTTCTTATAAATACCCATTTGTATGCTATGGGTTATACACCATATGGCGTTTGGACTGCTGGTCCAAAAACTTCACATTTTCAAGAAAATTTAATTCTGCTTAGATTATATCTTTCCATTTTTAGCTAATCTTCTGTAATTTGACATTCTTTAACAAATTGTGGTGCATTAGCCATATTTTCATTCACAATATTCATTGCCATAATATATACAAATATATGGTCCATATCTATCGTCTTGATTCCATCTTCTTTCAGAACTAAATAATTTATTTGAATTTCTTCATTTTCAGCAACTTCAGATGCTTATACTTCTTCGGGAAGTGTATTCATATTAGTATCTTCTTCCTCAACAAGATCATCTTTATTATTTACACTAAGGATTTTTATCCTTTTAACCAATTGGTTTTCCATGCTTCAGGCGTGTTTGAGAACTATTATTCATTTATTCTTCAAGAATTTTAATAAGAATTGACGAATTTACTGCTGGTATATGCGATTTTGTTACTCAAGATAACAACATGAATAAATAAAATTTCATATAAAATAAAATATAATGAAGAGAAAATCATATTTCTTCATTGTCACATACTACCTGCATGGTTTATAATGGATTTTCAACTCCATGATATATGTATAAGTCTACAAACCATTTTAAACCAAAATAGTATTTATGTAATTGGACATTATTCATATAAGAACAATTATTATGGCAACTACATGTAAAGATAATTAGGGTTTTGTGAAATTCTCCTCTAATGTGATGGAGAGAATACTTCATATATATACTAGGGTTACAAGAGACATAATTACATAAGGAGTAGGAGTCCTTAGACAATTAGGACTTACAAATATATACAAATCCTTAGACAATTAGGACTTACAAAATATATAAAAATATATACTCTATCACTCCCCCGCAAGTTGGGCAGGGGTGGAAACCACGGCCAACTTGTCTCTCAACTGTTGAAAACGAGTGCGTGGAAGGGGCTTGGTCAGAATATCCGCAATTTGATCAGCGGTGGAGATATAGCGAACAAAGAGCTTCTTGGATGCAACCCGTTCCCGAACAAAATGAAAATCAAGCTCTAGGTGCTTTGTCTGATTATGGAAAATTGGATTAACTGTAAGATATGTGGCGCTCAAATTGTCACACCATAGGGTTGGCGCACACTGCAAAGGGAAGCCAATCTCAACAAGTAACATGCCAAGCCAGGATAATTCAGAAGTAGTCATGGCAAGAGCCCTGTACTCGGCTTCAGTAGAAGAGCGAGAGACGGTACGCTGATTACGGGAGGCCCAGGAGATCAGATTATTACCATGAAAGATTCCAAAACCAAAGGTAGATTTGCGATCATCAGGATCCCCAGCCCAATCAGAGTCAGAAAAAGCATTCAAGCGAACACAAGGTTGAGACTGAAACCGTAACCCATAGGCAGCAGTAGCCTTCAAATAACGCAGGATGCGTTTAAGAGCTTCACAATGTAAAGTAGTGGGTGCTTGCATAAACTGAGCCACCTTGTGAACCGCAAAGGCGATATCCGGCCTAGTGATGGTCAAGTATTGTAATCCGCCAACCAGACTCTTGTAGTGAGTAACATCATCAAAAACCGAACCCCCAGACTTAGAGAGTTTTTCTGTGAAGCTGGTGGGAGTAGTCACGGCCTTGGAGTCCAAGATGCGAGCCTTAGTTAACAAGTCATGCACATATTTTTTCTGGGACAGATATAGAGACTTACCATGTCGACGAAGTTCAACACCCAAAAAATATCGAGCTGGGCCCAAATTTTTAATGGCAAATTGGGACTGCAAAAACCGAATCACACTACCAACAGCAACGGCATCATTCCCCAACACCAATAAGTCATCAACATAAATGAGGCAAAACAACACAGTGGAACCTCGTTGCAGATAATATAGAGAGATATCAGCCTTGGAACACAGAAAACCATAAGCAATTAATGATTGAGTGAGCCTCCGATGCCACATTCGAGGAGACTGTTTTAAACCATATAGAGATTTCCGAAGACGACAAACAAAATCAGGTCGAGACTGAGCAACAAAGCTAGGTGGCTGACTCATAAATGCCGGTTCATCCAAATCACCATGCAAGAATGCATTTGAAACATCCAAATGTGTGATAGACCAAGAAAATGAAACCGCAAGAGATAACAAAAGCCGAATTGTAGTTGGCTTAATAACTGGACTAAAAGTATCAGTAAAATCCATACCAGGGCGTTGATGAAAACCTTTAGCCACTAACCGTGCCTTATGACGTTCAAGAGTGCCATCCGGATTAACTTTGGTCTTAAACACCCACTTGCAACCAATAATATTTGGCGCGGATGAGGCAGGAATCAATTCCCAGGTGCCATTAGAAATAAGAGCAGAATACTCATCCGCCATGGCTTGTCTCCAATGAGGATGTTTCGCAGCCTCTATATAGCATGTAGGGTCCGGTTCACGGAGAGACGTTGTGAACATCTTTGGAGGGGGCAATTTCCCGGTCTGCCTCCTAGTGAGCATGCGGGAGGGAGGTGGAGCTTGAGTGACCCGTGGAGATGGAGGTGCTGGGCGAGAAACACTATACGGAGCGGGTGCAAATTCCTGTAAATCAACAACCAGAGAGAGCCCAGATGGGGACGCCGGTTCCGGGTTAGATGGGGAGGGCGGTGACTGTGTAGGGGATGAAGGTGGCACTGGTGGGAGGGCTGTAGGGGCAGAAACCGAAATATTTAGGGTAGGTGAGGTAGTGTGGGTAGTGGACTTGCATGGGGAAATTTGCGGGCGGGACGGCTGTAGAGGAAGAGGCATCATTTGGAGGGTAGGCAGGGATACCGGTGGTGATGATGAATCATGGACAGCCGAGTTACATAGCTCCGATAAGGAAACACCTGTTCATCAAAAAGGACATGACGTGAGACAAAAAATTTCTTAGATAGCGGATCAAAGCAACGATGGCCCTTTGAGATTTTACTATACCCCAGAAAGACACATTTACGAGACCGAAAATTTAATTTGTGAGATGAATAAGGCCGTAACCATGGGTAACACAAGCAACCAAAAATACGTAGAAAATGATAATCAGGATGCGATTTAAAAAGAGTGAAGTATGGTGTAGCAAATTGAAGTGTTGGTGTGGGCATACGATTAATGAGATAAACAGCAGTGTCAAAAGCATTAGACCAGAAACAGTTAGGTAACTTGGCTCGATTAAGGAGTGAAAGCCCTGTTTCGACCACATGCCGATGCTTCCTTTCCGCTGCCCCATTTTGTTCCGGGGTATACGGACAAGAAGTTCGGTGTTGGATACCATGATCACTTAAATAATTACGCCTAGCAATAAATTCCCCACCACCATCAGATTGAAACACCTTAATGGGACGCCCAAAGTATTTGTCCACAACTGAACGGAACTTAATAAAAATAGACAACACCTCAGATTTTTAGCGCAAAAAATAAATCCAACAATATTTGCTATAGTGATCATAGAATACTAAGTAATATTAAAATCCATCATGAGATTGAACAGGGGCAGGGCCCCATAAATCAGAACAAATTAAATCCAAAGGTCCAGAAACAACAGACTCAGAAATAGAAAAAGGGAGTTTATGACTCTTGCTAACAGCACAACTAGAACAAATAGTGCGATTATTATTATTCAGACACCGAATATTGTGATTATTCAAAACACGACTAACAACTGGAAAAGCTGGATGACCAAGCCTCTCGTGCCAGGTGGACAAGGAGGTGAGGTGAGATCAAACTGGAGATGGAGGAGCAGACGGGAGTGCATAAAGTCCATTCCTATTCGGCCCGCGAAGAATCACCTGTTTGGAACTCAGGTCCTTCACAACAAAAAACTTGTCAAAAAATTCAACAAATACATCATTGGAATTAGTAAGTGCACTGATAGAAATTAAATTGGTATTAGAAGCAGGCACATGCAAAACAGGGGACAATTGTAATGAATTATTGACAGTAGGAATAGAGGAAGAACCAATGTGTTGGATGGGTAACCGAGAACCATTACCTAAGTGAACTTCTTCGGGTCCAGTGTATTCTGAATGTAGATTGAGATGTCCCAAATCCGAAGCTAAGTGATGTGTTGCGCCACTGTCCATGATCCAAGAAGAGTCAGACGGGTTTAGGGTGGTGTGGTTGGATATGGGGGCTTGTTGGGGGCTTTGGTCGTCAAATTTTAGGGAAGGGCACTGCCTCGCATAGTGCCCCTTGCCACAGCAGTTACGACATACCACGGAAGACACATCAACTGGGGCTGCTTGTGTAAACTGACCTTGCTGTTGCCGAGCATAATTCTGACCCATAAAAGACTGCTGCCCGTAGCCGGACTGCTGCTGCCGGCGGGACTGGAACCGGTGTTGGTTCTGCTGCTGTTGCTGAGACCGTCCGCGGCCCCTACCTCGTCCACCGCTGGACTGCGGCTGCTTTGCCGTAAAGTGTGCCGTTGGCACATTTAAATCCTCCACCATGGATTTTTCCCTCTTCAAGTGTCTTTCTTCAGTTAATAAAACTCCAAATAAATCTGCAAAAGAAATAGAACACGCACCATATGTGCGACAAAGGTCTCGAAACGGACCACGGAGACCATCTAGGACTGCATCAACTAAGTCCTCTTCCGACACCGGATATTGTAATGAGGCCAAACGTTCTAAAATTAATTTGGCCCGCTGCATATATTCCGAAACAGATTCGGAGTTCAACTTTACCAAGGAGTGTAATTGTTGCTTCAAATCTCTCACTTGAGCCCTAGAACCGGATGCATAGGCGCTCTCAAGTTTTAGCCAGGCTTCTCTAGCCATCTTGACCCCAATTATTTGAGGTAGAATGGATGGTGAAATAGAGTTTAAAATCCAAGACAAAACTTGTTGGTCCTGTCGATACCAAAGCTGATAGTCAGGATTATCTTCGTTATTGGGTAACCTTTCGGCTGGAATAGGTGTCGTTCCATCGACATGGTTCAATAAACCGCAACCCGCAAGCATAGGAGTAATAAGGGTTTTCCACAAGACATAATTATTCGAGTCAAGCTTCAAAGGCAATTGATGAGAAAAGGTAGGAGTGGCTGCCGTCGGTGGGGTTGCACCGGAAACAATAGTGGAGAGGGTGGAATCGGTAGACATGGCTGCTGTGAGGGGGGTTGCGCCGAAAACAAAGGTTGGCTGCCATGGTGGTCGGCGATGAGCCTTAGAGCTCTGATACCATGTAAAGACCATTAGGGTTTTGTGAAATTCTCCTCTAATGTGATGGAGAGAAAACTTCATATATATACTAGGGTTACAAGAGACATAATTACATAAGGAGTAGGAGTCCTTAGACAATTAGGACTTACAAATATATACAAATCCTTAGACAATTAGGACTTACAAAATATATAAAAATATATACTCTATCACTACACATATACAGAAATATATATATACCAACAAATGTATTAAATATATGAATATTCAAATATATATTACAGATAGTATGGGTCCCTAAATTAATTATATTCATTAATAATTACTATTTAAAATCACGCTTAATAAATTCAGGTTTCATTAGTTAATCAAATTATACTAGCTGTGAGCCTATAACAATTAATCCATTACAGATCATAAAGACATTTATCTCACTAGCAACTTCTTATATAAGCCTACTCATTCTGCATTTTTCATCATTCTCTGCAAATCTATCTATTTTACTTTATATATTCTAGTTAATTTCTAAGTATTTGAAATAAGTAATGGCTTATAATATTTTAGAAAGTAGTAGAATTCCTTCCTCATCTAAAACTCTTACTTTTCTCATTCGTGAAGTTAAAACAAAATTCAATAGGTTACAGAAATGTCAAATAGCAATTCCAAGGTATATAGATGATATATTATTTTTTAGTGATAAAGGAATTTTGAAAGTTTTTCAATATCAACAATGGGTTCATTTACTTGTTGAAAATTTTCCATATTTTCCTATTTTAACATATCAGTTTTATGCAAATCTCGAATTTAATCTTCAACCATTATCTATTAGTTCTTTTGTTAAAGATAAACATATTTCTTTTGATTCTCATCTACTAGCTGAAATTCTCCAAATTCCTTGTGAAGGAGTATCTTTTCAGTATTTAAAAGATTGGTCTATCAATCACCATTCTCCTGAAGTCCAAATTAAAGCCTTAAGAAAAGGTTGTGATTCCTTTAATAAGGGTATTCCTACTTCTCATCAATTACATCCATATACTCAACTATTTAATTATGTCATTTACAACACCTTTTCTCCTAGGAAAGCAAAACCAAAAAGTTTAAGTTTTCCTGAAATATTTTACCTTTCAATGTTTTTATTAGGAGAAAAGATAGATCTTTCTAGTTCAATAATAACACACATGTCCCAGGTATATAGTCATTCAGCAAAAATAGTTCCTTTTGAGAATATCCTTACTCGTATATTTCAGTATTTTCAAATAGATCTGTCTAATGAATTAAGCTGTAATGCAATACCTTTTGATAAAATTGCAGTATCTAAAATAATTCAAAATCCTCATATAGATGAAGAAATTTCGGAGGATCAAATACAGACTGCAGCGTCTACAAGTTCCAAGAATAAAATGGTGGTTGAACAACAAAATCTTCAAGATTTTCAGATGGTGGCTATTTTACAAGAGATAAAAGATGATCTAAAGAAAAATACACAAGCTCAAGAAGTAACTACTCAACAATTGAATCAGGTTCAATCAAATCAACAATTGATTCTTTAGAACCAGCAATTAATATATCAAACTATTGGAAAAAATAGTTTCATGTTGCAGGAGTTATTATCTATTGGGAAAAAATAATTTTGTGATGCAGTTCAACCAAAATGTAATAAATTATTAAGGAATTTTATTTATCTATTTATTCGCTTACGAATTTAAATCTTAGCCTTTGATGGCTTTATAAATAATTGTCTGTGCGAATCAGCAACACAAAAGAATTTACTATCTTGAAGAAACTTCGGGTTCTTCAATAGATGCCCATTTGCATTTTCTATAATTTTTCTCATCATTATTGTTCCAAAATGACTTCATTGAGCATGCCAAATTTTATAACTATCTGAATCTGTAAACTTCTGGTTTACAATAAAATTTGCTTCAATCACATTTATAATCGTGTATTACAAACCAGATGGAAGAGTATAAAATTTTCAAGCATAAATTTCTTCCATGAATTTATTTCCTGTAACATAAATATGTTCTTGATTATTTTCATTTATAGTCTCAATATATTATCCATTTCTGCGAATATCTTTAAATTTCTTGTGAGACTTTGGGAAAAATAATGCCTTATTTATAATAAATTTTGTTCCTCTTGACAAAATTATACTAGCTCTTCCGGAGCCATTATTTATATTATCTCTTCCAGAGCCATTCCAATAAATTTCCCTTGGCAAAATTATACTAGCTCTTCCAGAGCCATTAATATTTTTTCTTCATATACTTTGAAGCAAAATAAAACCGGAATAATCCATCTTCTTCATTAAAAGGAAATAAAAATTAAAAATCGCAAGTTACTTTGGATTAACAAATCCAAATTAATATTATCGGATGTGCAAACTCGTACTTACACTGCATGAGCAAAACTCGTGTTGATAACGTGTTATAGAATGGCTTTAATATATAAAGCTTATAATAAGAAAGAGAAGATTATAATAGCAATAGCACTGAGATAGAAAGAGAATATAAGAATAGAAGCTTTCTGTTATTGAATCTGAATTGTATGGAATAAGAAAAACTAACATCTATGTATAGGAAAAGTTCAAGGGCATTTGAGTAATTTCACAGCCTCAAATTATTGAGGCTGCGCAGCCTCCTTTGACATCAATAATTTCAACAGTCTTGACTTATTGATGCCCATAAGGGCTATGCAACCTCAATTATTTCGAAGCTGTGAAATTATTCTTTGGCCCTTGATTTTTACTATAAATAGATGTTAGTTTTGATTATTCCATACAATTCAGATTCAATAATACATTTTATTATTGTTATAATATCATTATTATTATAAGCTTTAAATATTGAAGTCATTTTATAACACGTTATCAGCATGAGTTTGGTCGTTCGATTAATTTAAGTACGGGTTCGTACATTTGATAATATCGACCCGGATTTGTCCATCCAAAGTAAGTTGTAATCTTTAATTTTTATTTTCTTTTAATGAAGTATATGGATTCTCTCTTGTTTTAATTGATGTCAAGATATGTGAAGAAAAAAATATATATCATGGATAGCGTCACCACACATATTATACTTAATGATATAAAATATTTTTCTACTTAAAGAATGAGTGAAGTAGTTGTTACTATAATATCTCGTAAATCAAAAAAAAAAAAAAAAAAAGGAAGCTGCGGAAGAGCCAGTATAATTTTGACAAGGAGAATAAAATTTATTATAAATAAGCCATTATTTTCCTCAAAATCTCACGGAAATTTATTAAGTTTCGAAGATATTCGTAGAAATGGATATCATATTGAGCTATAAATGAAAATAATGAAGAATGTATTTATGTTACAAAAATAAATCCAGAGAAGAAATATATGATTGAGAAATTTCATACTCTTCATCTGGTTTATATTATACATTTGTACATGTGATTGAAACAAATTTCACCCTAAACTAGAAGTTTACATATTCAATTAGTTATAAAATTTGGCATGATCGACTAAGTCATCCTAGATCAATAATAATGAGAAAAATTATAGAAAATGCACATGGGCATCCATTGAATTACCATAAGTTTCTTCAAGATAGTAAATTCTTTTGTACTGTTTGTTCAAAAGAAAAATTAATTATAAAGTCATCAAAGGCTAAGATTGAAATTACTAATCAAATAAACAATAATAAATTTTCTTAATGATTTATTACATTTTGGTTGAACTGCATTAAAAAAAAATTATTTTTTCAGAATAGATAATAATTTCTACAACACGAAACTATTTTAATGATTTATTACATTTTGGATGAACTGCATTACCAACTGCAACTTTCAAGAAGTTAGTTTATGGTATTAGGATGTGTCGTCTTAAAGATCTTTAGCAATGTTGCGAACAGGGAGAGTATACACTGTACTTTTTTTCCCTTAACCAAAGGTTTTTTGTCCCACTAGGTTTTTCTTTGGTAAGGTTTTTAGCGAATTAGTGTTCTATTCACATTGATTGGCATCAAAGGGGGAGTGTTGAGTTATTGATCCCCATAAGGGGTGCGCAACCTCAATTATTTTGAGGTTGTGAAATTCTCTTTAGCCCCTGACTTTTTCATATAAACAGATGTTAGTTTTGATTATATCATACAACTCAGATTCAATAATAGATTGTTTTTATTCTCATATTCTCTTTCTATCTCGGTTCTATTGTTGTTATAATCTCCTTATTATTATTATTATTATTATTATTATTATTATTATTATTATTATATATTAAAACCATTTTGTAAAAAAAAAATATTAAAACGATGCATTCTAAATTTGGCAAGAACAAGGGAAATGGGCCACTCACAATAATGTGAGTAGGAATTTTTTTTTTATATACTTTTTATCACGTACTAAAAAATAATTTTTGATGCCTTGCACCGAGACTTACTAAAATCTTTGACAATGTCATAAAAATTTCATTAAACAAAAATTTTGTGTAAATAAAACTAATTGTTATAAAATAACTTTAATATATAAAGCTTATAATAATGAGGAGGTTATAACAGTAATATAACTATGATAGAGAGAGAATATGAGAATAAAAACTTTCTATTATTGAATCTGAATTATATGAAATAAGAAAAACTAACATCTATTCATAGGAAAATTTCTGAGGCATTTGAGTAATTTCGTAACTTCAAATAATTGAGGCTACGCAGCCTCCTTTGACATCAATATTCAACACTTCCCCTTTGATGTCAGTCATTGCAAATAGGACACTACCTCGTTAAAAACCTTACCAAGGAAAAACCCAGTGGGACAAAAACCTTTGGTTAAGGGAAAAAGAATACAGTGTTTACTCCCCCTATTTGCACTATTACTGAAGATCTTTAAGACGATGCATTATAATACCGTAAACCATCTTCTTGAAGGCTGCAGTTGGTAATGCTTTGGTGAACAAATCAGCGAGATTGTTGCATGAACGAATTTGCTGAATATTGATTACATTATTCTTTTGCAATTTGTGGGTAAAGAAAATTTTTGGTGAAATATGTTTTATTCTATCTTCTTTAATGTAACCTCCCTTCAATTGAGCAATACAAATGGCATTATCTTCATATATTATTATTGGAATTTCTTTATCTGATGACATACCACATGTCTTTCGTTTATGCTTTATCAATGATCTTAGCCAAACATATTATCTACTGGCTTCATGAATAACTATTAATGTTGCATGATTAGAAAAGGTCACAGTGATAGTTTGTTTTGTTGAGTGCCAAGATATAGATGTACCTCCATATGTAAATAAACAACATATTTGAGATCGAGCTTTATGTGGATCAGACAAATAACCTGTATTCGCATATCCAACTAATCTTGGTGTAGACTCATATGATAAAATAAATCCAAATTCATAAATCCTCGAAGATAGCATAATATATAAGCTTAATTCCATTCTAATGCCTTTGTGTAGGTGCAGAGTTGTATCTCAATAATAAATTAACAAAAAATGCAATATTAAGCCTTGTATTATTAGCGAAATACATTAGTACAACAATTGCACTAAGAAATGGTTCTTTAGGACCAATAATTTCTTCACTATCTTCTCGAGGTTGGAAATGATTATTATTTACATCAAATGATCTTAGGTTATTCAATGGATGTTCTTTGTCCATATTGAATCATATAGTAATTTTTTTCTATGTAACTGAATCAACGAGCGAAAATTCTCTTGCCTAGGTTATCAGTTTATTATCCTAGGTAAAAATTCATTTTTCAAAGATCCTTCGCTTCAAATTCTTCTTTCAAAGATTCTACTACTTTTGGAATCTCTTCTAGAGTCCTAATGATATTCAAATCATTCACATAAATAAAAATGAAAGTAAATCCAGATTCTGATTTCTTTATAACAACATAAGGACAAATTTGACCATTTTTATAACCTTCTATCATCAAATATTCACTTAGGCAGTTGTAACACATGAGCCAAAACTGTTTCAGTCCATACAAAGATCTTTGTAACTTTATCCAATAAAATTCACGGTCACCATATTTTTTGGCAATTTAAATCCTTTAGGGATTTTCATATAAATATTATTATCAAATGAACCATATAAATAAGCTGTAACTATATCCATTAGATGCATACTCAAATTTTCTTGTATTGCCAAACTAATAAGATATCGAAAAATCATTGCATTGAACACAGGAGAATACATCTCCTCATATTCAATCCCAAGTCTTTGGAAAAATCCTTGTACAACAAGCCTTTACCCATTTTTATCCTATGGGTTATACACCTTATAGCGTTTGGACTACTGGTCCAAAAACTTCACATTTTCAAGAGAATTTAATTCTGCTTAGATTGCATCTTTCCATTTTAGTTAATCTTCTCTAATTTGACATTCTTTAACAAATTGTGGTTCATTATCCATATTTTCATTCACAATATTCATTGCCACAATTATATGCAAATATATGGTCCACATATATTTCGTCTCGATTCCATTTTCTTTCAAAACTAATTTAATTTGAATTTCTTCATTTTCAGTAACCTCAGGTGCTTCTACTTCTTCAGGAAGTGTATTCATATTAGTATCTTCTTCCTCAATAAGATCATCTTCATTATTACACGTTTTTTTTTTCAAGGATTTTTTTTTATCCTTTTAACTAATATATTTTCCATGTTTTAGGCATGTTTGAGAACTATTATTAAGTTTTTCTTCAAGCATTTCAATATCAATTGACGCATTTACTGCTGGTATATGCGATTTTTTACTCAAGATAACAACATGAATAGATAAAATTCCATATATAAAATAAAATATAATTAAAAGAAAATCATATATCTTCATTGTCATATACTACCAACCACTTAATTACTTTTGTTATTTTGTTAAATTTGTCGACATATAATTTCTCAATACATTTAAAAATACGTCCGTTCACATGCATGTCTTATAGTGGATTTTCAACTCCATGATATATGTATAGGTCCACAAACCATTTTTAAATCAAAATAGCATATATGTATTTTGACATTATTCATATATAAAAATTTTAAGAACAATTATTATAGCAACTACACATATACATAAAAATATATATATCAACACATGTATTGAATATATGAAGTTTTATAAATATATTACAGGTAGTATGGGTCCATAAATTAATTATATTCATTAATAAGTACTATTTAAAATCACGCCTAAAAGTTTTTTTAATAAATTCACATCTCATCAGTTAATCGAATTATATTAGCTGTAAACCTATAACAATTAATCAAATGCATATCATAAAGATGTTTATCCTACTAGCAACTTCTTATATAAGCCTATACATTTTGCATTTTTCTTCATTCTCTACATGTCTATCTATTTTTCTTTATATATTCTACTTAATTTCTAAGTTTTTTTTTTAATTTCTAAGTGTTTTTTTTTTTTTTTGAAACAAGTAATGGCTTGTAATATCTTAGAAAATAGTAGAATTCCTTACTCATCTAAAACTCTTGATTTTCTCACCAATGAAGCTAAAACAAAATTCAATAGGTTACAGAATCATCAAATAGCAACTCCAAGGTATATAGATGAAATATCATTTTTTATTGATAAAGGAATTATGAAAATTTTTCAATATCAATAATGGATTCATTTACTTATCGAAAATTTTCCATATTTTTCTATTTTAACATATTAGTTTTATGCAAATCTCAAATTTAATCTTCAACCATTATCTATTAGCTCTTTTGTTAAAGATAAACATATTTCATTTGATTCTTATCTACTAGCTGAAATTCTCCAAATTCCTTGTGAATGAGTATCTCTTTAGTATTTAAAAGATTGGTCTACCAATCACCATTCTCCTGAAATCCAAATTAAAGCCTTAAGAAAAGGTTATGATTCCTTTAATAAGGGTGTTCCTACTCCTCATCAATTACATCCCTATACTCAACTACTGAATTATGTCATTTGCAACACTTTTTCTCCGAGGAAAAAAAACCAAAAAGTTTAAGTTATCCTGAAATATTTTACCTTTCAATGTTTTTATTAGGAGAAAAGATAGATCTTCCTAGTTTAATAATAACATATATGTCCCAGGTATATAGTTATTCAGCAAAAATAGTTCCTTTTGGGAATATCCTTACTCGTATATTTCATTATTTTCAAATAGATCTGTCTAATGAGTTAAGCTATAATGCAAAAGCTTTCGATAAAATTGTAGTATCTAAAATAATTCAAAATCTCTCATATGCTGAGTTGAAAATACCTCATATAGATGATGAAATTTCGAAGAATCAAAGACATATTGAAGCGTCTACAAGTTCCAAGAATAAAATACTGGTTGAACAACAAAATCTTTAAGATTTTCAGATGGTAGCTCTTTTACAAGAGATTAAAGATGATTTGAAGAAAATTACACAAGCTCAAGAAGTAACTGCTCAACAATTAAATCAGGTTCAATCAAATCAACAATTAATTCTTCAAAACTAGTAATTACTATATCAAACTATTGAAAAAAATAGTTTCATGTTGCATGAGGTATTATCTATTATGAAAAAATAATTTTGTGATGCAGTTCAACCAAAATGTAACAAATCATTAAGGAATTTTATTTATCTATTTATTCGATTACTAATTTAAATCTTAGCCTTTGATGGCCTTATAATTAATTTTCCTTATGAATAAGCAACATAAAAAAATTTATATCTTGAAGAAACTTCTGGTTCTTCAATGGATGCCCATTTGCATTTTCTCTAATTTTTCTCATCATTATTGATCCAAAATTACTTCATTGATCATGCCAAATTTTATAACTATCTAAATCCGTAAACTTCTGGTTTACAATGAAATTTGCTTCAATCAAATTTATAAATATGTAATACAATTCAGATCGAAGAGTATAAAATTTCTAAGTATAAATTTCTTCCCTGAATTTATTTTTTGTAACATAAATAAATTTTTGATTATTTTCATTTATAGTCTTAATATGATATCCATTTCTGCGAATATCTTTAAATTTCTTGTGAGACTTTGGAAAAATAATGCCTTATTTATAATAAATTTTGTTCCCATTGACAAAATTGTACTAGCTCTTCTAGAGCCATTATAATAAATTTTGTTACGATTAGCAAAAATATACCAGCTATTCTGGAGCCATCAATTAGTTTTATGTTATACTATGTTATAGTAACAACTGCTTCACCCCTTTGTTAAAAGCAGAAAAATATTTTGTATCCTTAAGAATAGCATGTGTGGTGAGGTGGCGGGGTAGGGGACGGGATTGCAGGTGGGCGGAGAGGTGGTTGGTGTGGGGTTCCGGGGAGAGGAGATGGGGCAGCGGGTGTCGAGAAAGGAATTTATAGGGGTGGACTTTCAGTGAGTCGAGTCTCAGGAGGTAACACATCATCATTCTTTGAGAATAGGAATACCTGTTCATCAAACAAAACGTGACGTGAGACAAAAAATTTCGACGAAACGGGATCAAGACAAACATACCCTATATGAAGACGGCTGTACCCCATGAAGACACAAGAGCGAGACTTCGAATCAAATTTATTTGGAGCATATGGTCTAAGCCAAGGATAACAACAGCAACCAAAAATCCGAAGTGCATGATAGTCCGGGGAATCATTGAATAAAATGTGATAGGGTGTTCGGTTTCATAATTGAGCCATTGGGGTTCGATTGATGAGGTAAACGGCGGTATCAAAGGCATAGGTCCAATATTTATGAGGCATGTGAGCACGGTGGAGAAGAGCTAGACCATGTTCTACAATGTGGCGGTGTTTACGTTATGCGGTTCCATTTTGTTCTGGGGTATGAGGACATGACATTCGATGTGAAATGCCATGGGTACGAAAAACGTTTTGTAGGGCAATGAACTCTCCCCCACCATCAGATTGGAAGGTTTTAATGGATGTTTGGAAATAATTTTCCACAAGGTTTCGAAATTGGACAAAAATATCATGCACGTCGGATTTTTTGTGTATAAAATAAATCCAGGAGTACTTACTAAAACGATCAACAAAAACAACATAATAACGATACCTGTGAGCACGGGTTTTTCCCGACCTCGGTGATGAAAGCTATTATTACCTTTTTCACGGATAAACGTGAAGCGGATCCGGATTGACCAGAAGAACGTCAGAAATGTCTCGGATAGCCCAGAGGTGTGTGACAAGTCCTAGTACGGAACCCTGGAAAATTTGAGCGAATATTTAAGAAAACCAAAGAACAAACCAAAGAAAATAAGTGAAAATGTAATTTTTGGGCATTACAGCCGCTCGGCTGTAATCTCATTATTTCCTTTTTTGGGCAAAATCAGCATTTAATTCGGTTTCTGAGCAAAATAGGAATTTTCTTATGCTACAGCCGCCCCGCTGTAGGCTACAGCTGTGCGGCTGTATATTACAGGGGCGCGGCTGTGACCTACAGCCGCGCGGCTGTAATGTTTAGTTTTCCTTTTTTGACAAAATCAGCAATTAATTCCGATTTAATTCCAAAACAGGAGATATTTAAGGTTTCTATTCGGGAATTAGGGCATTAGGGAGGCAGAAAAAAACAGAAAAAGAGAGAAAAAAAATCACATAGCTTTTCTTAAGGTTTTCAACACAACAACAAAAAAAAAAGAATTAGACAAAAAGAAAAAGAAAGAAAGAAAGGAAAGGTTAGAGGAAGAGAGAACACTTGAAAAACAATCCTTGAATTTTCCTCGGGGTTCCGTTTGAGGTTCGGGAAACGCACTTTGCTCGGGTCGTCCGTGACTGCGGGACGTTTTCTGGCATCCAAAAATCTTTTTTGTGGTCCAAGCGCTGGAACACATACAAGGTAATTTTCTGAGAGGCCTAAAAATCCATTGTGTTCATCTTGGTTGTGATTCTATTGCATGATTTGAGTTTTTTCGCATTTGATTGGTTTTTTCTGGACTACAGCCGCCCCATCAAAGATCACAGCCGCCCGGTTGTAATTTACAGCCGCGCGGCAGTGACCTATAGGGGCGCGGCTGTGGTTCTTTTCCATTTTTTCTTCTATTCTGTGGGAGTTTTCTGATTACAGCCGCCCCACAAGATCACAGCCGCCAGGCTGTAACCTACAGCCGCTCGGCTGTGACCTATAGGGGCGCGACTGTAATACTTTTTAGTGGATTTTTTATTTTTTTTTGGGTTTTTTGTGATTACAGCCGCCCCATGTGATCACAGCCGCCCGGCTGTAATCTACAGCCGCGCGGCTGTGACCTACAGAGGCGCGGCTGTAACCTACAGGGGCCGAAGCTCCATCGGTCCAAATCGATCGATAACGCTCCCACGCTTCAATTAAATGTGTTTTTTACATCTGTTATCGATCCAATCACATCTGTGCATGCTTCGATTCCATGTTCTCTTTTTTTTCTTATGAGCGGATGTGATGAATTTGGTGATTTTGGACGATTAGGGACTTCCGGATTCGATTTGGTCCATTTCGGATCTTTTCTGTTGGCTTTAGTATTTTTCCAGAAGTCCCAGATCGTCTAAAATCATCAAACTTTGCAAAATGATCTTCGAAAACACGAAAAATAAGTCGGAATCGATTCTGGAGCATTACAGCCGCCCGGCTGTAAGCTACAGGGGCTACAGCCGCGCGGCTGTAGCCTATAGGGGCGCGGCTGTAATATGGACAGAATTACAGTTTTGCCCTTTTGGGCCCCAAACTTGTAATTTTGCATTCTTTTCCCATTGAAAAATGAATTTTGGCGTGTTTGCATACTTTTGGACCCTAGATGGATGTTTGTTTTAGGCCCTCACACGAACGGGACCTCCGGGTCCCGGGATATCTGGCCCGCTAAAGTTGGATAAATGCATGTAAATGAGCCAAACCGCTTTTAAAACCTATTTTTTATCCATAAAACCTACAGGGCGTTTAAAAAACCGTTTTCCAGGTCTAACCGGGCCGACCGGTCGGGTCGACCCGGTTACCCCTTTGCATGACCCCGTTTCCTAAAATACCCTTGTTCTGTCTTATATGAGTCCTTAGTGTGATTTATCTACTTGTGCTAACCATATTTGGATGCAGCTTTTATTTTTACTTTATTTTTATTTTTGAATGTATTTTATAGATTATCCCGTGTATCTAGGCGATTGTAATTTTTAGATTATCGTGTATAATAGGCGGTTGTAAAAGGTGAGGATGAGAGTTTTCTTTTTCTTGGGTTGTATAATTTGGCCTCTGATTTACTTTTCCGCACTTTTACTTTTCCGCACTTTTATTTTGGTTTTATATTTGTGTCATATGTATGAGCATTGGCTAATAACAAAAGAAGAGATAAAATGAGTAGAATTAAGTGAATGAAATGTCGTATTACGAAACAATAATTAAAAATCAGTGAGGATTAGTAGATGTGTTGCCCGAACCTCGAATCTCTGGATTAGGTACTGCGTCTACATTTGGTAGGGAGTTGTACCGGAATTTTCCGGATGAGCTGATCCGGGTGGCGACTCTGTATCTAATTTCGAAATTCGCGTTTCGAGATCTTTAAGTTAAAATGGGATTTTCTAAAAAGCTTGTTTTCTAAAATTCGTGCTTGAAATGAAGTTTTCTATAAAAAGGCTTTTCCAATAAAATGGAAGGTTTTTCCAAGAAAGATTAAAACCCGTTTTCAAAACCAAGAAACACCAAGACCCAAAAAGAAAATCCTCAGTTCCCGCTTCACCGCGCGTTCCGAAAAAGGTCGTCCGCTCACAATACCCATCACATGAAACGACAGGAGCAGCTCCACAAACATTAGCACAGATAAGTTCAAGAGGTTTCTGAGAAACAGATTGAGATAAAGAAAATGGTAATTTATGACTTTTATTAACGCAACAAGAGGCACATACAAACTTATCAGAAGCAGAAATAGGAATTTTATTAGATTTAATTAAATGTTCAACAACAGACATAGAAGCATGTCCTAAACGATCATGCCAAGTAATTAAAGAAGCTAGATTGACACATTTTTTATTCAAGGCATCTAAACACAATGAGTACAGGCCATTGTTACTCCGGCCTCGGTATCGAATCTTCCCCGTTGCCAAATCCTTGATAAGAAAAGAATTAGAAAAGAATTTAACAGAAACCGGGTTAGAGTTGGTGAGAGCATAAACAGATAATAAGTTATTCGAAGAATTAGGAACAAAAAGCATATTATCCAAATTCAATGAACAATTATTAACTGAAACAATAGAATTACCAACACGAACAATAGGAAGTTTAGAACCATTACCAACTGTAACTGAGGCAGTGCCTTGATATTCGGAATGGATGTCTAGGTTTCCCATGTCAGAAGTTAGGTGATGTGTGGCCCCGGAGTCTACAACCCACTGATTTGAAGGTGGTGTGTGGCTGGTGGCAATGTTGGATGTGGGGCGAATCTAATTTTGAAGGTTGAGTTTTGGGGAAGAACAATCTCGGGCAACATGACCCAATCCATGGCAATTGTGGCAAGTCATATGTGGACGTCCATAGGGGTTTCCATAAGAAAATTGCTGCTGCTGTATACCAGGAAATTGCTGCTGTCCAGCATTAAAATTAGTTCCAGAACCTGACTTGCCGCCCGCCCCTCTACTTTGCCGCCCGCCAAAACGACCTCCACCACCACGGTGGTGAGTCTGACGTCCACCACGATGGCTGCCCCGGCCAGAATGATGAGAATGGGCAGAATACATAGTTGTAGGCGGAATTGCAGCAGAGTTTTTGGCCTTTTCTCTCACCAATCAGTGTTCCTCAGTCAATAACATAACCAACAAATCATCAAAAACCACATCTTCTTGCTTAGTGTCTAGGGTCCTAGTAAACAAACTATATTCTTCTCCAAGACCCATAAGAATTGCATCAACTAAATCTTCCTCATTTATACGATAGTTTAACGAAGCAAGCTGATCATAAATGGACTTTGCTCGAAACAAATAAGTGGTGATATCAGAATTACCTCTTTCAATCGTCGTTAGTTGTTGACGTAAATTACGAATTTGTGCTCGCGACCTAGACGAATAGGTATGATGCAAATGGTTCCAAGCACTTACAGCTGTCTTGCAATTAATTATTTGCGGAAGTAAAGAGGTAGAAACGGAGCCTAAAATCCAGCTCAACACTTGCTGATTTTGTTGTTCCCAAACTTCAAATAGGGGATTCAAAATTCCACTTGCTAAGGTTCGCTCTGGAACCGGAGAATTCTCATCAACATGATGCGTAAGGCGGCATCCACAAAGTAGTGTCATCATCTGTCCCTTCCATAAGATGAAATTGCTGGAATCCAATTTATTGGAGATGAGTCCAGTAAGATTAGAAAAGGTCGACGGTTGTAAAACCGGAATTGAAGGTGAAAGGGATGGTCCTCCTCCATTGAGAACGGGCTGCTACACTCCAGGGAAAGATGCCTGATTGGCCGCTGCAGAGGCAACAAGGGGATCATTAGAGGCTGTAAAAACCGGGGCTATAAACCCCCATGGGAAGGCCGACGTTGACTGCTGCAACGTGGGCGACTGCTAGAACGTGGACGGCGGGGCTGCACCGGTGAGGCTGACGGCTGGTGGAGGGAGCGGCTGTGAGGCGCCGGTGGCTGTGGTATTAGGGTTCATGATGGAATTTTAGGTGTGGCTCTGATACCATAAAGATTAGAGGCAGTAAAGTGTATTATTGATAATGATAGAATATATATACATAGGGTTTCCTGACTATAATTACAATTATAGCACATAAATACAATTAATTACAATTGTACACTATTAGCACCATCCACGATACATATATTTTCTTCATATACCTTGAAGTCAATTAAAACCGAAGAATCCATATTCTTCATTAAAAGAAAATTAAACTTAAAAATCACAACTTACTTTGGATGAACAAATCTATCGGATGTGCAAACTCGTACTTACATTGAATGAGCAAAACTCGTGCTGATAACCTGTTATAAAATTGACTTAGCAAACATATCCATCTATATATTGTGACTACAATTCCAAGACTTAACTAAATTGAATTGGGAATTTAATTTGTAACGAATATGCACAAATAACACCACCTAGAAGAAGATAGAAAATCAAGAATGATTAGCAACTTTATGTGACTGCAGTTACAACAAATACCTTTATTCCCCAATCATGCAGGCAATGGACCATAACTGCATTGCAAAAATTCTTAGGCAAATAGTTTAAACTTGATGGCAGTTTGACCCAGAGAAATAGACAACTAGACATACCTTTTCATTTCATAGAGACTTGGGCAGAAGTACTTTCAACATCATCTTTAGCAAAATCCAGGATGATCAAGTTCATCCTCAGGTTCCTTAGGTGGCATTGCAGTAGGCACATTGGGCATATCTTCAACAATGATATAAAAAGACGAGTTTAATTTTTGAATAAGAGAATAAGATGTGCATCTGTAAGTGTTTTATGGTGATTTTGTTAATGGTTTGGTGTTATGGTTTAATGGTGCAAAGGTATTTAGTGCTTAAGGAGAGTTAGAGAGAAGTGTTTGGAGAATGATAATATGATTTCATTCATTTTACTTGTTTACATGGAGAGTTACATATTTATAGTAGTGATTAAAATATTCTAGATAATACAAGATTAGTCCTAATATTCTACATAATTCAAATTTTCTAGATTTTTCTACTTAAATCCTATTTTAGATATTTTATATTCTTACTAAATTTTTCTATACAAACTAGATATTTATAGAACATTCTACATATTTTTATTTTTTAGCTTATTTCTATAACTATCTAGAATTTTCATTAATAATCAATTTCTGATTGTCTCTAGAATTTGCTAGGAGAGTTCATTAACTTCATCACTCCTTCTTGAACCTCTTCTTGCAAACTCTCTTTTAGCTCCTGAAATGTTCAAATTTTGCTTTGGCTAATGCCTTTGTGAAGATGTCTACTTTTTGCTCTTGAGTGCGGCATTGCTATCGGCTAACTTCCTTTTTGCTTTCTGCTTCTCACACAAAGCGAAACTTGATCATGATATGTTTAGTCCTCCTGTGTTGAACTGGATTTTTTGCGATGGCAATGCCAGACTTACTATCGGAATAAAGTCTTGTAGGATGATCTTTTTCTTTGCTCAAGTCGGTCAAGATTCTTCTTAACCAAATAGCTTGATTTACGACTGCATAAGCTGCTATGTATTCTGCTTCAGCAGATGATTGTGCTACAGTTTCTTGCTTTTGTGAAAGCCAGGAGAATACTCCATCAGTGATAGAGAATGCCTACCCTGAAGTGCTCCTTATATCATCCACCGATCCAGCCCAATCGCTGTCTATGAATCCAACCAATTTCCCTTTTTCGGCAGTAGTGAAATTGATGTTGTAATCAATTATTGCCTTGATGTATTTAAGCACCCTCTTGGCATTTGCAAGATGATTTTGAGTTGGCTTATGCATGAATCTTGACTATAGACTAGTAGCATACATGATGTCAGGCCTTGTAGCTGTGAGATATAATAGACTTCTAATTAATTATCTATATTGCTTGGCATCTGCTTTTGGTGATCCATTTTCTTTTGATAATTTTTCAATTGTGGCCAATGGAGTGTCAACTTCCTTGCATCTTTTCATCTTGAATTTCTCAAGTAACTTGTTTGCGTACCTCTTTTGGCATATGAAGATCCCCTCATTGGATTGTGTAATCTCCATGCCGAGGAAGTAATGTAGAAGCCTTAAATCAGTCATCCTGAACTCTTTCTTTGTTTGTTCCTTGAATTCTTCAATTTGGGTTGGATCACTCCCAGTGACGAGAAGATCATCAACATAGAGTGACAATATAATTCTTTTGCTTCGTTGAACCTTGATGTATAGTGTAGGTTCACTGGGACTCCTCTTGAAGCCTGTTGTTGGAAATAACCATCAATCCTGCCATACCAAGCTCGTGGAGCTTGTTTAAGGCCATAAAGTGCCTTCTTTAATTTTAGGACCTTATTTTCTTGTCCTTTTACCTTAAAGCCTTGAGGTTGTTGGATATAGATTTCTTCCTCGAGAAATCCATTCAAGAATGCTAATTTGACATCAAGTTGAAAAACTCACCACTTCTTTTAAGTCACAAGAGCAAGTATAAGTCTTATAGTAGCTTGCCTTGAGACTGGAATAAAAGTCTCATTGTAGTCTACTCCAAATTGTTGTGAGTACCCTTTTACCACGTATCTTACTTTGTGCTTTTGGATTGTGCCATTAGGATTGAATTTGGTTTTGTATATCCATATGACTCCAACCACTTCTTTATCATCAGGTTTGTCTACTAACTCCTATGTTTGATTTTTCTCAATCATTTTAATCTCCTCCTCCATTGCTTGCTTCCGCTCATTTTTTCAAATGGATTCTTCAAAGCAACTAGTTTCACTTGTTGCTATATGACAATACTCACATTGCTCATATATTTCTTGGAGTGTCTTAAATCTTCTTTTTTGTGGTGCAATAAGAAAGGATGATGGTGAGGACGTACCTCTTATTTCTAAACTTATTGAGGATAGAGATCTTTGCTGTGGAGTCAAAGGTTCTAGAAGTTTACTAAAGCCTTCTAGATTTCTTGGAATTGGAGTCATGTTGGAGCTTGGTTGTTGAGAAGACAAAATTGTCAATCGCTCCTCTTGTTTCCCTTCTTTTTGTTCTTCCCAATTCCATTTTGCTCCTTTATCGAACACCACATCTCTACTGATTACAATTTTCTCAATTTCAGGAATATAAATTCTATATCCTTTAGACTGAGAACTGTAACCAATAAAGATGCCTTTTTGTGCTTTGGACTCCAATTTGTGCCTCTTTTGCTCAGTTATGTGGATGTAACAAATGCATCCAAATACTTTCAAATGCTTGACAAATGGTGTCATACCTGTCCAAGCTTCTATTCGAGTTTTATCTTGAAGAGCTTTGGTGGCACATCTATTTTGTATATAGACTATAGTGTATACTGATTCTACCCAAAATGTATTTGGTAGATTCGTATCTTTGAGCATTGATTTGGCCATTTCCATAACTGTTCTATTCTTCCTTTTTGAGACACGATTTTGTTGTGGAGAGTATGGCACTGTGAGCTGTCGATGAACTCTGGTTTCTTGGAAGAACTTGTTGATCTCTGAAGAAGTGTACTCAGTTCCATTGTCATTTCTTAGAGCTTTTAGCTCACACCCACTTTCTTTTTCAACAACAGCTTTGTAACTTTTTAATATGGCAAATACTTCTGACTTTTCTTTCATAAAATATACCCAAGTCATTCTAGAAAAGTCATCAATGAAAAGGATAAAGTACCTACTGTTGTTGAGTGATGGTGTCCTCATTGGTCCACATACGTCTGTGTTTACCAGTTGTAATTTTTGAGTTGCTCTCGAAGTGGTGCTTGTTGGAAATGGCTGTCTATGTATTTTTCCGAGTTGGCAGCCTTCGTATACCCCACTGCAGTCTTCTATTGATGGTAAATCTCTTACCATGCTCTTTTAAGATAGTTGCTTCAGGGTACTCATATTACAATGGCCAAATCTCTTGTTCCAAAGCCAACTTATGGCTTCAGTTTGTGCCCTCTTGGATGATTCAAAAGGATATCTCCACTCGATCGGAAATGATCTATTTTTTACCTTCACACTTACGACATGATTCTTGTGTGAGTCGTAAATTTCACAAGTAGAGCCTTCAAAATGTAGTGAGTAGCCATTCTTCATCATTTGAGATACACTAAGTAGGTTTTGGCTCAACTGTGGCACATAAAGCACGTCTCTGATATGCTTAACTCCTTTGTTGGTTTCAATTGCCACAGTACCTCTATCTGCTGACTGTATGACTGCTCCATTCCCCATTGTAATTGGAATCTTCACTGTGGTGTCAAGTTGAGTGAAGATGTATGCGTCCTTAGCCATATGACTTGTGCATCCACTATCTACCAACCAAGTTTCATTACTGGTTGGAATTGCAACTGCTTGGCAAGCAAAGAAGAGATTGCTTTCTTCATATTGAGCTTCTGATACATTGCTTTGTTGCTTTGCAGGTTGGAAAGACTTGTTCTTAGATCTACAAGCAATTTCCACATGGCCAAACCTCCCATAATTGTTGCACTTGGACTTCCCTTTAAACCAACAATCCTTTTCTTGGTGATTTGTGTATTTGCAAATACCACAAGGAGGGTACTTTCCTTTCTTTTCTCCATCTCTTGTGTTACTTACAGAACATGGTTTATTTTTCCGATTCTTTCTCCGTTTCGTATTTTTCATTGAGAAAGAATTGTTGTTTTTGTTAGAAGTCTGCATAGCTCCTTATATGACAGATTCAGTCCTCTTCTCCTTCCTCTATTCACAAGCATGAAGGGAGCCCATTTCTTCTGCTAGAGTGAGTTGATTGATGTCCTTTGATTCAAGAACATCTACCATAGAATCAAATTTTTCTGGAATGGAAATCAATAGTTTTTGGATGATCTTTTTATCATCCAAATCTTCTCCATATGCTTTTATTTGATTTACTATTTCAGTCACTCTAGCATAGTAGTTCATAAATTTTTCATCTTTTCTCATCTTCAAATTTTCAAAGTCTCTCCTTAAAGTTTGAAGTTTCATGGCTTGTACCTTAGCTGTGCCTTGAAACTTATTCCTTATGGTCTCCCATGCTTCTTTTGGTGTTGTCGCGTTCATGATTCTTGGGAAAATATGGTTTGCTACTGCTAGGTGTATTTTTGCAAGGGCTTTTGCATCTTTCTTTGTCCATTCCTTCATTTTATCTTCTGGGATTGAACTTGCATAAGCTATTGTACTTGTAGTACTTTGTGTTGGAGTTAATTCACCTAAAGCTTGAGCAAAGGTCCTTGTTGTTGTAGTATTTAGAATCCCTTGCTCTACCACTTCCCAAAGATATAATGCTCTAAGGACAACCTTGAATCTAATACTCCAATAATCATAGTTTTCACCATTGAAGAATGGGAGAACTTTTTGTGTGTTGTTTAAGGTTGACATTTTTTGTGATTGATTTAGTGAAAATTTTACAAGGTTGGTTTTGGAAATGGAGGTTTAGTTTTAGGTTTGAATCAACTTGTGCTATTGTAAATGTTTTTATGGTGATTATGTTAATCGTTTGGTGTTATGATTTAATGGTGCAAAGGTAGTTAGTGCTTAAGGAGAGTTAGAGAGAAGTATTTGGAGAATGATAATATGATTTCATTCATTCTACTTGTTTACATGGAGAGTTACATATTTATAGTAGTGATTAGAATATTCTAGATAATACAAGATTAGTCCTAATATTCTAAATTATTCAAATTTTCTAGATTTTTCTACATAAATCCTATTTTAGATGTTTTATATACTTACTAGATTTTTCCATACAAACTACACATTTATAGAATATTCTACATATTTTTATTTTTTTAGATTAGTTCTATAATTATCTAGAATTTTCATTAATGATCAATTTCTAATTGTCTCTAGAATTTGCTAGAAGAGTTCATTAACTTCATCAGCATCCCAGAATGGTAAAGAAGTCAGGATTCTGCATAATAACAACTGGTGTTGCGCCATGGCAACTGCATCGGGCCCAAGTCATATAGAGATAAGTACAAGTGTCGATTTCCAGAGGGAGATAAGAGAGTGTTACAAACAGCTTATGTCATAAACTGGGTCTCAATAAAGAGCGTAACACGTAGCTTCAAATAGTTAAAATGAGTTTGGTTGTGAACAATAGTATTTAAAAGAAGAATGAGAACAACCTAAGCACAACATTTGTTTGTAAATCTAACAATAACAATCGCACAACATTTGTTTGTAAATCTAACAATAACAATCATGTGGTTTCATTTAGGTGCAGGGATGGGGTATCTCTAACAGGTTCATCCGAATTGATTTTCATCACGAAAAGAACCCTAATAAGTATTCTATGCATACCATATTTCTACATTGAGAAAGCATAATTAAGAGCAAGAAAGCAATCAAGTGAGACGTTATGAACACTTAAAACCTCTATTATATTCTACCTATATACACCTTTTCAGTTTCATGGAATCACATACATGTTCAAATTACTTTTTAATTGTAACAACCCCGAAAGTGTGAACATTTGGTAAAAATATATTTCGGAACAGTTATAAGTAATTAGAATTTGATTGATTAGTTGCAGAATAGATTTTGAGTGGTGAAATATTGAGAAAATATAAAAATAGAAAGTTTAGAGGTGAAAATTATATGCATAATAAGAGTATAATTGAAAGGGATTAAAAATATGTACCTACAATTATAACTTTAACTAGCAATAAGACTCAACAGTGTTAAATAGTAATTTACTAAAAGAAATTACTATATATAGAAATATTTTGACTTTTAATTTCTTAAAAAAAAAAATTAAAAGTAATTTAAACTCTCGCAGAGTGTGTAAACTGCCCCTCTCTCTCTATCTTCATCTTCTTCCTATTTCACCGCCATCCATCTTTATCTTCTTCCTATTTCACCACCATCTCATCTCTCTCTATCGTCATCTTCCTTTAGCCATTTTTTTCCAGTCTCTCCCCTGCACCCTTCTTCAGTTCTTCTTCTGACTCTTTCTCTCCATCAATGAAAAGCCATGAATTGCAAAACAAAAACCGAAATGAGCAAAAAAGGACGACGCTTTGGCTTAGTTTTTGTTTTTTTTTTTTTTTTTTACAAAAAAAAAAAAAAAAAAAAAAAAAGGGAAAAAGACTTTGAACTGCAACCAACTTTTACAAACCACACATTTATCCTCCATCCTACCACTGAATAGCTTCTTTCCCAAACAAATAGTTGTTTAATATTCTTCTAAAGATTTATTATTTTTGCTAGATTTGAAGTTGCCAAGCAAAATATACAGTTATGGAATTATTAATTATTTGTTTTAATTTCTAAATTATGATTTATTTAGTCAATTTAACTTTATTTAGTTGATTTTTTACTCAATTTAGAACATGTCAATTTTATTTTAATTTATAAATTGGGGATTTGGAGTTTTAAATTTATTGATTCAATTGTATGTCAAAATAACTGTAAAAATTATGTCGAAAACTATATTTAACTATTTTTCAATAGAATTTTCGTCTTATGTCGTTCAAAATAACGTAAGCTTGCTACATATCTACTTTGTAACAAAGTAAAATGGGTCTCATAAACCATTCTTCTTTTACCACTTGATCCTTTTCCCACTTTTCAAACTCATCTCATTGTGGATTGCTCTCAACCATCCAATTTTAGTAGTTAGGTAATTATGATTAAATTAATTTTCAGCAGAAACATATGGACTATTCCTTATCCTTCCCATTTGAAATTGTCAAATACAAGCATGTTGCACTACAACCTATGTTCTTGTCTCTCCCTTCTCCCTCGCACACGCGGCTTTCCTAAATAAAGTTTTGCCTTGTAACAACCCATTTCCATGATCTTAGTATGGCCACTCCCTCCCACTAGGCTTCTGGGTTCCTTAAAAAGAACATTGGTGTCCAGTTTCTATCATGGGTATTAGCTCATTTTCATTTTCTTCCAAATTAATGGAATTATATAATTCCATGTATACGGAACCAGACCGGACAATGAACCGGTAAGACTAATAGTGGTTCAATCGGTTTGATTCGTTTTCATAAATGTTATCAAAATTGAACCAGTTCAATCGGTTCAACTGTAACCAGCTATGGGTTTGGTAGATTTGATGTAAACTTTTATTTTTGAATAAATATCAGTGCTAAGCGGTTCGAACAGTGGTCGAACCAATGAATAGGCTGATTCAATCCAAGTTGAGTAATTTTTTTGTAAACTTAATTGAATAATATTCTTTTTAAGAAAATAAGCATTTGGTTGAATCACTGGTTGAACAAGATCAAACTGCAAACTTGCAGTCTTAACGGTTCGTTGTCCGGTACGGTTTCCATAACATTAGATTTCATAATCAATTTAGTCAAAAGTTATAGTTTTATTATCAATTTGGTTGAAAATCATTTTTTTTTTTTTTATTTAGTCATGAACATCAACTCAAATTGATAGAATACAACAAAAAATCTTCGATTATTTTATACATATGAAATTATGTAATTACATTAATTTCAAATTATATAAAGATTAATAAATTTATCTTAACTAATTTGAAATTAGACTGTAAAATTTATTTTTTTTAAAACTTGGTAATGGAAAGATACATGAAATAATACTTATCAAGCTTATTTCCAATAGTGCTTGCTAAGATAAAGACATTAACATGAATAGTACTTAGCAAGCTCACTTTTCCAAAAGTGAGCTTGCTAAAGGGGATGTATATAGGAAAAAAAATTTATACATCCATTGAAAATTGTGCATTCATTGTCTCTATCCTCTCTCCGAATGAAATGGTACTTAGTAAGCTTGCTTACTTCCAAATGTGAGGATGCTAAGACAATAACAAGTGGATGAATAAATAAAGTCTATTATTTAAATAAAATTTTGACTATATACATTCATTCTCTTTATTCTCTCCCTCCATCCAAATCCACTTTCGCAATTTAAATAACATGGAATATTAATGACTTAAATAACATCTTAGAAATGTATATCACAAGTATTCAAATGAGAAACTGAGAGTCTTCTTATCTTAGCTAGTGAACAACAACAAGTTTCACGGTTCCAACGAACAATAACAACAAGAACAAAATGGATACACCAAAGTTTCACAGCAAGAGAAAAAGTTCTAGACTTTCAAACAAGATCTCCACCGTGTAAAATGAAGACAAATGAGTCTAGAACACGCTCAGCATATTTCAACCTAATCCAAGAAGAACAACCTATTCAAAAGACTGAAAGGGATGAAGCAGCTCAAGCTGAAAACTCGTAACAGAGAAACCTCAAATAGCAAAATTGGGACCATCAAACGAGGACCTTCCTGACCTCCAAAGACTGATCCCCCCTCCAGATTATAGAATGAAGTGTCTTCAAACTCCATTTAAAGATTCAGCCAAATCCAACTGCTCGAAATGAAACTATACAAAGAACACAAAAACTATTCACATGAAAGGTGCCCAGAACAGCAATTGTTGCAAACCAAAAATCTAAACTTATGAACCTCCAAATTCCAATTCGACCATTTATTAAGAAACAAAAGTGCCCAAGATGCTTTCCAAAAATCAGTAGGATCGGACTCTATATGAGCTAAAAATCGCTGAAAGAAGATGAAGAGTATAGTTGAATAACAAGGTTCACAAACATAAAAAAGGATTGTCTCTCTTAGTTCTCTCTACACCTTGTATGCAACAACTCTCTAAACTTGTTGTGGTGTTTTCACAGACATTGCCCTTCCTCATGATCTCTTGAAGAGCCTAACCTCATGATCTCTTCAAACCTTGAAAGGTAATACACATGGGCTTCAAGGACTTAAAAGTCCCCCCTGAACTACACAATGGTCTCTACCTCCTGAAAGCTTCAAGAGCTTGAAAGTCTCCCCCTGAACAAAAACAGTGGTCTCTACCTCCTGAACCATACAGGAGTCTCTTCCTCCCTATCCACACAGGAGTCTTTTCCACTTAAGAACCTTCTCCACACAAGAGCCTCTTGGTGGTGTGCCCTAGTTCTTAGGGCATTGGATTCTTGTATTTTGTATTATACATTCAGACTCTTTCTATAAATATATCATTTGTATCACATTAATAAAGGTATTTAATCTATTCCATTTATATCTTGTGCTATAACATGAGTAGAGTATCCATTGATAGATAATCATAAAATATATCCCAAGTCTATTCTAATCGTGGGAACGAATAGAATCATAGACTTGTATATTCGATGATTGTGTGGTAGTTCTTAACTACCCATAGTACTTGTAAAGTCAGTCATGAATATATGTACATGTTGATGACATGGGACTAGATCGATTCGCATAAGAAAATCATATGGTTGTCACATCATAGGTCTTTCTTGAGTAGGTTTCTTTTGTCCTCAGACCAGATTTCATCATAGTATCAATATGTAATCCGGTTCAATTCAGCATACGCATAATAGGTCTGTAAAAGGATGCTAAATATGTGTATGATTGGGTAGACCAGTGAACATATTGATATTGATAATGAAGTGATGGAATTGCCACTCGGATAACACTGAGATGATATCACTGGCCACTAAATGAGTGAAACTGATAAGTGTATGGCCATACCCAAATAAGTTGGCTGCTTATTTGATTAATCAGTTAACTCAAGATTAAGAAATATAATAAACAGTAGAAAAGGATGATGGACACCGTGCCTCTTGTTTATTCATATTGATATCTTTTGGCAAAAGACACTATAAGATTACTACCGGGTGAGTGTTTTCTAAAGATTGCTGTACTTCTATCTGAATTGGGGCTATAACAGTTTGCTAGAACCCACTTACAGTCTGTGGATCTTGGGCCTACTGCCAACATAAAGCCAGACCCGTAGGATCATGCATATAAATCAACCGAGTCGGAACTTATAGAAATTGTACATATAACGTACATTGGAAGGAATGCGTTAATTAATTAGTTAACATTCGGTGTCCAGGTAATTAATTAACATTTGGTTGATTTAATTTAATTAATAAGTTTACATAATATAATTATTTAATTAATCAATTAATTGAATTGTATAAAGTAGACAATTAATTAAATTATTTTCCTAAGAAGGAAAATTAAAATACATGTATTGTATTTTCTTAAATGTGATTTTATTTTAATTTAGGAATAATTAAATTCAGCCTAATTGGATTAATTATATAGTTTGAACTTTTAATTAAAGTTTATTTATATAATTATAATCCTAGTGGCATTGGATTTAATTAACCTAGTCAAAACCCAACTAAACAAGGAATCTATTTAAAGACACACTTAAGAATAAAAATCAACTCTAACCCTAATTATTGAGCTGTAAATTTCATCCCCCTTAGAGAATTTTATAGCTACAATTTTCTATTCCTCCGCTTCTTCGGCTAGCACCGGTTCGCTCGATAGTTGGTCGTGCACCAGACTTTGAAGATCGCAATTTCAGGATTTGATTATGCAGCAGTCTTTAGAAGAGACAGATTTGGTGAGTTTAATCTCTCTTTATCCAAATTGGTATTATTTCAATCAATGGTAGTTGGACACGATAGATGAATTTTAAGAAAATTTTAAACGGTGTAATTCCATTGCGCCATGTTTTTTTTCCGATAGCGAATCCTAACACCTCTTCCTCCACATAGAAAGGGAACAAACTCCAACAATTTGTATACAACATTCTCCAACAATTTGTATACAACATTATATCTTACTGTTTCAATATAAATATGGGTTTTTCAATTGAAGAGATATCTGTAGAAATGAAAGTCATATTTCATGGGGCTTTATAGTTCTCAATTCGGTATTTGTTGTCTTCTTCCTTCTCTTTCTCTTTTCTCATTTTGAAATTTTAGTTAAGTTGACAATTTGAGTGGTTAATGCACAATCAATTTAAAACAATTGGGCTGGTTTAATTTGTGAAGTGGACGGAGTCCTTCGATGGTCGATTCGATTTTTCAAATGTTAATATTGCCTAAGATCTCTGTTTGATGTCAATTTGATTTTTCAGATTTGATTTTCTTATGGTTATTCAATTAGAAACTCAGAGGATTGCAAACTTCTAAACACCCTATCGTTGACTTGATTTGATTAAGGAGAAAAGAAAAGCGACTCCAATGACTTCCATGGTAAAGAAAAAGTGATATGTCATGCCTTATAATCTATTCAACAAGCTGAATTAAATTGGAGTTTGATCCAACTATTACAATAAGTAACTGCAATTTAAGTGTTAAGAGTAATAAATTACAATTTCAATTCCGCAATGCCTTATCATTTATTGAGATCTTGAAGATTAATCCTATTGTAACACTGAACTACGATATAAGTGTTAAGAGTACGGAATTGTAATTTAAATTCCACAATGCCTTATCATTTATTCAGCAAGCTGATCTAAGTTCTTAGAGATTAATCCTACTATAACACTAATTAATTGCAATTTAACTGTCAAAAGTAACAAATTGCAATTTCAGCTCCACTTGGTTTCTAGAATCGTTATGGATCAGGGATTTTGAAGAGCTACCGTATGCATTGATTATTCTATTTGCATTATCTGTTATTTTCTCTCTTTCCCTTATTTTCCCTCCAAAAAAACACAAAGACGCATGTCATTTAATCTGATTTAATTGTCGGTGAAATTCCTTAATCACTCATTCCAAATTTGGAAAAGGACATAATCAAACTTGCTTTGACAGTGGTCAAATTGGTCATAATACCCATTTCGTTACCAATAAAGCAAATCTTGAAAACTGGAAGTAGAAATTATGATCGTAGTTCTGGTTTACGTTGGACATTTTGCATTTTTCAATAGATGTATGTAGACAAAATTTAGGGCATATTTGGTTCTATTGTTGCTGTTGGTAAACAACTGTTTTTTTGCCTCTGAAACAGCTAATAACAGATGTTTGATAGTGTTGGAATTTGTCATCGAAAATCAACCGTATAGCAGCGGAAGCCAAATAAGATTTTCTCAAATCCAATCCTAAGAACTTATGCAATAGAAATCAAAAACAACAAAATTAAACACAAGGGAAGAAACAAATCTCACCTTCTACGTCTCTTCTAGAGATGGCTGCAGAAAACAAAAGAGGCTCCCTCCACAATCCTGTATACGAACGCCTATCAAGCAGGAACCCATGCTGGTGGAGGATTCAAAACTAGAGAGAAGGCTATAGGGTGGCCGAATTTTTCACAAAGAAAATCCTCTATGGCCGAATTCTATATGTGTGTCTAGGGTTAGGGTTTCTTTCATTTAAGTGGGTATTTATAACATATAAAACCCTGGGTCCAAATTAAAAGCATAAGTTAAAATTAATTGTAATTCAAGTTTAATTTTATATGTATGTAATTATTTTGAACCATATAATATAATACATAGAATTTAAATTAAAATTAGTTTGTCTAATTAAATTAACCCAAAAAATTAATTTAGACTTTATTTAAATGAAATACATATAAACCTATATATGTAAATTATTTATATATGTAAATTATTTCCACCAGGAAATAAATTCATGAATTAATTTATTTAAATTAATGAAATCAAAGAAAATGATTATATTATTATGATCAATCCAATTTATTTATAATTTAATCAATTAATAATTCATCCCTAGTCAGTATACTCCAAGTATGCAGTTGACCCGTTTAGTTCAAGCTCAGACGTTCAATGCGTACCATCCTGTGGACCTGTCTTTATGTTGGTAATGGGCCCATGGCTCACAAACTGTAGTTGGGCTCTAGCAAGCTATTACAGCCCCTAATTAAGACGGAGACAGCAGTCTAACATAAGTCGTAACCCTGTAGTTAAACTTATATATCCCATGTCGCTGATATCGGTGTCCAACACAGAGGCATGATGTCATCACTCTCTTTTGTGTCTCAGCATTAACTTGATCCCAAATGAACTGATGTTTACAAACAAGTTCCAACTTGTTTGGGTGTGGCCTCACTCTTATCAGTTGCACTCATCAAGTGGCCAGTGATATCTTCTCAGTAGACTACTGAGTGACATTCCCTTCTGCATATTCATGGTTTTGCCATGTTCACTACCATACAACCAAACATACCCATACTTGACACCCTTTTACAGGCCTTTTAGGCGTACACCAAAGTGTGCGAGATCACCTGCAAGACTATAATATGGTCAAGTCTAAGGATCTAATATAAGTACAACACGACAATGACTTGTGATACTATACCATGTGGATTTCTCGTGTAGCTGATCTATCCTGTACCATGCCCCATTGCATCTACCCATAAGCTTGATTGATAATCCTTGTTCTATAGCTGGTAAGACACCGCCATACAATTAAGTTTATGATAGACTTTGGTTCCAGTCATTCCTATGGCTGGAACAGACTATGGATGGCTTTGTGGTTATATCGTTCCCTATCCATGGTCTCACTGCCAAGTGCATGACATTTGTCAACATGTATATATATATATATGACCATCGGATACTTTATTTATAATATTATATAAGATATAAAATAAATAGATTAATGCTTTTATTTAATAACACAAATGTACAATACATCAATCTATTAAAATATCCGAAATGTATAATACAAAGCAAGGACTAATGCCTTGGGACTAGGGCATTCCTAACAGATAGTTCTAACCAAACACTTAAAATCTGCTATTTGAAACAGAAAGAGCAAAGAACGGCTATTCGGAAAAAACCAAATAGCCTCTTATGTAATCCACTTATCCTTGTCTTGGCAAGCTTACTTTTTGAAGTAAGCTTGCCAACTATCATCGTTAGCTTAGCAAACTTACTTGTGGAAATAAGTTTGCTTATGTCCATTACCAAGTTTAAGAAATTAAAGTTTATAATCTAATTTTAAATTAGTTAAAAGATTTGCTAATCTTAATATAATCTTAAGTTAATGTTGTTACATAATTCCATACATATGGAATAACTCGAAATTTTTTTACTGTATTTTATCAATTTAATTCGATATTTATGGCTAAATAAAATGTTGATTTTGGACTAAATTGATAATAAAACTATAATGTTAGACTAAATTAACTATAAAACAAGTTGTACAGTATTTTAGAATTCATCAACTTGTTGGCTTAGCAAGCTCACTTTCAGAAGTGAGCTTGCTCTACTCAGCAAGCTTACCTTTGGAAGTAAGCATGTTGTACCAATTTCTCTATGTATCAAAACTCTTTGATTATATGTGAAGATGAGAACATAAAATAAAAGAAGATAATGATTATTTTGTAATTAATTTAGTTGACCAAATGGTCTTATTTATACACACTACCATATACAATCAACCAATCAAATTACAATGGCACCTATAAGTAGTAAATCAAAATTCAATATTCTGCCACACATCTCATTCTCTGTACATAAACATTTCACCCTCTCTCCAAGTGTCCAATTAAATTTTCCAATCTTGTTTACTTCTTCTTCTTCTGCTCTTGAGCCTCTTTAGCATCACTTCCGATTCAATTCTCACTTTTAGACCTACACATTAATTAACAAATTTGATTGCCACTTCCAATTCCTTTCTCGCTTTGTCCATCTACATATTAATTAACAAATTAGTTACTCTCAGTATAACCCAAATTTTTTGAAAGAAGCAGAAATTGAAAATTAATGGATAATTTGTAATTACATGTTGAAAAGCTTCAATATCTAATTTGTTGTGGGTGGATCTAAAAAGAGATCTTGGCCAATAAATGATAAAGGAGAAGCAATAGCAGTAGTGTTCTTCTTGTTAATTTTAAATGGATTTTGGGTGTAAAATTACATAAACTCAAAACCATTTCTCAATTTCATCTGATGAGATCAAATTCGTACCATCGTCTGCATAATTAGTAAAGTTACCAACACCAACAGTTAATGCTAATCCACATTATTTAAAGACATACAATATCAACTAGAACAAAGATTGAAACCGCTAAAGACTAATAATCACATAATCCACTAGAATTTTCCGTAATCAGCAACAAAATTCACGGGTCAGGGATCTATAAGATTATAACGCAGTCTGGTCAGGGACGAATATGGTTAGAGTTTATTGGCATTTTTATAATTTAAAAAAGTTTCGCCAACAGATGATGGCATTAACGAATTGCTTAATGAAGGCATTTGTGTCATGGAACCAATTGACCTAAAAGTTTAAGCTGATAGGTAAGGCCCAATTATAGTTTTTATTATTATCTCTGACACTCCCCCGCACGCCAATACCCCTTGGGCTTGAAGCGTGTGTAACACAGGCCCTCCCTGCCATGTGTTGAATTTTAATCAACAAATGGAGCTGTCAGGATTCGAACCCTCGACCTCTAGGTCTAAGCGGCTCTGATACCATGTCATGAAACCAATTGACCTAAAAGCTTAAGCTGATAGGTAAGGCCCAATTATAGTTTTTATTAGGGAAATTGTCATATTTACGTGGAAAAAAGCTTTTGTTTTATACTATACCATTATCTATTTACACAAATACGTGATTTTTGAAAATCTTTTTATTAAACAGGTTTTAAAGTTTTTTTTATTTTTTTTTTACGTTCTCTCCTGCCTTCCTTTACCCATCTAATACAGCTTTTCTGTGGAGTGATGAAATCCCTAACTTCTTCCTCCTGCTTCACCTCCCCTTTACCCTCTCATAATTCTTCTCTTCAATTCCATCCTACTACTCATCAGCTTGTTTCTTTCCCCCTCACCAAACTTGCCTCTCTGCATTTGATTTCTGTTCAACCCAATCATCTTCATCCTATTAACTCTCCTTCTTCTTCTTCTCCTTCTCCTCTCTCGCCGGAGTCTCAAGTACTTCCTCTGCCTTTTTTTCGCCTTTTTTGTTTCCCTTTTCTTCTTCCCATCCTTTGAGTTTCTTTCTTTTGAAGTTTTCTGCTTCCTCATTTTTTCCTTTTTTCTACTTACAATGAATCCTAATTATTTCCTATTTTCCCCCACTTCAATTTTCTTCCTGGCGTGTTCTTTTGTTCCCACTAATAAATTCCAAACCTTATCTGGTTTCTGTTACTTCTCTTCTTTCCCTATATAATTTGTTTGCCTTTCATCATTTTTGTTCTGGGTTTTCGTTTTTAGAGTTTGGTGTTTGAGAATTTGGAGGAAAAAAAAAAACTATGAAGTGCTTTTATATTTTATGAAGTAGATGTAATTAATTAAAATATGAACATTTTGAGATGGATTGGGTTCTTAGTTTCTTTACTCTAGAAGTGTTACTGATGTCTGATTGATGAAACTGTGTTTTGATTTTTATTCTAGAATGAGTTGGAGCTATTGGCCTGGAGCTTCTCCGGGTAGTTTTCCTGGTGGAGGATTTGAAATGCCTTCAGCGAGTAGCGTTCCAGCTAGTGGATTGACGACTGTGTCTGTTGTCAATTTACCTTCGGGCTTATCTGGTACGCCTCTACTTCCTGCGTTACATTCCAAGTATCAATACTATGTGCTTCAGTTCTGCAAGTGGTTTCAGCGATTGAATTTGTGTTTATTTTAGGGTTATTGGTTGAGAACGAATTCGGGGTTGATGGATCTGCTATTCTTATGCATCTAATACTTGAAAAACTGTAAAATTTTAGAATTCGCTTTGGTAGAGGATTTAACATTTTCTGGTTCTTGGGCTGGCATTCTTAGAAGTTATAACAATTGGAATTAGAATTATAGACCAACCACTGATTTTCTAAGAGGATTATTATTGTTTTGTTATTATGTATTGGAGGGATGGCTGCATAATGCATGGACAATGTGAACTTTTCTAGGAATCTAACTATATTATACACAGAAAGAGTAGCTCCTCTACTTAGTTTACAGAGAGAATAGCAAATATGGATCTATATATTAAGTTTTTCTTCCTCTTCCATTGTGGTGTTTGCACTGATGTTTTGTGTCATCAAGCATGCTTACTGCTTATGTTAACAGGTCGCTCTTGTTTTGTTTCCAAATTTTTCATATAAATCTAATTTCCATGCTCCATGTTTTACATTGTCATGCCACTAGGCCATTGAAAAATCTGTTAAAATTGCTGCTTCGAATTACTTGTTTGAAGGTGGTACTTGTGAAAATTACTGCTGAAGAGGTAAGTAAGAGAGGACCGTGTATGTTACACTTATATCAGCATTTCTGGACAGTAATTATCTGGTGATTTGCGATAAAAACTTTATTCTTTTCCTTTATAAGTTGTTTCTGTTTCATGCAAGTTTGTTTAGACTTTAGAAAATTGTCATTTCAGAGCCTAGGATGATATACATTTGTTGATAAAGGGTAATATTATTACAATTTAAATTCTACTGGCATTTACTATATTTAACCGATTGACTAATAGAAAAATTAGATTAAAAAAAAAGCAATTAGTTTAGAAAATTAATTAAGGACGTGATAACATATTTTAGAAAATAAAAAAAAAGGGGCTGGTATAGTATAAAATAACTAATAGCCTAATAAATTATTGAATCAAATATTAATTTAAAGACGGAGGCGCCTTTTAATTGAGAGCTGATAAGGTCGGTTTCGACCTTGTCTTCTAGCCAAATTCGTGGTTTGAGTGGTAGTTTTTAGAATCATTTATGTGAATGTTTGATTGTTTTTTTTCGTATTTTGTGATTTTTTATGTTTTGGTTTGATTTCTTATTTTTTTTTAGTATTCCTCGTGTTTTTCGTGTTTTATGGTCCGTGGTTGTGGTGCGGTTATGTCTCTTTGTGTTTGTTTTGGACAGGCATTAGGACCCGGATCGGAAGTTGGAGCAACGGTGGCAAGGAAGGGCTTGAAGTGCTGAAAATCAGAATGGCACGGCGTGCCACAATGGCAGCACGGCGTGCCAAGCCAACCAGCGTGCCAAGAGTTCCAGAGAAGCAGCACGACGGCGTGCCATGCCAATCAGCGTGGCGTGCCGATTCACAATGGCAGCACGGCGTGCCACAATGGCAGCACGGCGTGCCGAGGCCCGAAAATCTGCTGTTGCCCTAATTTCAGCTTTTCTTTTCTGTGGTTTTAGCCTAGCCGTATAAATAGGTTATTTTCTTTGTTTGAGGGATCTTTTTCCCAACTTGTAGAGGCAGAGCAAAAACTTGTAGCTAGGGTTTAGCTTGGCCTTTTTGTTTTCTTTGAATTTTGGAACCATCGATTGGTAGATTGCTTTGCATTGAACCTTCCCCTTTTGCAACGTTCTTAGTTTCGGCTCGGGTTCGTTAATAGAGGTACACCTCCAAGCATCTTCACACCGTCGGCATCCGGTTAATTGGATCAAGAAGGGCATAAGTTTTTCTTTTTGTCTTTTGTAATTCAATTTAGCTAGCTTTTGATTCCGCAATCGATTTTGTTTGGTTGAAAACATTGAATCTGTTACATCTTTCTTGATTAATACAGTTGAATGCAAGTTAATTTCAATCTTTATCCCTTTTCTTTATGCAATCCCTTTAGTGATAATCTAGTCTCATAAGATCTTAATCTATTAAGTTCATATTCGTGGCATTACCTAGATTGACACCTAGGCAACCATTAGTATTGACGACACTGTGGAACATACGTGCCCCTATTTTCTGAGCTTTAAGAATTAGACCGCCCCTAAACAAGGAAAACCGGCTAAGGACCTAAAAGATCTAGATACGCTAGGTTGATTTAATTGGAGGAATATAATTGAGGGTTTATTGTTGAGTTAACTTCGTCTTTTGTAGTTGATTAAGTAAGCCATCCCCATCAGTCTTCATAGGTCGGTAAAACCGCCAATTGATATTCCAAATTTAAGAGCAAGGAAAGCTGGGATAGATCAACTAGGAGTAGACTAATATAGTTGTTAATATAATCAAACTTAAATTTAGTTCCGCTTAGACACGTAAAGACTCTTAGTAATTTAGTGATTATCGAGGTTTAAATTCCTTGTGGGATCGATACCTGGACTTTAGGCCAGATTTTATTACTTGAACGACGAGGTACACTGCCTTTGTTTGTGAGTCCGTTCAGGCTCCATCAAGTTTTTGGCGCCGTTGCCGGGGAATTTTAACTTGTTTCGATAACATTAGATAAAAGGATTATTTTCTGATCTAAGCATTGTTAATACTGTTCATATTCTGTTTTTGGTTTTATTATTTGTGTATTAAATTTATTTTCTTTTTGTGTGAGTGTTTCCTAGCTTATGCAAACTCGTTCTCAAAGTTCTGAATTATTACCTTTGGATACTGAAATTGACCGTACGTGTAGGAATATTCGAAGATCCCAAAGAGTGGTAACCGCAGCCATGGACGAGGAACAAAGGCGACAAATGAGGAATGAAATCGAAGCCGAAATGAGGGCAAGGATTGAGGCTGAAGTGCGGGAGCAGGAACGTCTCCGCCAAGAACGTCAATTGGAAGGCGCGGGAGATGATAGAATTATGGCGGATATGATGGCACCCCATCGTCCTAGAAACCGGGCTGGTGTTATTCTACCACCAATCACTGCTAACAACTTCGAGCTCAAGACGAACATGATCCAAATGGTGCAAAGTAACGGCCAATTTAGTGGAGCTAGCAATGAAAACCCGAACGATCATCTTGATCGATTCCTAATGGTGGCTGATACTGTAAGACTCAATGGAGTTCCTCAAGACGTGATCCGATTGAAGTTATTTCCATTTTCTTTAATCGGAGGAGCTGTTGAATGGTACAAGTCCCTTCGAGCGGGATCCGTAACGTCATGGGACCAGCTTGAGGAAGAATTTTTGGCTTATTACTTTCCTCCGTCTAAAACAGTCCAATTGAAGAATGAGATCACAGCCTTCCGGCAATTTGGTTCAGAATCCATGATGGAGGCATGGAGGCGTTTTCAAAGGCTACTCAGAAACTGCCCACACCATGACCTTCCTAAGTGCACTCAAGTAAGTATTTTCTATCATGGGATTTCGCCTTCTCACCGTGCTATCATTGACTCATCTGCAGGTGGGGATATTTTTAATAAAACCGCAACGCAAGCGGAAGAACTTATTGAGGAACTAGCTAGGAAAAGCCCCTTGTGGCAACAAGAAGTGCCAACGCGAAGAGATGTCCATGCTGTAGAAATGGGACGCCGTGATACAGCAGTGGAAGAATTGAATAAGAAGGTTGATCTTATGATGGCACATCTGAGTTTGAACCCAACACACCAACCTGTGCTGTGTGTGTCTTGTGGAGGGGACCATCCCAGTCAAGAATGTGGAATGGGCAATCCATCAGCCCAAGAGGTAAGCTATGTTGGAGGTAACCAAAGGTATAATCAACCACCCCTTCAAAATGCTTTCCAAAATAATAACAACTTTCAAAGAAGATTTCAACATCCGAATTTATCCTATGGTAACAATCAAAATGTGTTGAAACCTTCTAATGATTTTCTGCAAGACTTTCGTAATCAAGAGCTTGGTAGGGCTCCTCAATCTCAATTTGGTCAAAATAGTAATGCTCATAATGCTAAACAAGATGAGTCGGTATTAAGCCTTCTTAAGGACATATCAACTCGTCTGGCTACTAACGAAGCTCGTTTGGCCAATAGTGAAGCTTTGAACAGGGACCTCACCAACCAGTTGGCTCAAATAGCTAGAAGCTTGCAAGAACGACCTCAAGGAAGCCTTCCTAGTACAACGGAACCGAACCCAAGACAAAACCCAAGGGAGTCAGCCCAAGCAATTACTCTAAGGAGTGGGAGGCAAACGGAAGAACCAAGGGTTGATCAACCCATGAGAGTAAGTAAACAATCGGAAGAAGTAAGTCATTCTAAACCCGAAAACATCTCTACTTCTTCTAATGCTCAAAAGGAAGATATTTCTGTTCCTATTAGTCCTTACATTCCTAAACTTCCTTATCCAAGGAAGGAGAGAAAGGACAAATTGGACCAGAAATACTCTAAGTTCCTTGACATCTTTAAAAAGCTTGAACTTAATATCCCTTTGGTGGAAGCTCTTCAAGAGATGCCCACCTATGCTAAATTTTTCAAGGAGCTAATTGCAGGAAAAAGGAGATTAGGGAATGACGAAGTAGTGGCCCTAACAGAAGAGTGTTCCGCGATTGTAAGCAACAGACTTCCACCTAAACTAAAGGATCGAGGCAGCTTCACGATTCCATGCCAAATTGGGAATCTTAAAATTGCAAATGCCTTATGTGATCTGGGAGCAAGCATCAACTTGATGCCACTTTCAATGTTTAGGAAGCTTGGTTTGGGGGATCCAAAACCTACAAACATGACACTCCAATTAGCGGATCGATCTATAGCAAGGCCACAAGGTGTAATAGAGGACGTGTTAGTCAAGGTAGACAAGTTCATTTTTCCAGCGGATTTTGTGGTACTAGACATGGAGGAGGACACGGTAGTCCCAATCTTGCTCGGGAGACCATTCCTTGCAACCGGTAGGACCTTGATCGATGTGCAAGAAGGTAAACTTATTCTACGGTTGCAAGATGAGGAGGTAACCTTTAATGTTTATAATTCAATGAAATATCCACTGAATAATGAAAATTGTTATGCTATTTCCTCTTTCTCTCCGGTTGATGAATGTGTGAGTGAGACTTTCTACAGTGAATTAGAGACCCCTTTAGATGAAGGTCTGAACCTGGAGGCGGAGCAAGATGAGGCGTTTGCCTCAGAAGAAGAACATTGTGCATGGGTACAAAGGTTTGAGAGGCTAGAAAGAGAGATCAAACCAGCACCAAAGTCATCACTAGAAAAGCCTCCTACTTTGGAACTCAAAACTCTACCCATGAATTTAAAATATGCTTTCTTACATCCTCCCAATGACTTACCGGTTGTTATTTCTTCTTTATTGACAGTGGAGCAAGAAGAAAAACTTATCGAGGTGTTACGGAAGCATAAGGGAGCTTTTGGATGGACGATCCATGACATTAAAGGAATTAACCCAGCATTTTGCACCCACCGGATATTCCTTGAAGAGGCGGTGAAACCCTGCGTACAACCTCAAAGACGCTTGAACCCAAACATGAAAGAGGTTGTTAAAGCAGAAGTGATCAAACTCCTCGATGCGGGCATAATTTTCCCAATCTCTGACAGTCAATGGGTAAGCCCAGTCCAATGTGTGCCTAAGAAGGGCGGTATGACGGTAATTGAGAATGAAAAAGGTAATTTAATTCCATCTAGAACGGTCACCGGTTGGCGTATGTGCATTGATTATAGGAAACTAAACAACGCCACCCGGAAAGACCATTTTCCTTTACCGTTTTTGGACCAAATTTTGGAACGTATGGCGGGTCACGATTTCTTTTGCACATTAGATGGCTTGTCCGGGTATATGCAAATCCCTGTGGATCCTCTTGACCAAGAGAAAACCACATTTACATGCCCATTCGGGACATTTGCATATAGACGGATGCCATTTGGCTTATGTAATGCACCAGCCACGTTCCAAAGGTGTATGCTTGCCATATTTACCGACATGGTTGAGGATTTCATGGAGGTATTTATGGATGATTTCTCTGTGTATGGATCTAATTTCTCTACTTGTCTTGGAAATTTGGATAAGGTTTTGCAGCGGTGCGAGGACACGAACTTGGCCCTTAGTTGGGAAAAGTGCCAGTTTATGGTAAGGGAATGTATTGTGCTTGGACACAAGATCTCGGGGGAAGGGATTAAGGTCGACCCGGCCAAAATTGAGGTTATTGCAAAGTTACCTCCCCCTAGTTCAATTAAGCTTGTGAGGAGTTTTCTCGGCCATGCCGGATTTTATAGGAGATTTATAAAAGATTTTTCTAAAATCTCCAAACCACTAACCGAGTTACTCCAAAAAGATGTTTCTTTTGAATTCTCTGATAAATGTTTGCATGCTTTTGAATTGCTAAAACAGAAATTGATTGAAGCACCTATAATGATCGGCCCTAATTGGACTCTTCCCTTCGAACTTATGTGTGATGCATCCGATGGTGCAGTAGGTGCATGTTTAGGTCAGCGGGTGGATAAAATCCTCCGCCCAATTTATTATGCTAGTAGAACGTTGAATGATGCTCAAATAAACTATTCTGTAACGGAGAAGGAATTACTAGCTATTGTGTTTGCCTTTGATAAATTTCGGTCCTATTTGGTTTTGTCAAAAGTAATCGTGTTTACTGACCATGCTGCACTCAAGTATTTGATGTCTAAACAGGATGCAAAACCTCATCTTATAAGATGGATCTTACTGCTGCAAGAGTTCGATATCGAAATCCGAGATAAGAAGGGAGTAGAAAATGTGGTAGCAGATCACTTGTCAAGGCTGCCGCAAGAAGGTGAAAGTAAGCAAGAACCGGAGATCCAAGATGCATTCCCGGATGAACAACTCCTTGCGGTTACTTCCGTACCATGGTTTGCCGATATTGCAAACTATAAAGTTGGTAACATCATTCCGCCTGATCTCACACGAAACCAAAAGGTAAAATTTTTTCATGATGCTAAAAACTACTTTTGGGATGATCCTTTCTTGTTTAAGTCGTGTGCAGATGGTATTATTCGAAGATGTGTACCTTTTGAGGAAGTTACCTCAATCATCCGAATGTGCCATGATAGAGAGGCGGGAGGACATTTTGGGCCGGATAGAACCATGGGGAAAATTCTGTCTTGTGGATTCTTTTGGCCAACAATGAGAAGTGATGTGGAGGCTTATGTTCGAGCTTGTGATGCGTGCCAAAGGACCGGAAATATTTCACAAAAAAATGAGATGCTCCAACAAGGAATTCTAGTGTGTGAGCTCTTCGACGTATGGGGGATCGATTTCATGGGACCATTCCCAAACTCTAATGGGAATCAGTTCATTTTGGTGGCGGTCGAATACGTGTCAAAATGGGTAGAAGCAGTAGCATTGCCTACGAACGATGCAAAAGTGGTAATCAAGTTCTTAAAAAGCAATATATTGACTCGTTTCGGGACCCCTAGAGCTATCATTAGTGATGGGGGCTCCCATTTTTGTAACAAGCAGTTTGATTCCCTTTTGCAGAAATATGGCGTTACCCACAAAGTAGCCACACCTTACCACCCTCAAACGAGCGGACAAGTGGAAGTGTCGAATAGGGAACTGAAAAGAATCCTTGAAAAGACGGTCAGCATGTCGAGGAAAGATTGGAGTTTAAAGCTTAACGATGCACTTTGGGCTTACCGGACGGCATTCAAAACACCAATAGGAATGTCACCATACCGTCTTGTGTTTGGAAAAGCATGCCATCTTCCCGTTGAGCTAGAGCACAAGGCGTTTTGGGCCTTAAAATTCTTGAACTTTGATATGAAAGCAGCGGGAGAGCTCCGGCTTCGTCAACTTTTCGAACTTGAAGAATTACGCCTCTCGGCCTACGAGAACGCCAAAATTTATAAAGAAAAGACCAAGAGGTGGCACGATCAAAGGATCCAGGAAAAGAGCTTCGAGGAGGGAGAAGCGGTACTCTTGTACAACTCAAGGTTGAGGTTTTTTCCCGGAAAATTGAAAAGTCGTTGGACAGGACCGTTTACCATTCACAAAGTTTACCCTTCGGGAATGATTGAGATACTTACTCCGGAGGGCATCCAAAAGGTAAATGGTCATCGCCTCAAGAAATATTTCACGGGGGCACAAGAGCAAAGGCAAGTGATGCTCTTGAGAGACCCATGAACACAAGAGAAGCGAGAGAGTCGAGCTATTCCGACTATAAACATAGCAATGAGGTACGTGTGCCTCACTTGTACATTAATTGTGTTTGTATTATTATGTTTTTGTGTGTTTTTATGTGTAGGAATAGGGTATTGAGCAAGTTAGCCAAGAGTCATGATCAAAGTGTGGAACAAGGCAAGGATTGGCAATATTCAGTGCAGCACGCCGTGCCGCAATTCCGCACGCCGTGCCAATGTGCAATCTGGTGAGCACGTGGCGTGCTCAAGCGGCACGCCCTCGTGCCGCGCTTCTGGCTCAACATCGCGTGCAAGCGACATCGGCACGCCGTGCCAAAACGGCACGCCGGCGTGCCGTCATTCTGCTTCAAAGAGGCATTGAGGAGTTGGAATCGGCACGCCGTGCCAAATCGGCACGCCGGCGTGCCGATGTTCTGTTTCCAGGTATGTTTGCGTTGCTCTGCTCAGCACGCCGTGCTGAATTCTTGGCACGGCGTGCCGAGCGTTTAAAATTTGAAACGCCAGGTCGAAAACTGCGCCTCTCTATTTAAACCTCTTTTTCCCCCTTCTCTTCTTCACGCCCCTATTCATCTTCTTCTTCTTCTTCTTCGTTTTTTCTCTCTGATTTCTCTCTCTCTCTCTCTCTCTCATCACTTCTCTCTCTAAACCTCTCCCCTTACTTTCTCTCTCTCCCTCTCCTTCCTCTTCTCTTTTCCATTTTTCTCTCCTTTCCCCTTCTCCTCCACTCCCCTTTTGACCTAGATTTCTGCTTGTGCTTCATTTTCTCTACACCAAGGTATGAATCTAAACCTTATTCTTCTTTTTCTAGTTTTGATTTTTGCTTGGTTACTTGCTTAATAGGGTCTTTCTTTTGTTATGTTTTCTTTTAGTAAATTGAATTTCTGCACTTAGGTTGTTTATGGTTTTGCTTTCTTTTGTTGTTGAGTTTTGTTTTGTTTTGTTTTTTTTTTATGGATGTGCAATTGTAGGATGAAGAGAAAGTCTGTACCCGCTAAGAGACATGGTTCTTCCCGTCCGCCTGTGGATCCGTCACCGGAATCGGAGCCACGCGCCAACCTTCCTTCCGAGCCGCAAATGGCTCCTTTGACGAGCCTTTCCACTAAGTATAAGTGTCCTTTTCCTCTGCTCTCGGACGAGGAAGGTAAGCGCTATAAAACTTTGTTCCCTCTTGAAAGCACTCCCTACCGAATCTTCGATTGGGGATTTTTGAGTGTGCTAGATCGGTCTGATGATTTATGTGCTAAATTGCATAGTATGGGTTGGTATTCGTTTGTCAAATCTAGCGTACCTGTTTTTAGGGAGTTGAACCTCGAGTTCTACTCCACATTGAGTTTCAAGACTGACCCTAATTCAGGCCTTAGGAGCATCACCTTCCGACTCTTCGGGGCTGCACACTCCCTAGACATCGATGGTCTTCGGGATTGCATAGGCATAGAAGGAACTAGTTATACATGGCCCGAAGATATGGATGCCAAGCAATTTTGGCGTTTGATAGGCACTGGGGTATACAAACCCCGGTTTGCCAAGACTTCCCAAATCCAGGACCCCATTTTGCAACTGTTGCATAAGTTTGTATGCTTTAATTTTTCTGGGAAAACTGAAAGTAATCGGGTCAATGCCTTTGAGCTGTTACTCTTGTGGCATGTGCACAATAATGTTAAGGTGCACTTAGGATTTTTTGTCATGGAGGCCCTTTACCTTCACCACAATAGGTCCAAGTCTGAACTCGGGTTAGGGCACATCGTCACTTTAATTGCCTATTTCTTTCATTCTAATACTTGTTCTAGGCACCTCGATAGCATTCTTCCCAAGAAGCTTTCGAAGGGCATTTTGTCTTGTGCCCCGAATGTGACGGCTGCAGGTACCTCGAGCGCGGGCGGTTCGCGTAAAGGAAAGGCTCCCATGGAGGTCGATGAGGAGGAAGCTTATGAGGAAGCGGAGGCCGCCGAGGAGGATGCGGAAACTGTCTCGGTCGGCGTGGATTTTATGGCGCGGGTTGAAGGACGGTTAGATGGCATCGTTGAACAACTGGAAAACTTAACCGTCCATCAGGTTATGCTTGGGCAGCGGATGGCCAATATCGAGGCGTTTGCCACTCGTTTTTGTGCTGATCACGGTTGGCCGTATCCGCCGCCGCCTCCTCCCGGCCCCGATATGTGAGGTAACCCTTTTTCTTTTCCCGCTTTATTTTGCTCTTTCTTCCTTTGCACTTTTGGAAGTAAGTGCAATTTAAGTGTGGGGTGGGTCAAGGGATTTTCCCTCTCTCTTTTATTTCTTTTTACATTGCACTATTTGTTGTTTGTTTTGTATGCTTATCTTAGTTTTTGCATGTTTTGTGTGGAGTTATTTCTGGTTGTTTTTGGTTTGATAATATTTGTTTTTTTTGTTTGTCACTTGCAACTTAATGATCCAACTCCTCATAAGCAATGTTTTACAATCTTTAAAAAAAAAAAAAAAAAAAAAAAAAAAAAAAAAAAAAAAAAAAAAAAAAAACAAAAACCATAACCGCATAACCTCTTATTTTGCATCTTTCTAGGTTAAGTATGCTTGTTAATAGGGATGTTTACATTGAATGCAACATGAGGCCCCATTTGATTGTCACCTTTGGAACAATATAGACTTTGGGGTTGAGATGCATCGCTTTTAGACATATACTCTCTAAGAAGCTTCTTTTTGATTGAGCATGAGTAAAGAGATGAAATAGGCAAATTGTGTGTTTTATTTTGATTAACCTTGGGGTAAGGGAAACTAATTATCTGTACTTAATGAACATTGACAAAAAGTCAAGAATGAAAAATGGAAATTTATTCCGCTGGCTTCACTTACAAGGTGAAGTTATGAATAGTGCTAGTAGCCGCTTGATTGAATGTGCTTAGTTGAGTAAGTCGGGTGCATTGTGTTTGCTCCATTTTTGTTATCTGTTCGGAAAAGCTAAGTGACATCTCAAGTAAGGTCGAAAGTTATAAAGTAAATCAAATGGAATCGATCAATGCATCGTGATAATTTTGTTTTCCTCCCCAAGAAAATTGTGTGAATTCTAAAGTCCTATTGATCTTTATCTATGTGATTGATTGGGAAGTGACTTAGAAGTGTACTATTTTAGTGATGCAAATCATATTCTGATAGTTAATTGAGTTGCTTTGTGTGCATGAGATTGGGGTTAAATGTTAAATTCTTTGTGACAGCCTTATTGATTGAGTATGCTTGACTTGTGGATAAAATTGAGGTTGTGGTTTGTGATTTTGTAAAAATCGATTATTTGATCTTTAATTTTGCTTCATTGTTTTCGGGAGTTGGAGATGTTTTCTTTGCTTGAGGACAAGCAAGACTTTAAGTGTGGGGTGGTTGATAAGGTCGGTTTCGACCTTGTCTTCTAGCCAAATTCGTGGTTTGAGTGGTAGTTTTTAGAATCATTTATGTGAATGTTTGATTGTTTTTTTTCGTATTTTGTGATTTTTTATGTTTTGGTTTGATTTCTTATTTTTTTTTAGTATTCCTCGTGTTTTTCGTGTTTTATGGTCCGTGGTTGTGGTGCGGTTATGTCTCTTTGTGTTTGTTTTGGACAGGCATTAGGACCCGGATCGGAAGTTGGAGCAACGGTGGCAAGGAAGGGCTTGAAGTGCTGAAAATCAGAATGGCACGGCGTGCCACAATGGCAGCACGGCGTGCCAAGCCAACCAGCGTGCCAAGAGTTCCAGAGAAGCAGCACGACGGCGTGCCATGCCAATCAGCGTGGCGTGCCGATTCACAATGGCAGCACGGCGTGCCACAATGGCAGCACGGCGTGCCGAGGCCCGAAAATCTGCTGTTGCCCTAATTTCAGCTTTTCTTTTCTGTGGTTTTAGCCTAGCCGTATAAATAGGTTATTTTCTTTGTTTGAGGGATCTTTTTCCCAACTTGTAGAGGCAGAGCAAAAACTTGTAGCTAGGGTTTAGCTTGGCCTTTTTGTTTTCTTTGAATTTTGGAACCATCGATTGGTAGATTGCTTTGCATTGAACCTTCCCCTTTTGCAACGTTCTTAGTTTCGGCTCGGGTTCGTTAATAGAGGTACACCTCCAAGCATCTTCACACCGTCGGCATCCGGTTAATTGGATCAAGAAGGGCATAAGTTTTTCTTTTTGTCTTTTGTAATTCAATTTAGCTAGCTTTTGATTCCGCAATCGATTTTGTTTGGTTGAAAACATTGAATCTGTTACATCTTTCTTGATTAATACAGTTGAATGCAAGTTAATTTCAATCTTTATCCCTTTTCTTTATGCAATCCCTTTAGTGATAATCTAGTCTCATAAGATCTTAATCTATTAAGTTCATATTCGTGGCATTACCTAGATTGACACCTAGGCAACCATTAGTATTGACGACACTGTGGAACATACGTGCCCCTATTTTCTGAGCTTTAAGAATTAGACCGCCCCTAAACAAGGAAAACCGGCTAAGGACCTAAAAGATCTAGATACGCTAGGTTGATTTAATTGGAGGAATATAATTGAGGGTTTATTGTTGAGTTAACTTCGTCTTTTGTAGTTGATTAAGTAAGCCATCCCCATCAGTCTTCATAGGTCGGTAAAACCGCCAATTGATATTCCAAATTTAAGAGCAAGGAAAGCTGGGATAGATCAACTAGGAGTAGACTAATATAGTTGTTAATATAATCAAACTTAAATTTAGTTCCGCTTAGACACGTAAAGACTCTTAGTAATTTAGTGATTATCGAGGTTTAAATTCCTTGTGGGATCGATACCTGGACTTTAGGCCAGATTTTATTACTTGAACGACGAGGTACACTGCCTTTGTTTGTGAGTCCGTTCAGGCTCCATCAAGAGCCTAGGATGATATGCATTTGTTGAGTTTGACATAATCTGCTGGTGAATGCAAGAAACATCTTGCTGTCTTTGGGAACAAGTGTCTCCATTTGATGAAGTACATTGATTTTTGGAGTTATTTGATCAATTTTATTTACGAATGTTTGTATTGGGCAACCAGGACCTGATCGTATTCTCAAAACGTGGGATACTACGAATACCATCGTTGTTTGTGAAGATTGGGAAGATGCTATGTCTCAGAAATTACTGGAGGAGGAAAAACCAATTTCTATTGAAAATGCGGATCCTGCTGTTAACTCGGAGATGAAGTTGGTTGCAGACAATTTCATGCATCAAAATGCTTCTAATGTAAAGAATGAAAAACTCATTAAGGAGGTTGAATCAAACCCGGAAAAGGAACCATTGCCATCGACCGATGTGAAGCCAGTAATTGCTGATAACGCGGCTTCATCAGAAGAAAAAGCAATATCTATTATTGCTGATAACATCAGTAATTCAAATATAAGGGGTCTTTTTACTTTAGCTATTGATGATGAATATTAATCTTTTGTAAAATCATTGTCAGCTGGTGACAAATTGAACTTATTCTTCAATGAAATACACGTTTATATGCTTCTTATACACTGTTTATACATTGTTTATACACTTATTATTCACTGTTATATATTGTTATACACTTCTTATATACTGTTATACATTGTTTATAAACTGTTTATACATTGTGTATACACTTCTTATACACTGTTTATACGTTGTTTATACACTTCTTATACATTGTTATAAATTGGTATATACTGTTTATACATTTGTTATACATTGTTATACACTTCTTATATATTACTATACATTGTTTATACACTTATTATACATTGTTATACACTCTTTATACACTGTTTATACATTGTTTATACGTTATTTATACACTGTTTATACATTGTTTATACGTTATTTATACATTGTTTATACATTGTTTATATATTATTTATACACTGTTATACATTGTTTATATATTATTTATACATTTTTTATATATTATACACTGTTTATACATTATTTATACACTGTTATACATTTTTATACACTGTTTATACACTTCTTATACACTGTTATACATTGCTTATACAATACTTATACATTGTTATACATTATACACTTTTTATAAAACGTTATATGTTTATACATTTATTATACATTGTTATATACTCTTTTATATATTGTTTATACACTGTTTATACACTGTTTATACATTATTTATATATTGTTTATACATTGTTATACATTATTTATACATTGTTTATACATTATTTATACACTGTTATACATTGTTATACACTGTTTATACACTTCTTATACATTGTTATACATTGCTTATACATTGTTTATACACTACTTATACATTGTTATACATTATACACTTTTTATACAATGTCATATGTTTATACATTTATTATACATTATTATACATTCTTTTATACACTGTTTATACAATGTTTATACATTATTTATACATTGTTTATACACTGTTATACATTATTTATACATTGTTTATACATTATACACTGTTTATACATTGTTTATACATTATTTATACACTGTTATACATTGTTATACACTGTTTATACAGTTCTTATACACTGTTATGCATTGCTTATATATTGTTTATACACTACTTATACATTGTTATACATTATACACTTTTTATACAATGTTATATGTTTATACATTTATTATATATTATTTATACACTGTTATACATTGTTTATATATTATCTATACATTTTTTATACATTATACACTGTTTATACATTGTTTATATATTATTTATACACTGTTATACATTGTTATACCGTTTATACACTTCTTATACATTGTTATACATTATTATACACTTCTTATATATTATTATACATTATTTATACATCGTTTATACACTTTATACATTGTTTATACACTGTTTATACACTCTTTATACCTTAGTTATACCTAAATTATACGTTAAGATACACTATTCTAGTGATTATACCTTAGTTATTCCTTATTTATACCATATTTATACCCTAAGATACATTATTATATTGATTATACCTTAATTATACCTTAAGATACACTATTACAGTGATTATACATTAGTTATACCTTAGTTATACCTTAAGATACACTATTACATTGATTATACATTAGTTATACCTTAATTATACATTAAGATACACTATTACAGTGTTTATACCTTAGTTATACCTTAATTATACCTTAGTTATACATTAAGATACACTATTACAGTGATTATACTTTAGTTATACCTTAATTATACCTTAATTATACCTTAATATACAAAGGCATAATTAGTTATACTTTAGTGAAAAAAAATATGTCGGAAAAAGTATATACATATGGACTTTGTTTTGAAGATAAATAAAAAATAAAAAAAACTTTCTAAAGTCGGATGACAAAAAAATAAACGGATTGAGAGATAAATACAAAATTAGATTTAAAATTATAAAAAAGGAGAGAGAAACGTGGACAAATTAGAGGATGTATTTTGGAGATTATGATTTTTTACTTTTGTTGTTTTTTGGGCAAAATTCACGTAAAACAGGAATAAGTTTTTTAGGTATTTTTGAAATTTTGGAAAGTTTTTTATGTATTTATGTAAACTTTTGATTTGTATGTAAAAAAGTTATATAGTGTCAAAAGGTAAGTATTTATGTAAAAACCCCTTTTTATTATTATCTCTGACAATTTGTCCATAGACCATTTACTATTTAGCGTTTTGGTTATAATTAGTATTGTAATTTAACAACTAAATGGTACTTCCTCGGATCCATTATATATAATGGATGTCATGTATGTACACATATTAAGAAAATAATTAATATAAAAAAAATAATTTTTTACTAAAGTAATTTTATTAAAGTTTGTTTTCAAATTTGTTATATCTTGATATTTGAGTCCTAGATAGTTCATAATAGGTGGAATGGAGAGTTATTAGTATTTCTATTCATTTTGTTGTGTTAAGTAGGGGTGCACAAAAAAAAAAAACGGAAAAACCGAAAAACCGTGAAACCGAACCGAAACCGAGCTAAAAATATGATTAACCGAAACCGATGGACTAGTGTACAGTTTTTATTTTTAGAAATTAACGGTTACGGTTTAGGTTTAGGTTTTTACACCGAAAGTCCATATGGACTCGCGGTTAACCGACTTTTTACAAATATTTTTCTTAAAAAATTATGTAATTATATATATAGCGGTAATATGAATAATAAGTGAAACATTTGGGTCTTTGATGTTATTTTACTTCCTTACTACACAATACCAAGTAGTCTCGGTTACTCCCTTCCAATCCTAACTTCTCTCAATTCTTAATTTCACACTCACTGAAAAACGAAGCAAAGAATAATTTTATTAATTAATATTTGATCTTGTACAACAATTTCTATGTTTAGGAACTTTTTTTTATTAATATTTTAATTATTGGAGGTTATGGTTAAAATGTTATTTTAATTAATAATTAAGACTATGGTTTGTAATTTTATATTTTTATTTGACATTTGAGATTTATGGTCTATTTATTTGATGTTTCAAATATTATACATTTAGCAAAATCATAATGTCTATTTCATAAATGGTTAACCATAAAGGAATGGTTAACTGACCGAAATTAATGGTCAACCGAATTTAATGGACAGTGTATGGTTGGTAAATTTAAAAAACCGTTTATAAAAGTCCACATAGACTGGTTAACCGACTGTGTGCACCCATAATGGGAACTGGTATGGGTCTGAATGTATTGAGTGGTATGTTTGGTGAGCCATATTTGGATGAAGTGGAGGGAATGATGGGTTTTAACTGTTATGTGGAACCGTATTCAAGCTTAAAAAAACCATTATGCATTGGAGTTGCAGAGAACAGGATTACCCGAGGGGCAATGAGTGACCAAATATTTTGTGGTGACGTCCAAGTAGAAGGTGAGTGGATCTGACCTGCTAAAGTGGAAGTTGTTTCATTTGGCCTTGCTAAATTGTACATCAGCGATGCTTGTACGGATCCAGTCAAAATGTTCTTGCCTGGCTGGATGCCAATGTTGCTTGATGGAAAAAGTACTCTGGAGACCTCGGGGCGATATGGATTTTCTACGAGTGAATTTGTAACTGAGGTTGGGGTGATTCCGCTTACCATCGATCCCATCATACCCATGTTCTGTATATTAATAAAGCCACTCCAAAGCCTGTTCATATCTTGGGCGCTAATTGCGTAGCTTGTGGAGATATATTGGAAGATATTAACATTGGATTATGTTGCGATATCCGTGGTAGGAACGAGACTGGGTAAAGGTGCCAAAGTTACCACTATAGATGAATGTGTCGGCACCGGGGGTGAAAGGATTCCTTCTTGAGGAGGAACTAGATCAGAAGCCGGTTCCGTCGTGTTCAAGTCCGACGTAACCATGCCAACGGATTCACGCTCACTGCAACAAATGATATTCTAGAAAAGAAATGGGACCGCATGTGTTAGCCGAGGAGTGTGAAAGTGTTGCTAGGAGTTCTTTTAGGGTGTGCTTGGATGGAAGAATGGATTCGAGGGAAGGATGGATGCACAAATTTTGAGGGATGAATCAAGACATGATTTATTTCTTGATTCATTACTCAAAATTTGTGCATCCATCTGCCCCCCTCAATCCATCTTTCCATCCAAACCCACTCTTAGGGTTTTAGCATGTTCTATTTATATTTCCATATGTGCCCTAGATTGGCATATCCTTACCTTTTCTTTATTTCTTGAACCATGTTTATAATCTTCTCCCTACGCGTGGACGTGTAAGATCAGCAAGGCTCAAGTCCATATCTTCTTATGACGTATCTTTTTGCTCATACGATATGTCCGTTATTTGGACTGGCATCTTCCTATCTGCTAAAGGATAAGATTATTCACATATGTTTGCCTCGGTCTTTTATGTGTATTGTGATCTTTCATGCCTCATGGACATTTTCTTATATCGTGTTCTCCACGTGGTGACTTAGGTAGCGCTATGTTGTCAGGAAGCAATGGCGGCAACTATTGATGGATCTATATATTGGAGGGTGGTGGTAGGTATAAATTTTAGGTTTTAAAGAAAAAGAAGAGAAGAAGAAGAAGAAGAAGAAGAGGGTGTTGGTATTTTTTCTAACTTAAGGTAGATTTTTTCAAAGGTTGCTAGAAAAGTCTTTGGTAGGTATTTTTAAAGTCTTGTTAGGTGAACAAAAATAGATAGGCAGAAAAATAAAACCAAAGAAATAAGGAAAAAAAGATAGAGAGTTGCAGACAAGTGAAGAAAAAAAATAAAAACCAAGAAAAGAAAAGAGAGGAAGAGAGTTTGAAACACATTTTCCCTTCTCCATCACCAACTGCACGTTTTAGGCATTTGCTGGAGTTCCGACCGTTGGATCATTGTGAAACTTGAACAACGTCTTCTTGACGTCCATGTCTTGAATCTGAACGGTGGAGATCGTCGTTGGACGTCCAGAGGGCATTTTCGTCCAAAGGCAGATTGTGTGTATTTTTGGTTTGTTCTTGATCTTTTCTCCCATTGTTGTTTTGATTCCATGATTCTTGATGATTCATTCCAAGAATATGATGTTGATGATGTATCCCTCTAGTTCATCTAGGGAAGAATTGTTGTAATTTCCCATTATTGGTTGATAGTGAAAGATTAAGCGGCCTAAGGGTCCCATGGTTTTTACTTCTCGGTTGAGAGGGTTTTCCACGTAAAAACTTACGTGTTTGGATTATTGTGCATTGCTCCATTTTTGTTGCTTGGTGTTGCTCTAATTTTAGTTTCCTCAAAGATTCATACGAGTCGGGAAAAAGTATCACAACGAAGATTTATTCCGCATTTGTTGTTGCCGTTGTGGTCGGTGTATTTTTCCCATCAGATTGGTATCAGAGCTATTGGTTGTTGATATTGTTGTTATTGGACTTATGTGAATGATGGAGACTAATAATATTAGAATGGTTCATTTAAATGGTTCTAATTACCATGTTTGGAAAACAAAAATGGAAGACCTTCTTTATGTGAAGGACTATTATCTACCGGTATTTAACGATAAACCTGAGGACAAGAAAGAAGCAGAATGGACTATTTTGCATCGGCAAGCTTGTGTGTTTATTAGACAGTGGGTAGAGGATAGTGTTTTGAACCTTGTTATTGGTGAGAGGGATGCACGGAAGCTGTGGAATATGCTTGAGGAGCAGTATGCTCGAAAAACAGGGAATAACAAGTTGTTCATGATTAAACAAATGATCAACTTAAAGTATCAAGATGGAAGCCCGTTGATAAATCACTTGAATGCCTTCCAGGGAATTATGAATCAGCTTGAAGGAATGGGAATCAAGTTCGAGGATGAGATACAGGCTTTGTGGGTTCTTGCTACATTGCCGGACTCTTGGGAGACGTTTAGAACATCTTTGTGTAACTCTGCTCCAAGTGGTGTTGTTTCCTTTGAGTTAGCCAAGGGTAGTATTCTAAACGAAGAGATTAGAAGAAAGTCATAGGGTTCCTCTTCGCAGTCAGAAGTCCTGGTTACGGAGAGAAGAGGGAGAAGTTAGAGTAGAAGTCCAGGTAACAGAGGGAGTCAGCGCAGCAGTTCTAAGGGTAAGTTTGCCAATGTTGAGTCCTACCACTATGGCAAAACAGGGCATACCAGAAATTACTACAGAAAGCTGAAGAAGGAAAAGGCGAAGGAGAAGAAAAAAGTTACACAGAACAATCAGAAGAAAGAAGACGATGGTAATGAAAACGATGTTGTTAATGCTACTACTGGTAATCTCCTGATTTGTTGTGATTGTGATGTTGTTAATCTTGCACATGATGATTCGAGTTGGGTGATTGATAGTGGTGCTTTGTGTCATGTTACGTCATGAAGAGTCCATTTTTCATCTTACACTCTAGGTGACTTTAGTGATGTACAGATGGGTAACAATATGCTATCAAAGACTGTTGGTGTTGGAGAAGTCTGTTTGAAGTTTGACACTGGGATGGAGTTGGTTTTGCATAATGTGAAACATGTTCCAGATATGAGATTGAATTTGATTTCTACAGGCTTGCTTGATGATGATGGTTACCACAACAGCTTTGGTAATGGACAGTGGAAGCTCACTCGAGGTTCTTTGATTGTGGAAAGAGGTAGTAGACATTCTAAGTTGTACCGGGTGCAACCAAAGATCTCCAAAAGCATGGTTAATACAGTGGAGAATGTTGATGCAATTAACTTGTGGCATAAGAGACTTGCTCACATGAGTGAAAAGGGCATGTCTATATTGTCCAAGAAGAAATTGCTATCTGGTGTGCATGATATCCACTTGAAGAGATGTTCTGATTGCTTGGCAGGTAAACAAACGAGAGTCTCCTTTCATAGCCAGCCTCCTTCCAAGAAGGAAAGCATACTTGATTTGGTACATTCCGATGTTTGTGGTCCAATGTTCATAAGGACAGTTGGTGGCTCTCTTTACTTTGTTACATTCATCGATGATTACTTAAGGAAGATGTGGGTTTACACCTTGAAGACTAAAGATCAAGTATTGGATTCTTTTAAGCAGTTTCAAGCTCTTGTTAAGAGATAGACTAGGAAGAAGCTCAAGTGTATCCGAACAGATAATGGAGGTGAATACATAGGTCCCTTTGATGCTTATTACAGACAGCAGGGTACACAGCACCAAATGACTCCTCCTAAGACCCCGCAGCTGAATGGTTTAGCAGAGTGGATGAACAGGACACTGGTTGAGCCAGTTAGATGTGTGTTGTCACATGTTGGATTACTTAGATCATTTTGGGGTGAGGCTTTAAGTACTGTTGTACATGTTTTTAACCTTACACCCTATGTTCCTTTGCATTTTGATGTTCCTGAATGAGTTTGGAGCAGCAAAGATGTTTCATATGACCACTTACGTGTCTTTGGATGCAAGGCCTTTGTGCATATTCCCAAAGATGAGAGATCTAAGCTTGATGTGAAGACTAGGTAATGTGTGTTCCTTGGCTATGGACAAGATGAGATGGGTTACAAGCTTTATGATCCAGTCACAAAGAAAGTTGTGAGAAGCCGAGATGTCATATTTGTGGAAGATCAGACTTTTAATGATGTTCGGAGAGCTGAAGCAGTTCCCCAACCTACTGATGATCTTCTACAGCTGCCTGAAGCAGTCTCTCAGCCTACTGATCATTCCCAACAGTAGTCTGAGATAGTTCTTCAACCTACTGATGGCCTTATTGATTTGGATCCAGTTCCTCCTAGGCATGTTGGCACACATACAGGAGATGATGATCACACTATTGACCAACAAGGTACTAATGATGTTGATGCTCCACAGGAAGCTGAAATGGATGGGATTATCCATGATGAGTTACCAGTACCAGATGCACCGCCATTTGCTCCACATAGGCGGTCAATTAGAGACCGTCATCCTTCCACACGGTATTCTGCTGATGAGGACGTTTTGTTGACTAACGGGGAGAACCTTAAAGTTTTCCAAAAGCCATGGAAGATCAACAAAAGAAGAAGTGGATTGATTCCATGCAAGATGAAATGAAATCCTTGTATAAGAATAATACTTTTGAGCTGGTGAAGTTGCCTAAAGGCAAGAGAGCTTTAAAGAACAAGTGGGTGTACAAAGTGAAGCAAGAAGAGAACTCTTCACAGCCATGGTTCAAAGCTAGATTGGTGGTCAAGGGATTCAGTCAGAAGAGAGGTATTGATTTTGATGAGATTTTCTCTCCAGTCATGAAAATGGCATCTATTCGTGTTGTTCTCGATTTAACAGCTAGCCTTGATTTGGAGGTCGAGCAGATGGATGTCAAGACTGCATTTCTCCTATTGGAAATGCCCTAGTCCCGAGGCATTGGTCCTTGTGTTTGTATAATACATTTGTACATTAATGTGATTGGGGGCTACAGTGGCTTGCTAGAGCCCAACTATAGTCTATGGGCCTTAGCTCACTGCCAACATAAAGATGGGCCCATCGGATCGTACACATTGAACGTCTGGACTTTAACTAGTCGGATTAAGTGTGTACTTGGTGTATACATGTCAAAGAGAGAGAGGTCTATTAATTATATTATATAGCTCAATTGGATTGATCAAAATATAATATGATTAATATTTATTTAGGCCATCACATTATTAATTCAATGAATTAATTTTGTGTATTTATTTCCTAGGTGGAAATATTGATATATGTATATGTTTACATATATGTCATCTTATGGATGTCTAATTTAATCTCTTGGTTAATTTGATGTGTCAAATAAATTTTAATTTAAATGTATGTTACATATTATATGAGATAATATATTACCATACATATGGAATTAAAAGTTTATTTGAAATCAAATAAAAACCAAAGTATTAAATAAGGCTTGGGCACGAATAATTAAAGCCCACATTTGGTGAAGTGTTGGCCGTAAATATTGGGAGAGATTTTGCCAAGTTTTGGTGAGTCATTTTGGATAGGAAGAATGACTCACTAATGGGACAAAAAGTGATGATGAAAGATGGTGAGTTATAGCCATGACTTTTGGGAGCACAAGTTGGACTTTGCTTCTTGAGATTTTTTTTTATTTTGGAAATAAAAAGAAAAAAAACCAGCCATCTTTCTTTACCTTTGGACGTCCAACATAGCCTCTCTCACTCTCTCTTATTGATTTTCCAAACCGCTAACACGGGTTTCAGTCCGAGAGCCATTCGTGTACGGGACGAAGGAGGAAATCTAATTTGGTTTCTGCAGTCTTCATCTGTCTCTTGGAGAGACTTTAAGGTGAGATTTTAAAACCATTATGGTGTATACCTTATAACTTATAGATGCTTCAGCTCGCTGAACTATCGATCAAGAAGACTCCGCCGGTACTTGAGGTTAACAAGGGGAAACCTGCTCTTGCTAAAGGCAAGGCAAAGGCCAAGGCCAAGGCTAAAAAGGCTAAAGCCCAGCCCAAGGCCCATTCCAAGGATGTCTGCTTCGGTTGTAAACAGATTGGACATTGGAAAAGATCGTGTCCCAAGCTTTTGGGAGAGAAAAGGAAGACGCGGGGCGTGGCTTCATTAGGTATATATGTCATAGACATTAACCTCTGTTTCAACATCTTATGTATTGGATACTGGAAGTGGTTCTCACATTTGTTGTAATGTGCAGGGACTTAAGAACAGGAGATCACTGGGATCGGGACAAGTGGACTTGCGGGTCAGAAATGGAGCAAGGGTTGTTGCCAAAGAGATCAGCAGGACCAGTTTATGATGCCTAGTAGATTAGTTTTGTTACTGAAACTATGTTATTTTGTACCTGTTTTGTACAGGAATATTATTTATGTTTCAGTTTTGGATATTTCAGGATGTACATTTACTATTGGTAATAGTAAAAAGGGTTTATCTAGAAAAGAATTATTTTCTGGAGTAGCTCTATTAAATAATGTCTTTTATATCCTGGATCTAAATGAAACTAATCATATCTATAATATACATACTTAAAGGGTTAAGCCTAACGAACTTAATCCAGTTTACCTTTGGCATTATCGTTTAGGCCACATAAACAAGAAGCGCATAGCTAGGCTTCACATAGCTTGAATCCTATGATCATTTGACATGGAGTCACTTGATATATGCGAGTCTCGTTTACAAGGTAAAATGACTAAAGAACCTTTTAGCAAGGAGGCTGAAAGGGCCGCTAGTTTATTGGACCTAATGCATTGAGATGTATATGGACCGACAAGCATAGCAACCAGGGGTGAACATCTATACTTCGTATCCTTCACAGACGATTTCATCAGATATGGCTATGCCTATTTAATGAAATATAAGTCTGAGACCCTTGATAGGTTCGAAGGATTGAGGAACGAAGTACAGAACCAACTAGGCAGAAATATCAAAGCCTTTCGGTTGGACCGAGGTGGTGAGCATATAAGCCTATAGTTTGACTCATTTTGAGAGAGCATGGAATAGTTCCACAGCTCACTCCTCCAGGAACACCACAATGGAATGGGGTGTCTGAACGGAGGAATAGGGCCCTGTTGGACATGGTCCGCTCAAACGATGAGTCATGCCTCTCTCCCAATAAGTTTATAAGGATACGCTCTTGAGACAATGGCTCTCATTTTCAATTATACTCCGACTAAGGCTTTGGAAAAGACCCCATTTGAAATATGGACGGGCAGGGTGCCCAATGTGTCTTTCCTATGGATTTGGGGTTGTTATGCACAAGTCAAGAAATTGACTGTGAGCAAAACTAGAACCTAAAACCGACTAATGCCTGTTTGTGAGCTACCCTAGGGAAACCAAAAGGTATTACTTTTACAACCCCACTGAGAACAAGGTGTTCATGGCGCGAAAAGGGGTCCTTCTTGAAAAGGGGTTTCTTTCCAAGAAAGACAGTGGGAGCGATGTTGAACTCAGGGAAGTTCAAAGCTCACAAACTCCTGAAAAGGATAACTCGGAGACCAGGGTGGAGCTTCCACAAGTGGAAGCACCGGCCCAGGTCACACAAGAACCTAGAAGGTATGGTAGGTGTGAGCGGACGACGCGTTTTCGACTGGACGCGGGACTCCCTTTCGGAAGGGGCGCCACGATTTCGGGCAGGGCCCTCCCTCGCGTGGGGTTTTTGATTTGGAAATTCGTTTTTTGGAAAAGCGGATTATTTCAAAAAAAGAATCGAGACCTAAATCTCGATAAAAAGTATAGGAGTCGCCACCCGGCTCAGCTCAACCGGGAAATTATAGTATAGCTGAACCAAAGCGGGAACTGCCACACTTTTCAGAGATTCGGGTCCGAACAAGTCCCTTATTTCGTGTCTAATTTAAATATTATTGCCAATGTTCTAGTTATGACACTTTAATTTGCTAAAAGTTGATTTTTATTAAATAATACATGCGGCGTACATACAGGATAATAATACAAAATATAAAGCAAAGAGAATAAATATTTAAGAACTTATAACCCAATCCAAAGAAAAATAAAACTCTCGCCTCACTGATACAACTGCCTATATACACGAGAATCTAGAAAAAATTACAACCGCCTAAATACACGATTTATTTCTATTAAATACAAATAAAAAGAAAACTAAAATAAAATAAAAGCTGCAAAACAGAAGTTAGCACAGTTTGTACGGCACGCCATAAATAGGACTCAAGTAGACAGAATTGGGGAATTAGGATTTGGGGTCATGCAATCGGGGGTAACCGGGTCGGCCCGGTTAGACCTGGAAAACCATTTTGAAACGTCCCTGTATTTTTGGTTTTGTGAGAAAATCGTTTTTGAAAACATTTTTCCGGTTTATTACAATTACGCATGCAAAGTGGGTCGGTTTTCGGGAGAACCGGGTCTCCGTCGTGGAATTATTCTAAATGCAATTTTACCGAAAAATAAATCTAAGGTCGTGATGCACACAACAAAGTTCATTTTTGATGATTTTTGGGGTTTTCTTATTTTTCTTGATTTCCTGAAATTTTCTGATTTTTATGAAATTTCTTGGATTTTTGGGATTTTTGTTTGGATTTTAGGGATTTTTTAGGGATTTATGTTCCTGACCAAGGACTACAGTCGTGCGACTGTACTCCTGGCTAGGCAGAAATCGCTAAAAAACCCTAAAAACAAATGCCTGAAACTAGGAAAATAAGCACAGTCGTACGACTATAGACGGTTTGGCACGACTGTAATTACAGTCGTGCCCCTGTTCTTGTTGTTAGAGATTGTGCCCTAAGCCAATGTTGGATTATGTAAACAATCTTCTTAAGTCATTAATAAAGACTTATTTTATCATATATATTTGTATGTTAGTATTTATGATAATGTATCCATGAATTAATTGTGTAATTCTAAATTTCCCTAGTCGATTGTTATTATGGGAATAATAACAAACTAAGACTAGTGTGAGTGATAATGGATATTCATAAGATGAATATAGTGTATACAGATACAGATTATACTCACGGGCAATGTGTTAGAGAACATGTTGCTGGAGACCCACTATAAGATCAAGTTCATGGTCACGTGTCACAACTGATCTTGATTATAGTAGTGTCATCAGCTGATTCCTTTGACCTGAGGTCACCATGGATTCCGGGATGAATTCATGTTGTGCTTTGACGCAGTCAAACGCTGCTTGTAACAGAGTAGTTATAAAGGCTGTGGTTGGGTGCAATATGACTCATGCTTAGGGATGTGAGTGACAGATATGGGATTTTGTCCCTCTCTAACAAGAGAGCGATATCACTGGGCCCCTCGATAAGTAAGACTGTTAAATGCATGGCCGTGCTCAAATAATTGATAAGAGTATCAATTGATTTGTCTGAACAGTTTACTTTGAGATCGAGAAAGCATATGATTAATTATAAAAGATTGACAAGTGTACCATGTCTTATAATTAATCTTGATATCAAAGAGACAAAAGGGAATATGACATTCTATAAATAGGTATTGGATCATTCCAATCATATTAATTGGGTAGTCGTAATGGCTTGCTAGAGTCCGCTTGTGACCTATAAGGACATTATGGTAATTTCCTTATTGCCAATTAATATGATCCTATGGGGTCACACACAAGAGCAAAATGAAGTTCATCTTATCGGGTATAAATTATTATTGGATAATAATTTATGAATGAGAAAGAGAATAAATATATATAGTGATATATATTTATGTATGTATATATAAATATTAATGTGATTAATATTGCATAAAGTATGCTACATATTATAATTAAATTATATGGAGATATAATTAATTATAATATTATATATACATATATGTATTATGGAGAATTGATTTGATTTAATGTTAATTGAGAATTAATATTAAATTGTGTGGGTTAATATATAATTATAACTAATAGGTGTATTAGGTTATAATTATAATTAACTATTTAGGTTAATTATTTAAGGAAACAATTAACCTAAACCTAATGAGACTCTACACTCATAATACATGTAGAATTCGGCCACCATACTAACAAACAAAAGGGGGCCAGCCGAAATTCTCTTCCTAAGCCAAGAGAAAATTTGATTTTCTGCCTCTCTCTCAATTCGAGGAAACCGTTTCTTCTATCCCGGCGCTAGCACGCGGTGGACGTATTGCTCCGTGTGGATCAACCGTAGAGGGAAGCAATTTTGGTTCCTATTGATTCAACCTTCAAAGAATTAAGGTAATTCTTTAACCCTCTTTCCAATTCAATGCAATATACATGGATCCTTGGCGGGGATTAATCCGTTTTCTTTCCGCTGATGTCCGACAGTTTTAACCCCTTTTTCGTTTTAAGTGTGGAAAATTGTTTCTGCATATTTACGAATTTTTCCAAATTAATATTCTAAATACAATGTGATTGTATTTTACCACTTTGAATCCTAAATATTTTTAGATATAAAATTATTGTTGATAATTTTATGCATGGTGTTATGGTATGGTTTTGGACCCCGTGGATGCTTTATTTTATTTATTATGGTTTTATATAAATACGACCTGCGAGTCGTTTGTATTTATGTAAATTTTAATTTTAATTTTACTAGATAAATTGTATAGGATGCAATTTATGATATGTAAAATTTATTTTACTAGAAAAATTGTATAGGTTGCAGTTTTTTGTAAAATATAAATCCATGAGATGGTGCTTAGAAGCAAAGACGTGGAGGCGGATCCAAGAGGCGGTGCAATGACCATGTGATGGATGCTACCACCTAGGATATGACCTTGTTGATTTTCATATTGGCCTATGAAAATCAATGTAGATTTAAACCATACCATAACACGGTTCGAGTCATATGCATGTTTTATTTTTATTTAGATGCCATGTGATGCCATGCTAGATATTCTATATGCATGCTAGACAATTGGATGCCATGTGATGCCATGCTAGATTGCATGCTTAACATATGTATGACATAGGATGCCATGCTAATTAGTATTAACAAGAGTATGCTTAATATTAATGCCATGAATTGTATATGATACAATTAAATCACAGGACTTAACAAACCTTAAATAAACTTATGAAGTTTATATTTGCCACCCAATTACGTATAACACTAGTCAAGTACTATGTTCGCATCATGGTAGCCACGCCAAAGCGGGTACGCATGTTGTGACCTTAGCGAAGCGATAATATGAGAAATGGTGATTCTCATTGTGTTGTAATTGGTTTAACAAGGGTTAATCAAAATGGTGCTTTGAACCCGAGGCAAAGATGAGATGAGTAACATGCAAATTAAATATGATATATGATATCATGCATCTCATAAATTAAAAGAGTTACATAATGATGTAATTGACATGGTGATGTCTACCGAAATTATATTTAATCATAGGGACATGCCAAAGCAGTGCTATGGTTAAGTATGGATTTTGGGTCTTTTACCCACTTAAATATTTTAAAGGGTTTTATAATTTTAGTGGGAGTTTAATTCTCTTATGTAATTAACTTTGCATATATTTTCTGTTGTAGATAAATGGCCAACACAAGCAATCCCGGTTCTATTCGATCTATCCTTGAGAAGGAAAAACTGAACGGAACCAATTACCTAGATTGGTATCGCAACTTGAGAATTGTTCTCAAGCAAGAGCGAAAGCTGTATGTTCTAGATGGGCCTTTGCCCGCTAACCCTCCACCCACCACAGCTTCAAGAGCTGAAAGGGATGCTTTTCACAAGCATCAAAATGATCAGATTGATGTACAATGCCTGATGCTCGCATCAATGATTCTGGAACTTCAGAAGGATCTGGAAACATTTGAGGCATATGAGATGTCTCAAGAGCTTAAGGAAATGTTCCAAAAGCAAGCGAGAAGGGAAAGGTATGAGACCTTGAGATCTTTGGTTGGGTGCAAGATGACCGAAGGGAGTTCGGTTAGTGCCCATGTTCTGAAGATGAAAGGGTACATTGATCAGTTGGAGAGGCTTGGTTCGCCACTCAGACCTGAGTTGGCAACGGATTTGATCCTTAATTCTCTTCCCGAGAGTTACTCACATTTTGTCATGAACTATCACATGAATGATATGGACAAAACGGTCAGCGAACTGCATGGGATGCTTAAAAACGCTGAAGTAACGATAAAAGAGAAGCCAAGCTCCAAAGGGATCCATATGGTGCAAAAGGGTAGGATCCAGAAGAAGAAGGGTAAAGCAAACAAACCCAAAGAGTTTGGGAAGGATGCAAAGAAGCCCAAAGCTGTTACCAAGGCAAAGCCTCCAAAGGAAGGCACATGCCATTTCTGCAATCAGCCTGGTCATTGGCGCAGAAATTGCAAGCTTTATTTGGAGGACTTGAGGAAGAAGAGAGGCGGTGAGACCGCTAATCAAGGTATTTATGTTATTGAAATATTTCATTCTACTTCTGTTTCTACTTCGTGGGTATTAGATACCGGTTGTGGTTCTCACATTTGTATGAATGTGCAGGGGCTTAAAGGAAGTAGAAAGCTCAAGAAGGGCGAGGTAGAATTCCATGTGGCGAATGGAGCTAAAGTTGCTGCTTATGAAGTCGGTCGCTACGAGCTCAAGTTGCCAAGTGGACTTGTTCTTTCTTTGAATAATTGTTATTTTGTTCCTAATTTGTCTAGGAACATCATTTCTATTTCATGTTTGGACAAGGAAGGATTTAAATGTGTTATTGAGAATAATCACTTATTGCTTTTCAATAAAGACTTGTTTTATGCAAATGCGGATTTACATGATGGTCTTTATTTGTTGAACCTTAGTGAAGGTTATAATGAGCACGTATATAACATAAATACCAAAAGGATAAGAACAAATGTTGTGAATCCTACTTATCTCTGGCACTGTCGTCTAGGACACATTAATGAGAAACGCATTTCAAAACTCCATAAAGATGGAATTTTGGGTCTAGATGTTTTTGAAACATATGACACTTGCGAGTCTTGTTTAATGGGTAAGATGACCAAGAGTCCCTTTACTGGTCACAGTGAAAGGGCTAGTGACTTATTAGAACTCATACATACAGATGTATGTGGGCCTATGAGCACAACTGCTAGAGGTGGTTTTCAATACTTCATTACGTTCACTGATGATTTCAGTAGATATGGTTATCTATATCTAATGAAGCATAAGTTGGAATCCTTTGAAATGTTCAAAGCCTTCCAAAATAAAGTACAAAACCAACTTGGCTAGACAATTAAAGCACTTAGATCTGATCGAGGTGGTGAATATTTGAGCCAAGACTTTGACGATCATCTTAGAAAGTGTGGGATTGTCTCACAACTAACTCCTCCTGGTACACCACAGTGGAATGGTGTGTCTGAGAGGAGGAACCGTACTTTATTGGATATGGTTCGGTCGATGATGAGTCAAACAAATCTTCCTCTATCCTTTTGGGGATATGCACTTGAAACAGCGGCATTCACACTGAACCGAGTTCCATCAAAAGCAGTTGAAAAGACACCATATGAGATATGGGTTGGTAAGAGACCAAATTTGTCTTTTCTCAAGATTTGGGGTTGCGAAGCTTATGTGAAATACTTGATTTCAGATAAGTTAGCACCAAAATCTGTGAAGTGCAATTTTGTTGGTTATCCAAAAGAAACTAAAGGTTATTTCTTTTACAATCCTAGTGAAAACAAAGTGTTTGTTGCTAGGAATGGTACATTCCTGGAAAAAGAGTTTATTTCCAAAGGAATCAGTGGGAGTAAAGTCCACCTACAAGAAAATATGGATAACCAAGTTGAAAGTGAGTTTCAAATGGAACAATCTGATTCACAAGAAGTTGTTGAGTCAGAACCGATAACACAAGTCCAACGTAGATCAAGTAGAGTTCGTCATGAGCCCGAGAGATATGGATTTCTCGTCACGAACGAAAATGATCTGATTCTGTTAGAAGAGAATGAACCTTCCACGTACATGGAAGCTGTCTCTAATTCAGAATCTGAAAAATGGCTTGATGCTATGAAGTCAGAAATTCAATCCATGGACGACAACAAAGTATGGACTTTGGTTGATCTCCCAAAGGGTGCTAAAGCAATAGGGCACAAATGGGTTTTCAAGTTGAAAACGGACATGGATGGGAACATTCAGACTTATAAAGCAAGGTTAGTGGCAAAGGGTTACCGACAAGTTCATGGTATAGACTATGACGAAACCTTTTCGCCAGTAGCTATGATCAAGTCCATCAGAATTCTTGTTGCCATAGCAGCATATTATGACTATGAAATATGGCAAATGGATGTCAAAACAGCTTTCCTAAATGGAAACCTTGTTGAGGATGTGTACATGACACAGCCTGAAGGTTTTGTCGATCCAAAGAATCCTGATAAAGTATGCAAGCTTCAAAAGGCCATTTATGGTTTGAAGCAAGCATCAAGAAGTTGGAATCATTGTTTTGATGAATCAGTCAAAAAGTTTGGCTTCATCAAAAACGAAGATGAGCCTTGTGTGTACAAGAAGTTCAGTGGGAGTAATATAGTTTTCCTAGTTCTATATGTCGATGACATATTGTTAATAGGAAATCACATTCCTACCTTGCAAGAAGTAAAATCTTGGCTAGGAAAGTGTTTTTCTATGAAAGACTTGGGTGAGGCAGCCTACATTCTTGGAATAAAGATCTATAGAGATAGATCTAAGAGATTGATAGGTTTGAGCCAGAGTACATACATTGACAAAATACTGAAAAGGTTCAGTATGGATCAATCAAAGAAAGGAAATGTTCCTATTGGGCAAGGGATAAAGCTTAGTCGTAAGCAATGTCCTGTGACAGTTGAAGAACGTCAACGCATGGATAAGATTCCTTATGCGTCAGCTATAGGATCTATCATGTATGCCATGGTATGTACTCGGCCAGATGTCTCTTTTGCTTTGAGCATGACAAGTAGATATCAGTCTGATCCAGGTGATAGTCATTGGACTGCTGTCAAGAGTATTCTTAAGTACTTGAGAAGAACTAAAGATACATTCTTGATATATGGAGGCTCGGACGAAGATCTTGTTGTAAATGGTTACACGGATGCAAGTTTCCAAACTGATCAAGATCAGATGCAGTCACAGTCTGGGTATGTGTTCATTCTGAATGGAGGTGCGATAAGTTGGAAGAGTTCTAAGCAAAGCACGATAGCTGCATCTACAACAGAAGCCGAGTATATTGCTGCATCAGATGCAGCCCAAGAGGCTGTTTGGATCAAGAAGTTCATCGAAGAACTTGGTGTCGTTCCTAGCATAGTGAATCCTGTGAGCCTCTTGTGTGACAACAATGGGGCAATATCACTTGCTAAGGAACCTAGTGTGTCACAGAAATCCAAACATATACTTCGGCGTTTTCACTACATAAGAGAAGTCATCTCAAGAGGAGATGTGAAGATATGCAAAGTTGCGTCTGAAGACAATGTTGCCGATCCACTAACAAAAGCTCTTTCACAAGCTGTACATGATGGTCATGCTAGGTCCATGGGTATTAGATACATTTGAAGATTGGACTTAGGGCAAGTGGGAGATTGTTAGAGATTGTGCCCTAAGCCAATGTTGGATTATGTAAACAATCTTCTTAAGTCATTAATAAAGACTTATTTTATCATATATATTTGTATGTTAGTATTTATGATAATGTATCCATGAATTAATTGTGTAATTCTAAATTTCCCTAGTCGATTGTTATTATGGGAATAATAACAAACTAAGACTAGTGTGAGTGATAATGGATATTCATAAGATGAATATAGTGTATACAGATACAGATTATACTCACGGGCAATGTGTTAGAGAACATGTTGCTGGAGACCCACTATAAGATCAAGTTCATGGTCACGTGTCACAACTGATCTTGATTAGAGTAGTGTCATCAGCTGATTCCTTTGACCTGAGGTCACCATGGATTCCGGGATGAATTCATGTTGTGCTTTGACGCAGTCAAACGCTGCTTGTAACAGAGTAGTTATAAAGGCTGTGGTTAGGTGCAATATGACTCATGCTTAGGGATGTGAGTGACAGATATGGGATTTTGTCCCTCTCTAACAAGAGAGCGATATCACTGGGCCCCTCGATAAGTAAGACTGTTAAATGCATGGCCGTGCTCAAATAATTGATAAGAGTATCAATTGATTTGTCTGAACAGTTTACTTTGAGATCGAGAAAGCATATGATTAATTATAAAAGATTGACAAGTGTACCATGTCTTATAATTAATCTTGATATCAAAGAGACAAAAGGGAATATGACATTCTATAAATAGGTATTGGATCATTCCAATCATATTAATTGGGTAGTCGTAATGGCTTGCTAGAGTCCGCTTGTGACCTATAAGGACATTATGGTAATTTCCTTATTGCCAATTAATATGATCCTATGGGGTCACACACAAGAGCAAAATGAAGTTCATCTTATCGGGTATAAATTATTATTGGATAATAATTTATGAATGAGAAAGAGAATAAATATATATAGTGATATATATTTATGTATGTATATATAAATATTAATGTGATTAATATTGCATAAAGTATGCTACATATTATAATTAAATTATATGGAGATATAATTAATTATAATATTATATATACATATATGTATTATGGAGAATTGATTTGATTTAATGTTAATTGAGAATTAATATTAAATTGTGTGGGTTAATATATAATTATAACTAATAGGTGTATTAGGTTATAATTATAATTAACTATTTAGGTTAATTATTTAAGGAAACAATTAACCTAAACCTAATGAGACTCTACACTCATAATACATGTAGAATTCGGCCACCATACTAACAAACAAAAGGGGGCCAGCCGAAATTCTCTTCCTAAGCCAAGAGAAAATTTGATTTTCTGCCTCTCTCTCAATTCGAGGAAACCGTTTCTTCTATCCCGGCGCTAGCACGCGGTGGACGTATTGCTCCGTGTGGATCAACCGTAGAGGGAAGCAATTTTGGTTCCTATTGATTCAACCTTCAAAGAATTAAGGTAATTCTTTAACCCTCTTTCCAATTCAATGCAATATACATGGATCCTTGGCGGGGATTAATCCGTTTTCTTTCCGCTGCTATTTGTTTTGTGTGATTAATTCCTCATCACTTGTTTCAAGAACAGTCGTACGACTGTTCTTATTTTTCCAGAAATAAAAACGTAAAAACTTGAAAAAAAATTCACCAAACACAAACAAATCACCCAGAAAGCTGGAAAATGAGTTGAGTTAAAGGTCGTTTACCTCCTTGGTGACGATCCACAGCTAGAATGACCCCTGGCTACGCACCAATCCACGTGAATTTGCTCTTTTTTCCTTAAGGAGTCAAGGTTGCAAAAATGTCCAAATAATCCCAGAAAAGTCACGGATTTGTGTTTGTTTTTGGTCCAAAATGATTTAGTTTGTTAGTGTGAGTGTTAACCTAGGATTTCTACTTCGTTTTAGTGATTAACAACAAAGAATTAAAGAGAAAAGGCAAGAAGAAAGCAATAAACTAATTGTCTCTCTTCTCTCTTTTTCTCTCTTTTCTCTCACTAAAAGTATGATTTCTGGCCCAAAAGTCCTCAAAATCTGGTTTTCTTTTCTTGTTATACCTCCCCACTAACCCGGAAATCTTGAGCATTTAATGCTCAAGATTTCCCTTCTTCTTCAAGTCAAATAGGTATGGGCAGCAACCTGCCCCCGAAAGTACAGTCGTACGACTGTACTTGCACTACAGTCGTACGACTGTACTTGCACTACAGTCGTACGACTGTAGCAAAATCCCACGACTGTATTTTACAGTCGTGGGTCAACGGTCAACAGCATGGTTTTTTTTTATAAAAGAAAATTTCGTGTTCACAGTAGGGATCGTCGGGAACATGAGAAATATGTGTTTCTCGTTTCCGATGATTACGCTCATTTTGTCTTGGACAAAGAGGAGCCCAAAACCTTCCAGAAGGCTGTAGCTAGCCCACTGTCTGCCTTGGAGGCAGATATGCAATCTATGTACGGTAATCCGGTTTGGAACCTGGTTGATCCACCTCCGGGTGCTAAGGTAATAGGTTGCAAGTGGTGCTATAAGCTATAGGCCGACAATACCTTTAAGGGTGTGTATAAGAGGTTTAGTGTGAGCATAGTAATTCTCCTGGTATTACAAAGGGATGGCATCCTTCTAAGTGGAAGTGACATACCAACACTGTAAGGGTAAAGCAGTGGTTGTGTAAGTGCTTCGCAATGAAGGACTTAGGCGAAGCTGAGACGATCCTAGGGATCAGGATCTACAGGGATAGATCCAATCGGCCTCCAGGCCTAAGTCAGGCCAAGTACATAGACATAGTTCTGAAAATATTCAGCATGGACCAGGCTAAGAAAGGTTTCTTGCCAATGGGTCATGAGCTAAAACTTAGCAAGAAGAACTGTCCTAAGACAAGGCAAGACAGGGAGAACATGAATTGGTTCTATCTGCTTTGGCTATAGGATCAATCATGTACTCCATGCTATGTACAAGACCTTATGTTGCCTTTACACTAAGTATGACGAGCCGGATCCCGGGTGGATCACTGGAAGGCTGTCAAAATAATCCTGAAGTACCTTAACCGGACTTAGGATAGCTTCTTAGTGCATGAAGGTCAGGAAGAGCTGTCAGTTACTAGGTACACTGGTGCAAGCTTCCAGACTGACCAGGATGAATAACAATCGCAGTCTAGGTATGTATTCATGCTAAATGGTGGTACTATTGTTGGAGAGGCTCCAAATAATCGACCATCGCGGTTTCTATCACAGGAACTATGTACATTGCAACGTGTGAAGCAGCTAAGGAAGCTGTGTGGATAATGAAGTTTATCATGGAACTGGGGGTAGTATCTACTATCCAGGAATCGGTTGATATCTTTAGTGACAATGATGGGGCTGTTGCATAAGCTAAGTGCCCCAGTAACACTTAAACACGATGCACGTACTTAGGGATTTTCACCTATTGCGAGAAATCACTGAGGGGGTGACATCTCATTACAAAGAGTGGACACCAATGGCAATGTTGCAGATCTTTTGACCAACATGCTTGGCTATGCCTATGCACAACGGTTGTACTAGATCTATAGGGATTAGACCCATGCTTAGTAGGTACTAGTACAAGTAGGAGATTGTTGGAAATGCCCTAGTCCCGAGGCATTGGTCCTTGTGTTTGTATAATACATTTGTACATTAATGTGAACTTTATGTATTATACAATTTGTGTCAAGGAAATAAAGGCATTAATCTATTTATTATATGTCTTATGCTATATTTTAAATGGAGTATCCAATAGACATATCTATATCCATGTTGTCAAGTGTGAGGCACTTGGCAGTAAGACTGTGGATAGGGAAAACGATATGACCATAAAGTCATCCGTAGTCTGTTCCAATCATGGGAATGAATGGAACCAAACTATCATTAGCCGGGTTGTATGGCAGTGTCTTACCGGTCATAGAACATGGAATGTCAACCAGGTTAATAGGTACATGCAAAAAAGGGCATGGTACTGGATCGATCCACTTAATGGGAATCTACATGGTATAGTATCACAAATGATTCTCGTGTAGTACTTGTATAAGTCCTTCGACCGGACCATATGATGGTGTTGCATGTGAAGTGGCACACTTTGGTGTACGCCCAACAGGCCTGTAAAAGGGTGCCAAGTACGGGTACGTTCGGGTGTGTCAGTGAGCATGGCAGTGCTATGGATATGCAGAAGGGAATGTCACTCAGTGATTCACTGAGACGATATCACCGGCCTCTTCAAGAATGCTACTGATAAGTGTGCGGCCGCACCCAAACAAGATTGGATCTTGTTTGTGAGCATCAGTTCATTAGGGATCAAGTAAATGTCTAGACATATATAGAGGATGATCAACCATGCCTCTGTGTTGGACACCGATATCAGTGACATGGGACGTACAAGTTCAAACTACAGGGCTACGATGACAGTTTGACTACTATCTCCGTCTTAATTGGGGGCTGCAGTGGCTTGCTAGAGCCCGCCTGCAGTCTGTGGGCATTAGCTCACTGCCAACATAAAGACGGGCCCATCGGATCGTACACATTGAACGTCTGGACTTTAATAAGTCGGATTGTGTGTGGACTTAGAGTATACACAAGGAAGAGAGGGAGATCATTGAATTATATTATATGGATCAATTAGATTGATCAAACTAATATAATTAATATTTATTTTGGCCTTCTCTTAATTAATTCAATGAATTAATTTATGAGATTATTTCCTAGGTGGAAATATTATTACATGTATAGGTTTACATGTATTTCATTTTATATGTGTCTAATTTAATCCCTTGATTAAATTAATAGAGCAAATTAAAACTCTGTTATTTTGTGCCTGTTATGTACAGGAATATTATTTCTGTTTCAGTTTTGGATATTTCTATATATACATTTACTATTGGTAATAGTAAAAAGGGTTTATCTAGAAAGATATTATTTGATGGAGTGGCTTTGTTAAATAATATCCTTTAATATCCTGGATTTAAATGAAACTAATCATGTCTATAATATACATACTTAAAGGGTTAAGCCAAACGAACTTAATCCTGTTTACCTTTGGCATTGTCGTTTAGGCCATATAAACAAGAAGCGCATTGCTAGGCTTCACATAGCTTGAATCCTAAGATCATTTGACATGGAGTCACTTGATATATGCGAGTCTCATTTACAAGGTAAAATGACAAAAGAACCTTTTAGCAAAGAGGCTGAAAGGGCCGCTAGCTTATTGGACCTAATGCATTGAGATGTATATGGACCGACAAGCATAGCAACCAAGGGTGAACATCTATACTTCGTATCCTTCACAGACAATTTCATCAGATATGGCTATGCCTATTTAATGAAATATTAGTCTGAGACCCTTGATAGGTTCGAGGGATTTAGGAACGAAGTACAGAACCAACTAGGCAGAAATATCAAAGCCATTCGGTCAGACCGAGGTGGTGAGCATATAAACCTAGTGTATGACTCATTTTGAGTGGGCATGGAATAGTTCCATTGCTCACTCCTCCAGGAACACCACAATGGAATGGGGTGTCTGAACGGAGGAATAGGGCCCTGTTGGACATATGAAAAACATGACTCACCATTTTATTTTTGTCCAAGAATGAGTCACCATTCTCATCTATTCACCACCCATCAATTTCGGCCAAATAAATCCCACTTCATGTGGGAATTTTCATTTAAGTCTTAAGCCCAATTTTAATTCCCTTAATTTAATTAATATCAAATGCAACTTTAATATTACATGTATATATATATATATTATACCATATAATATATATTACATACATTTAAATTAAAATTAATTTGCTCTATTAATTTAATCAAGGGATTAAACTAGACACACATAAAATGAAATACATGTAAACCTATACATGTAATAATATTTCCACCTAGGAAATAATCTCATAAATTAATTCATTGAATCAATTAAGAGAAGGCCAAAATAAATATTAATTATATTAGTTTGATCAATCTAATTGATCCATATAATATAATTCAATGATCTCTCTCTCTCTCTTCCTTATGTATACTCCAAGTACACACACAATCCGACTTATTAAAGTCCAGACGTTCAATGTGTACGATCCGATGGGCCCGTCTTTATGTTGGCAGTGAGCTAATGCCCATAGACTGCAGGCAGGCTCTAGCAAGCCACTGCAGCCCCCAATTAAGATGGAGATAGCAGCCAAACTGTCACCATAGCCCTGTAGCTTGAACTTGTACGTCCCATGTCACTGATATCGGTGTCCAACACAGAGGCATGGTTGATCACCCTCTATATGTGTCCAGACATTTACTTGATCCCGAATGAACTGATGCTTACAAACAAGATCCAATCTTGTTTGGGTGCAGCCGCACACTTATCAGTAGCATTCTTCAAGAGGCCAGTGATATCGTCTCAATGAATCACTGAGTGACATTCCCTTCTGCATATCCATAGTACTGCCATGCTCACTGACACACCCGAACGTACCCGTACTTGGCACCCTTTTACAGGCCCGTTAGGCGTACACCAAAGTGTGCCACTTCACATGCAACACCATCATATGGTCAGGTCGAAGGACTTATACAAGTACTACACGAGAATCATTTGTGATACTATACCATGTAGATTCCCATTAAGTGGATCGATCCAGTACCATGCCCTTTTTTGCATGTACCCATTAACCTGGTTGACATTCCATGTTCTATGACCGGTAAGACACTGCCATACAACCCGGCTAATGATAGTCTTTGGTTCCATTCATTCCCATGATTGGAACAGACTATGGATGACTTTATGGTCATATCGTTTTCCTTATCCACAGTCTTACTGCCAAGTGCCTCACACTTGACAACATGGATATGGATATGTCCATTGGATACTCTATTTAAAATATAGCACAAGACATATAATAAATAGATTAATGCCTTTATTTCCTTGACACAAATTGTATAATACATAAAGTTCACATTAATGTACAAATGTATTATACAAACACAAGGACCAATGCCTCGGGACTAGGGCATTTCCAACAATCTCCCACTTGGACTAGTACCTACTAGGCATGGGTCTAATCCCTATAGATCTAGTACAACCTTCATGCATAGGCATAGCCAAGCATGTTGGTCAAAAGATCTGTGACATTGTCATTGGTGTCCACTCTTTGTAATGAGATGTCACCCCCTCAGCGATTTCTCGCAATAGGTGAAAATCCCTAAGTACGTGCATCATGTTTAAGTGTGACTAGGGCACTTAGCTTGTGCAACAGCCCCATCATTGTCACTGAAGATATCAACCGGTTCCTGGATAGTAGATACTACCCCCAGTTCCATGATAAACTTCATTATCCACACAGCTTTCCTAGCTGCTTCACACGTTGCAATGTACTCAGTTCCTGTGATAGAAACCGCGATGGTCGATTACTTGGAGCCTCTCCAACAATAGTACCACCATTTAGCATGAATACATACCTAGACTGCGATTGTTATTCATCCCGGTCAGTCTGGAAGCTTGCATCAGTGTACCTAGTAACTGACAGCTCTTCGTGACCTTCATGGGCGACATCAGGTCTTGTACATAGCATGGAGTACATGATTGATCCCATAGCTGAAGCATATAGGCCCAACTTCATGTTCTCCCTATCCTGCCTTGCCTTAGGACAGTACTTATTACTAAGTTTCAACCCATGACACATTAGCAAGAAACCTTTCTTGGCATGGTCAATGCTGAATCTTTTCAGAACTATGTCTATGTACTTGGCCCGACTCAGGCCTAGAAGCCGATTGGATCTATCCCTGTAGATCCTAATCCCTAGGATTGTCTCAACTTCGCCTAAGTCCTTCATTGCGAAGCACTTACTCAACCATTACAATACCCTTGTAGTGTTGGTATGTCGCTTCCAATCAGAAGGATGCCATCCATATATAATACGAGGAAAGTTACTATGCTCCCACTAAACCTCTTATACACACCCTTAAAGGTATTGTCGGCCTATAGCTTATAGCATCATAATATTATATCCCCTAAACCATAATATTATATGCTCAAACCATGACTCATTCTTGGGCATCATAAGCTGGTACTGGCCGATCTCTATGGCAGCAACCATTGCTCCATCATCGACCAGCAAGTCCACTTGTCCTGATCCCAGTGATCTCCTGTTCTTAAGTCCATGAGAACCACATCCAGTATCTAATACATAAGATGTTGGAACAGAGGTTAATGTCTATAACATATATACCTGATGAAGACACGCCCTGTGTCTTCCTTTTCTCTCCCAAAAGCTTGGGACACGATCTATTCCAATGTTCACTCTGCTTGCACCCGAAGCAGATAACCTTGGAACGGGCCTTGGGCTGGGCTTTAGCCACTGTAGCCTAGGATTTCCAAGCCTTGACCTTAGCCTTTGCCTTGCCCTTAGCAAGAGGAGGTTTCCCTTTGTTGACCATTAGTACCGGTAGAGTCTCCTTGATCGACAGTTCAGCAAGCTTAAGCATCCAATGCAGCTCACTAACAGTCCGGTCCATCCCTTGCCTATAAAAGTTCGGGATGAATTGATCAGAAGAATCTGGTAAGGAAGCTAGGATTGTGCTAACCTCCAGCCCCCGTGAGATAGGCGATCCGAGACAGGCTAAATTATCCAGATAGCCCTTCATCTTGAGCACATGTGCACTCATAGATGTCCCAGCCCCTATCTTACAGCTGCGGAATGCCTTGTTGATCAGGTTCCTTTCCTGATAATCTTGCTCATGAAACATCTCATTAAGAGTTGTTTCATAGCAAAGGCCTGATGATCCATGAACTGCTTTTGCAATTCAGGAACCATACACACCAACATCAGGCATGTCACGTCCCGGTTATCCTTTATATGTGCCAAGTATTCCTCTAGCCAGGCAGCCGATGGATTACTTCCCGTTGGCACAGCCAGTAAAGGCTTTTCTAGCACATACTCTTTAGACTCTTGTCTTAGAACTCCTCTTAAGTTCCTAGACCAGTCCAAAAAGTTAGGGCCAGAGGGCTAGTCCCATTCCAAGAAAGATCGCAGTGATAAAGTATTATTCGTAGCCATTGGTTTCTACACAGAAAAATTTACGAGTGTTAATAAAGGACTTAACTTGTTCTTCCCATATTATAATTAATAATGAATCATGTTATTAATTAAACCGAGTTGTTGGGCTCATGTTCCAAGATCCATAGTATATCAAGATATAGCCAGACGAGGGCCTGGAACAACTATACCCCAATTTTTAGGTAGGAACGCTGTCCAATCCCAACCTAGGGACTCTCGGTTTGATGGGTCTGTTGGCACTTACCCATCTGTGCTTAGGGCCAGGAACATCCTACTACCCACGCTAAGTCCAAACCTCCATCCAAGTGTCAGAGTAACCAATACTCTAACCCAATACAAAATGACAATGCTCCAGCGCATCCAGCGAGGGCTGGTCTACAACTGGCCCATCCCCACTTCGAGTAGGTTTTGAATGAGGGAAGCACTTTTAAGAGACTTAGTAATTACCTTTTGGTTATAAGATTCATTTAATAACGGCTTAGATGCATAGGCGGGTGAAATTGGGTTGGTACATACATTCTCACATGTAAATAAATAAAGCATAATTAAATAAAAATGGACTGCTATGGGCCAAAATTTACAGCCTAATATAAGTCTAGTAAACCTATACTAGAAGAACATCATGTGGGCCGCATCCTCATCCTTCTAGCACGCCAATCCAATCGGCTTCTTCTTTACATAATTTCATAATAAACCTATAAAATAAAATTACATAAAAATAAAACAGCGCGCAGGCCGTATTTACCAAAAGAATATTACAACCCAAATAAATAAGGCCCAAAACATCCATTCATGCATTTAATCATACACACATGTAAACCAATACATACAATTTATAAACATGTTAAATGCATGAATTAATCCCATTTCATATATGTCCATAACCATTATTTTGAAATCGCCAAATTTTGGCCATTCACAGTTCTAAGCCCGTATGGGCTTTGGGCCTCCAACCCAGGCAGAACACTGCTCCCAATCCAATTGGGAAATCAAGAATTCCAAATTAGCCGTCCAGGTAATCATGCCAAGAAAACCCGAATCAATTTCAATTAACCGTATTAATTTCCAAAATTAATATCGCATGAACGAAAATTAAATTCCATTTATAAAACATGCGCATAAAATTTCCAAAATTTAAACACGCACAATTTTAAAACCAATTAAAATTTTAAAACCCGGCCCGGCCCAAAAATCCTGCCAAATCCAAATTCAGGCCTAGCCCGCCGCACGGGGCAGCAGCCCTGCTGCCTGTGGTGCCTAGCGCTGCTGCCCCCGTTCCGACCCGAAACGGTCCGTGATTTTTCCGAAAAAAAATAGCAACATGAAATTAAATCACCAAGAAATAAAATCATGCAATGGAAAAATAAATCTAGCATAAACCTATATGCAAAAAATAAATGTCCATAACAAATATCACAAATAGAAAATAAAAACCAAGCATAAACCAATATGCAAATCAATTTTCCATTTGCAAAATCAATGGGGAAAAATCACCAACCCCAAACCAAAAATAAATCCCGTCCACAAAAAATCTCCAATTTTAAAACACGGGATTCACCAAGTTAAAGATTACCATGGATCAAAAGCCTGCTCTGATACCACTTTTGGGATTTGTCACGGGAAACCGACCGATAAAAGCGGAAATACGCGTCGATTTCCTCGAATCCGGCCCAGGAGCTTAAGATGTGGAAATCAAAAACTTAAAACCATAAAGAGAAGTTCGGAAACTTACCCAGAAAATCTCTTAAAGAGACGGATGCAGACTGCAGGAATCAAAGCAGACTCCCTCCAACGTCACGTACACGAACGGCTCTCGGACCCAACCCGTGCTAGCGGCTCGGATTAACCAAGAAGAGAGGGAGAAAGGGGCTACTCACAATAGGAATAGATGGCTATAATTTTTCTTTCCAAAAGAAAAATACCATCACCTTAAGTTAGGGCTCTCAATTTCTTTCCAAAAGTCATGCCTCTCTCCCAATAAGTTTCTAAGGATACGCTCTTGAGACCATGGCTCTCATTTTTAATTATACTCCGACTAAGGCTTTGGAAAAGACCCCATTTGGAATATGGACGGGAGGGTGCCCAATGTGTCTTTCCTACGGATTTGGGGTTGTTATACACAAGTCAAGAAATTGACTGTGAGCAAAACTAGAACCTAAAACCGACTAATGCCTGTTTGTGAGCTACCTTAGGGAAACCAAAGGGTATTACTTCTACAACCCCGCTGAGAACAAGGTGTTCATGGCACAAAAAGGGGTCCTTCTTGAAAAGGGGTTTCTTTCCAAGAAAGACAGTGGGAGCGATGTTGAACTCAGGGAAGTTCAAAGCTCACAAACTCCTGAAAAGGATAACTCGGAGACCAGGGTGGAGCTTCCACAAGTGGAAGCACCGGCCCAGGTCACACAAGAACCTAGGAGGTATGGTAGGGATTGTCGGGAACATGAGAAATATATGTTTCTCGTTTCCGATGATTACGCTCATTTTGTCTTGGACAAAGAGGAGCCCAAAACCTTCCAGTAGGCTATAGATAGCAACCATAAGCTATTGGCTGATAATACATATAATATTATGGAGTGAGTCATGGTTTGACCACGTTAGTAGCAAAGTTGGACTTTGCATGCTAGGTGGCATTGGAGATTTTTTTTTTGGTAAGAAGGTTGATACAAAAGAAAAAAAAAATCAGCAGCCATTCTCATCAATTTTGGTGGCCGTCCTTTCTCTTTTCTAGGTGGAAAAATGATTTGCCCACTTTAGGAATGAATTTCTTAAGGAGAAGAAATTGGTGCCTATTTTAGGGATTGATTTCTTTTGGAAAGAAATTGAGAGCCCTAACTTAAGGTGATGGTATTTTTCTTTTGGAAAGAAAAATTACAGCCATCTATTCCTATTGTGAGCAGCCCCTTTCTCCCTCTCTTCTTGGTTAATCCGAGCCGCTAGCACGGGTTGGGTCCGAGAGCCGTTCGTGTACGTGACGTTGGAGGGAGTCTGCTTTGATTCCTGCAGTCCGCATCCGTCTCTTTAAGAGATTTTCCGGGTAAGTTTCCGAACTTCTCTTTATGGTTTTAAGTTTTTGATTTCCACATCTTAAGCTCCTGGGCCGGATTCGAGGAAATCGACGGGTATTTCCGCTTTTATCGGTCGGTTTCCGGTGATGAATCCCAACATCTCCATGGTGATTTAGATCAGCCTGAAGGTTTTTAGGTGAAAGGAAAAGAGGATTATGTATGCAGACCGCAGAAAAGTCTATATGGTTTGAAGCAAGCACCAAGGCAGTGGTACAGGAAGTTTAAGTCTTTTATGGGGGAGCAAGGCTATCGGAAGACTACTTCATATCACTGTGTCTTTGTTCAAAGATTTGGTGATGATGATTTTATCATCTTATTGCTTTATGTTGATGACATGTTGATTGTTGGCAAGAATACTAGAAGAATTGCCCAGTTGAAGCAACAGTTGAGTAATTCCTTTGCTATGAAGGACTTGGGGCCAGCAAAACAGATTCTTGGCATTAAAATCACCCGAGATAGGGTTGCCAAGAAGTTGCATATGTCACAGGAAAAGTACATTGAAAAGGTGCTTTGCAGGTTTAACATGGATAAAGCTAAAGTGGTTAGTTCTCCTCTTACTACCAACTTTAAGCTAACTAAAAAGGATTGCCCTTCTACTGAGAAAGAGAAGGAAGAGATGGATAGAGTTCCATATGCCTCAGTAGTAGGAAGTTTGATGTATGTCATGGTGTGTACACGACCTGATATAGCTCATACGGTTGGTGTTGTTAGCCGTTTTCTGTCAAATTTGGGTAGGAAGCATTGGGAAGCAGTTAAGTGGATATTCGGATATCTTCGGGGTACTTCCAAATTGGGTCTCACATTTGGAAATGAAAGCCAGTGCTGGTTGGGTACACGGATTCTGATATGGCAGGTGATAAGGATAGCTTGAAGTCTACGTCTGGTTATTTGATGTCTTTTGCAGGGGGAGCTGTGTCATGGCAATCAAGATTGCAAAAGTGTGTTGCACTTTCTAGAACGGAGGCTGAGTATATAGCAGCAACGGAAGCAGGTAAAGAGATGTTGTGGTTGAAAAGGTTTTTACAGGAGCTGGGTTTCAAGCAACAACGCTATGTTGTGTTTGTGATAACCAAAGTGCAATTCACCTTGCCAGAAACTCTACTTACCACCAGAAAACAAAGCATATCGATATGAGGTATCATTGGATTAGAGATGCTCTTGAAGAAGGGTTGTTGAACTTGATAAAGTTCATACCGATGATAATGGTTCTGATATGTTGACAAAGGCCTTGGCTAGGGAGAAGCTGAAGGTGTGTTTCTCGATAGCCGGGATGGCGAGTTCTTCCTTATAGTTAGAAAGGGGGAGATTTGTTGGTATTTTTTCTAACTTAAGGTAAATTTTTTCAAAGGTCGGTAGAAAAGTCTTTGGTAGGTATTTTTAAAGTCTTTGTTAGGTGAACAAAAATAGATAGGCAGAAAAATAAAACCAAATAAATAAGGAAAAAAAGATAGAGAGTTGCAGACAAGTGAAGAAAAAAATAAAAACCAAGAAAAGAAAAGAGGGGAAGAGAGTTTGAAACACATTTTCCCTTCTCCATCACCAGCTGCACGTTTTTGGCATTTTCTGGAGTTCCGACCGTTGGATCACCGTGAAACTTGAACAGCGTCTTCCTGATGTCCATGTCTTGAATTTGAACAGTGGAGATCGTCGTCGGAGGTCCAGAGGGCATTTTCGTCTAAAGGTAGATTGTGTGTATTTTTGGTTTGTTCTCGATCTTTTTTTCCCATTGTTGTTTTGATTTCATGATTCTTGATGATTCATTCCAAGAATATGATGTTGATGATGTATCCCTCTAGTTCATCTAGGGAAGACTTGTTGTAATTTCCTATTATTGGTTGATAGTGGAAGATTAAACGGTGTAAGGGTCCCGTGGTTTTTACTTATCGGTTGAGAGGGTTTTCCACGTTAAAACTTGCGTGTTTGGATTGTTGTGCATTGCTCCATTTCTATTGCTTGGTGTTACTCTAATTTTAGTTTCCTCAAAGATTCAAACGAGTCGGGAAAAAGTATCACAACGAAGATTTATTCCGTATTTGTTGTTACCGTTGTGGTAGGTGTATTTTTTCCCTCAGAGGGATGAGCTGAGGGTGTTTTTTACGACAGAGAAAGGATGTTTCCCGGCGAGAGAATTTCGGTGATGTTGTGGGCTGAAATGGTGAAGAAGAAGAAATACAATATGTAAAAGTAATCATTATAATTAGCATACCTGCAATAAATTTTAATGTTTTCTCTTTCATTCATTAATAATTACAATCAGCATACCAGGGAGAAGGTAGATATTTCCAATATTACAGTAGAGTCCACATGTCATAAAAATTTCTCTTTCATCCATTAAAGTTTCTACAGATTTTATGCTCTTAAACGTAATTTCCTATGAAATCAGAGTTCTATCACTATGCTTGTTTTCCCAAAATGAACTAGATGGTGTCAATTCGTGAATCATTTCCCTTAATTAAATAAGTTATCATGTAATTAAAAGTATTACGGAAATATTTACATATTTGATATCAAGGAAGCCAACTTATTGAATGATAGACAAATTGAACTCTTTTTAAGTTAAGTTTATATAAATATTAATATATTTAGTCGTTAGTAAAAATCATAAACATTTATCACATATTTCTCTTCTTCTTTTAAATTACTTGTTACTTTATAATGTATTTTATCAAATTTTCATAAATTATTGTTATTTATGAGTATTAATTTGAAGTTTTGTAGAGAAATTGGGCACCGCCGCACCGGCTCAACCGACGTTGACGATGGGGTAATTACAGTCCCCTCTTTCCCCTCTTTGTTGGCTCTCTCATGGCAGCGCCTCTCTAATTTCCTCCCCTCTCTCCATTTCCGTCCCCAAATCAGGTAAAGTTTTATTCTTTGCTTGCCAATTTTGAAATTCTGCTCGAATTTTGGATTTTTCAGCAATTCAATTGTGAATCTTACGTTACCGATTCCGATAACAAGATACTGAATAGAGCTAGTAATCTGAATTCCTCTAAGGGTGGCTTTCGGCGGTCGGGGGTGCAACGGCACACCCTCCGCCTCTGATTGGAGGTTCTTATAGTCTGTTGGTATTCTAGTTTTACCATTGTAACCTTTTTAGTATGTTGATGTATGAGCTTTTAAATTTAATTGATATTGACTTATGAAGAGTTTCAGTTTAAATTAGTGTGTTTTATGCTCACTTGATTCGTGATCCACCAGAATGGAATCAAAAACTGCTTTTCGTTCATAATTTCCATCTCTTGTTATATTTCAGACCCCTCTCCTCTTGTGTAGCCACCACATTCCTAATTGCCTGTTTCTTGTTTTATTTGCCTTCGTTTCCCCTTCTTCCAGACTTAAGAGTATATGTAGAGAGTTTCATGCCTATTTTTCTCTGTGGCTAGCATAAACTAAAACCTTCATTGTTGCCAAGAATTGATTAATGCCATCATATTAATTGATAATGTTATGATTTTTTATTATTATTATTATTATTATTATTATTATTATTATTATTATTATTATTATTATTGTTATTATTAGTTGTGTAATCTTAGTTTTATTTGATTCAGTTTTGTCTGTATCTTCAGGAGAAGAAATCAAAACAATTGGCTGATCACCAGAATGCAGAAAAAGATGAGAAAAGCACAAAAAACCCTGGTATTAGGGAAATCGTGGAAGAACAGTATCATAAGATCAAGGAAAATGCAGAAACATATCCTTATGTATGGGCATCATATATGGTGGTTTTGGTTTATGGACTGCTTACAGGTGGAGAAAACTTCGAAAGACTGAGGACAGAGTACGAGCTCTTCAAAACAGACTCCGAAAACTTGTTGATTCTCAAGATTCTGCTACCTCAGCTAATGCTCAAAAAGTTCCTCCTGATCGAAATACCTGATTTGTTTTAATCTTTTCCTCTAAACAAACAAGCAAGTTTTCAAGTATACTACTCAAGCTTCGGATTACTAGGTAAGTCTCTTGTGATACGCAATGGGAATTTGACTATGAATGAATTTATAATTTGGTTTTTTCATTATAGTTCTAGTTAAATGATGAATTCATTATAGCTCATGACTCTTTTTGGAGTTGCTTAAGTTATTCCTTGTGACTTCTTTGAGCTATGATTTAAATATGGGGTAACATGGCACCTATTGATTCCTTAAGTATACATTTTCTATATGCAGAAGTGATATTTGTTTTCTTGGTAGGCACTTTGTCCCGCTGGCACCCAAATTCCAGCTTTGCCATAACCTGTCCTGATGATTGAAAATTATGAGTTGCTTTACTACCAAAATTAGGCTGCAAATAACTATTTTCTCAGCTAAAAAGACACAACTTTTCTCAAAAACATTATTTTGTAAATTGTATGATATGTCCATTGTTGATTCATTTAGTTTGCCTTTTCTTTTAGAGGAAGTGAGAAGCTCAGAATTCAACTTTTAACCAGAATAGGCTAAAAAATGTATGGACTGGATAAATAAATTTATGCCTTGTAAAAATTTAAAGTTCGCATCTGCGAATTAATTGTTGTTTATACAATTAGGACTAACACTATGTTTGGTTTGTGGTCATCATGGTAAGGTAAGCTGAGTGTTAGAAATATGTCTATGTTTGTTTTGAGGTGTAAATAAAGGGTATGGTAACACATGGTAAATTCATAGGTTGAAAGGTGTGTTTTAACACCTCAAAATGGGGTATTTTCACGGTAACGTGGGTTGTTATTACTAAATTACTATTTATCTTTTTTAGTATTTCCACGTGTGTTCAATCTTATAGTTTTGACTTCAATTATGTATGTGAAGGTTATAATTGTAATTTTTATGTAACTTTGCATTATTAAACCGTAAGTTACATAACCATGAATCCAAACACAATATAGTATTTCATAGATTATTGCTATAGATAACACATTGATGTAAAAGTAAATTTAGTGGTTCAAATTGAAATCATTGATTTGTGGATTATCTCTTCGAAATCTGTTAGTTCTTTTTTTTTTTTTTTCCCTTTGTTTTATTAACCAAAAATAATTTTTTATTTGAATGATTGTAGCGTGTTGCTTTTAACTTTCTTTTTTTTTTTTTTTTCATTTTTTTCATTTGTTTCACATTCTGCGTCTGGGTTTGGAGTTTTATTCCGCCTCCCTTTCTCCACAAGACACAACATTTTGGTATTGGATGTTTAATGAAGTTGCTTTTCTTTTTCTTTTTTTTTTTTTTAAAAAAAAAAAAGTTAAAACCGTTATTTTAAGTTTAAGAGTTAGACTGCCTAAAAGAAGCAAAAATTTTGTATTCGACGGTAACTAAATTGGAGTAACCGAGTCCAAGTTTAATTTTATTTTCTTCAACTTTTTCAAAGGTTATGAAATATAATTTATTTTATATAATAAAATTCAAATTCTTTTTTTAACAATACAGTAAACTTCAGAGTTATATTTAAACTAGTAATTATTTTTATTTTTTTTAGTTACAATATGTAGTTTCTGTTTTGCTTTGCTTTAATTTTATATACTTTTAAGACATAATTTACATAAAACTAAAACTTGAAATACACTTTTCTTTCCTGAACTTATAGTTAGAAAACAGTTTTACTCTAAATTAAAAATTGACCACATCCTTTCTTTTTATATATAATATTCAATTCAAATGTTGTAAAAAATAAATCATAATGAATAATATTGCATCATTCATTCAAGTCAAATAAAAGTGGAATTGTCAAAGATTAATATTAGGCATAAAACTAATTTGAAATAAATTATCCTCCAGTAAAGCAAATATTATTCATATCCTTGAACTTCTTATCATCTACTTTAATCAGACTAATTCAATTTCAAATTTTATTCAAAACAACAAGTTGAAGAAATGGAGAGCAGTTGAAGAGGAATATTGGTTTCAGGCTAAAAAGCCTCTTCTCTATAAAATGAGAATTCAGAAAACTATGAACTTTGGTATAATTGATCTTCATGCTGTAGCTTAGCCATTGTGCTGTTTCCCTGTGATCTTTTTGGCAGAAAAAACTTCTTAAGGTTAAGGGTGTCAAAATGGGTTGTCGTATTATGTTTGTGTTGTGTTGATCTGCTCCGCTAGTATGTATCAATACTAACGCATCTTATTTATTATACGGGTTATAAACTTGTCAATATGTTTTCCACACTAACCCACATAATCTCAATTCTGATTCGTTAAATTTGCATGTTATACGAATCGTGTTGGCGTGTCATGATTCATTTTAACACTCCTAAAACTTATACTAAATGTCCTCTTATTATATATGTTTACATTCAATGCAGAAGCTAAAAACTCGTGTGATAAAGAACGATGTTAATCCATATTGGAATGAGGATTTAACACTCTGTTACTGATCCTAACCAATTAGTCAAACTAGTAAATTTTCTAGTATTTTTCTAGTATTTGTATTATTTTGGTAAGGGATGCTAATGTACATATGTATAAATGATACGTGCATATTTTTTTGGGTAGACAAAAGTTTAGGAGAGGATGGGTATCTCCAGTCCAAGATTAGAGGAGATTTCAAACCCATAGAGGAACTTACGAGAGAACTTACATATTGCTCTACCAATGAGAACTTTAATAGCGGTAATGAGATTCGAACCTAGGTGGGAGTGCCACAATAGTTGCTTTTTTCCCCCTGAGCCCACCCTCTTAATTGATATCTGCATAGTTTGCCGAGTTGCAATAAACTAATCTTATATATGTAATTAATGCATTTTAAATGAACTTGTTTCTCACTTAAAAAGAAAAAAAGGACAAAACTTTTCCGATCTTTATCTCTATCTCGTGAAAGATTAGCGCTAATTAAAGCAAGGATGCTTGAAGGAGAACATTTTATTATTTTTTTCTTTCTTACAATTCTCAATTTTTCTAATGATGTAAATCTTATTTTAAGGAGATTCTAACCCTGAACCTCCCAGGTACCAAGGGATGCTTTTATCACCTACACGTTGAGAACCTAATTACATAGACCTAAGAATATTTATCCTCCTAAGAAAATAGATTGTGACTCATCATTAAAATCTAGGCCTATTCATGGATGGAGCTGGCCCAAGCATGGTCAAACTTGGCACTAAAGCTCATCGGCAAGGCCCAAGTCAACTTGCTTCAAAAGCAATTCATCCTTGGGCCAAGATGGATTCAGCGAGAAAACTTAAATCCCAGCTCGCCCAACAACTTCCTCCACCGCCACAATAACAAACTCACTCCGCCAAGAAAAAATCAACCATTTCTAGTGTGGGAAGCAATTGCCATTACCACCTAAATCTTTCTTCAATATCATTCAAGGAAAACTATATTTCATTTTTTAAGCTCAAAGCAATCCTATGTATGTATCGCGATCTTTCCAATGATATATAATACACTCAAAATGGATGAAGGATAAATAAGAAATTAATTCTCAAAGTGAGCTTGGAAAAATATATTTTGTAGAGGACAATGGAATAAAATTCTCAAATCACACATCCCTTGTTTATGGAAATGTCATGGGTTTTATAAGAAAATGTTTTTCCTTAGGTTGGTAAGAATTGGTAGAAAAACGGCTCTCTCTTGTGAGCGCAATGGGTTGCAAATCAGACCCGATTAATTTTTCTCTAAAATTTCTTAACCATTTAAATTCTCTAACTGAAATGCTGCTGTAATTAACATATTTAATTTCTCATTAAGGAGTTTTATACTCCTTTAAACCAATTAAATACATATGGGATAAGGTACCAAATTGGCCGCAAGGTTTTTGGGCGGTTATAGATATATCCCTAAAGTTAAAAATGGTCCAATTAAGCCCTTAAGGTTTCATTTAGACGTAATTTTGGACCTCATTAACGGGATTAGACACAGGTTCCGTTAAAATTTCCATGTCAGCCGTTATTTATCTATGTCATCATCCAATATGGATAATTGATCCACTGAGTCGACAATACGTGTCATCCAGTTAGCAATGTGGCAATGTGTTGGGTTAAAGTAAGAGATAGGTTTGCTTTATATCAGATATATTGGGTTAGTTGGTGAAGTCACAATTAGGGGTGGCAATGGGGCGGGGATTACCCGAAAACCATGGGGATCCGAACCGGCGGTCGTGGGGAATAACCGATATTATCCACCACGGGGATGGGGGTGGGGATTTTTTTACCCCCAGTACTTAAACGGGCGTGGGCGCGGGGAGTACTATCCCCGCCCCGCTCCCGAATAAATCCCCGTATAAAACATAATGAATTATCGCAAAAAAATAATGAATTATCGCCAACTCACCAAGTTTAAAAAGATGGAGAAATATGCAGCTTTGAACAATTTGTTGCTGCTTCTGAACAATCTATTGAAAAGGTTGGGGTTAAACTTGATCATTATTTGGAGGAGCGTTTGTTACCAAGGAAAGAAGAATTTGATTTACTTGGTTGGTGGAAAAATTGCCTCAAGTTCCCTATGTTGCGATTAATTGCTCGGGATATTTTTGCAATTCCCATGTCAACTGTGGCTTTAGAGTCAGCTTTTAGTACAGGTGGTAGAGTTATAAGTGAGTCTCGTAGCAGTCTTAATTCTGAGATGGTAGAAGCATTGATGTGCACTCAAAGTTGGTTAGAAGTTGAAGTAAAAGGTATTATACTTATAAATGGTTACTTATTAATTTACTTTACTTCAAAGTTATGTATTAAATGTTTTAATATAATGAATACTTGTGTTTTTAGATTCTAAATCAGTTACGGATTCATTGTTGTGGAACATGAACAAAGATATGGATGTTCTTCAGGTAGTTTTTAACTTTTGATATTTAGTTTTTTTATTTATTATTCTATACATCTAATATTTACTTTTATTCTTATAGAATGATGAAAATACGAATCACAACAAAACAACAAAACCAAGTCCTAGCTCTTAAATAATTGGACTTCAATTTCAAGTTGTTCAAAAAAAGTTCACTTGGGACTTAAATATTTGTAATATTGGATATATTTTGTACTTTGAATATTTAATGTTAAATCACATTTGTAATGTGGTAGAATTTTTGTTTTGGTTATTGATTGTTAAAATGGTTATTAAAATAATATTAATTTATTTTATTTATTGGATATGGGCGGGCGGGGATTCACCAAAACCCGTAGGCACCCGCGTGGGGCGGGGATGGGGGTGAAAAAATCGCCGAAATGTTAAATGGGGAATCACCGAAACCGCCCCCGCAATCATTGGGGGAGGAGTGGGGAATGCACCCCCGCACCCACACCCGCACCGTTGCCACCCCTAGCCACAATGCTAACTGGACGACATGTGTCGTCAAATTAGTTAATCAATTATCCACGTTGGATGATGACATAGATAAATAACGACTGACATGGAAAGTTTAATGGAGTTTGCGTCTAATCCCATTAAGGATGCTCAAAATTGCACTCAAATGAAACCTTAAGGGCTTAATTAAACCATTTTCAACCTTAGGGGTAAATCCATAACTGCCTAAAAATCTTAGGAGCAATTTGGTATCTTATCCCAATACATATCAATCCTCTTACAGCCTATAACTCTTTTATGTTCTGGCTTTTGAAGGTACAATATTTTTCAAAATTCTTTACTCTCTACATTTCGAAATCCATAGGTTGCTAGTGTTAGGTTATTGTGTCCAGTGATAATTCTTGCACACAGTTGAGTTCGACTTTATTATTGTTGTATCTTAGGAGGCGGAGGTTTATAGCGGACTAGTCTATTTTAAGCAGACTAATTTTGTTCAGGTCTCAACGTTCCATTTTTCTAGTTTTCTCTGGTTAAGGTTTACACGATTTTATTGTAATTTTTATTTGATTTTGTTTCAATAAAATTCTTCTGATGCTCCAATTCGTTCTTCTTATTATATATGTTATTGCTAACAATTACATTGCATATTGCATATGCTCATCCATAATCAGGTTAAGGGATAATAATATAATACTATGATATGATCATCAACAATCTGATTGGAAACAAGGAAATTTTTCTAGTGCGATGATGAATTCATAATTTAGAGGCCAAATACATACAAATTCCTCTTAAACTTGTCCAAAAACGCTTACTGCCCCCTGAACTATCAAAATGTCCTAATACCCCCCTGAACTTTGAAAAAGTGACTCAGTTTGCCTCATTGCCGCCATGTGTCACTCAATTATTGGTTGTCTCATATTTGAATTTTCAAAGCAAACTCTGATTTTTATGAGACTTCAAGGGCAAACTGAACCAATTTTAAGAAATTCAAGGGGGGGGGGGGACATTAGAACATTTTTAAGAAGTTCAAGAGGGCATTAGGATATTTTCAAAGTTCACGGGGATAGTAAGCGTTTTTGGCTAAATTCGAAGCGTGTTTATGTATTCGGCCTATTTTAAACATTAGACTTAAGAATAATTTTGAGTAGATTAACTAATAATCAACATTATCTTGAATTTTTAAATTTAAATCATTTTAAATAATTTTTTTTTTTAATTAATGATAGAATATATGAGAAGAAAAGCATTAAATTATGTTTTACCCCGAGATAATTTACTTTCTCCATTAAGAAGTAGACCATAAACATCATTGAGTTCCACGGGTTCAAGCTTAGTCTCCAAAGTGCGCACAAACTGACTATAATCCTCTCACAACCTAAAAACTGATCAACCAAGCCTTTTTGGGCAATGTATATCCGAAGGAAGCCAATTCATCGAATATTGATTTACTTTGTTGAACATACATGGTGATCTTGTCGTTCCCACGTTAAATATCACGTAGTCGATTTCTTAAATTCTGAATTTGAGCCTTGGAACCTGAGGTATAAGCAGTGTGTAACGATTGATTAGTGTGAACGGAAGAAAAAACACCAGCAAAACAAAGGGTGGCACATAGCGTGTCTGGGTTTTAGAGACATTAGAAAAATACATAGGTAAAAGAGTTATTGATTATGCTTTTAGAATACATTAAAAACATGTAAATTTATTTTTGCAACTAGGGTAGTATATACTCCAATAGTATTGTAAATAGTTAAAAACTATTAAATGAAGTAAAATGGAACTTCAACCCATTGCAAATCATGCACTAAACTGTATTTTTCTATTGTTTCACATTAATTTAGTGTGACACTGCAATTGTACCATTTTTTTATATTTTTAAATAAAAATAAATTCAATTTTTAACTTGGATTTTGACATATGGTATTTTTTTTTTTTAACCAAAAAAGTATAATTCAGTTGGTAAATTTTTATTTTGTGAAGTGACAGGTTCAACATTCACCCTCTTAAAAAAAATCAATTTTTATCAAAAGAACTTATCTCATTAGTGCTTTAGTTCTATATATATATATATATCAACTTTAATTGCTACATACAAACATATAAATTAGCAGTCGAAAATGCTATTTAATCACAGAAGAACAATTGGTAAGAAATTAATTATACAAGTGTAATCTGTCTTTTATACGCATTTGTGATATTCTTCTTTGCGATAATACATGCATTTGTTTTTTGTCAGTTAACTTGAAGTTGGTTTTTTATTTTTTCTTTGAGTTAGGCATTTCCTATGGAAAAAATAGTACTAGCAATAAATAATTATAAATTTAATAAAATAAAATCATTGATTCTAAATTTTTATACATGAAACAACGAAAAAGTTTAGAAGCCTAATTGTGTGTTTTTACTTTTTAACGAAATTGGATTATTTCAAGAGTATAATTATAATACTTAAGTGGATACTCTTTGAACTAAGTCTGATTAACTTTGATTCTTCCTCTCTTTCACTTTTTTCATGCGTATGCACTCTAAAAATATTAATCGGTTTTAAGGATTTTAATGATGTTTAATTAATATTTTATAATATGGAATTTAAAAAAGTTGTAGGTGATAAGACATATATGACATAGGACATGAGTCAAAATTCTGAGGATGAAATGATTAGAGTCATCGGTTTTGCATTTACGGAGTTGAAAATTTTATTAGTATTTTAGTATTTATTTTAATTAATGAATATAGAAAAATATTTTTTTGTTTCTTAAAAGAAAAAAAAAGACAGAAGGGGGCAAAAGCATGCAACTCTAAATAGAGACGTGACAAGACCACAAACATTTGTCTTCAAAATGGCCGACCCAACACTGCTTTATCGGAGACATCAATAACGTTACCCTTTTTTTATTATTATTATTTCTTTTTAAATATTCCCATCTTCACTTCACTCTTAAAAAACAAAAATTAACAGTTAAATTAATTCTCGTGTGTATTTTTTCTATTTGTAATTTTTTTTTAAATGTAATATTTGATCTCAGAAAATTTTAAATCTTTTTAAACTTCCCAAATACAAATAAAAGTATAAATTAAGATCTTTAATATAATATCCCAAAGTCAAGTTCAAATGAGTTTTCTTTTTCTTTTTCTTCTTCTTTTTTACTTTCTAGACTAATTTGATCTCATATTGTTATTTTATATTGAAATCTCTTGTAAATCACCATGTCAAGCGATTAGTTAGGATGAATTATAGAGATATAGGGACAATTTTTTTTCTCGAATAGTTATTTTGGATGAAATTGACGTTCAACTATATTTACTACTTCTTTACAATTGTATTATTATATGTAGATTAATATTTATAGTTTTTATCAAATTATGGTAGCAAAATTATTCTTGCCATGTAAGTATATATAATATCCACTCTTAAGAGAAAATAGTATCATAGAAAAGAAAGACAAATTAATTTGATTTCTCTCGTTACTTACATTGCTTATTGAGTTTGGTATTTATAAGTCAAGAAAAAAGATTCTAGAATGCTTACATCAGCACAACTAAATTTCCCTCCAAATCTAACTAACTAAATGAAAACCTAGAATTGTTGCATCAGCAGAGTGTAATGCAACTGTAAGCGTCGAAATTTTACTTCCTCTAAAAAAAAAAGAAAAAAAAAACCGCAGGTGTGACACGATTGTAATGTACAGTCGTGCGACTGTCGTTACAGTCGTACGACTATATGATCGGGACAGATGCAGAACACCATGCCCATGACATAAGAAAAAAGGAGGAAGATTTTGGGCAATTAATGCGCGGATTTCTGGTGGAAAAGCAGAGATTAGATGAGATAAAAAGAAGAAAAAGAGAAAAAGGAAAGGGGCTTGGATTCTTAGAAATCTAAAGAGAGAGAAAGGGAGAAAGAGATGAAAAGAGAAAGGAGAAAGGAGAAAACCAACTCAAAAATTTTCTTTTCCTCTTCTATTTCTTTCAATTCTCAAAGTTAGGATTAAAACTTGTTAGAAATTAATAGGTTAACAATCTGACACTTCCAACAAGCTAATTTCTGGACTAGAAACACTAGAAATCCTAAGCATTTTGGATTTTTGGACTCAAAGTTCCCAACCTTAACTCAAAGAAGAAAAGTGCAAATTTGTGTGGATTGGAGCGACGCCAAGGGTCAATCGTAAGGTGGAAGGACGCCAAATAGGTAAACACTCCTTTTCCCTTCTATTTTTCATGCTTTCTGGGTGATTGGTGTGATTTTGTGCATTTTTGTCCAAGTTTTGCGTTTTCTGTTTCTGAAATCAAGAACAATCGTGCGACTGTTCTTGAGTTTGATGAACAGTCATACGACTGTATTTACAGTCGTACGAGTGTTTTTGATTTCCAGTTGTTTTCTTTCGGTCTATTTCAAATAAAATTTTGGCGAAATCCTGAGTTTGGATTGCTTACAATGGCACGACTGTAGTTACAGCCGCACGACTGTAACATGCTTCCAAAATCAGAATTTCCAGAATAATTTCCAAAAATTTATAAAAATCCCTAAAAATTCAGAAAACCAGAAAATCATCAAAAATGAATTTTGTTGTGTGCATTCACGACCCTAAATTTAATTTTCAGTAAAATTACATTTAGAACAATACAACGATGGAGACCCGATTCTCCCGAAAACTAACCCACTTCACATGTAAAAAAATGTATGTAAACCAGTAAAAATGTTTTCAAAATGAATTTCTCATAAAACCAAAATTACAGGGACGTTTCAAAATGTTTTCCAGGTCTAACCGGGTTGGCTAGCCGATCCAACCTGGTTATCCCCGAATGCATGCCCCCGATTCTTAATTTCCCAATTCGGTCTATTTGAGTCTTGTTTCTGACGTGCCGTAAACTGTGCTAACCCTTGTTTTGCAGCTTTTATTTTTATTTTTATTTTATTTGTATTTTATAGATTTATCCGTGTATTATAGGCGGTTGTAATATTTTTTAGATAAATCGTGTAAATTAGGCGGTTGTAAAAGTGAGGTGAGAGTTTTTATTTTTCTATTTGATTAGGTTGTAAGCTACTTAAATATTTATTACTTTACTTTTATTTTGTATTATGTATTTGTATGCGCGTTGTATGCCTATTTATTTCAATAAAATTTATTTTAGAATTATGAAATACCTTCAGAGAACATTGCACAGTTTTATTTTAATTAGACACGAAATAAGGGACTTGTCCGGACTTAGATCTCTGGATATTGTAGCGGTCGTTCGTCCGGTTCATCTACATTATAAATTTCCCGGTTGAGCTGAGCCAGGTGGCGACTCCTATAATATTCATCGAGATTTGGGTCTCGGTTTCTTTTAAGAATTAATTCCATTTATTTTTTCAAAAATAGATTTTCCATTTATAAAACCCCACGCGAAGGAGGGGCCCGCCCGAAATCGAGGCACCCCTTCCGAAAGGGAGTCTCGCGTTCCGTTAAAAACGTCGTCCGCTCACAGCAACAACAATGTAGCACTGTGTGCGGTAGGTAATGCCATAGCAGCTAGCTATGGATCAGCAGCTCGTAATGCAGCAATGGAATCAACAACAGCAGCAAATCCTTCATTCTTCAACAGCCCCCCTTAATGATGGGCTGGATCAATGTGAAAAAGCCATCTTCAACAAGGAAGGTATCGTCTAAGTAGTGCTGAGAACTTTAGTGAAAACATTTGCAAGCTGCTATCTAGAAGAAACATAAGGTGTTGTAATGAAGCCCTCTTCCACAAATCTCGTGCCAAATGACAGTCTATTTCCACATGTGTCATTTTCTTATGGAAGACTATATTTTTTGCCATGGCAATGGCAACCTGGCTATCGCAATTCAAAGTAATAGGAAATGCAACTAAAATTCCAAAATCCTGAAGCAAGTAAGTGATCCATAAAAGCTCACAATAAGTTGAAGCCATGCTTCTGTATTGTGCTTCTACCAATGACCTATTTACTGTATTCTGCTTCTTGGTTTTCCAAGAGACCAATGATGACCCTAAGAAAACACAATAACTTGATACAAATCTCTTTGTCAATCTACATCTCCCTAATCAGAGTCCTAATATCTTTAAAGCTCTAGGTCAGATTGTTTAGGATCAAAAAGACCATATGAGAGAATACCTTTCAAGTATCTAAATACCTACAATGCTTCTATGAGATTATGAGTAAGTGGAGACTACATATACTAACTGAGCTATTGAGTTGTACAAGTGATGTTTGATCTTGAAAAGTTGAGGTACAACAACTTCCCCACTAATTTTTTGTATTCCTTTGGATCACTTAACGATTCTTTTGGAACAATTATATCAATGTGTGAGCATGGGTTTTTCTCGACCTCTATGATGAAAACCCCTTTTGTTACCTGTTAGAAAAGTGAACATGAATCGGATTTGAGAATAAGCGGAACGACACCCGGAATGTTTTCAAACGGTCCAAAATTCAGAAGAGCCCCTGATCCAAACCCCGTGAAAGGCCTGTTGAGTGATTAGGAAACTTAGGTGCGTGCGGGCTCTATTTAAAGTCGTATGCTGTAGTTTTACAACTACAGTAGCACCACTATAATATACAGTAGTACAGATGCACGGCTTTAGTTTACAGTCGTATGACTGTAATAACTACAGTCATATGACTGTAATATTACAGTCGCACGACTGTAACGAGCAGTTGGATTTTCCGCCAAAAATCAAAGAGTTGGTGGCAGGGGATGGGATTTTTGCTAAAATCAGTGGATTTTGGCAGATTTGAGGGAGAAGTCTTAAAAAAATGAGAAAGAAAGAGAAAAGAAGAGGTCTTATAAAGAAAAAGAGCAGAAAACAAAAGAAGAATGGAAAGAAAGAAAAAAGAGGGAGCAGAGAAAGAAAAAAAACAGAGGGAGAGAAAAGAGAAAGAGGGTTGGAAACAAGACATAAAAAACCACGCCACAAACATTGAGCCTTAAGCTTCTGATATAACACGTCCATATGGGTTTATTTCGGGTCTCATTTGGATCGATTCGGGACGTGCATTCAAGAATTTCGGGATGTTTAGAGGTTCTAAGAGGATTCCAACACCCAAACCCGACTTCAATCATCAACCACACTGGGACATAAAAGAAGTAAACTCTGAGGCCTTAAAACTCAATTCAAATTGATTTGTGGTTGTGTTTTATGTTTTGAAATTTTTCCGAAAAATTGTCCGCACAACTACAGCCGCGCGACTGTAACTATAGTCGTATAACTATTGTTACAATCGTACGACTGTAGTTGTCTAGAAAACAGCGATGCAACTGTATATTACAGTCGCACAACTGTATTTGTTTGGGCAGAAGCCCGAAAAGCCCAGAAACGACCGAATACAACTGGTTTTCCATTTTAAATAGTTTTTCATGATTCAATTCAGTCCAATCACATCTGTACACTATGAAATCATGGTTTTCGAATTTCCAATAACATTGATGTGAGATTTGGGGTTTTGTTGGTTTCTATTCTTAAAATCTGTGGTTGTTAGATCTTTAACCGGATCCTCGGTCTAGTGATAATGGACCCTCGGATTTCTAGAGCCCCTGGAAATCAGTAAAATTGTTTGAAACAAGTGATTTTAGAAAACAAAAAAAAAACCACTATAATGTTTTATTCATTATAGTCGTGCGGGTGTATAACTAAAGTCGTACTACTGTAATTTTCGGATGGGACTGTATATTATAGTCGTACGGCTGTAGTTCACCAAATTACAGCCACACGGCTGAAGTGACAAAGATGAGCAGAATCACAGGATGACCCGCATGGACGTCATCGCTTGATGCTTTCTTCGAGATTAAATTTTTTTTTTTTTTGTGTTTACCGTTTTGAGACCCTAGATGAATGCTGAAAATTAGGAAACCCACACGGGGAAATTTGCATGAAACTGAGCCAAAATGTTTCTCAAAATTGTTTTCCAGCATAAAATCTATAGGGCTTTTTAAAACTGTTTTCCAGGTCTAGTCAGGTGAATTAGCCGAGTTCACCCGACTACCCCCAAATCGCAAGTCCCCAAATCCCTTAAATTCTCATTCTGTCTTGTATGAGTTCTACATATGTTTATAATGTAACTGTGCTAACTCATCTGTTTTGCAGCCTTTATCGCTTTTATTTCATTTTGGATGTATTTTGGTAGATTATCGTGTAATTTAGGCGCTTGTAATTTTCCTTAGATATTCTTGTATTTTAGGTGTTTGTAATGTGAGAACGAGAGTTTTCCTTTTCATTCGATCTGTTTGTATAAGCGGCCTCTACTTTTATTCTTTTGATTATTTGGATGTATGTTTACTTTTCTGTAATTTATTTCTATCATCCGTATAAGCATGGACTAAATAATACAAGATAAAATGGGTAAAGAAAGATAATAAGTGAATGAAATATGGTAAGATAAACTATAAAAGGAATGTAAGCTTGAGGTTGAATAGGTTAGTTGTCCGAACCTTAAATCTTTGGATTAGGTACGGTAGTCTGCACTCGGTAGAGAGCTGTACCGAAATTTCCTAGATGAGCTGATCTAGGTGGCGACTCTGTCACTGATCTTGGAATTTAAGTTTCAAGGTCTTTAAGTAATAAAACGGGATTTTCTAAAATGTAAAACCAGCTTTCCAAAAATTCACATTCTAAGGGAAAGGTTTTTCTACAAAAAGGATTTCCAAGGTAAAATCAACGGTTTTCCTAAGCAAGATCATCAATCCATCAAAAATAAACTTTTCTTTTTTCCCGGTTCTCTTCGCCGCATTCAACCCACTTTAAGGTCATCCGCTCACACAATGCCTAGAGATAATGGACTTACAGCTTGTTTAACTGAAGTAAGACCATCATCGCTAATGAGATAAAAAAATGTATTTTGTTTGTGACAACAAGATACCATTTTCTAACCTTGCCAATTCAATACCTAAGAAGTATTTTACTAGCCCTAAGTCTTTAATAGTGAACAAGCCATGCAAATAATCTTTTACTTATATAACCACTACATCATTACATATGATAAGAATATCATCTATATAGATGCTTAATTCTAAGAACTGCTCATCTTTCTTCCTCAGGAACAAATAATAGTCATGTTTGGATCTGTTGAATCCATTGCTAAAAAATTGGTAGTAATCTTATGGTGCCATTATATTCCTACCTACTTAAGGCAATACAAGGAATTCATAATCCTACATACATGCCCCTTCCTAGCCTTGGTGTAGCCCTATGGTGGCAACAATTAAAGATAGTAATCAATTACTCCATGTAGATAACAATTGTTAACATCAATTTGTTAGAGTGGCCATCCCTTTGCTGCAACTAGAGCTAGAAAAACCTCATTTTCAGAGTTTTAGCAATTGGACTGAAGGACTCAAAGTAATCAATTCCATACTCTTGATTGTATCCTTTATCTATTAATATAGCCTTGAATTTTTTTTCTTACCAGAGGGCTTATACTTAACCATATAGACCAGCTTAGAAGTAATTGGCTTCTTATGAGTAGGAAAAGGTACTATCTACCATGTATTGTTAGCTTCTAAAGCCTGCAACTCTACATATATGGCCTCAACCCATGCTGGATCAAAAGCATCTTCTTAATAGTTCATAGGCTCCTTCATGGCATTGATATTAGCAATAAATGCTCTATGTGTGGCACTGAAAGGTGCCAAAATAGGTAAGGATGACACTTTTGGTTCTGTGGCAGTGGTGACAACTACAAAGTCTTGCATCCATCTTGGGGGGCAACTTTGTTTTGAAGATATTTTTAAAAACTAGAGTGTTTGAAACCTCAGTTGAAACTGCGGCAAGTAATGGTGCAGCAGACACATCTATAGTGACTGCATGGACTTCATTTGTAGGTACAACATCTACACTTCCCTAGTAAATGAAAACCTTCTCATGAAAAATAATTTCTTTAGAAACAATAATCTTGTTAGTAAATAAATCATACACTTTATAACCTTCTTGTCAATCTTTAGACTATAAATAGATACCTTTATAGGCTTTAGGAGAAAATTTTTTTGTAGTAGGAAGGATTTTATAGAAACATTGACATCCAAATGTATAAAAGACAATATATACTTTACCATAAAACTATTCATATGGTGAAAGCTAGGCCAAAAGTCTATTAGGTAGGACATTTATAATAGTTATTGCTTATAAAATAGGTTCACCTAAAAAATGTGTAAGCAAAGGCTCTTATAATTGCATTTTTCTAGGATAAGAAATTATCCCTTATTAATGGCATAGTAACTAGCGCTAGGCCTAGATTTTCAGAATACGATACTTTTCTCTTGTCCTCAGTCTCCATTATTGCTTCATATTCTTCTTCTTCACCTTCAAAAGTTTCATTTGTATCAATCTCTATAATTCTATGATTCCTTCTTCTCCTATTTGCCATAGCTCTGATACCATGAAAACAAAATCATAGAAATGAAAGAGAAATTAAATTTGACTTCTCTCTTGTCTTGCATTACTTATTGAGTTTGGTATTTATACATCAAGAGAGAAGATTCAAGAATGTTTACATCAACACAACTAAATTTCCCTCTAATTCTAACTAACTAGATGAAAACCAAATGCTCCTGAAGTGTTCCAGAAATATATTAGAAATGTTTCATTAGCAGAGTGTAACACAACAACAGTGTAGCACTGTGTGAGAAAGCTAATGCAGTAGCAGCTAGTAATGCTGCAATGCAATCAACAATAACATCAAATCCTTCATTCATCAACAGTAGTTGGATGAGTCCATGACTAGGATGTTTTGTAAGTTTATATATAGACACACATACACGCACATTTGTAGATTTTATTCGTAGTGTTCTATCTCCCAATTATTCAATTTTAAATGTTAAGTTTCTATATAATCAAATTTTTACTCCATTTTAGATTTTAGAATTTGATTTTTGGTCTAGATGATTTTTTTATTGTAAATTCAATTTTGAATTTCTTTTAAGTATTATTTCTCAATCACTTTTGAAAATGGTCCAAAACTATCACTCGCTGCGTAAATTTTTGTCTTTTTATTTGCTAACTGAAGAGACTTTACCATGGGCTTTGAGTGTCAATGATGGGTTTGATGAATGATTGAATACATAAGTGGAGTTGAGCTATGTAATACAAAACCAATTGACTTGTGTTAAATCCAATTTGCACCACTTATATACCACTCTTTATATTCATTTATTTATGATGTGGGATCTCCACCACTCTCCCTTAAATGTAACTATTAGGTCTAGAATAGTTATCACTTGTCAAACATTGATTTATATATTTCATCTGAGACCCAAGGTCATCAACAGGTTTAGTCTTCTCTACTAGCCCAAATTCCACAAGGTTGTTTACATACAAGCCAAGATCTTTTGGCTATCAAATTTCCTTTTGTATTGATACCATGAAGAGACTTTATGGCCCTTGAGAGTCTTGAGCTTGATGAATAAATGAGCATATAAATGGTATTAAGTTTATGTAACATAAAACCATGTTAAGGTCTAATTTGTACTACTTATATACCACTCTTTAGACTCGTTGATTTCTGATATAGAATCCAACACTAACAACATGACACAAATATATATACATATAAGCCTAAAATAATCTTGAATTTGGAAATGAACAAAATCACGGATATTTCTCTTTTTTCTTTTCTTTTCTTTTGTCATCTTACTTTGTTAGCATTAGTTGAGTTTGTTATACTAATTTACCAGATCGTACTAGTTTCGACTGGTACTAAAAGGGGTTAGTTAGTTGGTTTTGGCAGGTATCAGAGCATTAGGTGCTTCATTAAGGTGATGGTGCGTAAACACAGGAAGAAGGTGACTGAGATTCCACAGGGTGAATCTTTTCCCGATATGGAAATTGAAGATGAAGAAGGGAGCGATGCACAACATGTGGATCCGAATTCTAATCGGATTTTTTCACATCAAAGGGGAACTAATATGAATCATCATGGTATGGATAATTTCAATCCAATACCTGATTTGATTCAAATGCAAACAAACGATAATCCAGGAGCAACTATAGTTAATGTGCAATTGAATGGTAATAACTATATTGCATGGAGAAAGGCGATGGTTAGGGCTCTTTATTTCAAAGAAAAGAGTGATTATGTCATGAAAGATGTAGAGATTCCAGAAGAAGGATCTCCAGGTTATATACAATGGCTAAAAGCATATTTTCTGGTGACATCTTGGTTAATCAATAGTATGACCAAAGATGTAGCTGAAGGTTTCCAGTATGCATCTACTTCAAGAGAGTTATGGCAAGATCTGGAGCATCGATTTGGTGGAAGTAATGGTCCAATGCACTATCAAATTCAGAGAGAAATAAGTCTGCAAACATAAGGTAACTTGCCTATTATGTAATATTACAATAAACTGAAGAAACTCTGGGACGAATTGAGTTTTTTTATCTCCAATGCCAAGTTGTCAATGTGGATTTACATGTAATTGTGTATGTAACGCTTTTCAGAGAGTGGCAGATCAAAGAGAAGAATTTCAATTGATGCAATTTCTTATGGGACTTAACGAGACTCATGAACATGTCAAAAATCAAATATTGTTAATGGATCTGCTTCCTACCATTAACAAAGCTTATTCAATGTTGTTAAAGATTGAGAAACAACAGGAGGTGACTGCTATTACACATTTTATGGATTTTGCTCACTTTGTCCAGGCTGACAAACAAAATATGAGAGGAAAGGGGAAGAAGACTTATGCTGAATTGAAAGCTGAGAAGGCTAATATGAAGTGTGATCATTCTGATGGAATCGATCATACCAGGGCTAATTGTTTCAAGATTATTAGATATCCAGATTGGTATAAGGGATCAAAATCGCAACAGACTAAGTTTTAAGTCTAACAAAGCTAATGTAGTTTATGCACGGGGTGAGTCTCCAAAGCAAGTGACACAGATGACTCCTCACACTGATACAGAAGTTGAATCTGAGGTTTTTGATTAAAAAAATAGATAGCTTATATGGTACAAGAAATGTATAAAGCTTTCAAATGCAAGGGTGCTGCAATTTCAGATTCACCAATATAGAATCCGAATTTCACAGCCTTTGCTGGTTTTTCTGGTAAGAATGATCTCACTATTAAATTTGTTTCTGATTTGGCACATGTTAGATCCTTGATAGTGGTGCGACTACCCATACGAGTCCAACAAAGAAATGGTTCTCTGCTTTTACTGTGTTAAGCATGCCATAACAAATTGTATTGCCAAATGGCACTGTTAAATTGATTAACACAGTTGGTATAGTGCCTTTATCTAACAAGTTTCAGTTAAAGGGATGTTTTATATATCCCGGATTTTCATTATAATCTGTTATCTATGGGAGCATTACTCAAACAATTTAATATTGAGGTGATTTTTCAACAATCATATTGTTGTCTGCAGGATAAGGAAACTCATGAAGTTTTGGCTGTAGGATGGATGGTTGATGGTCTTTAGTTACTGGATCGAAATTCTTTTTCTACAGAAGAAATTGCAAAGTGTAAACAATTATGTTTTAACAGCATTTTGAATTCACAGACAGTTGATATATGGCATGATAGATTGGGTCATGCATCATTTGATGTTTTGTCACACATCAGTAGTATAGATTTGGAAAATAATTCATCTGCTTATGTTGTTTGCCCTTGTGCAAAACAACATAGATTTTCTTTTACTAGAAGTCATATTTCTACACATTCCAATTTTGAATTGTTACATGTTGACATTTGGGGTCCTTACAGGATATTAACTTATAATGAAGCATAATATTTTTTGACATTAGTTGATGATTACACACGCTTGACATGGGTTGTGTTGCTGGCTTTTAAACAACAAGTTTTTTCTACTTTGGAAACTTTCTTTAAACATATTTACTGTCAATATAACACTTAAGTAAGGGTGATACGAAGTGATAATGGTTCCTGATTTGTAAATTTGACTTGTGATGTTTTGTTTAAACGGTTTGGCATCTTTCATTAATATAGTTGTGTGTATAGCCCCTTCAACAAAACGGTATTGTTGAGTGAAAACACAGGCCTTTTTTAGAGATTACACGGGCTATTATGTTCAAATCGGTTATACCGATTGAATATTGGGGAGAGGCAATACTCATGGCTGTTAGCATTATAAATGTCTTACCTTCCAGGTTATTGAATTAGGAGTCTCCATATTTCAGATTTTATGGTTCACTTTCTGACTACAACTGATTCCATATTTTTGGTTGTTCCTGTTTTTATACTGATTTACATCCTCACAAGGATAAATTTGCAGTGCGAGCTCAAGCTGCAGTGTTTATGGGTTATGAACATGGTAAGAAAGGTTACAAGGTCTTGGATTTAGCAACCAAGAAAGTTCTTATTTCCAGAGATGTTTCTTTTCATGAACAGAGCTTTCCTTTTTAATCTTCTACTTCCTTTAATGTTTCTCTTGTTGATGGGATTGTTGACTCTGATAATGATTTTTCTGCTGTAGTTGTTGATACTTCTTTACTCTAACGCTATAGCAGAATTATTAAACAATGTAACTGGTTACATGACTATGCAACTTGTGCTCGATTTCCCGTAGTTTCTCATACTTGTTCCTATACTTATATTGCTTTTCTAGCACAGATTATGGCTGTGAAAGAGCCTACTTATTATCATGAAGCTCAACATGATGCAGCTTGGGTAAAAGCCATGGATGCCGAACTTAAAGCTCTAGAAACAAATCAAACCTGGGAGTTGGTTTCTTTGCCTCCAGGTAAAAAACCTCTTGCTACTAAATGGGTATATCGGGTGAAATATAAACCTAATGGTGATATTGATAGGTATAAGGCTCGGTTAGTAGCTAAAGGGTATAACTAAATGTTTGGGGTGGATTAGTATAAGAGTTTCAGTCCTGTTGCTAAAACAGTTACTGTTTGGTTATTTCTTACAATATGGGCAGCAAAGGGTTAGGTTATTGAGCAAGTTGATGTTAATAACGCATACCTTCATGGTTGTCTTGATGAGGAAGTTTATTTGCGTCCTCCTTTGGGCTATCACAAGGCTGAAAAAGGCCAAGTTTGTTGATTGATTAAATTATTATATGGCCTTAAACTAGTTGGAAGGCAATGGCACAAAGAAATCTCTAGTAAGTTGATTGCTTATGGCTTTTTCAGGTCTAAACATGACCATTGTTTTTTTTTATGAAAACTACGGGTTCTTTTTTAGCCTTATTAGTTTACGTTGATGACATACTTTTAATGGGTTCTCATTCGGATGAAGTTTGTGTAGTCAAAGATTATTTGCATTCTCTTTTTACTATTAAGAATCTTGGTTCAACTCACTATTTTCTTGGTATTGAATTGTCTCAGACTTCTAATGGCATTTTATTATCTCAAACAAAATATATAAATGACTTGTTGGTTGATGCAGGATTACAGGATTGTAAGTCTGTTTCTAGTCCCATTTTACCAGCTGTTGTTCTGAGAGATCCTACTCCTTTGTTACCTGATGCTGGACTTTATCATCGTCTTATTGGTTGACTACTTTATCTTGGTTTTTCTCATCCCGATATATCCTATGTAACTCAACAATTGAGTCAGTACATGAAACAGCTAGGTGAGCATCATTATCAGGCTGCTCTCCATGTTCTTAAATATTTGAAAGGCACTGCCAATTTAGGGTTGTTTTATCCTCAATATACTGATTTAACCCACATCACTGCCTATTGTGATTTAACCCACATCATTGCCTATTGTGATTCTGATTAGGCCAAGTGTCAACTTACAAGGCGTTCGTTATCTGGTTTCTGTGTTTTTGTTGGTTCTTTTTTAGTTTCTTGGAAAACAAAGAAACAAAACAATGTTAGCCGCTCCACTACTGAAGCTGAATACAGGAGTATGGCATCAGCTAGCTGTGAACTTAAGTGGATTACTTACCTTGTGGCTGATTTTGATATACAAGTTTCTCTTCCTACTTCACTTTTCTGCGATAATCAGTCTGCTATTGCTTTGGCAAAGAATCTTGTTTATCATGCCAAAACTAAAAATGTTGCCATTGATGTTCATCTTGTCCGTGAGTATTTTGAGGATGGATTCTTATTGTCCACATATGTTTCAACTCATACACAGTTGGCTGACATGTTTACTAAAGCTTTGTCCTCTTCACGTCTACTTTCTTTTCTGGTCAAGCTTGGCTTTTTTAATATGGCTCCAGCTTGATGGGGGGTTGTTAGCATTAGTTGAGTTTGTTATACTAACTTACCGGATCGTACTAGTTTCGGCTGGTATTGAAAGGGGTTAGTTAGTTAGTTATAATAGACTCAATTAATAATGAGAGGAATACAACAAGTTTTGTACATCTGTCTCTATCAGAATATTTCTTCTTGCTGAGCTGGAATACAGTTATTGCTGTCAAATGTTTAGGCGGGAAGAAGAAAGATATAGGCCTTTGCTTTCTGCTACATCTAATGGATAGCATTAATTGTTAAAGTTTCATATATTTATCTAGTATAAAACGACTTTGGCTGCATTCATTGAATAATAAATTTTCTCTGTCTGTTTCATAGACTTTTTGCATATATCAAATTTGAAGACAAAGAATGAAGTTGTTGGTTGCATGCCTTTGGTATTGAAAATATGGTGATTTGTTTGCAGTTGTCACTTGTTTCCTTAATTTCAACTAATTAATTAATAAGCTAAAAGAAAATTTCCCTCTTTCCTTTAAGTGCGTGCATACTTTCAAATTATTGGTGTTTCCTTTAAATCAATATAGGTCTTGTACAATTTTGTTAAAAATCTTGTTATTTTTACTAATAAGAATATACTTACATTACATACTCACTATATTTCCAACCAATTAATCAATTATTTATCATACTTTTCTTTTTAAATTTTAATGTACGGAAAATTATGTAATAATAATACAACATGTATAATTCACCAAATAAATGTAATTGAAGTATATATATATATATTAATAAATATCTTGTGTAATATATCTTGATACACTTAATAATTTATTAATTGTAATTACTAATTGAAAAGAAAATTACTAATTGTATTCTATTAATAGTTGAAAATCTTGAAAAACCTTCACGACTCGTTGATCTAATTATGCTCATGTAGATATTACAAGAAATGTTAACGTTAGAGCAAAAAAGCTTTATAAGATAAATTTTGCTATAAAAAACTCATATAGCAACGATATCCAAAAGTTATTATCATATATATATATATATATATATATATATATATATATATATATATAGCAATAAATTTTATATTATTTTTTATTGTAAATATATATAACCATAACTTTATAATGGTATATATCAGTCAACTTTTTTTTAATGTTTAAAAATATGACAACAAGTTTTATACTTTTGACAGCAAAAATGTTTGTTGCTAGATATTGTATATCTTGTAACTACACCTAAATGATATTTTCTCCATAAAAAAAAAAAAAAAAATAGTCCTTATTTTACTATGTTCTAAATTATAGTCTACTTATTCTCTTAGTTTTTAGTTAATTTTAAGTTCTCTAATATACTCTTACTTAATTAATGTACACTGTTGTTTATTAACTATAAAACATATTTATTAATTTTTATGTGTTTAAAACTATAAATTCATCAATAATCATTATATTTAAGCAGGGATATAAAAAATTATTGTGCAAAATTAAGTAATTATTTTTTAAATTAGAAATTTTTTTTTTTTTTTTTATGGAAAGAATGCTAAATGCCAAGACTTTTTTTTTTTTTTTTTTGAGAAAAGATAACAAAATTTTTAGTGGGAGAAAAATCTCACATAATTACTTAACTAGTGATATAAACAACGCATGCATTGAAGATCTAATGACGTGAAGGAAAGGGGATTAATTTCATGTCCCATATTCAATAATTTTCCTATCTTTTCATCTCAATTTGTGATGTGACCCTAATTTGGTGAAGTTGATATACATTATCCAATTAACCATCCGAAATATTAATTTTTAAAATTATGATTCCAAAATAATAATATGCCTCGAATGTCCTTCAAACATCACCCATGTACAAATAATTCGAATTTAAATTTTTTCTATTTGAATTTTATTAATACCAATTTTAATTATTTACAAAAATAAACAAAAAATCTCATTAAAAATTTATTTTACTAATATTATGTAGGCATGTATATGAATACCGATCCAATTCCAAAAGATGTTAATATTAATGGGAAACTCAACATAAATTATTTAGGTGATTTTAAATCTCCATAACAATTAATATATACGTAGCGAAGCTGGATGCTAGCGAGACTGACTCAACTGCCACAAATAAGTAATAATAATAATACAATAAATAATACCTCAATTTGACACGTATATATAGATTTTAGATCCATCATGACTCCAATTTATTCACGTGTCAGCAAAAGGCATTAGTTTAATATGAACTCATCTAAACCTTACAAATATAAATCAATAAGCAGGCTTGTATGATAAAGTACAAAAACAATATGGTAGCATCACCATATTATACGTGTATGTTGGATATATCATTTCATCATCACCTTCATAGATGAACCAATCACATAATAGTCATACGTAACATAATGTATCAGTGTGATATATACGTTGTGCATTCCTTGTAATATCTCACTAATTTTATCATGGAAAGAGCTTTTTTGGTGTCCTAACTCACTCAAACTTTTTTTTTTAAATTCAGGTCATTCTTTTCAACTTAATTTTCAATTTTATGACACAATTCCTAAATAGAATAAATAGCTACCCGAATACATTGAATCGTGACAGCAAGACAGTTTGTGTCATAACTTTTTAATTACATATAATATAAAAATAATAGTAAAAATAAATAAATAAATAAATAAAAATATTATGTATTGCTAGAATTCTAAGCACGTGAAAAATACTTAAGTGGAGGCAGTTGCCATAATTGTAGGGCTAAGAGGCTTGATTTTGTGTACTGTAACTGCAACTTAGGCAAACTGAGCCCACTGTGCCTCCAGGTTTTGCCATTTTCTAGGCCTACCTTGCCCAATTGTTTTAGAAGAAATGACACAATATTTAATTTATAGTTTATAATAAATATTTTTTTAAAAAAAATCCATTTTTCTCTTTTATTCTTCACATTTTTCCAGTTTACTTGATAATTATTTGGTATAAAAAACAGTAAAAACTTAGGTATGGACCTCAGGAGAAAAAAGATTATTCCATTTTCTTATTTTGTAGTATAAATTTATAAATATTTTGTATTTTAAACCAATTGTGTGAAAAGTCCTGCTAAAAGCTTAAGGACCTACTGACTATTGCCTGTTTCTTGGTTTGCAATGAAATCATGGAAGAACCGAGAAAAACACAGTAGCTTGTAAGAGATTTTCTTCTTTGTTTGCATCTATCCCAATCTACATCACAATAAGCATGCACTTGCTCTTGATTAGACTGAATAGGATAAAACCAAACCATGCGACAATTCATGATAAGCTGTCTTCAATATAGGATTAGTAGTCTGCAACATTCTTCACAGATAACATAAAGAATAGAAAAAAAATAATAATAATTATGAAAGTAATAGTTTATATGAGTTATCAATTTGGTATATAAAATATTTATAATTAATTGATTTCACGAATGTATTATGGAAACAGTATCATGCTACTAATTTTATATTATACAACTATTTTTGTTAAATTTGTTTATAAATTCTTGTATAATAAGTTTATGATGATCAACTTATTATAGTTTTGTTTAAACTCTCACCGCTATATTATAGTGACTCGGAGATATATGAAAATGATTCTTATGATATTCTCGCCTAAATTTGATTTATTCTACCATTATTGGAGTTAGGGTTGTTAACGGGCGAAAATGCATTCTCCATCTCCATTAAGGAATCATGAAAAAAAATTTCTCAATTCATGTTCCCATTAAGGAATTGGGGAAATTTTTTGCTCCATCTCTATCCCTACATGAATTTAATCTCCACAAAGACCCTATTTTCCATTTTAAAAAAATGATTTGTAAATTTTTTTTTTGTCAAATCAACATATAAATAGAATTGAATCAACTCTTGAGCAAGTGTCAATATGAAGTAAGACATTGAGCAAAATCCAAAATACACAAAATAATCTCTTACAATTGAGAATCTCATATTAAGCTATGAATCATTGTATGATACAAAATCAACTTATATCGCAACAACCACAAGTAAACAAGCAACAATAAACTAACAACATGCTTACAAAATGAATTATGAAATATGTTCAGCTGGTATTACAAATTTATGTTTTATACAATTACAAAAAGAAGATAATAGATTCAATAACAATTTGGAAATGAATATTTGTAAGTATAATTCAATCAGGTATAGATATAAGTAATTAACAGTAAGTGTGCACATTATAGCTCCTTAAATATCAACATCCCTATATGAAAGTGCTTTAATACTAGTTTCAATTTGATCGGAAATGTTAATACTAAAAATTAAAAATTAATAAAGAATAAAAAAATAAATTAATAAAAGTTATATGTCGGAACCGGAGATTTCTTAGAACGGGAGATGTTATTTTCATCTCCATCCCCATTAAGATTTTGGGAATAAAAAATTATCATCCCAATCTTATAGTGATTCTTATTGAGAATTCTCTGTCGCAATCGGGGGGACGGAAATTTCCGAGCCCTCGACAACTCTAATTAGAACCCTCACAGGTGAATTGATGTGCAAACTTCTTTGTGATTCTCTTCAGAGTCTTCATGCTTTCTTTGACTCTTTTCTTATTAAAAAAAAAAAAAAAAAAAAAAACTCTCACCCCTATAAATTTCTCCAAAATTTATAATCATTTACCACGACATCAATGCATTGGATACATAGAAGGGGAAAGTTTAAAAAAAAAAAAATAAATAAAAAGAATAGGGATGGAAATGGACAAATAGAGGTCCACGTGAAGGTATCAAAAATTGAAATAAAAAAGTTTGTCGTGGTCTGCTCCAATTTTAGTGCCCTTAATTTTAAGCACTTCTTCCCACCATAATCATCCAATTGTTTATTTTCCTTAATTTTCTAACAATATCTTCTTATTTTTATCAAACTATATTCTTTATATATCCACATTTTTATAACAATAAGACATTCGCACGCAGCCATACATAAGCTTTTTTTTTTTTAATTATTTTATTTTTTCTTGAACTCTAATGCTCAAGTTGGGTGAACTTTGAATGGTTTCCAACAAAGTTAAATGTATGAGAATTAAGAATAAAATATTGGCAAGACACAGCTGAAATCATGTAACTTTTATAAATTTTGCAATATACTTTTAATTAACTTTTTCAATATATATAGCATATGATCCTTTTGTTTTGATATTAGAAGTTTCAAGTTTAGAATTTTTGTCCCGTTACAATATGTATTAGCATAGTTGTGAAAACTGGACCGGACCAGCGGGTCGGATCGGATTCGACCAGAACCATAGGTCAGTCCGGTTGGTTTGTATCCGTTTCCTATTTTGGTAAAAAACGGTTAATTTTTTGTCTGATCAGATGATCGAACTGAAAAACAGTGAACCGGACCGATTTTCCGGTTCGACCAGACTTTTTTTTTAAAATTATTTGAATTAAAAATTTAGGTTCTTATTTTGAGGTGTTTTTAACTAAAATACAATATAGTTTTTATTTTTAAATTATTTTAAATTAAATTGACATTTAATTGTAACTATAAAACTATATTTCATAAATTGAGCTTTTTTAATTACTATATTGTGTTTGAAATGCTTAAACTTAAAGAATTATAATAAAAATGTTCAAATTTTCATATATTATAAATATAAATATATAAAATATTAATAGATTTATTAAATCTGGTTCGATTCCGGTTTATTCCAGTTTAATCCAAAATCTATGAATCCATTCCTTCAACGGTTTGATGACCGGTCCGGGTCTGAAAACCATGTGTATTAGCTAGCACGTGACACAATTTTTTAGAAAAGTAATAGAAAACTCTAGAATTTATTGCGATATGTATCAGTTAATACATACTCTAGAATTTATTGCGTTATGTATAAGTTAATAGAAAACTCTAGAATTTATTGCGTTATGTATCAGTTAATAAATACTGTATCCCACAAAATAAAAATTTGTCAAATTGGAGACTAATACTAACAAAACAGAAAAACCTGTATATTGAAAAAATTATCAGAGAATTATTCACAAACCATAAAAATTCAAAGGATTTAAAATGCATTTTACCTAAAATATAACAACCATGTTTCAATATTCACCAGATTCAAATCCACTTTCACTATAAATAAAGTGATATATAAATTGTTTCGTATTACTTTGTAATTGTTGTATTTTAATTTTGATACATCTTATTCAACTATTTTAATTTTTCTGAATATTTGACAATTCACGGCGTACATGTATTTCTAACAGTCTAAGTAGTATTAGATTAAGCACTTAACTAAGGGGTGTATTGCATTAAGACTTTTATATACTTTTAAAATTCGAGAGTATTCAATTAAGGCTTTTTAGGAGTCTTTAAAAGTCATCAAGTATTCAATTATGACTTTTTAAGAGTCTTTAAAAGTTATCAAGTATTCAATTATGACTTTTTAAGAGTCTTTAAAAGTCATCCAGCATTCAAAAAGTCATTCATAATTGACAAGAATGATTTTTATAGACTTTTTTTATAAAATATAATACAAAAATCATTGGAAAAAAGTCTATACACAAGACTTTTAAAAACTTTTAATTAATTAGGAGAAACGACACTTACTCCATTCTTTACCATCAGAATACACCCCTCTTAACTCTCATCTTTCGCTCTTAGCCCTGCCGACCGCCCACTACTTCTTTTCTGCCGAACCGCCACGAACATCGCCGTTCCGATTCACCTTCACCACTGGTCCATTGCTGCTTCTTCAATTAGGTTAGTTTTTACTTTCCATCTCCTAGTTTCTTTCTTTCTTTCTTTCTTTCTTTTTTTTTTTTTTTTGAAAGACATCCCCTAGTTTCTTGATTGTTGCGTATTCATGGTTTTTACTTGATTCTATTAAGTTAGGTTTTTCTTTTTCCTAATTTAGGGTTTATTTGATTGAATTTTTATGTTACTATTTCATATCTTATGTTTGGCGATTATTGTGGTAATTTATGTAGTGTATTATCATTATATACATGGAGATTATTAGTATTTTCTAATAAGTTTATAAAAGTCTTTAAAAGTCTATAAGAAGTCTTTACAAGTCTATAAAATTTTATGAAATAAACTTTTTAAAAGTCATAAATACTTTTAAAAATTATCTGCAAGATATTAAAAGTCAATGAAAATAATTAAAGTCTATAAAAGTCATTCACTCAAAACAAGTCTATAAAAGTCTTAATCGAATACTATCCCCTAAGTTTAATTTAAATTGACAAATATGAATTTGACTTAAAAGTAAATTTTAAGAAAACATTTGTAAATTTTAATTGTAACAAAAAGAGGGATTTTGGAGAAGGTAAATGCATGTCGAATTCATTAATCTCATAGACTAGAGATCAACATATTGGTATTGTACAAACACTTGAACACCTAAGTTAGAGCATACTAATATAAACACTTCAAATAGTTAAGTTAAAATTGATCATTTGGGTGAATTTGAATTCGAACCATTACTAAATAGTAAATACTCTTGTGTATGCCTTATAAAATACTAAAACTTAGGAATTATATACGGCCACTGAACTTTATATAAGGAAAAGCTGCTATAATTATGTAAGTGTCATTAATTACTCTTTTACTTTGATTTGACCTAATTAATTTATGCAATGTATTTGTATCATGACTAATGAAAATTTCTCAAATGCGTCAGAAGTATACTACTCCTGGCCCATTCAGCACTTACCACGTCAGTATGTGTGCTGACGTGGCAGCCTGTGATTGGCCGGGAGTAGTTGCTCCCAGCATACAATAGAAATTCTCCACGACTAATATCTCCATTATCTGTTAATAAATGTATCATCATCCTTGTGAATTGTAATCACATCAAAAAATTAAATCTGATAAATTTTTTTGTTAGGAGCTAAATTATCCTTTGTTTGTTGGCATAGTTTGTAAGGGTGTTGTTCATTCTTTAGTAGAGAATGTTGTTTCTATTGTTGTATAATATGTATGATGCTATTTCCTTGGCTTTATAAAAGTGTATTTTATCTCAAGTTAAGAGAAGGCTACAATTTACCCAAAACTTGTGGAATATTTAGGCCACACCTATGACCATAGCTTTCCTAGGTGGGATTTTTTTTTCCTTTCCTTCAATGTGGAATAAAACTATTGGATATAGGTAACATTGTGAATTGAATAGAAGAAAGGAAGTAACGGAGGGATGGAATATATTTGGAATATCTATAAATAACAAGAAGCCAAAAGAGAATCCAAGATTAAAGGGAATTGGAGATAAAGAAAGAAGAGAGATAGAAATAGAGCCATTTTCAACGCATCAAAAGTATATATCTCCAAACAAGTAATGAAAAAAAAAAAAAAATAAAAAAAAAAAAAAAAATCCATATATAGTCTCTATGTGTTTATATATAATTATATAGTTTCTAAATTTTATCACTTTCAATTGTTTAGTCATTTTATTACAATCAACGGTCAAATCACACTAAAAATACTAAAATTACCCTATATCATAATTTATAATCATAAAACATATCATTATTCCTTTTTTTCCTCGCATAGTTCCAATATTACTAATATTTATTAATTTATTAAATTCTATATAATTATATAAGTTAATCTATTCACGTATAATTTTTTTCATTAAAATAAATAAATATATATCTTTAAAAATATAAAATAAGAGTAAAACTATATACAATTGGAAAAAAGTACATTTCATCTTGACATTATGAATAATATTAACAAAAGAATACATATTTTGAAAAATTATCAAGATCTATAGTAATATTTATTGTTAGTTTAAAGATATTATATTATGCTAATAAAGAAAATGATAAAAAAAATTTAAGAGAATAAAAAAATTTAAGAGAATAAATAATAAAGAAAGTTTTATTTTTATACAAGTTCAGACGCTTATATGCACTACAAAAACTTTATTAAAAGTATTCTAATTAAATTTGAAAGTTAGAAGATATATTTTTTACTTATAGCCAAATGTAGTTTTATATTTTCATATGCAACATATGGAATGAATAAAGAGTTGATTGAGACAAATTTAAGGACCTTAAAGGACACATATGGATTAACTAGGATAATAAAATTCTGACCCTAAATGACACGTTGTAATTAATTACTTACTTATTTAATAGTTGATTTTCTAAACCCTAAAATTAAAACTCTAGACCCTAAAATATAAATCTTAAATGCTAATATAACAACCTTAGACCCTAAAATATAGTATGTAGCATGATTTTATTGGCTTGACACGTATTAAGTTAGGTATATTCTATAATTTCTCTCCTCTCTATTTAAAAAATAAAAAAAAATAATCCCTCCATGACTATTGGTCAATTACACTAATATTTCGGTATTATTTTAAAACTAATTTTGACACTTCTACATTTCGGTATAGTCCACTAATAAAAGCTTTGTAAACAAAAGTCTATCTCACAAAAAAAAAAAAAAAAAAAAAAAAAAAAATATTCAAATCATCCTTAAAAAAAGAAAATTGCTTCACGTATATAAAAGAAACCACATAATTTTCTCATAAAATAGTGATGATATTCAACACACAACCTCACGGGGAAAATCATTTGAAAGAAAAAAATGATCCAATATTGCATATTGGATTCTGATAGTGTGTTTAATCGAATTCAAACATATTAATAAAATTAATAAAAAAAAAAAAATTAAGTTACCTTCAAAATTGTGCGACCATCCACCCGCCGCTGCTGCCATGCACCACTACCACTACCGCAGCCACCGTTTTCATCTCTTTTTGCTCCATAGAAGATAGAGCCCAATTCACCTACTCACCAACAGTTCCTCTCTCCAACATTTGAAATTACAAAACCCACCCTTCTCTCTTAAATACAAATCCAAACACAACTTAAAACAAGAAATTAAAAGGTTAAAACAAAAACATATATTTAGACATATAAAAAAATATAAAAAGCAAGCCCCTTTGCTGCTTTGGGGACTGGACTGCAAGTGTGCAAGCTTGCTCGCAACTCTCAAAGCAAAGCAAAAAAGCTGTATATTTTGCATAGTGCAAAAAAAATTCTTTCTTCTCCCACAAAACCCCATAACCCCACATGCTTAACCTTAACTATTATTTTCTTTCTTCTTATCTTCTTCTTCTTCTTCTTCTCCTGCTTCACATTCTTCAAAATCCTTCATCTGGGTCTGTTTCATTTCTTTGAACAACAACTGGGTTTGTGTTAGAAATTTGGTTCTTAAGATGATTACTGCACTAGATTTCTACCATGTAATGACAGCAATGGTGCCACTTTATGTGGCCATGATTTTAGCATATGGGTCAGTGAAATGGTGGAAAATCTTTACTCCTGATCAATGTTCTGGGATTAACCGTTTTGTTGCTCTTTTTGCTGTTCCTCTTTTGTCTTTCCATTTCATCTCGAGTAATGATCCTTATGCTATGAATTTCCGCTTCATAGCTGCTGATACTCTTCAGAAAGTTATAGTTCTTGTAGGATTAGGTCTTTGGACTTGGATAACCAAAAGGGGTTGCTTAGAATGGACTATTACCCTCTTTTCTCTCTCTACTTTACCAAATACTCTTGTTATGGGTATCCCTTTGCTTAAAGGGATGTATGGTGATTTTTCTGGTAGTTTAATGGTGCAAATTGTTGTTCTTCAGTGTATTATTTGGTACACTTTGATGCTTTTCTTGTTTGAATTTAGAGGTGCTAGGATGCTGATTTCTGAGCAATTTCCCGACACTGCTGGCTCTATTGTCTCTATCCATGTTGATTCTGATATTATGTCTCTTGATGGGAGGCAGCCATTGGAGACTGAAGCTGAGATTAAAGAAGATGGGAAATTACATGTTACTGTTAGGAAATCAAATGCTTCAAGATCAGATATTTTCTCAAGAAGATCTCAGGGTTTGTCTTCTACAACTCCAAGGCCTTCAAATCTAACAAATGCTGAGATTTACTCTTTACAATCTTCAAGGAATCCAACCCCAAGAGGGTCTAGTTTTAACCACACTGATTTCTACTCAATGATGGCTGCTGGAAGGAACTCAAATTTTGGTGCTTCTGATGTTTATGGCTTATCAGCAACAAGCCGTGGGCCTACCCCTAGGCCATCAAATTTTGAAGAAGATAATAATGGAGGTGGAAACAATAAGGCCAGGTTTCATTATGGGGCCGCCGGAGCCGGCGGTGGTGCAACCCATTATCCGGCACCAAACCCTGGGATGTTTTCCCCAACTGGGTCTAAAGCTGTTGCTGCAAATGCTAAGAAGGCAAATGGCCAAGCTCAACAGAAGAATGAAGATGGAGGAAGGGATCTTCATATGTTTGTTTGGAGTTCTAGTGCTTCTCCTGTTTCAGATGTGTTTGGTAGCCATGATTATGCTGCCCATGACCAAAAAGATGTTAGATTGGCTGTTTCTCCTGGCAAAGGTATGGCCTTTTTATCATTTTTGAGTGAACCCCATAATGAAATTTCTGCAAAGTTTGGTAACCCAATTGGTTTGTATTAAAAAATTTCAAGTTCTAATTAGAATGTAATTAAGAAAGTTGCTTACTTTATTGGTGGGTTATTGTAAAGGTATGGCCTCTTAATCAGTTTGAGTAAAAACATGATGAAATTTCAGCAAATTTTCTAACCCAGTTTGATTATGTTCAAGATTTTAAGAGTTAATTAGAATGTAATTAAGAAAATTGCTAACTTTGTTGGTGGGTTATTGAAAAGGTATGGCATTTTAATCAGTTTCACTAAAACCAACACAAAATTTCAGCAAATTTGCCAACCCAATTTGATTATGTTCAAGATATTAAGAGTTAATTAGAATGTAATTAAAAAAAAGTTGCTAACTTCATAGATGGGTTTTTGAGTTACAGTAGATGGGCACAGAGAGAATCAGCATCATCATCAAGAAGAATACATGGAAAGAGAAGATTTTAGCTTTGGTAATAGAGGAGGTTTAGAGAGAGAAATGAACAATCATCATGGAGGAGAGAAAGTAGCAAGTGATGGAAAACCAAAACCAATGCCTCCAACAAGTGTAATGACAAGGCTAATACTAATCATGGTGTGGAGAAAACTGATCAGAAATCCAAACACCTACTCAAGCTTAATTGGTCTCACTTGGTCACTAGTTTCATTCAGGTAATATATAACTGTAATTAACTAATAGTAGTAGTCTCTAATACTTTTATCCAAATTGATCTGTCTCTTTCTTACAACAGTAATCTCATTTTGTCTGTAAAATCAGCTTTGGATTTTGGGTATTTGTTTATTTATTTATTTATGTTTTTTGGTTGCTGTAGGTGGCATGTAGAAATGCCCGCTATCATAGCAAAGTCCATCTCTATTCTGTCAGATGCAGGACTTGGCATGGCTATGTTCAGTCTTGGTCAGTATATTTTTTTAAAAACTCCTAATTTTATCATTTTCAAAGAGAATCAAATCCTTCCCTTTTAATGCTTTTTTGCCATGATTAATGTTGGTGATAAAAACAGTGCATGCTTGTGGGCATAATGATACTAATTAATGGATTATTCCTGTAGATAATATGGACTAAGCATTCATAGGTCCTGAACTTTGGTATTTTTACATATTGAGCTTCATATTTCTCATTTTTTTACATTTTAAAGCCTTATCGTTTTATAACTTGCACATCTTCCCTAAACTTTTCTATTATTAGATCACATTAATCGGTGTGAGGTTGTTCAAACGCTTCTAAGCAGTTTCTCTCTTTCAACTTAGATTTTTCGCATGCATTAAACTCGAAACAAAACATAGCATAAATGACTATTGCAATTTGACCAAGAGCTTAATTTTTGGTTTTCCATAAATATATTTGATTCATCGGTTCAAAATTTGATAGAAATTCCATGAAGTCGACACTTGATTTAAACTACTTGAGCACACTTCATATATGATTAAAGACTCATTATGTGAAAGGAAAAAACAGTTTCTGAGAAATTGTTGCCCCTATTAAAGGATGTTTTCTGGCTTGAACTCAAATTTAACTAGATTGTTCTAAAACAATGTGAAGCAAAAAAAAATGTAAAGTCAAGAAATTGAAAGGACATGTGAAAGTTGTAATCCTAGAAAGATACAAAAGGTAAGAATGTATGTCCTAAGGAATAAAAATGGAGGGTAGAGGTGGGAGTGATGATGAAAAGTGAGTGAAAAGAAAAGATTGGGTTTTTATTTTTATTTTTATTAATTGTTCATAATTTAATTAGTGTTAATGGTGGGTTAAAATTAATTAAAATGAAAAATGGGACAGGTCTGTTCATGGCATTGCAACCAAGGATAATAGCATGTGGGAATTCAATAGCAGCTTTTGCAATGGGTGTGAGATTCCTTACAGGTCCAGCTGTCATGGCAGCTGCTTCCATTGCTGTTGGCCTTAAAGGGACTCTCTTACACGTTGCCATTGTTCAGGTCCTTTCTTTCTCGTTCTTTTTTTTTTTATTTTTAAATTTTTTATTTTTTTTAATTTTGCTCCCCAATGATCCTGCCTCATTAATTTCCATTTTTATTATCCGTTTTTCATATAATATAATATAATAGAATGTCAGAATTCTTTTGCTTATTCTATTTTCTGATAATGTTTTTTATTCCATTTGAGTCCTAGTTGCTCAAACATTGAATCTTTCTGAATTGTTTGCCAAATGGGATAAAAACATAAAAGTTTTACTTTTTTATTTCATATAATTGAAAAAATCTCCTAATGGTAAAATTTTATCTTACACTCAACTCATCGCATCATCTTATCTATATAGGACAAGTTCTGCTATGGACCCGGTCAATATAAGAGCATATTACATAGACAAGTACTTGTGTAACTATTTTTTATAGGAGTCCGGTTCATATGAATCGGGATCATTCTAAAATTCTGCTTCCAGCATGCTAATGGGTTCGTTCATGCACCCCTAAAACTGCTCATCTTCATAAACAAAGACACTAAAAACTATATTGTATGCTGTAAGACGTTAGTATCTATGTTGTTGTGATATGTTCTCATTGATCGCTAGTAAACTACTCCCGACATATAATTGTATCTCTCAAAGTGTTTAAAATTTAGGATGCAAAATTATATTTTAATTTTTGAGAATATTTGGTTCTCTTTTGCGAAGTAGCTTATAGTTGTTTCAGTCTCAAACAACTTTGAATAAGGGAGTGAGATTGTTAAAAAGATATGTATTTAATTATTAGGTGGCATTTCTACTGTTCTGTGAATGAATTGAGTATATGAAAAAAATAAATATTCTTAATTTCATTAGTTGGATATGCTGGTATTAGTTTAGTTATTTGATTAAAAAAATTAATTAAAAGAAACAGCAAGGGCCAAAATAAACAAGAGAAGCAGAAACTTGGTTGGAGTTATTAATGAACAACAAACATTTCTTGCATACTATTACTAACATTAATTAATTAATTAATTCTTTATGACTAAATTTAATTTTTTGGTTGTTGGATTGAAAAAATAATAAATAAATGAAACAGGCAGCTCTACCTCAAGGAATTGTCCCCTTTGTCTTTGCCAAGGAATACAATGTGCACCCTGATATTCTTAGCACAGCGTAAGTATATATATATATTTTTTTTCCAAATTGACACAATAAAATCATATCTAATATACTTTTATAATTATTATTAAAAATGACAAATTTAAATTCTATTTTATCTTATAATATTCTTATCTCTTGCTTTTGAAATTTGCAGAGTGATATTTGGGATGCTGATTGCTTTGCCAATAACTCTAGTGTACTACATTTTATTGGGTTTGTGAAGTGGCCAAAAAAAAAAAAAGAAAAAAAAAAAAATCAAAGAAGATTACATTGGCATATATATCCAAGGAAAAGTTCTATTAGTGGTGTTAAAAATCCATTAATAGAATTTATTTTCAAGGGTAGAGAGAGAAGCTAGCTAGCTACCTCCATTTTAATGAATCTTTTTTGTCCTTAGTTAAAATTTGTAAAATCAATGCTTTTTTTTTTTTTTTTTTTTTAGTGAATTATGATCAAGTTGGAAGAAACCAAATATTTTCTAGCTAGATAGATTAGATTTCCTTTAAATGTTATTCCAAGAATTTGTGCTACCCATGCTATACAAAATATCAAACAAAAAGGAATGCATTTTTACATTTACCTTACCTTTTTTTTTTTTTTTATAAATTTATTATGCAATTTACAATTACATTTAATTTAGCTTTTGTAATACCTCTTATACTTCATATTCCTTTTTGATACAATAGTAATCATTCTTAGCATTTGGAGCAACCAATTAAAGCTAATTTGAGCAATTACCAGTTTCTGAGTTGTTTGAGATAGGAATTTCAAATTTTTAGTTCTAATATATATAACAAAATTTTGCTGATAGGGAAACTATCAATAAAATACAAATGACGGGAAGATTTAATTAATACTCTCTTGAATTATTCTAATAGCTATAATTAAGTATTTATACAAATAAAACGAAAAACAATGTTGCTAACAACCTTGTCAAGCTGGCATAATTAACTCAGCTTTTCCTCTAAGAGATACCCAGTCATATCATGCTCTATGTGATATTCTCATAGCCCATCCTGTCCTCAAGATGAAGCACTGGTAACCAGATTCATCTTGGACAACATTGGAAGATATGATCATGGCTTAAGCATTTAGTAAACATATCGCCAATTTACTAATTAGTCGACACATAGGGTGTATGCAGAAACCCTTATTCTACATAGTTACGAATGATGTGACAATCAATATCCACATACTTAGTTTTGTCATGATGCACAAGATTTTTGGCTAAAGCAATGGGAGGTTGATTATCATAGTGAAAAGGGAAGGAAGTATAAGCTGAATTCCAAACTAATCCATTTTAATTCACATCTTGTTGTGGCCATGCTTCTATACCTAGCCTCTGTAGCAGAGCGGTTGACAGTGGCTTGTTTCTTTGTTTTCCAAGATACTAAACCCTCTCCAACAAATAAGAAATAGCCAGTAACTGATTTCCCAGTAGCCTTGCATCTAACCTAGTATGCATCGTAATAAGCTACTATAGCTAATGGATTTGATTGCTTAGGGTAAAATAAACCATAAGTTATTGTACCCTTGAGGTAATTCAAGACATGTAGTGCTTGCATATGCTCTTGGCAAGGTTTCTGCATGTGTTGTGATAACTATTATGTAGCATAACAGATATCAAGTCTTGAGAATCCCAGGTGCGGAAGTCTGCCAACTAGCCTACTATAAATGCTTAGAACAGGAAGTTCTCCCAACTTTGCCATTTCCACAACTTCATCCTGCAACATAGGAATGGATACTATTTTTGCTTCTGTTAAACCTACATCAGTAAGCAAATCTGCTACATACTTGGCTTATATGAGCACAAGTCCTATATTAGATTATGATAATTTTATACCAAAAAAATACTGAGCTAATCCTATATCCTTAATTGTGAATAATGAGTGCAAATAGTCTTTCACTTCTACTATCTTAACCTTACTTGACCCCATCAGCAGAATATCATCTACATAAATGAGAACTGCCAGGAACTCTTGTTGAGAAGAAATAGTGAACAAACAAGAATCATTTTTAGAACTCTAAAATCCAAAAGCAATGAGTTATGTTGACAATTCTTTGCGCCATTGTGTGCCAGCTTGCTTAACTCCATATAAGGGGTTGATCAATTTCCAACATGACCTGTGGAACTATTACATTACCTTATGAAGGTTGTAAATACATTCTTCATCAAGATAGCCATAAAGATATGCATTGTTCACATCAACTTGGTGAACTTTCCATCCCTTTGCTGCACCAATGGCTAAAAAGAGCCTCATTGTCACCACTCTGGCAACTAGACTAAAAAGACCTTATTATAGCCTTAGCTACCAATCTGGCCTTATACTTGTCAACTTCACCAGTGGATCTGTGGTTTATTTTGTACACCCATTTTGTTGCCGAATACTTGTTTCCTTGAGGTAAAGGCACCACCTCCCAAGTTTGATTCACTTCTAATGCAACCAACTCATCTTGCATTACTTTCACCCACTTCTTATCCTGTTGTGCTTCTTGATAGCTACTAGGTTCCTTAGTTTGTAACAACTCAGACAAAAAACTTTTATGTGTTGCTGAAAAATCATGTGCAACAAGCGAAATGAGCATGCACTTGTGCCTGACAAGTAACAAAATCCTGCAACCATTGTAACCTGTGAGACACCCTAATTAACCTTCTAAGTAAAGATCAAGAAGAAGAAGAAAAAGAATCAACAGCTGGAACTACGGAAGAAGTAGATCCAATAGAAGACTCTCTCTTGAATTAGTGTCTAAAAATAACTAAAATGCCTTAGAAAAAGGAAATGCTGACTAAAATACCTTAGAAAAAGGAAATGTTGTTTCCTTGAAAGATACATCTCTAGAAACCAACATCTTGTTAGCAACAAGATCTAAGATCCTATAACCTTTCTTCCTTGGAGGAAACCCCATAAAAACTCCATGTTATATTTAGTGTAATAACAAAGGCAACCAAATACATGAAACTTCTTGTAATCAGGAACCTTGCTATACAATCTCTCAAATGGTGAAATCCATCCAGGTAACCTCATAGGCAAAGCATTGATGATAGAAACTACCATCAGAATAGCCTCCTCCCAATACATTGTAGGTAAGGAAACTTGGAAAAAAAGTAGGTCGTGCCACTTCCAACAAGTGCATGCTTTCTCTCAACTACTTTATTCTGCTGTGAAGTGAACACATATATGATTTGATGCAGAATGCCCGCTTAAAACAGCTTGGCACATTTTTTATTAAGAAAATTTTTACCATTATCACTTCTAACTACCTTAACTCCAACATCAAATTGACATTGAACCATATTTAGAAAGCTTTCTAGAGTTGCAACAATTTGAGATTTATGCTGTAACAATATGATCTAGGTCATTCTTGTATAATCATCAATCAGAGTTAAGGAATATTGAGCTCCAGTGTAAGAAAGCTCCTTTTAAGCCCCCCAGCATCCACATGCAATAATTGAAAACAATAAGAAGTCTGTATTATACTTCTATTAAAAAAAACCTGTGTGGCTTAGCATAGGGGCAAACAGTGCAAGCAGAAGAATCAATATACATAGTTATTCCATCTATATGACTTAAAACATCAACTAAGGCATGTCCTAGCCTAAGATGCTAAATATCTGGCTGAGTTTGAGTTATATAAGAAAAGGGTTTTTTCATCCAAAACATAAAGGTCGTCCACTAGCCAGCCAACTACTGCAAGCTTATGTGTTGTTTTATCCTACAAACGTCAATATTCAACATGAAATACTTGTTGGTGTGCCCTAGTTCTTAGGGCATTGGATTCTTGTATTTTGTATTATACATTAAGAGTCATGTATGAATACATTATTTGTGTCACATTAATAAAGGCAATTAATCTATTTCATTTATATCTTGTGCTATAATATGAGTAGAGTATCCATTGATTGATAATCATAAAACCTATCCCAAGTTTGTTCTAATCGTGGGAACGAATAGAACCACAGACTTGTATATTCGATGACTGTATGGTAGTTCTTAACTAGCCATAGTACTTGTATAGTCAGTCATGAATATAGGTACATGTCATTGACATGGGACTGGATCGATCCGCACAAGAAAGCCACATGGTTGTCATGTCATAGGTCTTTCTTGAGTAGGTCTCTTTTGTCCTCAGACCAAATTTCATTATAATATCGATATGGAATCCGGTTCACTTTGACATACGCCTAACAGGTCTGTAAAAGGATGCTAAATACGGGTATGATTGGGTGGACCGATGAACATGTTGATATTGATGATGAAGTGATGGAATTGCCACTCGGGTAACACTGAGATGATATCATTGGCCACTTGATGAGTGGGACTGATAAGTGTATGGCCATACCCAAATAAGTTGGTTGCTTATTTGATTAATCAGTCAACTCAAGATCAAGAAATATAATAAACAACAGAAGAGGATGACAGACACCATGCCTCTTGTTTATTCATATCGATATCGTTAGGCAAAGGACACTATGAGATTACTACCGGGTGAGTATCTTCTAAAGACTGCTGCATCTCTGTCTTAATTGGGGGCTGTAATGGTTTGCTAGAACCCACTTACAGTCTGTGGGCCTTGGGCCTACTGCCAACATAAAGACAGACCCATAGGATCGTGCACATAGATCAACTGAGCTGGAACTTATAGAAATTGTACATGTAATGTACATTGGAAGGAATTCGTTAATTAATTAGTTGACATTCGGTGTCAAGGTAATTAATTGACATTGGGTTGAATTTAATTTAATTAATAAGTTTACATAATGTAATTAATTAATTTATCAATTAATTGAATTACATATAGTAAACAATTAATTAAATAATTTTCCTAAGTAGGAAAATTAAATACATGTATTGTATTAACTTAAGTGTGATTTAATTTTATTTAGGGGTAATTAAATTTAGCCAAATGGAATTAAATTACATAGTATATACTTTTTAATTAAAGTTTATTTATGTAATTATAATCCTAGTGGGCTTGGGTTTAATTAACCTAATTAAAACCCAACTAGACAAGGTGTCTATATAAGGGCACACTTAAGGAGGAAAAACCTAATTCAACTCTAATTAATTGCTGGAAATTTCAGCCACCAAGTGCAGCCCCAAAACAGTCGAAAATCCCAGCATTAAACCTCCATTCCTTCGCGTCTTCGGCTAGCACCGGTTCTCGCTCAATAGTTGGTCGTGCACCGGACTTTGGAGATCGCAGTTTCAAGAAATGATTCTGCAGCAGTCTCTAGAGGAGACGAATCCGGTGAGTTAATCTCTCTTGATTCTTATTTGATTTTATTCTAATCAATGGTAATTGGACACGATAGGTGGATTCTAGGAAATTTTAAACGGTGTATTTTCCGCTGCGCCACGTTATTTTTCCAATGACGAATCCCAACAATACTACTTCAAGGTCGGACTACCTCAACAATTGACCCACTAAAAGTAAGTTATACTTAAAGTGTGGCACATGTAAAACATCAATAATCGCTAAGTGAGGAGCTAATTGAATCTGTCCAACTTGTGTAATCTTTTGTATTGTACCATCAGGCAAGACTACTTACTATGAATTCAAACTAGGATGGCAATTAAGGAACAAATGTTTCTTTGGACTTATATGGGTTGTTGCACCATGTAGGAAATCGTCACAGGAAAAATTAAACGCGAGGCGGAATACCGATTAAAATTTTCCTAGATTCTAAAGCCCAAAAGACATATAGATTAATAGAATGAAATCAAGAACAGAGAAAATAAATTTTCTCATCTTAACTATCTCCTCTAGAGACTGCTGCAAAAACCCAAACGCATTTCCTCTACAATTCGGTACACGAACGACTTTCGAACGGGACTCGTGTTAGCGAACGGATTGAACGAAAACCAAGAGAAAGTGCAAAAGGGGGCTGCTGTAATTTTCTGTATTGTGACTAAAAATTCTCTAATCGGGTTAGGGAGAATTAGGTTAAGGCTTCCTATATATACTCGTTAGCCTACTAGGATTTTAATTAAAACTATAGATTATTTAATTTGATTTAATTGATTTACCTTATATCATTAGGATTAAATAAAACCATATTATAAAATCATAATTGATACAATTAAATACAATTTCATCAAATTAAAATAACCCAAAGTTAAATTAAAGTAAGCCTTAATAAATACAACCTTTATATTTTTTTATTTCCACCGATGAAATATTATTTTATTTAATTAATTAATTACTACATGTAATTAATTAATCAAATAAAATAAATTTCTCCCTTTATAATTGAATTAATTATGACATAACATAATGTCAATAACTCAATTAATTTGGTTTCCGTTCCAATTCTGATTTGTCAACGTTCTGTCGTTCTATGTGTACGATCCTATGGGTTCATCTTTATGTTGGCAGTGGGCGCAAGGCCCACAGACTATAAGTGGGTTCTAGCAAATTGTTACAACCCCCGATTAAGACAGAGACTTGCAATCTAATGTGAAACATAACCCGGTAGCGATCTTGTATATCCCTTGCCAACTGACATTGATACATAAGCAAAAGGCATGGCCCTGTCATCTTCTTATATGCTTATTTATCTCTTGATACCGAGTGGACAGAACCTAACAAATAAGTATTCCAACTTATTCGGGTATGGCCATACACTTATCAGTCCCACTCATCAAGTGGCCAGTGATGTCATCTCAGGGGAGGCTGAGTGGCAATTCCGTCAGCTTCACTATCAACATCAACATGTTCACTGGCCCACCCAACATACCCATACTTGGCACCCTGTTAGAGGCCTGTTAGGCGTATATCAAAGTGTATGAGATCCCATGTTATGCTATGATGAACATTAGGTCTAAGGATAATAACAAGACCTACCCGATAAACACCTATGACGATCGAACCATGTGGTATTCCAGTGGCGGATCGATCCAGTACCATGCAACCCAATATGTACCCATATCATTGACTGACATTCCATGTCCAATGCCCGGTGAGACGCCACCATCTAGTCAATGATATGCTAGTCTTTGGTTCTATTCATTCCCATGATTAGAACAAATTAGGGATATCTTGACGATCACAACTTTAACTCCACTAAAAAGTCTTATAATCTAATGACCTACATTGGTTTACTTTAGTATGGTTACAATTATTGGATACTCTATTTATAAATAGCACAAGATATAAATAAATAGATTCATGCCTTTATTTCAACACAAAATGTATGATACAAAATATCCAAATATAAAGTATAATACAATACAAGAACCAATGTCATTTGGACTAGGGCATACCAGCACACCATTATCTATAATCCAACAATGCTCATAAGAGAAAAAATGAAAATGCTTATCAAAATAACCAGCAAATGCAGAAAATTTCTATTATGTAATGGTGTATCTACTGCAACTATTGTTCCCTACATCATCCTACCTCCTTTTAGCATCTTATACGTTTTTTGGATCATGAAATTCATGTCCACAGCATCTTCAACATCTGGTGTATGAGAGGAACTAGTTCACCACTACTTTGTGCTACATTTGCCCTATTCATAGCTTGTTTCCCCTTTCCATCAAATTTTTGCTCCCTTCATCTTTGACATTGGATGCCACTCTAGATAACAAATAAGTTTTTAGAACATGTAGCACACGTATGCCTAGGTTTGTCATAATTATCACACTACAAATCGTTTGGTGATTCCATAACATACTTAGAAAAGTTCCTAAAATCAGCACCTTGTGAACCTAAACTACTTGCATTCCTCCTATACTGATGAGAAAGACTAGCCATCTCAACAGTTTGATCCATAGCTATTTCATGTTGTTTTTCAACCTTCAACAACATTGAATATGCCTTATTCATGTTTGGCAACGATCCATCAATAGAACCTAATTCTTTACATGCTCATAAGAATCATTGAGTCCTATAAGGAATTGAATCAATCTAGATTCTTCAGCTGCATTTGCAACTCGTTGAGAGGCATTACACAGCTAGGTTCTAGAGGCACCACAATGACAACAAGGCACTAGTGTTAAAAAGCTTAAGTCATCCCATAACTTCTTAAGCTTACTGTAATACTGTAGTATCAACATACTTCCTTGCATTAACAAACTTATTTCTCTTTGGATCTGATATAACGTAATTATTGATTCCAAACCTATGTTCAAGATCTTTCAAAAGTTCTCTAGCAGAAGATGCATATTGAAAGCTTTCAACAACATCTTTATCCATGCTATTAATAAGCCAATCAATAACTAGACAATCTGACTTCAACCGTTTTTTATGACCATGAGATTTTTCATTACGCACATCTAGATCATTTAAGACCAAATCACTCTTTTTTCTTTTACATGAATCATAACTCTGCGCCATGTGATATAATTTCTTCCAGTTAACTAAAAATTTGTTAGTGTAATGCCTAGATTGTCATTTTTTTACGATTGAATTGCATCTTGCGAAGAACTCTGTTGTTGAACTTGTATTCATTCATCACCATTGTGATTTTTCTCTGTGCAATTCATCTCTTTATACTCAGGATCAATCTCATCAAAGAAAGGCTCTTGAACCAAAACTTCTGTAACTTACCGACGTCCCACCATATCAACCGATAAGCTCTGGTACCATGAGAAACAAATGAAGTGAAGATTGAATTATACTCTCTTCAATTATTCTAATAGCTATAATCAAGTATTTATACAATGCTAAGAAACAGTGTTGCTCATAACCTTGCCAAATTGGCATAACTAACTCATATTTCCCTTCAAAATATATACTGTCATATCATGCCACATGTCTCCAATCAATAACTACCACATATATTGATATTTTATAATCTCGTTTGATTGTATATTAAACTCTGCTTATCTGTTTTATTAAATGTGAGTAACTTTATTTTATTCTTGATTAGGGCTCAATGCTTATATAAAAAGGGAAGTCTCTCAAGGTTTTTTTTTTTTCATTTCATTTTGATGAAATTCAAAACTTCTAATAAGAAATTACCAGGGTTTTCAGACCCGGACCGGTCATCGAACCAGTGAAGGGATGGATACATGGATTTTGGATTAAACCGCAATCGAACAGGATTTAATAAATATATTAAAATATTTTTATTTTTATATTTATAATTTATGAAAATTTGAATATTTTTATTATAATTCTTTAAGTTTAAGCATTTCAAACACGATATAGTAATTAAAAAAACTCAATTTATGAAATATAGTTTTTTTAGTTACAATTAAATGTCAATTTAATTTAAAATAATTTAAAAATACAAACTATATTTTATTTTAATTAAAAACACCTCAAAATAATAACTTAAATTTTATATTCAAATAATTTTTTTTTAAAGTCTGGTCGAACCGAAAAACCGATCTGGTTCATGGTTTTTCGGTTTGACCGTACGGTCCGACCGAAGATTGAGCAGTTGTTGACCAAAGTGAGAACCGGATAGAAACCGACCGGTCTGATCTCCGGTTCCGGTCGAACCCGGTCCGACCAGCTGGTCCGGTCCGGTTTTCACAACTATGGAAATTACATATAATAATAATAATAATAATAATAATAATAATAATAATAATAATAATAATAAGTTAGAGGCAAAACCGCTCCATCCAATATTTGTTGTTATGGTTACTTTAATATTTTAAATCTTATGATAAGAGTTGGAAGGTAATTCAATGTAAAAGCAATAAGAATTCTTATGGAGTGGAGAAATAAATTTAATCAAATATATTTTAATCTCCAACCTTGATGAGATAGACAAAACTAAATTATAATATAATAGTGGCTAGCTACTAATTGATTTGTGAAAAGAAATGTTTGCTATAGAGCATTAGGCTTAAAGTGTTCTGGGTTATTAATTCATTTGCTAGTGACATAATATAGTATGTAGTTAATTTACTTTAATTAGACAAGAAGATTAAGCAAAGAGGAAAATGATTATCATAGGATCAAATCAAAGTGCTTTTAGGTTTTGGGGAGAGAAAGAGGAAAAAAATAGTGCAAAAAGGGACCCTCCATCGAAGAAGATGGGAAGTTAATTTTTGATATGATTTAGACCTCTTTGGAATATTGGGGGACAAAAGTCACATCCAAAGTTTCTCCTCTTTTAATTTTTCTTATTCTTTTTAGTTACACTTATTACCTTTTATTGACACCTTTCCTTTTCATTCTTAGCCTATGTTGGTTAACATCTTTTTTGAACTAACAAATTCTGCCTTCTACAATTTATATAATATTACCCTACAATATGACACCATTGTCTCCCATATGTACTATATTTCTGTATTTTATTTTATAATTATTATTAATTTACTAATTAATTATATGCTAATGGAGTTTCACATGAATTCAAAAGCTGAGATGGCATGGCACTATACCTCAAGTTTTAATTATTTCGCCCATTTTCTCTACATATCCCATAACCATTTCCTTTTTTTTTTTAAAAAAAAATCATTAATATAATGTTTTAAAGGAATAACATTTCTAAAATTGGGGAGTGGTCATCTTCAAATTACTTTTTTATTAGAGTTGATGATCTGAATTCCATAGATAACCATAAACAGATAGATAAACAGACTTACGGTTTATATGCAGCGGAAACTCGTTTATGGAATGGATCTGATCTACGCGAGAAACCGGATCGTTCTGGTTGCCTTTCCTACGAGTGTATGAATACACTGAGTACGGGCTATATCCGTGAATTCTTCCGACGAACGAAGAAGTAATCCGTGTTTTGCCGGTAGGGACGTTTTCCCCGGGAATAGAAAGGGAATCTCTACGATTCCATCAATCGTTCGGAAATAGAGAAACTTCTTCTCTATTTATAGTGGAAATCCCAACTTCCATCTATATATAGGGTCGGACCAAATTACACATTTGGTCCCTGTAATTTACATATAATTACAGTTTAGTCCCTGCCACTCCAAAATGTCATGGGCGGACCAAAAACCAACATCTCCCACTCGCACATGACAAGACACACTTTCATTGCGATTGAACACACATACTTCTTTCGGTTCTTATTCGGCGAATTCACGCGACCAGTCAACGTAACGGTTAAACCTTGAAGCTCTCCTTCATCGTTCCACCTTTAGCTTAACGTGACTTCCCCCTAGTCCATTTTCCATGATCACTAGTTTTCGACTCACTTTTGATCTCACGAAAACATTCATATACACTACATACCTTTTCCACGAAAAAGTATTGAGCTCGAGTGTTATATGTTTACTAAGTGACATGTTACTGAAAATGTACTTCCTCTCTATAAATAACCTTCCACCATATGTCTAATGCTTATCTGACTGGTCCTTATATGCCCGTTCATAGCTAACGAAGCCTGATTTAGGGTTCCAATCAAGTTAATCATCAGACATACCCTTCTTGTTATTTACAAGAGTCTTTAAGGGTGAACTTGAAACTCATAGTTTCATTTGGGTCTCACATTAGGAAAGTTGAGATCAATTTTCTTCTTTCCATCCCTTGGTCGGCTTTTACACATATTACTAAAATATGCCATAGTGTTAATCCACTTAGGACGTATGTTTTATAAACACTATGCGAAAGCATTCAGTCTCTAAATGCAACTCATGCATCAGTACCTCTAGTCCACATTTAAGCCTTTCACAGGACAGCTTTCGGTATAAACGAAATGATGATATTACGCAAAATATCACATATGGAGTAACTCAAACTCCCACTTTTACCTATGAACACACAATTCATAGTAAAAGATTCATCCATGTGAGTAGATGACATTTCGCCAACATACTGAACTATACTCAATAGCTCTATGTGTATCGCTTTAAATAGTGAATGAATTTGAACACAACAAATAACTCACATTCTATTCCAATAGAATTTGCCAAAGTTATTATAACAGTTCAAAAACAACAACATGTTCCTATAACCTACGAAGACCAAATTCCAAAATGTGTTTACTAAAAACATTTGGAACTATTGGCTTTGGTAACGAATCTGCAATCATATTACCAGTTGGAACATTCACTAAACTTATTTCTCCCTGTGCTATTTTGTCTTTAACAAAATGATATTTTATATCGATATGCTTGCTTTTTCCATGATAACAAATATTCTTGGAATAAGCTATCGATGCAGTGCTGTCGGAATAGATAGTCGTATATTTCCTTTTAGGCAATAGATCCAAAAGATCTATGAAGCGAACCAAAACGCTTCTAGTACTGCAGCTACTGCAGCTACATATATCGACTCCATAGTCGATAATGCCACGCAAGTTTGTTTCTTGCTACACCATGGAAAATGCACAATTTCCTATAATGAAAATATACCCAGACGTGGACTACCTCCCGTCTTTATCAGTTCCGTGATCAGCATCTTTGTATCCCTTTAACTGCAGATCCTTTCCTTGGTAATAAAGGGAATAATTTGAAGTCCCCTTCAAATATCTCAATATCCTTTTCACTGCTGCCTAATGCTTCAAACCTGGATTAGCCTGATAACGGCTTGCGAGAACCACCGCAAAACTTATATCAGGTAGTGTACAAATCATAGCATACATCAAGCTACCAATTGCACACCTAAAAGGAATTCTCTCCATCCTTTTAGTCTCTTCTGGAGTTGTGGGACACATACTTGCATTCAGTTCCATACCTTATGCAATAGGGATTTGGATCGGGATCACTGTGAGCCATACGAAACCGTTCTAAGATCTTATTGATATACGTCTCTTGTGAAAGAGCCAATAATCTCTTAGATCGATCTCTTGAGATCTTAACCCCAAGAATGTAATTAGCTTCTCCTAGATCCTTCATCTCAAAGTTAGAAGACAACTAAGTCTTTACTTTCTTGAGTAAGGAAGTGTCATTTCCTGCTGACAGGATATCGTCAACGTATAACGTTAGAATGACAAACTTCCCTCCGTTTTCACACTTAATGTAGACACACAAGTCTGCATTAATCACCTTAAATTGCATTGATATAATCGCTTCATGGAAACGAAAATACCATTGTCTTGAAGACTGCTTAAGGCTATAAGTTGATCTTTTCAACTTACAAACCTTATGTTCTGGTCCCTGGACAATGAAACCTTCAGGTTGAACCATATAGATTTCTTCGTTCAGTTCACCATTTAAGAACACAGTCTTTACATCCATTTGATGTAATTCAAGGTCCATACATGCTACAAAAGCAAGTACTTTTCTTATAGACGTGAAACGGACAGCAGGTGAAAAAGACTCCTGATAGTCAATTCCTTCCTGTTGTGCAAACCCCTTCGCAATCAGCCGACTCTTAGTCTGGATACGTTTCCTATCCGCTGATCGCTTTATCGTATGTACCCATTTATTCCCAATGGCTCTACGCCCTTTGGACAGATCAACTAGTTCCCAAACTTTGTTGACCCTTATTGACTCCATTTCACTTTCCATTGCTTTAATCCATTCTTCTTTCGCTGGGGATTCCAATAACTCTCTCGTGTTATTTGGAATATCTTTAATTTGAGTTACGATCTAGAGAGCTTCGCCATCAACTAAATGACGGCGTCGCGGGATATTTCCCCTCTGTGATCGTCTTAGAGATTCTGCTTCTTGATAAACAAATCTCATATATTCATCAAGGTGTTGGGCAGAACTCTCACTGGGACCACTCCCACTGGGATCTATATCCATATTCGCACTTGAATTTGGAGCAAGACTCCTACTCAAACCAAGACCACTCAAGTTAGGGTCAGGATTACTCAAATCCGCTTGTGAAGGTTGAAAAAACATTCTCTTCCCTTTCCCTTACGTCTTCAACTTCATTCCTCCCACTCGGATTGAGCGATCCTGAAGTTTCAGACTCTTGAGGTTTAAAGAAGGTGAATTTCTTATCCACTTCTCCCAGCTTAGGAAATTCATTCTCTAAGAATGTGACATCTCGTGACTCAAATTCTGTTATTTGACCATTCTCATTCTCTCCCACTAGAACATATCCTTTGGAGAGATCAAGATATCTTATAAAGATACCTTTCTTGCCTCTTGGGCCTAGCTTGCCATGCTTGCTAGATGTATCACGAACATAGGTAACACATCCCTATGGTTGCAAAATGGTTCAAATTGGGCTTGCGGCTCGTCCACAATTTACAAGGCGTGGTTTCAACGGATTTAGAAGGTACTCTATTGAGTACATATATGGCAGCCAATAGTGCGTCTCCCCAAAAGGAGATAGGCAAATTGGCTTCAGCCATCATAGACCTTACCATCTCTAAGAAGGGTTCGGTTTCTTCTTTCCGTTACTCCATTTTTGTTGCGGAGTCCTAGGTATTGTCAACTGATGTTCAATACCTGTTTCATCACATAAAACTTTAAATTCCTCGGAGAGGTACTCTCTTCCCCGTTCGGTCCTTAAAGCTTTGATTCTCTACTCTAATTGATTTGCAACTAGAGCCATAAATCTTTTAAAACATGCTAATGCTTTAGATTTATGTGTAATCAAATAGACATGACCATACCTTGTATAGTCGTCTATAAATGTAATGAAATAGCACACACCATGCCTTGCCCGAACATTCATTTGGGCCACAGATGTCAGAATGGATCGATTGCAATGGTTGGTCAGCTCGCGTAGCTTTAGCAAATGGTTTTTTTGTCATTTTTCCTTTTAAGCAGCTATCACAAGTTGGGAGATCTATTGTTGATAAATCAGCCAACAAATCTGCTTTAGCCAATCGTACTAAACGATGTTGACCAATGTGACTAAGTCTTGCATGTCACATTTTTTAAATGCTAACATTATCCACAGATGAGTTAACAGTAAAGGAAAAACTATTATGACACACATAATTTGGATCCAAATCCAAAACAATAAAACCATCCAACAAATGTCCACCACCAAAGTAGATATTGTTCGTAAAGAGACTAAAATTGTTCAATTCAAAAGATAACATGAATCCCAAATTCATGAGGGCAGAAACAGATATCAAGTTCCTTTGAATTCCTAGGAGCATAGAGGACATCTTTAAGAAATAGTGGTCGACCACCATTCAAGACCAGCTGACAACAACCAATCCCTAAGACTTCCTCTTTAGAGTTATTTCCCACATATATCCACTTAGTTCCTGGTGGAACACAGCGGAACTCAACAAAAGAATCTCTATCCTTTGTTACGTGGTCTGTTGCTCCTGAATCTATGATCCACAAAGGACGAGATTCAGTTAGGAAAACAGAACTTGAAACAAATGTATAACACTTATACACTTCGGTAACATTTACCTCAGGACCTTTGCAATCTTTTGCAAAATGCCCTTCTGTTTGCGATTGTAACATTTCACCCTAGAAATGTTAAAATCTTTCTTGCCCTTCGATTGAACTTGAACACTGCCCACCGTTCCCTTTGCCTTCTTCTTGAAGAACCTCGTGTTCCTCTCCTTGGACTTCAGACCAGGACTTGAACTAGCCATGCGAACCTCAGATTTCACACTAAGAGAGGCCAAACGGTCCTCTTCCAGTTCAAGATGACGAACGATATCATCAAAGGTCTTAATGTCGTTGGTATGGGTTAGGTGCAAATTCATATGCTCCCACTCGACATGAGTTAGGTGCAACTTCATATGCTCCCACTCATTCGGCAAAGAACGTATCACAGCTTGAACTTTCTGCTCCTCGAGAGCATAAATCGCACTAAGCATGTGTTTTATACGTGAAACTTTTTCACAATATCATCATTCATCGCACTAAGCATAGTGATGCGGGCAGATGAGTTCTTCCTCTTCCAGGCTTGATAAGCCTCAAGGTCCCTCTTTGTTTGGGCGGTGTTACCCTCTGCAGGAGGAAACATTATTCTCTCCAGAGTGTCAAGAACCTCTTGTTCTTCAATTATGTATTGGACTTTCATAGCCCAAACTTTATAATTGTCACCGTTCAAACGAAGGTTCCTTATTTAGGTAAGCAACTATTGCTTTCGAAGCAGTTATTGAAAAATCGTTAAAGACAAAAGTAGCACTGATAAGTAAACGATACACCATATTTATTATAAGATCATTTAAAACTAAAAATAGTGTTTGGTTCACGTAAAATCGAACATCCATGCACAATGCATCGAGTCACCATTTACATAGGCTAATACAAACACCATATTAGGTTTAAATTTCCAATAATAAATATATATTTAGTTTTGTTTTAGATTATGTTTTAATTTATTTAACATTTATACTTCTCTTAAGTATAAAACTAATGAGTAATATAACACTTAGTTATAATTTCAAACTAAATAAATTAAAAAAAATCCCTAAAACAAATAACTAAAATAGCAATGTTTAACAAATAAACATTTTATAATACCATAAAAAATATCCAACATTTAGTCAAAATTACCACCACAATAAAAACTTTTAGCACAAAGCCCTTCAATACAAAAATTGAAAAATGAAATCAGCAATAGAAAAAGTGAAAAATGAAGAGCTCAATCTTCATTTTCATCGAGTGGAACTGTCTCAATTTCTTTTAAGGCGACTGGGATCATCTCTACGAACTTATAGTAGAGATCCAAAAGCATGTTCACAACATCCTTAATAACAGCATCCAGACAGGGCGACGAACCAACTTGTTACTTCTAAGTAACATGGTTCTAGGAATATAAGATAACTTAGCTCCCGTTTTAGCCAAGGTCAACACAAACACTTTGCATTGGGATCCATAATCCTATTCAGGAACTAATCCATCAATGAAGTCCACTTTCGTCAAAATCAGAATTTTCTCCAAAATAGAATTTTTTTTCTTTAAAGTGTTTTTCACGAAAAGCATTTTTCGCAAATTTAACATTTTTAATTGATCAATTCCAGAGGAAAATCCTCCTTTTCAGACAAGCTCTAGGATTTCCCGGTTTTAACGCATTAAACCGCTCCAAAACTCTAACAATATTCCCTTCCTCCAACGGGGAATACCATTTAGAGAAAAGCTCATCTTCAAGTTTTTGGACAGTCGTCGTCTCCTCGAGAGACTGGATTATTTTCACCGTTTTTACGAACGTTTTCATTTTTATAACATATATAGAAATAACCAAAACTTGTTAATGATCAACCAAAAATCAGTATATAAATACACAATAAATATACTGAATTTTCTTGAATTTATTAAACATAAATTAAGCATTTATACACAATAAATACTAGTAAATTTAGTTTAAAAATATCAAATGAATTCCAAAAATTCATCAAAATATACCAACAATTCAAGAAAAATGTAAATTTTAATTCTGGAAAAAATTTGACAAAATTTGGGCGCCGGAAACCTCCGCACGCGCCACCACACTCCGACTGAAGCTTCTCCACGCGCCACCACGCGCAGGCACGCACCTTCACGCGCTCCGTAGGTGTAGCTGACTCACGTGACACGTGGCAACCTGTGATTGGCCCTGACGTGGCACAAATGACACGTGTCATCACCTGATTGGGTCAACTGATGACGTGTATGATGACGTGGCCTGTTGATGTGGCAAAGCCGTGACACGTGGCAACATACTATTGGTCCACAGTGATGACGTGGTAAGTGACGTGTCACGATGACGTGGCAAAATCACAAGTTGTTGGACACGTGGCGACATACCATTGGTCCACGTGTATAACACGTGGCAGTTGACCGTTTCAGGAGCAGTTGACTTGAACACGTGTCTTAATGTGATTGGTTTGACGTTTCAACCGTCAGAATATTCAACGAATCGCGTGGCGCCACGTGTCCAGCATCAAAACTACCCCAACCGCTTGGAAACAAACTCCACTCGCGGTGGTGGAGAGTGAGGGCCACGCGCCGCCTTCTGGGCCTCCGTTGGCCGTGAAATTTGACATTCCGACTCGATTTTTCGTGCTGATTTCAGTGGTGTGGTCAGATTTACGAAATTCCGAAATCAAATTTTGACACTTTGTACTGTTGGATCTAATACGGTATCGTTTTGACTCGGACAACAATGCAAATCCGTATCAAAACAAACAAAAACGAATACAAAATTAACAGAAACGTATTCTTGTCATGGAATATCAGATTTCAATGTCTACGGAATCATTTTGACGCGGATTTCAATATAAATCCGTATCAAAACGAATGAATATGTATTTAAACAAATCAATACGTATTCAAACGAATAAAGAAACGTATTCTTATTCACGGATTTCCATAAACCAAGATATGAACACATCAATTTTCATGGAATACCAGAAAACTAGATTCGAACACGTCAATCTATAAACCTTTCGGCTCTGATACCAATGATGATCTGAATTCCATAGATAACCATAAACAGATAGATAAACAGACTTACGGTTTATATGCAGCGGAAACTCGTTTATGGAATGGATCTGATCTACGCGAGAAACCGGATCGTTCTGGTTGCCTTTCCTACGAGTGTATGAATACACTGAGTACGGGCTATATCCGTGAATTCTTCCGACGAACGAAGAAGTAATCCGTGTTTTGCCGGTGGGGACGTTTTCCCCGGGAATAGAAAGGGAATCTCTACGATTCCATCAATCGTTCGGAAATAGAGAAACTTCTTCTCTATTTATAGTGGAAATCCCAACTTCCATCTATATATAGGGTCGGACCAAATTACACATTTGGTCCCTGTAATTTACATATAATTACAGTTTAGTCCCTGCCACTCCAAAATGTCATGGGCGGACCAAAAACCAACAAGAGTTATAAGATTTGGACTTTCATGATAACATAAGGTGATAAGATTGGAATTTTTTAAAAATATATTTGCACTTGATGTGGGTTATGATAATGATATTTTAATAAGGAAACCTGATAAAATTTGTAATTTATGATATTATCTAATAAATAAAATAAATATTTATATAATTGTTTTTATATATTGTAAAAACCGTTAATGATAATAATGAAATTTATCCTCAAACTTACCTGTTGATCTAAGATTAAATGATTCATTGACGTAGTATAGATCCTCTAATATTAAATGGTTGAGTTGAGATCCTCACAACATGATATTAATAGGATAGGTATGTGTTGTATACATTTTAAGCCCAGTAAAAATTTACTTTCGTGGGTGTCTTAGAGATGATAAAATTATTCTCGGACTTTACGTACTAACTCAAACTTTTGAGTCAAATAGTTTCTTAACAAAAACTTCATATAGGATTCTTGGATGTCGATCTCAATGATTAATTTATTTATATTGTCATGAAATCGTTTGACCTAAAAGTTTAAGCTGATAGGTAAGTCTTAATATTAATTTCTATTATTATCTTCAACACTACCGTGCATGTAATGTTCTTTCGGCTTGAAACCTGTATAACACAAGTCTAATCTACTAGATGTTGATATTTAACCAGTAAATAGAGTCGTCAGGATTCAAATTCTCAACCTCTATATTTAAGAAGCTCTGATATCATATATTATGGAATCATTTCACCGAAAAACTTAATGTGATTGTTGGTTAAACTCAAAATATATGTCATTATTGTCTTAGTGTATGATAAGTGAGTATAGTTTGTAACCATTGCCAAACATGGCCTTAATTGAAAGACATATTATCAAGGTTTATTAGATTAGGGATATATTGGTTAAAAATCAATTAGGTAATGAGTGGTGGATTGAAACCAAAGGAAAAAGAAAAAAAGAAATGACATTGCTGACTTGGCTTTCCAATAGTATGGGTTATTAAAGCCTAAGGGGAAACATACATACATACATACATATGCCACTAAAACATGTCACATTGCATTAGAATATGGCATGCTTGAAAGATTTAAGCATAATCCTAATTTATGTCTAAAGGTCAACATTTCCTCTCATTTTCTGTTTTAAAAATCATACCTTTTGTTTTCTGTTGAAAAACTAAGGCTTCTAATTAAGTAACTAGTCTATTCATATTTTAGAGTTTCCTAATTGTAGCTGAATTTTTTTGAAATTCAAGGTTTGTCATCCATATTGACAACAATATTATTAACAATAGATTATGATATATATATATATATATATATATATAAACAACAAAAGAATATATATTTAGTGTAATTAATTATATACACGAGCTCTCATTTAATTGCATTCTAATAATACAAAAACCTTAGTTTATGAGAGATTTAAGATTCAAATAACGAAGTGGATAAAACATTCAAATTCTCATTCTATAGCATGATTTTATCATATCAAACATTCTTTCGGTATCTAGTTTAGTTTATGAGCAAAGAGTCAAGCTCTAATACTAATAAGTAGTTTAACTCACTCAATTGATATTGTATACAATTTAACATCTAATTACTTTAGATTGTAAATTTGCTAATGTTCGTAGGTTAGTGAACTGGATCGAATCTTATTCTTGCTAGAGCATCAGGAATTAGATATGATCGAGGTATGTAGGCGGTTGTATTCCTTTTATACTCAAAATGAGTTACCCTTGGATATTTAATCAGTAAATTTTTTTATTAACAGATGTAACATTTGGCTGGGAAGTCATAGGCCCATTTTTTTTTTTTTTTTTACGATATTTAGATTATTGTTAACGTGTATCATAAAAAAAATCTCAAGAATAACTTTGTATTTAAATCTAATATGAACTTAGGAGGCCACCATTGCCCAACCTATTATTATTATTCGTGTATGTGGTGGGATATATATGAGAAAGTGACTTCTGCCTACACTTGCAGACATTTTAGAATATCCAATTCTTCTATTCTGCAACCCCAACAATGCAACAACACATTCAATTTTTTAATCATTTTCCGAATTTTATCAAGAAAAAGCTTTGATATTCCTACTGGCCACTGCTGATGGAATTATTATTATTAGCTCAAAGAAAAATTGCATGTTATGAATTGCCTATATTAGCCAATAATTAATAAACTTCAATATTGGCTGTTAAATTTTGGATTTTTCAGTTCAATTCTATACTGACTACAAAAAATACAAAATTATACATCAAAAAATTTTACTATCCAAAAAGTATAACTTTAGATAGTAAAAAAAAAAAAAAAAAATTTTATATGCTCCTGTTATAAAATTTTAGTTATATATAAATTTTTTTGTCGGTATTGACATAACAACTTTTAGTTAGTGATATTATTTATTGAACGTTTTAATTTATAGTAAAATTTACCATTTGTTATAGTGATTTTTTCTATTTTATTTATTTATTCAAATATATTGTTTTTTAATTTTTCTTTTTATGGCTGTGTGATCAACTCATTATTCAAAATTGTCTGAAAGTTTGTCTTTGCTTTTGTATTGCAAAAGTTAAATTTATTGCGGCTAGGGGATCAGATTAATTTGCTAAACCTTTTTATTTTAATAAAATCTTTTGCTAATAAATTTTTTACTTAATTAATATGTAGTCAAAAGTTGTAAGATTACGTACTCGAGTGTTAATACTAATATTTTTTAATATTATTATGCAAATTGATCTGCCTAACTAAAGTTTATCCTTCTAGAATGGTTTTCAAATAAATGTTGGAATCAGCCTGCCCAACTAAATCTGATATTTCGATAGATTAATATGTATTCAAATAAAGCAATTAATATAATTTTATTTTTACATAAAAGAAATTACTAATTTCAGACAAGTTACTAATGTAATTTGTAAATATAAATTATCTGAAAAATAATAGAAATTGTTGGACTATTCGATTGGGCTAATATTTCAATTTAGGGCCACTAACCCACTCAGGCAATCCATTCTAATGGGCTTAACCAAAGCCCAAAACAGGCCCATATTCTGAAAGTGTTATCATATTTTAAAAGTACACTTTTTTTTTTATTGAAAATTCTTCGGTAATTTTGATTTTGAGTGACAAATATTGATCCTAAAATTGTAAAGAGAATATTTTAATTTATTCGATGAATTTCTTAAGCAGTATTATGAAATAGACCTTAAAATTTTTATATTTAATGATGGATAAAGTGTTAAACAATCAATTAAAATCTATAGATTGCAGTTCATTTAACCAACGATCTAAGTTTATGAGAGCAGATCCATGTAAGAATCACACTAAATACTAATGTTATGAAAACTAGACTGGGCTGATCAGTTCGACTTGGTTTAACTGTGAATCGGCTATGGATCCGGTTGGTTTGATTCAAAATCTCAATCTTCAAAAATAAGCATAATTTGTTATAATATATTATTAAATATATTTTTTAACCAATTAAACCAAAATTCATATAATATATTATTCAATAATATTAATTAAAAATATTCATCCGTTTAGACTACCGATTTGAACCGATTTAACAATGAATTAGTAGCTTCACCAGATGACTTCCCTATCCGTAGAAAAATGCGGAAAGGCCTTGAACATGAGTTATGCCAGTGATAATACCTGTGGTGTATACCAAAACAAACCCATAAAAATTGATAGTCTTCCATGTAATAAATATTTAATATAGAGACTTGGTAGAATAAAAAGAAAAATTAAAAGGGCAAAAATGTAATATGCAAAATTTGCAATCCTTCTGCATTGCAAGCAACTGAAAAAATAGCGTAACGATTGTTTCTCTCGCTCCTCTTCCCCGCTCCATTTTCTTGATAGCTGACTGTGACTTCAACAGGTACATGTGCTTCGTCTCAATTTTATCTAATATATCCGTCAATTACTGCATAATTCTGCTGATTCCTTTTCTATAATTTGACTTGATGGTAAGGAATTTTAATTTCCCCCCAATTTTCTATAATTTTTAATTTTAATTCATTGTAAGAATTCAAATTTAAACAGTTTTTCTTTATATCAGATGACAAGTGTAAATGATTATCAAATTTCTGCAAGAAACCCTTTTTTTTTTTTTTTTGGTTCTTTTGTTCTGGGTTTTGAGTCTCTGACTAAATTCAAATGACCTAATGTTTGCAATATCAAATTTGGAACATTCAATTCAATTTCCAAAGCTTACCCAGTATATATATATATATATATATAGGGTTTAGGGTTTAACATTTCGGATTAACATCAACATTTCTCATGTAAAGATACATGAAATGCGAGGCTCAGGCTTATCAATGGCTGTGACTGGCATTAGCATTTCGGATTGACTTTAGCATTTTAGTATTAGCGTAAGCGTTTCTCATATAGGAGCTAGGGTCTACATTTGGCATTAGCAATTCTCATGCTAATGTATGTATTTGATATGTCAGCTTCAGTGTAGTGAGATTGATGCATCATGGTTTTCGATGAACGACGGACCTCACTGGGTCTCGTATGTTTTCTTCCATGTTGGGACTTATTCACATCTAGCTATGCTTGCATTAGATGCGATCAATTTTAACATTTAGGATTTAGAGTTTAACATTTAGGATTTGACATTAGCATTTCTAGAGTAGATCGACACGAAAAGTGAGGCTGAAGCTTATCAACGGCTGTGATGCATCAGACATGACTGCAATAGTACTTCTCATGTGTGCATAGAGACATCTAATGCTGAGATCCATCTGCATACCGAGTTTTTGCAGACAGTTAGAATGACTTCATGTTGGGGAACCAAGAAACCTGACAAGAAAGAACAAAAGGAATCGGAAACAACAGTAGTTCTTATGAATGGAAGAATTTTACTAGAGAAGCAGATTGCCTTCTGCAATGGTAAAGTTAATCCTCTCAAGATCTTTTCTGCAAAGGAGCTCGAAATAGCGACAGACAACTATAATCCGGACAAGATCATAACTCGAGACTTAGGCTATAACTTGTACAAAGGCCTTCTCCAGGAGGGAAGACCTGTTTCGATCAAGAAGTTTTTGGACAGTTTTGAACAATATGAATATTGTTTCAATGACATTCTGTTTGCTTCAAAAATGAGTGTCCATAAGAATTTTCTGAAGCTATTGGGTTGCTGCTTGGAGACTCAAGTTCCGGTTCTAGTTTTTGAATCAGTCGAATACGGGACGCTTGCAGACCGTATTTACGGTCCTGAGAAAACCCTTTATCGGCCATTACTTTGGATAAACAGGTTGAAGATTGCAATGGAGATTGCTGATGCAGTTGCCTATCTTCATTCAGCATTCGAAAGGCCTATTGTTTTCAGAAACATAAAGCCTTTGAACATCTTCCTAGATGAATGTTCGGTTGCAAAACTATCGGATTTCTCGATTGCTGTCTCGATTCCTGAGGGGGAATCACACGTAAAGGATTCCGTGGCAGGGGCTTGGGGACTCATTGCACCAGAGTATGCTGCTACAGAGTTTTTTAATGAAAGGCAAGATGTTTATAATTTTGGTGTCGTTCTGCTTATACTTTTGACAGGTAAAATGGCGGTTGATTATTCGCGGGGCGAACCTGGTTTAGTCGATCATGTGAAGAAACACATTGAAGGTACTAAATTTGATGAGATTTTGGATTCCACAATTTTGGGAAATGATGGATTTTGTTCAAGAAGAGATCAGCAGTTGCAGAATTTTGCTGAAGTTTCTCTCAAATGCATATCTGAAGCAGAAGAAGATAGGCCTGTGATGATTGAAGTGGCGAAAGAACTAAGGAAAATTTATAAGTCTGCAATTTCCATTTGATAAGAAAAGGTTTTTTTTTTTTTTTTAATGATTAAAATGATTTTTAAATTAAGAGCTACCTTTGAGTTAGCATCTGAAAAAAAAATGTGAAACTAATTTTTCTAATTATTTAGAATTATTGCCAAGCTGACAATTATTTTAAATAAACTGAAAATTCATAATTCAATTTTGTTGGGCTGGATTTTGAATGTAATGGCTGTTTAGTAGGAATTAGTCAAAACAATTGTTGTGGTTCAACATGTAAATTTATTTATTTTTGAATTAATTTAGTTCAGTTAACAAGTTAATTCAACTAACTCTTTTTTTTTTTTTTTTTTTTTTTGGTAGACAAGGAAAGGTAGAAAACAAAAAACGAAAAGAAAACAAAAAGCAAACAAAACAAAACTAAGACTAAGGGATAGAAATCCCTATCTCATCTTTCTTGAGCAGGCGACGATGATTCTTCGGCGGAGTAGACAGAATGTTTAGGCCGGTGCCAAAAGTCTAGGCTTCCTTAGCAAGCCAGTCTGCACATTTGTTAGCTTCTCTGTTGATATGCTGAATAACATAGGCTGCGAAATTGTTCATAATATTCCTTATCTCCCTAATAAGGTTTCTAGTTGAATGGAGAGTAGACACACCCTGACGAATGCGCTCAACAACTTCCAGACTATCGCCCTCAATAATTAAATTCTGAATGCCACTGGCTCTCGTAAGAACCAATCCCTGTCTCACTCAAACTTCAGCCATATACATAGAAGTACCGATCCCTAATTTTTTTTTGTAGAAATCTATTCATCTACCGAGCTTCATCATTTCGTAGAAGTTCCCCAACAGCCATCTCACCAGTATTAGGCATGTAGGAACCATTGACATTCATTTTATAAAACCCTCCAATCAGTTTCATCCAGCTTCGATCAGTGTAGGCGTTCATCAGCCTTTCCTGCCTGCGTATACTCCCCTGAAAACCAACATCCATAATTCGCCAGTTACGACGAACAACAACAGCTCTTTCGATTGGAATATTCGGGTTATCCTGAAAAATCATTGCATTTCTCCACCTCCAGCAATACCAACACGTAAAAATGAACTGCTCCAACCATCTTTCATGACAATTTTTGAAAATAGAAGTTTTGCAACACCAATTGAACCAATCTGCACCTCGACAACTGAAAACGCTCTCTGAACGGACATGGGTAGCAACTCACACCACATTTTCCTGCTCACAATGCAGTCTCTTAACGTATGAACCAATGATTCTTCTCTTTCATTACAACGAGTACAACCAGTGTGCAAGATAAAGTGTCTCCTCCTTTCTACATTTGTTAACAATCTGTTATTCATACAAATCCAAGTGAACATCCGTAAGCAATGGGGGAGATTACATTTCCAAATATCCTTGAATCCCGGATCAGTTTGGGGCGAAATCAAACCATAAACCATGTTATAAGCTGATTTAGCTGTGAATATACCATTGGTACTGCCATTCCAACATAAGGTATCCGAATCTTCTTCATTAAGAATGACCCGATGCACATCAGCCTTAATAATCACTGCTCATCCAGGAATTGGGATAAAACATCTATCTTCTAATCCCCTTGAGTGTCAATGTAATCAGCGATTGTTCGCTTCCTATGATCCTCCGGAATATCAGTTATAGCCACCTTTAACAGCTTGTTATCTTGGTACCACTTATCTCCTCAAAAGTTAATAGTTTTGTCGTTCCCAACATTCCATTTCACTCTTTGGCGAAAGTTATCTTCCAAACAAAGAAAACAAATTTCTTAGGCTTTTTAATCAAATTTAGGTTCCCATCCATCTAGTATTTTGCTCGTAAGACTTTCGCCCATAGAGAATCTTTTTCCTGCCACATACGCTACATAAGTTTCATCATAAGCGCAGTGTTATTCTCCTTTGCCTTTCGAATCCCAATTCCTCCAAACTCTTTTGGCTTACAAACAACAATCCAATTTGTTAGATGGATGTGTCTCTCCTTCCTGCTATCATTCCAAAGGAAAGCTCTGTTTAATTTATCTAAATGCTTCTGCACACCCCGAAGGAAGCAAGCAGGACTGCATTATATGATTAGGTATCGTAGAGCTCCCGACTAGATTAAGTTGGTTCTTCCCTAAGAGATAGACTACTCACTTTCCAAGTGGCTAACCGATTCTGCACTTTCTCCACCACTTCCGAAAAGTCCTTATTCAAAACTCTACCATGAAACAAAGGCACTCCAAGATATTTTCCAAAAATGATTTGTGATGGGAATACCACAAGCCATGCTCAAATTGTTAGCAAGCTGCTTCGACATATTCTTTGAAATATAGCATCGAGATTTCTGAATATTCACCTTCTGACCCAAAGGTGAATAGAACCTGTTGAGAATTTCAAAAAATTGCCCCAACTAATCCAAATTACTCTCCAAGAATACAAAAACATCATCCGTAAAGAACAGGTGAGAGAGTTTCGGTCACCCTCTGGAAAGAGCAATCGGCTTCAAATTTCCTTAAGTAACCCCATCTTTCAATAAATGAGCAAGTCTCTCTATACAGATCATAAACAGGTATGAGGATTGATGCAGTGGACACGAATAGAGTATTTCAATTTCGTTGATCGCGCACGATACAGGAAAATAAGATCTTCTAAATACCAAAATTGACACAATTCAGAGTATAAAGGGGATAAGGAGAATTTTATTCAAATCAAGTCTGCCTTCCTCGATTACATCCAGGTCTTTAAATAGGCGAAAAAATAAAATAAAACAGTCCAAAAGAGACAAGGAAAGAAAAGCTAACAAAAAAAACCGAAAACTTTCTCAAAAAGTAAAAAAAACCCGAAAAATGCTAATTTGAAGGCCTAAACGATGTTTTTTGGCCGAAAAGACATGAACATCACGGCCAAAGGTAGTGAGTTTAGCTCGTTGGCCCGTTTCCGATAACTTTAGGCTCAAAAATACCAAAATCGGCCTATCTTCACTAGTTACCATAAAACTTGCTCAAATAGGCCAAAGCCTTCTCTTTTACATCATTCTCCCTCAACTGAAGAGAATTCGCCCTCGAATTATCTTCGTCCAAAGAATCCCCAGAATATGGTATCAAATGCTTGAAATTGAACACGTCTACAGTACGAATATGGCTGGGCAGCTTGAGACGGTAGGCATTAGGATTAATCTTTTCAATGATCTTTACAGGACCAATCTTTTTGGCCAACAGCTTGTTGTAATCACCCACCGAAAATCTTTCCTTAGTAAGAACAGGCCGGACATAATCCCTAACCTCAAACTCCACAAGGCGACGCTTCTTGTCGGGCGCCATCTTATACTTCATCGTAGCACATTCCAGGTTATCATGAACAGTCCGGTGAATGGCTTGCAATTCAGTCACAAAAGTCTCCGCCTTCCCATGCACTCGGGTCTTATTTGGAACGGGTAACAGATCTAAGGGGCCACGCGGAACAACTGAATACACCATTGCAAAATGACTGAAACCAGTGCTATGATTGACAGCTCGGTTATGTGCGAACTCGGCTTGACACAATTTCTGATCCTAGCTCTTCACATGTTCTCCAACCCGGCACCACATCATGTTCCCAATAGACCGATTCACCACTTCTGTTTGGCCATCAGTCTGAGGGTGGTATGCACTACTAAAGTTCAACTGTGTGTCTACTAACTTCCATAAGTTGTGCCAAAAAAACTGGTATCCCGGTCAGAAACAATAGACTTAGGCAGCCCATGAAGCTTGTACACCTCCCGAAAGAACAACTGAACAACATTCACAGCATCTGTTGTTTTCTTGCAGCATAAGGTTCCTCTGAACCTTATTTGCTTTCAGAATAAAATGCACCATCTTCGAAAACCGATCAACCACCACAAAAATAAAATCACTGCCTCGCTGGGTACGTGGCAATCCTAACACAAAGTCTATACTTATTTCTTCCCATGGTTGAGATAGAATGGGCAAGGGCATGTATAATCCTGCATTAGTGGCTGCTCCCTTAGAAACTTGGTAAATCCGACAACACTGTACAAACCTATCAACTTCCTTACGCATAGACAACCAAAAATAACTAGCCTGTATGAGCTGCAAAATTCTTTCTCTTCCAACATGTCCTTCTCTATGCAACTCCTGAATGATTTTCAAACGCATGCTACTTTCGGGAATACAAAGCTGATTTTCTTTTAAAAAGAAACTCATCCAGCAGGTGAAAATCTGATGGTTCTCCCATCTGCACTCTCTGAATAACCACAGCAGAATAAGAATCCATTTCATACAACTCAACAAAAGCTGCAAAACCGGGAACCTCAATGGAAAGACGACTAATCAACCCTCTCTGCCTACTCAAGGCATCAGCCATCCTATTAGACACACCAGACTTATGTTTAACCACAAAAGTGAACTATTGGAGATAAGCCACCCATCAAGCATGTCTAGCCGAAATTTTGACCTGGCTGTGTAAATGCCGCAATGTCTCATGGTCAGTAAATAGCACAAACTCCTGTTGAAACAGATAGTGCCTCCAATGCTTAACTGCCTGAACCACAGCATAAAACTCCATATCATAGGTACTGTATCGAAGCTTGGCACCTGACAGCTTTTCACTGAAATAAGCAATAGGTTTCTGATTCTGGCTCAATACAGCCCCAATGCCTAACTTCGAGGCATCAAAATGCAATTCAAAAGGCTGCTAGAATCTGGTAAAATGAGAATGAGGGCTGTAACTAGATGTTCTTTAATTGACTGAAACGCCTTTTCTGCTTGCTCATTCCATTCAAACTTCCCTTTCTGTTTCATACATTCCGTGATTGGTGCCATAATGCTACTGAAATGTGTAATGAAACGCCTATAGAACGAAGCTAGACCATGGAAACTTCTTACATCAGTAACTGAATTAGGCCTAGGCCAGGTCTTAGTCGCCTCCACTTTTGCTTCATCCACCTTCAAACCTTCAGCAGAAACAACATAACCCAAAAACAAGACACTGGGCGACATAAATACACATTTTTTCAGGGCAGCAAACATTCTCCCCTTTCTCAACACTGATAATACTTCTTTTAAATGGCACACATGTTCTTCCTCATTAACACTAAATATCAGTATATCATCAAAGTACACAACCACAAATTTCCCAATAAAAAGCCTTAATAATTGGTTCATGACAAGCATAAAAGTGCTCGGTGCATTAGATAAACCAAAAGGCATGACTATCCACTCATAGAACCCTACCCTAGTCTTAAATGTAGTTTTCCACTCATCCCCAGGCCTTATACATATATAATAGTACCCACTTTTTAAATCTAACTTAGTAAAAATAGTTGCTCCATTAAGTTGATCTAACAAATCATCAAGTTGAGGAATAGGAAACCGATAACTGATAGTTATCTTATTGATGGCTCGGCTGTCACACACATCCGCCAACTCCCATCTTTCTTTGGCATCAAGAGGGCCGACACTGCACAGGGGCTCAAACTCTCCCGGATATAACCCTTCATCAGCAGCTCCTCTACTTGCTTCCTCAACTCCTCATTTTCAGCCGGACTCATTCGATAATGGGGGCAGTTTGGAAGAACAGCTCCAGGCTCAAGGTCAATCTGGTGCTGAATATCTCGAACTGTGGGGAGCTCATCCGGAAACAGATCATCAAACTCTCTTAGCATTGGCTTGACCTGTTCAGGGATCTCAACCCTCTTCTCAGCTACCTTCCCCACCAATGCATACACCAGCTCATTCTCTTGCACTGCTTCTTCAAATTGGACATAGTCAGTAATACAACACCTTCAGCCATTGTACTACTCTTAACATCCTCCTTCTTTGGGACAAGAGTAATTCTCACCCCCTCAAACAGAAAGGTGTGGGTATTTGACTTTCCTTGATGGGTTACATCTCGATCATACAGCAAATGGCAAGCATCCATATCTACCACATCACACAACACCTCATCCTTATATCGAGACCCTGCCGAAAAAGGAACTACTGCCCTCTTAGACACCAATACTTCTCCCCCTTGTTTCAGCCATGCTAACTTGTAGGGTTTTTGATTTTTTTCATGGCTAAACTCAGTTTTCGAACTGCTTCAGTAGAGATTATGTTCTCACAACATCCTCGATCAATCACAAATTTACACACCTTCCCCTTAATAGTGCAAGTTGACTGGAATATGTTACTCCTCAACCATATATCGTCTACAATAGCTCGTGGCGTCAAACAAGATCGTCGCACCACCAAAGCAGTGCCAACATCTCCCACTACCATCTCCTCCTCAACCTCATCTTCATCATCATAGGCTGGATTATTAGTATCTGCCTCTACGCCTTCATCAACCTCTACAAACATATCCCATTTTCTAGCCTTTTTACAATCAGATTGCCAATGTCCTACCTCACCACAAGCAAAACTGTTTGGTGTGCTACCTTGACCTGTTCTCCAAGGTGCTGTCTCTGGAGGTTTTACCGGAACTGCCTCTACTATCCTCCTGTTGTCTCTATCATCCGCAAACCTAAAATTACGTCACTGTGATCGCTTCTTAAGCCGTAAGGCTCGTTGGTGCACATCAGAGATATTTAGTAGATCAAATTCATTAATGGCTTCCCTAATTAGCTCCCTCAATCCTCCAATATCCCTAGACACTGATTGCTCATCGGTCTCCATTATATCACTTCTTGCAATTAATTGATAAAATTCAGTTGTGTATTCATCAATCGACTACCCTACCTTAAATTTTGCAATCTCTGATACATTTATCTTTGAAAATTTGGTGGCAAAAAGGTGGCTCTCATTTATTTCTTCATCTTTTTCCAAGTTACAATTTTAGGCTTACCCATCCGAAGTCAGGTCTGTTTGACTTGCATCCACCAGGCCGTCGCCCTTTCTCGAAACCTAGTAGTAACCAGGGATACTCTTTTATCCTCCGGGACTCCTTTGAATTCCAGTACCTCCTCCACCGTCGCCGACCAGGCTAGGAACTCCTCTGGCCAGAGAGTACCACAAAACTCGAGAATCTCCGTTCTCAATCCAGCCTCCCAACGTCTATCCTCCACCTCTGCAGGACGTCTACACTGGTGGTAATCTCCCTCATCCGAGTCATCCTCATCCTTCTCTAGTCCAGCGAATGGATTCTAAAGATTATCGAAATTAGGGTTTCGCCTTTATCGACGATTCGCTGCAAGCAGCCCATCCATACGTTCTGCCCATCGATCCATCATGACCTCCATTCTCTGGTCCATCATGGCATTGACACATTGCTCGAATCTTTGATCCAACCAATTCAGATCAGCCTGGCCCGCAACCTCGTTAACTCTTCGCTTTCTCCTTGGCGGCATGATGATGGCTAGGGTTTTGGAATTCGGCTCTGATACCAACTGATGCAGCGGACATGAATAGAGTATCTTAACTCCGTTGATCGCGCATGATACCGGAAAATAAGATCTTCTAAATACTAGAATTGACATAATTCAGAGTATAAAGGGGATAAAGAGAATATTATTCAAATTAAGTTTGTCTTCCTCGATTACATCTAGGCCTTTAAATAGGCAAAAAATAAAACAAAACAGTCCAAAACGGACAAGGAAAGAAAAGTTAACAAAAAAAGAAACAACCGAAATCTTTCCTGAAAAGTAAAAAAAACCGAAAAATGCTAATTTGAAGGCCTAAATGACGTTTTTTGGCCGAAAAGCGACGGACATCACAGCCAAATGCTGTGTGTTTTGGTGGTTGGCCCATTTCCGATAACTTTAGGCTCAAAAATATCAAAATCGGCCAATCTTCACTAGTTACCATAAAATTTGCTCAAATAGGCCAAGGCCTTCTCTTCTACATCAAGGATGAAGGATCGCGCTGTCGAATGCCACGTCCAGGCCTGAAAGGATCTGATATCTCTCCATTAATAAGGACTCGAATCATAGATGTACTAACACAGTCCCTAATAATCTGGACCCAATTCGCAGGTAAGCCTAATAATTGGAGAGACTCAGTAATGAATTCCTAATTTAATCTATCGTAAGCTTTCTCCAAGTCCAATTTAAGGGCCATGATGCCTTTCTTCCCTTTTTAAATTCTCATCGAATGGATAACTTCCTGTGCAATCACAATATTGTTCTAAATTTGACTACCTAGAACGAAGCTGCATTGTTGTTCGTCAATCAATTTCGAGAGAATTATTTTGAGTCTATTGGCAACAACCTTGGTAACTATACTTATTGGCCTCATTTGAGAAGAAGACTCTAAAGAATTTACCTTCGGAATCAGTACCAACATAGTCTCACTCACCTCCGTGACTGAGTGGGTACCAGAGAAAACTCCCACAACAAACTGAACTACATTGTCCTTGACACAATCTCAGTGGTGTTGGGAAAAGGCTGCTGGAAGACCATAAACTCCTGGGGCTTTCAACGCCCCTATATAGGGGTGAGCAAAACCGAACCAATGTCCAAAAACCAAAAATCCAAACCGAACTGAACCGAATCAAACCGATCCATTTTATAGTTTGGTTCGGTTTGGTTTTAAGTTGTTAAGAAGTTTGGATCTCGGTTCGATTTGGTTCAAAATCGAAAAACCGAATAATTGGTAAAATACTAAAATTATTATAAAATTAATATATACTAATTATAGAGAATTTTAGACATTCTATTATTTTATAGTTTTATATTGTGATTTTTTGATGCTAATTTATAGTTGTTAAAACTTGAGAGTTGAAAAAAAAATAGAGAATTTTAATATTTTATTATGATATAATAATATTATTTAGTATTACTGATTTTTTAAGTTAATTTTTTTCCATTTCTTTTTTTTTTTTTTAAACAAACTACTTATAAGCTCTAAATTCTTCAATTAGTTTCATATAATCATCAGTGCAGGATGAGAAATTCTAATAATCCTAATTATTAAATATTTAGCTTTTGGAAAATAACAGCTCAGTTCCCATATGATCCTTCAGAGCCATAGCCATGCCCCTTATTCCCATATGATCCTCCATATTGGCCTTGCCCCTTCTTTCAATATCCATCTGCATGCAAATTAATTAAATGTTTGTGACTACTTCGAAGTTTCAAGCAGCAAAGACAAAGATACCACCGGAAACTAAGACTTTGGATCAGTTTCTTTCTCCTATTCCTATCGGATCTCTTTCCCATACTCCATTTCCTCCTCCTGCTGCTCTCGCCACCCAATAACAATTCCAGCAACCAACAGCTGAAGCAGTGACTTCTTTGAAGATTCAAGCAGTTGCAGTCAGAGTGAAAGGAGAATCAAACGCCCCACCTCCACTGACAAGTCCCAAGCCTGTTGAACCTCCTTTGGTCTTTCAAAGCTTCATCGCCGTTGCTAGAACTGTCCCATCTTCTCCGGCAGCGGCAAACTCTACCAGTTCAGCAGCACCATCAGGAGGGTCACGTGAAGAGCAGCATTTCCCAAGTATTGAAATCATTCACGTGAAGAGCTGTTTTCCCAAGCTGTCAGGACCATCACATGCAAATAATGGAGACAAAAACTAGCGGCAGCTCATGCAGCAACCACCCATTTGTACATGGGGACAAGCCACCCTTATGGAAGAGAGAGAAAGGTAGGAGCAATCAACCACAGGCTGCCACCTCCCACCGGTCTCCAATCAGTACCAACCACCCTCCTCATCAGACCAGCCATCCCTCTCAATGCCGTGACCATCAAACTTTAGACACCAACCGGACATTTTACTTCGAAGGATTCCCTCAAGGATGGGAAGCGTTCGACCTCCGCAAAGTTTTCAAACGTTATGGGATTGAAGGACATGTTTCCATTGCCTCGAAGCGCAACGTCAAAAAACTATGTTTCGGTTTTCTCCGTTCAAATCAGGCCCCTAATCAGATTCTTCCACGCCTGAATTCCATCAACATTGGCTCTTTCCATATGCGAGCATTTTTGGCCAAATATCCAAACCCTCCACCTCGCCGCTCTCAACCGATCAGAAGACCCCTTGTCCGTAACCAGCCTCGAAAAGACTTCAAACCCTCTAGCCGTGATCATCGCACTTATGCTGCAGTTGCATCAGGTAAAGTGGAAGAAACAAACAGATTTGAATATACCGAAATAGAAGTGCAGCCAACATGGTTCTCAACAGCATGTTCGGTACGTGTTCGTTCACTATCAATGATTCCGTCATTGGAAGCCATAATGATCAAGCGTGGTTTCTCGATTAAGTTCCTAGCTCCAATTGGTGGACCTCGAGTGATAATTGGATTCCATTCTGCCGATGCGCTCAAGGGATTCATGGAAGACGATTGGCTCTCCTTATCAGATATTTTGCTCACTGTTGATAACTTGGAAGAGGATTTCATTGCTGATGAATATCTATCTTGGGTGGATTTCTATGGAATTCCTCTATCCCTTATCACTGCTGATTTTCTGAATTTCTTATGTTCCAAAATTGGAAAACTGATTGCTTTTGACATGAATTTGGATTGTCCGACGCGGTTAGATGTGATTTCATGCTTGCTGTCGGTCCCGGTTACTGTCAACCACGGCAAATTGTCAATTATAATTGACAATGGCGAATTGAACATTGGATGGAAGCTGCGCCCTCTATACAACTCATGGCACGAAGATGCTTTTAGCACACCTATACGGTCTGCTCAATCAATGAACTCAGAAACTCCGGGGAATATCGTTGCTAGTAAATGTGATAGTGTGCGGCCTCCTTCTCCAATTTCAGAGAGCAAATCGGTTATTCCAGAGTCAATTCCATCAGACCCTTCAGTTGACTTAGAGCTGGAAGTTTCGGCTGCAGCTGAGCACAACGATGAGATTAGAATAGAAAATGCAGACCAGAAAAAGATTCAGTCAAGGCAGCGAAGGAGGAAAGGGAAATCTATACGGTTATATGGTGAACTTGGATCTTTGGTGAATCTAGGATCTTCGTATGGAGGAAGCTGCTCTATTGATAAAAGTAACAGAATTGGTGACCACCGAAAAGAAAATCTGCAGCTTGTGTCAACAATTGATGAAGCCGAAGCAACATGGCTAGTGGGAAATCGAATTGGATTGTTTTCCGAGCAAAACTGGAAATCAGCAATTCCGAAAATCAGGGAGATTATGTCTGCTTAATCTCTATTCTGGTTCTCTCATCCAGGTTCTATCCTTCTTTTATTTATGGATTTTAGCTTTATTTGTTGGAATTGTCGAGGTGGGGTGCAAAGTCCGGCCAAACTTAATTTCTTGAGATCATTGATTGTGAAGTATGGTCTTTCCTTCATTGCATTATTTGAATCTAAATGCTCAGAGATCAGTTTGCTTAATCTAAGAACTTGCTGGGGTCATTACGATTTTGATTTTACGTGTATTAGTTCGAATGGCTTGTCTGGTGGTATTATTGTCTCATGGAATACAGGCTTAATTTCCTGTTCAGTGATCGATAGTTCCGAGAAATGGGTTCTTTGTAGATGTTTGGTCTCAGATCTTATCATTCACATTCTTGCAATTCATGCTCCAAATGATTGGTCAGATCGGGTTCTATTTTGGGAAGAATTGAATCACGTGCTCCAAGGGCTTGATAACGTCATATTGTGTGGTGATTTTAATGAGGTCTTGCTTGAGTCTGAGAGATCGGGAATTACAAATCAAGAGGCTTTGGTTTCATTCCAGAATTTTGTTAATATGCAAGAATTTCATGATTTACCTTTGTCTGGGCGTAGTTATACTTGGCATAACTCAAGATCCTACTCCAGGATTGACAGGGTCTTGGTCTCATCATCTGTCATCTCCTCATGGCCTTTTCAATGTATCAAGACTATTGACTCATCGTTATCGGACCACTTCCCTATTCTATTTCAGTCCAAGCCTCAGTCAAATATGGGTGGTCGCCCTTTTAGGGCTCTCAACTGCTGGTGGAATGATTCTAAATTTTTCCCTCATCTTGAGGAGTGTTGGCGTAGGATCTGTAATGATCCCTCGGTGTTGAATCTTGGAGCAAGATTGAGATTACTCCGTGCAAGTATTAAATTATGGCATAGGGATATATTTAATTGTTCTTTGGCTGAGATTGATACGTTGCAAGAAGCTCTGCTTTCTTTAACCTCTGATGCAAACCAACGGCCATTGTCTGACTCTATGCTGGCCGAGATTGCGAGAATCAGAGAGGATCTTAAAATAAAAAGGAATCATTTTGAATCAATTCGGCATCAGCAATCAAGAGTGAGATGGACTTTATTAGGTGATAACAATACCGCTTTCTTCCACCGAACGGCTTCCACGCGATTTAGAACCAATAGAATTTTGTTGCTTGAAGATGGGGATTCTGTTCTTCAGGATTGCAATGAAATAAAGGATAGATTTGTTGCCTTTTATAAAAAGCTTTTTTCTGCAGTGAAAGCCCCTCTTTATGATTTGGAGTGTCTTGGCTTTTCTAAGATATCGATTGAAGAGTGTCAAAATCTAGTTGCTCCTTTTTTGGAAGAGGAAATTTGGAGAGCGATTTCTTCCTCGGTTGAGAACAAGGCTCCAGGCCCTGATGGTTTCAATATGTTGTTCTACAAACGTGCTTGGCCACTGATGAAGAATGAGATAATCAATCTCTTTCAGGGGTTCTTTTTGTCGGGTCAGCTGCCCCCTGAGTTCAAATCATCATTTACTGTTTTGGTCCCGAAGATAAAAGGTCGATGTGACATTGGAAATTATAGGCCCATTTCATTAATTCATGGTATTTACAAAATTCTTTCTAAAGTGTTGGCTAACCGGTTGAAAAGGACACTTCATTCTATTGTTTCCAATTGTCAATTTGGGTTTGTGCCGGACCGAAATATTCATGAATGTTCATTTATGGCTTCTGAAATTGTGAGTCATCTCCATCAAACCAAGCAAACCGGATTTCTATTAAAATTGGATTTTAGGAGAGCATTTGACTCGGTTTCATGGGATTATCTCCACAAGGTGTCAATGGCTATGGGCTTTCCTCGTATTTGGAATAAATGGATGAGTGGATGTAGGAATGACTCCTCTACTTCTATTCTTTTTAATGGAATCCCTACCAAACCGATCTACTTGCATCGCGGGGTGAAACAAGGGGACCCCCTTTCTCCGTTTATGTTTGCTTTAGCTGCGGAAGGCTTGAAAAAAATGGTGGACAGAGCTATTTCTTTGGGCATTCTTTCTGGTTTTTCACCATTTCAGGATGGGACTGATATCTCTTTACTTCAGTTTGCCGATGATACTCTTTGCTTCCTACCTGCGTTGGAATCAGAGGTAATTGCCTTTCGAAGAATCTTACGTTGCTTTGAAACCATATCGGGTCTCAGGATAAATTTCTCAAAGTGTGCATTGATTGGACTAAATGTCTCGTCCTCGTTCACTTCCCAATGTGCCAACTTATTGAATTGCATGGTTTCTCAACTCCCTATCACATATTTGGGAATTCCATTATCATACAAGAAACTCACTCTTTCGGATTGGAATCCATTGGTCTCTAAAGTTGAGAAACGTCTAGCTATGTGGCAAGGATCCTGTCTCTCTTATAGTGGGCGTCTGGTTTTAATAAAGTCAGTCATTAGTAGCGTCCCAATTTTTCTGATGAGCTTGTTTGAGATGCCGAAAACTATTACTAACAAACTGGAGCGCTACATGCGGAATTTTCTGTGGAAAGGAAATGCGCTTGAAAGGGGTATCAGTAAGGTCTCCTGGCAAATTATTTGCAGCCCTTGGAAGCATGGTGGCCTGCATCTCCACTCCTTATCATTAGTAAATTCTTCATTGCTGCTGAAATGGATGTGGAGGCGTCGAAACAGAAGAGTTGAGTCTCTTTGGGATGTGATTTGTTCCAGGAATAATGAATTAAGCAACTGGAACTTTGAATCCACGAATAGACTTTCACCTATCTGGAAGGGCATCATTTCATGTTGCTATAGAAATACAAAGGTTTGGGACTGTTTTGTTTCAAAAATCTCAGCCAAAATCGGAAATGGAAGCCGTATGCGTTTTTGGAAGGATGTTTGGCTGGGTAAGGAGCCGTTGCAGAATAAGTTTGCAGACCTGTATGAGCTTGTGGTTGACCAAGATATATCAGTTAGTGAAGCTCTTCTTGCTGTCCAGCAATGCCGTGGTAGACCGATCTGGTTTAGAAGACTTCGGCTATCTGAAATGCAGCAACAATCAGCCCTTTCAGCCTTACTCGTTACTGTCCAGCTCCATCAGCCCTCCTCGGATCGATTTTTTTGGTCAGGGCAGTCTTATTCAGCTTTGCTCTTCAAGCAATCCTTCTATGGTTCTCTTCCTGTCATCTCCTCCTCTTTTTCGGATTTCCTCTTGTGCTGGAAAGTGATGGCTGCTCCAAAGGTTCGTTTCTTTTTTTGGCTCGCATGTCACAAAAGATTGCCAACAAAATCCTTTCTTCAGTTCCGCCATATTGATATTTCGTCTGGATATGATTGTTGTTTTTGTCCTTCGGAGGAAACACAAGAGCATGTTTTAATTCACTGTTCAGAGAGTAGGAAAATATGGAATCACATTTTTTCTTGGTTGGGAATTAATTTTGTTACTCCATTCCTAGTATCTGATTTCTTCCTTCAGTGGCGTGAACTTTTTGGAAACCGGAATCAGCGGTCCTTCTTCTCTGCTCTATGGCTTTATGTGGCTTGGGAGATATGGAAAAGGCGGAATAAACATTCTTTTAACCAAGGCACTAAAACTGAAGACATTTTCCTTAAAGGCATTAATCAGGCTGTTTTCTATTGGAACTGTTTTAATCAGCGGATTCTTGTTTCAGATGTAATTTTGCAATCTTTTTCGTTTTTCTCTTAGCTGTTCGTTTGTATTTTGTTCTCTTCTTGAGATCTTCTTTATTAATATATTTTTCTCTTGGGGTGGTCTGTCGGCTTGAGTCTGTGGGGGTGTCAACCTAGTTGAGATTCTCCTTTCTCTAGCCGCTCTCCTCCCCGTATTTCTTCAAAAAAAAAAAAAAAAAAAAAAACAAACTACTTATATAAAATTTTTATTTTGATTTTTTTTATGAAGTTGATGTTTTTTGTTCGACCTAGTCCAAACCGAACCGAACAGAACTGGTTCGGTTTGGATAGGACCGAACTAAAATTTAGTTTGGATCGGATTGGTTTATAAAATACAGTGTTTTTTAGATCGGTTTTTTTGGTTTGGTTCGGTTTTTAAACCTAACCGGTCCATGCTCATCCCTACCCCCATATCAAACACTGCATTAGTCCTTTTCTGTAATTGGTTTGAAAGCCTCATCTCTACTGATGCCCGATAAATTCTAAAAACCTGATTGAGTGTGAATAGGCACACGTTGGGCTTGATCTGCATCAAATAACTCTTTGAAAAAATTCATTGCCTCAAGCTTGATCAAATTCGGATCTGAAATCCATTATTCATTCCTTTGATCAATTCAATTTTATTCTTCTTTCGACGAATCAAAGTAGACAAGTGAAAGAATCTCGTGTTCCGATCACCTTATTCCAGCCATTTAATATGATATTTTTGGTACCAAAGAATCTCTTCTCTATTCAGAATCTCCTCTAATTCCGCCTGCAAATTCCACTCCAATCTAAACCAAATTTTCTTCTTTCTGTCTCTCCAAATAGTATTGCACCCCTTGTAAACGTCGCAACAATTTCTCTTTTCTTCATATAATGTGACCAAATGTGACTGAATTCTCTCTTATTACAAACTAAGCTTGTTTCTTAAATTCGAAACCTACTCTAACTGGATCATGAGCGAGCTTCTAAGCATTCTGCACCAAATTACTAAAATCCCTATGCGTTTCCCAAGCCAATTGATAACGGAAAAGCCTAAGATTTAGGGAACCCACCACTCCCTGCAATTTGAAAAGAATTAGACAATGGTCCGAGTGTCTAAATGGCAAGTTGTTCATCGAAGCTTCAAAAAATTCCATTCGAGCAGCACTATTCCCATACACTTTGTCCAATCTAACAAATAAGTTGCCCCTTTTCCATATATACCGGTGTCCCTTCCAACCAAAATCCAACAGATAGCAATTATTCATTTGTTGCTTATGATTAATTACTCTACTCAAGTAAAGATTGCTACCCCCTTTTGATCATCTAAATCCCCAATGTCATTAAAATCGCCCCCAATAAGCCATGGATGTTGACAATTATGACTAAATGCCCAGAGGTGAATCCATAAAATTTTCCTTTCTAAAGGTCTCGGTGAAGCATATAGAAAGGAGAAATTCATTATAGTTTTCCCATTCTTTTGGACCTCACAATGGACAACCTGAGCATGAGAAGCAATAATTCATAATTGCAGGAAATCACTCTTCCAAAAAATCCAAATCCCCCCAGAACGCCCTATAGCATCAGACTTCACGTCCCCCCAACCTCTAAACGTTGACATAATCTCATCTGCCCTTGCCCCATTAACCTTAGTTTCAAATAAAGCAAAACAAACAGGTTTATATAACCTAATCAAGTTATTCAAGTGTCGACGAGCTCTCTTGTTTGTCGTACCCCTCACATTCCATAAAAGAAAATCCATAAATAAGATAAACAAGGGAGAAAAGGACACCCATTAATTTGAATTGCCTTTGTAGGGCAATCTGCTCATACCATCCGGTTTCTTCACACTCACGCCACGTTTAGGTCTCAACAATTGCTTATTTGAAGGGAGCCCTTGTTAAGAGGAATGACCATTTGTATGCTTTTCAGAAGCCAACTGTGGTTTCTCTGATTTGCTAGGAAGGTCCTCATCATTTAAGCCCAACTTAGGCTGATCAAACAATGTGTTATTTATTATTTCCTGATGTCTTTCAACTACACTATTTCCCGTATTCTCTTTCTCCATGTCAATGGTCTTATGGTTGGGAGATCGGGGAGGTGAAACCTGTTGTTGTGGGGGCTCATCCACCACCTCATTTTGAAGAACTATAAATTGGGATCCCAAAGGGGAATTATTCTCCTCCATATTCTGTTAGATATCGGTCTCGGGTTCCATGATCTCCACCTGCTTCGGAAGCATTCTTTCAGCCCATCTTATTACTTTTTCCACTTCAGCTATATCTTTTTCCTGCTTGTTAAAAGCCAATTGATTCTTCTTACTCAGTCCTCTTCTTTTTGCGGTTCTCTTGGCAATCATCCAGGGGCCATAATCATTAATCACTTCTACCCTAATTAAATTCCCTAATCCATTTTGTTCTGGAGCAACTGAATCCTTCTCTTGATTAACTTTTCACATTCAAAATAGATAGTGTGCAGGCCTTCTTATTCAATTCTATACACTTTTTTCCTAAGTTTGTATTTAGAAAGTAGGGGTTTCTTCATATCAACTTCAATGCAGACCCTGGAAAATTTACCCCTTTCAATACCAATACTTCTCTTGTTCACATGGTGAACCTTGCCCGTCATTCTACTAAGGCGTGTCATGAATGTTGCATTGTAGTATTCAAAGGTAACCTCGGAAACCTCACCCAATCAGAATTTTCTGAACATCATCGTCATTAGGATCAAAATTAGGTATCCAGGGTTGTAATGTTAGGACATGATCTGAGACAATATAATGACCGCCAGCAATCACTCGACTATATTCCCGGGGACTGGAAAACTTCGCAATATAGTACTCATTTGATAGATCAATTAGAGACACAGTTCCCTTAATTGCCCTTAAAACTCCAAGCCTTTACTGCAAATATCTGAAACCGACCTTCTTCCCTAGAACTTTAGTGATTTAAAGAATTCTCCCACGGCTTCCAAAGGATTTTCTTTTCCCCTAGAGAAAGTCTAATAGTATGACATCTATGATCATCGTCCTCCTCCTCTTCATATTCAGAATCAGTTTCAAGCCATACCTGTTCAACTCCATTATTCGTTTCTGGTACAACTTCCATGTCAATATCATCTTGACTTTGCCCTAATAGGGCCTGTGTATACAGACTCTTCTTACGTGAGGGAGAAACATTGCCTTCTCTATCACCTCCAGATATTGCCACCTCCACTCCGTCCAGCCCTTTAGCTTTTTTAGTACTCCTTCGTAGTTGATCGGAATCCTTTTCCACCGGCTCTAATGAGTTCGCATTCTCCGCACGCGGCACCAACATCGTCATGACAAAACCTATATATGTTTACAAAATAAGCTAAAACCAACTCTTTTCTTGTTAAAGAATGATTATCCTGAGTTGAATAAAAATGAAAGGTAAAAGCATGTTCTCATCATAAAAGTAGCCCAATTGGAGCTAAAAATCCAAAAGCCCTGAAACTGATCTACTAATACAAAAAAGCTTAAATTAATTGAGAAAATTACCTCATCAATTTTTTTTTAAATTATCATTTTTTTTCTTTTTGGTAAAATATTTGTTAACATTTAAATTTGTGAATATTACACTAATTGGTCTCTAAATTTTTAAAACTATAGACTTTTTAATTTTTATTTTAAAAATTCTTTAATCTCTTTATCCAATATTACGTTAGTTAATTTTTTTTTTTATGGTCAAAAGTTAAATAACTTTTAGAATATATAATAAAATAGCTGTGATAACATAAGATGTTCCCACTTATCTAAATAGTTAAGAAAAAAATATTCAAAAAAATAATATCTATTTTCTATTAAGAAAAGAACTGGAAAAAATGTCTTTGCCATGTGAGTAAAATTACTGGTGCAATGCAAGTAAAAGTTCTCTTTTTTTGCTAACATCGACAAACTACAGTCCAAATATTTTTTTAAAAAAATAAAAAAAGAAAAAAGAAAGAAAATAAAAAAGAAAAAGAAAAAGAAAATCAATAATTCTTGATGTTTAAACCAATCTTGCTTTTTCTTTTTTAACTACTCCAAAATATTTTATAATTCTAAAATTTAGAAATAAATAATTGGTAACAATTTATTTTCTATGTACAATAATTTCCTTCTATTTAGTTTCTCTAGAATTATTTGATGATTTTAATTTTCTTTTATTTTGTGAGATGTATAATTGAATAGAATAAAAAAAAAAAATCTGATAAATCACGGTATTATGCATATATGCTAATATAAAATACAATCAAAACTAGGAATCTATTGGACCAATCAATCAAAAAGAAGTTTATTGTTAATTTTCTTATGTTATGGGATCAAATTTGTCCTTTTAAATAAAAACAATATTTGAATTCTTAATTTTATTTTAATATTCACACTTGTTTGATGTGAGATTGTCATAAATAAAATAAAATTATTCTCTTGCGGATTTCAGAATCAATGCAATACAAATGGTGCGTTTGGTAACTACCCTATAGTTATATATAAAAGGTGTATTTAAATAATTAAGTGGCTTTTTAATTTATTTCTAATCATTATTCATTCTTATATGTATGTATAAAGTCTATATATCTAAGGACTTTTTAGCCTCTGTGTTATTAATCAACCGTCTTTTTAGCCCTTATCATTTCAAAATTACTCTTTCAGTCTCTGTTCAATTCAAAACCATACTCAAATGAACTATAATTAAACAATTTTGTTTCTCATCTTTACTCATTATAAGGATAAATTATCAATTATGGTTCAAATGGATATAATTTATGTAGTACAGGGGCTAAAATGGTAACTTTCAAACAACATAGGTTAAAGAGGGTAATCGAATGATACGATAAGGATCAAAAAGATCATTAGGCCAAATAGTAAACTATATATAATAGTATCAAATCAAAGTATATGTATTATGTTTGCAATTACATTTGTAATACTTGTATATAATAACATAAGTTCAAGTAATTTTAAATGTAAAAATGAAGTTAAGTGCTATATATAATTGAGATGAAGGATCATGAATAAAATAAGTCCTTAATTGTATTATATTGCTAATTTTCCAACTAACCAATAATGAAAACTTTATTGTGATTTTGTGAGACAAAATCTAATAGAGAAATCAAAATTTTATGGTAAAGATAATATTATCATAATTATAAAACAAAATCATATTCCTCCTAATAATTATTTTGACAGTGACATGTTGATATGCAAACAAATATAGATATTCTTTATTGTCTCATATATATATATATACATATAGATATTCAGCCGTCCACTACATGTCAAATTACAATTTATGTTGCATTTTTATATATATTAGACGTGTTTATATAATTATATATGCATAATATATTTTATGGCTATATATATTAGACAGAGCCCAAAATATTAATATAGTGTAACTTTGTCTTTATATTAATATTTTTTTACTATAAATTAATTGATAAATAAATAAATAAATATATATATATACATTGTTTTTGAAAGGCCAAAAGACAATTGACTCATTCATTCAATTTACCTACTAGTACTCTACTTACCTACATTTATATTAATACATAACTAGAAAAGTTTAATTTTTTTTTTCTTTTGAATACCTTTTTTTTAATATTTGTTCTACTGATTTTTCCAGTCAAAAATTAAATTTCATAAAAAAATTTAAAATTGCACTTAGCCTCCTAAGCTATAATTAGCCAGAATATAGTTTTTTTTTTTTTTTTTTTTTTTTTTTTTTTGTTATGAATAAATAATATATAGTTTTACAAAATTATGATAAAGCTACTTATAATTTCGGTTAACTTCCGAATTTCTCTTTAGCCGAACTTAATTCTTTGGTCGCTTTTGCTTTTATTATTAATTTACACTAATCAATTAATTTTAACATTTTTAAAATTCTGAGTTGTGTTGATTTTAAAATAATATTCAATTTATTGATAATTTAAATAAAGCACAACGGTCCTGAAATTGTTTTAAAAAAATACAAGTTTGTGTACTACTGTAATGTAGAAAATAATTGTAGCTCTAATGATCATTTATATGATTTAAATTGCAAATCATGACATCGTCTCTATTTGTAGTATAACTTGAAATATAGAGAAAATGTCCAGCAACACTTACAAGTTTAACTTGATAGATAAAATTTAAAAATAACTTTTATCATTTATTTATGTTTGAAATAACTTCTAAACATAAATACTTTTTGGACTTAAAACATATACAATACAAATTAATTTACTCTATCATGTGTTGAAATTTTATGAAACAAAACAGAGGAAATTTTATTATTCATTTTGCTAACTATGAGATGAATACAGCCAAAGTCTTTTATACTAGAGTACTAAAGCCCATAAGATATAACAGGAAACAAAGCCCAGAACTTTCTCCTTCCTGCCCACACATGTGATAGCAGTAACTGAATTCTAGCTCAGCAAGAAGGAAAAATTTGGTAGAAACAGATTTATAAAACTATTTGTATTCCTCTCTTTATTAATTGAGTCTATTATAACTAACTAACCCCTTTCAATACTAGCCGAAACTAGTACGATTTGGAAAGTTAGCATAACAAACTCAACTAATGCTAACAGCCCCCCCTTAAGCTGGAGCCATATTAACAAGGCCAAGCTTGACCAGAAAAGGAAGTAGATGTGAAGAGGACAAAGCTTTAGTAAACATATCAGCTAACTGTGTATGGGTTGAAACATAGGTGGGCAATAAGAATCCATCCTCAAAATATTCACGAACAAGATGAACATCAATGGCAACATATTTAGTTTTGTCATGATGAACAGGATTCTTTGCCAAAGCAATTGCAGACTGATTACAGCAGAAAAGTGAAATAGGAAGAGAGACTTGTATATCAAAATCAGCCAAAAGGTAATTAATCCATGTAAGTTCACAGCTAACTGATGCCATACTGCTATATTCAGCTTCGGCAGTGGAGCGACTAACAGTGTTCTTTTTTGGGTTTTCCAAGAAACTAAAGAAGAACCTACAAAAACACAGAAACCAGATAGTGAACGCCTTGTAAGTTGGCACTTAGCCCAATCAGAATCACAATAGGTAGTGATGTGAGTTAAATCAGTATGATAAGGATAAAACAAACCCAAATTGGCAGTGCCTTTCAGATATTTAAGAACATGAAGAGTAGCCTGATAATGATGCTCACCTCGCTGTTGCATGTACTGACTCAATTGTTGCGTGACATAGGAATATTCGGGCGGGAAAAACCCAAATAAAGCATTCATCCAACAAGACGATGATAAGGTCCAGCATCAGGTAACAAAGGACTAGTATCTGTCAGAACAACAGCTGGTAAAATGGGACTAGAAACAGACTTAAAATCCTGCAATCCAGCATCAACCAACAAATCATTTACATACTTTGTTTGAAATAACAAAATGCCATTAGAAGTCTGATCCAACTCAATTCCAAGGAAATAGTGAGCTGTACCAAGATCCTTAATAGTAAAAAGAGAGTGCAAATAATCTTTGACTGCACAAACTTCATCCAAATGAGAACCCATTAAAAGTATATCATCAACATAAACCAACAAGGCTAGAAAAGAACCTCTAGTTTTCTTCAAAAAAAGACAATGATCATGTTTAGACCTTACAAAGCCATAAGCAATCAACTTACTAGAAATTTCCTTATGCCATTGCCTCCCCACTTGTTTAAGACCATATAACGATTTAATCAACCGACAAACTTGACCCTTTTCGGCCTTGTAATTGTTGAAATTCATCACCGGAAATCGACCGAAAAAGCGGAAATACGCGTCGATTTCCTCGAATCCGGTCCCAAGAGCTTAAGTAGTGGAAATCAAAAACGCAAAGCACAAGGAAGAAGGTTGTAAAAATTCACCTTAAAGTCTCTCCAAGAGACAGATGATGACTGCAGAAACCAAATTAGATTTCCTCCTTCGTCCCGTATACGAACGGCTCTCGGACTGAAACCCGTGCTAGCGGTTCGGAAAATCAATAAGAGAGAGTGAGGGGAGATGTTATTTTGGCCAAGAAGTGAAGAAAATATGGCTGCCATATTTTCTTTTATATCACCAAAAGACAAATGCAAAAAATAATATCTCATGTAGAAAAGTCCAACTTTTCCACCCTAAGTCAAACCATGACTCATCACATATGATCATCACATTTTGTCCTTAACATGAGTCATCCTTCTTATCACATATGACTCATCAAAACTTGGCAAAATATCTCCCACAAATTCGGCCACCAAGTCACCAATTAAGGGCATCCCTTTTTCATGCCCAAGACCATATTTACATCTTTGATTTTATGTGATGTCAAATCAAATTTTACTCCCACATGTATGTAACACTCTTATACCATATAATATGTTACTTATACTAAAATAAAATTCATTTGACATATCAAATAAACCAAGAGATTAAATATGACATCCATAAGATGACAAACATGTAAACCTATACATGTAGAACTATTTCCACCTAGGAAATAAATACTTAAATTAATTCATTGAATCAATTGAGTGATGGCCTAAGAAATATTAATCATATTATTTTTGACCAATCCAATTGAGCTATATAATATAATTAATACACCTCTCTGTCTTTGATGTACATACACCAAGTACACACTTAATCCGACTAGTTAAAGTCCAGACGTTCAATGTGTACGATCCGATGGGCCCGTCTTTATGTTGGCAGTGAGCTAAGGCCCACAGACTCCAGTTGGGCTCTAGCAAGCCACTGTAGCCCCCAATTAAGACAGAGTAAGCAGTCCAACTGAAATATTAACCCTGTAGTTTAAACTTGTACATCCCATGTCATCGATATCGGAGTCCAGCACAGAGGCATGGTTTGATCACCCTCTATTGTGTCCGGACATTAACTTGATCCCGAATGCACTGATATTCACAAACAAGTTCCAACTTGTTTGGGTGTGGCCACACTCTTATCAGCTGTATTCATCAAGAGGCCGGTTGTTGGAAATGCCCTAGTCCCGAGGCATTGGTCCTTGTATTTGTACTATACATTTATTGGATTTATGTGTTGTACTTATTTGTGTCATTAATAAAGGCATCAATTCATTTATTATATTTATCTTGTGCAGTATAGTAAATGAAGTATCCAATGGACATATCTATATCCATGACGACTAGTGTCATGCACTTAGCAGTAAGACCATGGATAGGGTTAACGATATGACCATAAATAGATCCGTAGTCTGTTCCAGTCATGGGAATGAATGGAACAACAGACTATCATTAACCTGGTTGTATGGCGGTGTCTTACCGGTCATTGGACATGGAATGTCAACCAAGTTAATGGGTACATGCCTGGGAGCATGGTACTGGATAGATCCACTAAACGAGTAATCCACATGGTATGGTATCACAATGGATTCTCGTGTAGTACTTGTATGGATCCTTTGACCTGACCATATGATGGTGTTGCGTGTGAAGTCACATACTTAGGGGTACGCCTAAAGGGCCTGTAATAGGGTGCCAAGTATGGGTGCTTTCGGGTATGTCGCTGAACATGGTAACGCTATGGATATGCAGAAGGGATCTGTCACTCAGTAACCAACTGAGAAGATATCACTGGCCTCTTGATGAATGTGACTGATAAGAGTGTGGCCACACCCAAACAAGTTGGAACTTGTTTGTGAGCATCAGTACATTCGGGATCAAGTTAATGTCCGAACACAAAAGAGGGTGATCAATCCGTGCCTCTGTGTTGGACACCGATATCAATGACATGGGATGTACAAGTTTAAACTACAGGGTTATGATATCAGTTAGACTGCCATCTCCATCTTAATTGGGGGCTGCAGTGGCTTGCTAGAGCCCAACTGCAGTCTGCGGGCCAAAGGCCCGCTGCCAACATAAAGATGGGCCCACGGGATTGTACACATTGAGCGACTGGACACCGATTTAAAGAATCACAAGTACACTTGGAGTGTACACTGTAGAGAGAGAGAACTATATATATTAATTATATTATAAGGATCAATTGGATTGATCATTATAATAAAATTAATATTTGGCTTCACATAATTAATTGGATTAATTATGAGATTATTTCCTAGGTGAAAATATTCATATGTATAGGTTTACATATGAATTTGTTTTGTGAAGACTAAATTTTAATTTGATGGATTAAATTAATTAGTCAAACTAATTTTAATTTAAATGTAAATAATATATTACTTGGAGTAATATATTAAATACATGGGTTAATTAAAATTGGGTTTGATATTGATTTAGACCAGACTAATTAAAATAAGTTTGGGCCTGAATTAAAAGGAGGAAGCCCACACAGACACAGAAGCCAGACTGGGCCCAAATTCCAGCAAGGGAATTTGGAAGCCCTAGGGTTAAAAACCCTAAGGGGAATTCGGCCAAGCCACTAGAGCTTCTAGCCCCCACTTGGCCAAATTCTCCTTCCCTTCCTCACTCTCTAATTTTGTGAATTTTGACGCTAGCACGTGCGGTGTTCGTTAGGCGCTCGTGTACGGGAACGAGGAGGAATTCTATCTTGAATTCTGCAGTCATCATCCATCTCAGAAAGAGATTTTTCTGGTAAGAAATTTAATCTCTTTCTTTTGATTTTAAGTTTTTCAATTTCCACCTCAATTGCTCCTGGGACTGGATTTGAGGAAATCACCGCGTTCTTCCGCTTTTATCGGGTGATTTCCGGTGAAAAATCCCAACAGTGGTATCAGAGCGGGCTTTTGATCCGTGGAAATTGATTAATTTGGTTGAATCCCTATTTTGAAATTGGATGTTTTTGATTGGGATTCATGGTATGGGTTTTTATGATTTTTCCCATGTGTTTTTGTACAATGAAAATTAATATTGCATAATGGTTTATGTTGTTTTAATTTTATTGTATTGTTGTAATTCTTGGTGAATTGCTATGGATGATGATTGGGTATATTTTTTTATTATTATTGATTTTATTCTGTTTATAAAAAAAAAAAAAATCAGCCTCCCGGCGGCGGGGCTGCCGGCGGCGGGATCACCGCCGGCGGCCGCCGCGCGAGGCGGGAGGTGCGGCAGTGCCGCTGCAGGCGGCAGCAGCGGGCAGCCGCTAGGCGGCTGAAGCGGGCCGGGCCCTGTTTTTGGATTTTGCGGGTATTTGGGTTCGGGGCCCAGTGTTGAAATTTTAATTGGTTTTAAAATTCGTGTGTTTAAATTTATGTAATTTAAATGCGTGTGGCTTCTTGAATGAATTTTAATTTCGTTCATGCAATATTAGTTTTGGAAATTAATATGGTTAATGGAAATTGGTTCGGGTAATTTTGGCACAATTACTCGGACGGCTAAATTGGACCCATGGTTTCCCAATTCCAGTGGGAGCAGTTGGACTGCCTGGGCTGGAGGCCCAAAGCCCGTTAAGGGTTAGAACCATGGTGGGCCAAAATTGGCGATTTCCTAATAATGGCTTTGACATAATTTAAATGGGCTTAAATCATGCATTTTGACATGCTTTTGAATTGCATGTATTGGATGCATATGTATGGTTGAATGAATGTATGATTGGATGCTATTGGGCCTTTTACGAGATGGGTTGTATTTTTCTTTTGGGTAAATACGGCCTGCGTGTCGTTTTCTTTTAATGTAATTTTATTTTATTTAAGTTAAATATTGTAAAATTTGTAAAAGAAGAAGCCCATGGAGTGGTGAGCCCAATTGGAGGTACAAGCCCAAATGGAGGTGCAAGCCCAGAAGGAGAAGGAGGAGGCCCACCTAATATGTATTTCTAGTATAGGTTTACTAGAATTATATTAGGATGTAATATAGGCCCATAGCAGTCCATTTTATTTTATTTAATCATTTATATATTCTTTTGCATGTATGAATGTATGTTACATTTAGCTCATTCACCCGCTTTATGTATGTAAGCCGTTATAATTGAATCTAATAACCAAATGGAAATTACTAAGTCGCTTAAAAGTGCTTCCCTCATCCAAAACCGAATCGAGGTGGGAATAGGCCAGTTGCAGACCATGCCCTCGCAGGATGCACTGGAGTATTGTCACTTTGTATTGGGTTAGAGTATGGGATACTCTAACACTTGGATGGAGGTTTTGACTTAGCATGGGTAGTAGGATTCTCCTGGCCCTAAGCACAGATGGGTAAGTGCCAACAAGCCCATCAAACCGAGAGTCCCTAGGTTGGGATTGGACGGCGTTCCTACCTAAATAGTTAAGGTGTAGTTGTACCAAACCCTCGTTTGGCTATATCTTAATGAAATATGGATCTCGGCCCATGAGCCCAACAACTCGGTTAAATTAATAACTTGATTCATTATTAATTTTATATGGGATCAACAAAGTAAAGCCCTATTATTAACACTCTAAATGTTTTTCTGTGTAGAAACACCCAAATGGCAAACACTAATACCTTATCACTGCGATCGATTCTTGAGAAGGACAAGCTTTCCGGTCCTAACTTTTTAGACTGGTCTAGGAACTTGAGGATAGTTCTAAGACAAGAGTCGAAAGAGTATGTGCTGGAAAGGCCTGTGCCGGCTGCGCCTCAGGGACGTAATCCGACGGCTGCACAGCTAGCGGAATACGAGGCGCACGTCAAGGACAACCGGGATGTGACATGCCTTATGTTGGCGTGCATGGTCCCCGAACTGCAAAAACAGTTTATGGACCATCAAGCCTATGCTATGATAACAACTCTCAATGAGATGTTTCAGGAGCAAGCTCGTCAGGAAAGGTACCTGACCAATAAGGCATTCCACTCTTGTAAGATGGGGGCCGGGACATCTGTGAGTGCTCACGTGCTCAAGATGAAGGGCTATTTGGATACTTTGGCCCGTCTCCGATCGCCTATCTCTCAAGAGTTGGCGGTGGACACGATCCTGGCATCCTTACCGGATTCTTATGATCAGTTCATCCTAAACTATAATATGCAAGGGATGAACCGTACTGTCAGTGAGCTGCATGGGATGCTCAAGCTTACTGAGCAGTCGATCAAGAAGACTCCGCCGGTGCTGCTGGTTAACAAAGGGAACGCTCCTCTTGCTAAGGGTAAGGCCAAGGAAAAGGCCAAGGCTAAGGCTAAAAAGGCCAAAGCCAAGAAGGCCAAGGCCCAACCCAAAGGCCAGCAAAAGGCAGGTCCTGAGGACGTCTGTTTCGGGTGCAGACAGGTGGGCCATTGGAAGAGATCGTGTCCCAAGCTGATGGGAGAGCAGAGAAGGGGCCAAGGTGCGTCCTCTTCAGGTATTTATGTTATAGATATTAACCTTACTGTTTCAACATCCTGGGTATTGGATACTGGATGTGGTTCTCACATATGTTGCAATGTGCAGGGACTTAAGAACAGAAGGTTGCTGGGGTCGGGTGAGGTGGACTTGCGGGTCGGGAATGGAGCAAGGGTTGCTGCCATAGAGATCGGCGAATACCACCTAGTAATGCCAAGCGGATTGGTTTTAATTTTGGAACATTGTTACTTTGTACCTGCTATGTGCAGGAATATTATTTCTGTATCAATGTTGGACATGTCTGGATTTGAATTTTCTATTATAAATGGTCGAATTTCAATATCTAGAGAGGGGTTATTTTATGGAGATGCTCTATTAAATAATGGCCTGTATGTCCTGGACTTAAATGAAACCAATCACATCTATAACATAAACACGAAAAGGGTTAAGCCAAACGAACTTAATCCAGTCTACCTATGGCATTGTCGTCTTGGCCATATAAACGAGAAGCGCATAGCTAGGCTTCACAAAGCTGGAGTCCTAGGGTCATTTGACTTGGAGTCAATTGATACATGCGAATCATGTTTAAGAGGCAAGATGACAAAGGCGCCTTTTAGCAAGAGGGCTGAAAGGGCTACTGGCTTGTTGGACCTAATACATTCAGATGTATGTGGACCTATGAGCGCAGCGACCAGAGGTGGACATCTGTACTTCGTCACGTTCACGGATGATTTCAGCAGATATGGCTACGTCTATCTGATGAAACATAAGTCCGAGACCCTTGATAGGTTCAAGGAATTTAGGAACGAGGTACAGAACCAGCTAGGCAGGAATATCAAAGCCCTTCGGTCGGACCGAGGCGGTGAGTATATGAGCCTAGAGTTTGACTCATACTTGAGAGAGCATGGAATAGTTCCACAGCTCACTCCTCCCGGAACACCACAATGGAATGGGGTGTCCGAACGGAGGAATAGGACCTTGTTGGACATGGTCCGCTCAATGATGAGTCAAGCAACTCTCCCAATTAGTTTCTGGGGACACGCCCTCGAGACAGCAGCTCTCATTTTAAACAATACTCCTACTAAGGCAGTGGAAAAGACCCCATATCAGATATGGACGGGCAAGGAGCCCAACGTGTCTTTCCTAAGGATTTGGGGATGCGAAGCACATGTCAAGAAATTGACTAGTGGCAAGCTAGAGCCCAAAACCGATAAATGCCTGTTTGTGGGCTACCCTAGGGAAACCAAAGGGTATTACTTCTACAACCCCGCCGAGAACAAGGTGTTCGTGGCAAGGAAGGGGGTCTTTCTGGAAAAGGAGTTCCTTTCCAAGAAAGATAGTGGGAGCAACGTTGAACTCAGGGAAGTTCAAGGTCCACAAGCTCCTGAAGAGGATAGCTCGGAGGCCCAGGTGGAGCTTCCACAAATGGAGGCACCGACCCAGGCCACACAAGAACCTAGAAGGTCTGGTAGGGATCGTCGGGAACCGGAGAGGTATGGTTTCCTCGTCACCGATGATCAAACTCTTCTCATCTGGGATGAAGAAGAACCCAAAACCTACCAAGAGGCTATGGCTAGCCCACAGTCTGCGAATTGGCGTAAAGCCATGGAGGCAGAAATGCAATCTATGTACGACAACCAAGTTTGGAACTTGGTTGATCCACCTCCGGGTGCTAAGGTAATAGGTTGCAAGTGGTGCTATAAGCTAAAAGCTGATAATACCTTCAAGGGGCGTCTGGTTGCGAAAGGTTTCAGACAAGTCCATGGGATAGACTATGATGAAACTTTCTCACCAGTAGCCATGCTCAAATCCATCAGGATACTACTGGCCATAGCCGCATGGTATGACTATGAGGTATGGCAAATGGATGTCAAAACCGCTTTCCTTAATGGAAAGCTACTCGAGGATGTGTACATGACACAACCTGAGGGTTTTGTCAATCCTAAGTATCCGGGAAGGGTATGCAAACTTCAAAGGTCCATTTATGGACTGAAGCAAGCATCCCGTAGTTGGAATCTAAGATTCAATGAGGCTATAAAGGAATATGGCTTCATACAGAATCTGGATGAGCCTTGTGTGTATAAGAGGACTGTGGGAGCATTGTCACATTTTTGGTACTGTATGTAGACGACATCCTACTCATTGGAAGCGACATACCTACACTGCAAGGGGTAAAGTAGTGGCTGAGTAAGTGCTTCGTAATGAAGGACTTAGGCGAAGCTGAGATGATCCTAGGGATCAGGATCTATAGGGATAGATCAAATCGGCTTCTGGGCCTAAGTCAGGCTTCGTACATTGACAAAGTTCTGAAAAGATTCAGCATGGACCGGGCCAAGAAAGGTTTCTTGCCAATGGGCCATGGGCTGAAACTTAGTAAGAAGAACTGTCCAAAAACAAGGGAGGACAGGTAGAACATGAAATTGGTTCCATATGCCTCAGCTATTGGATCAATCATGTACTCTATGTTGTGTACGAGACCTGATGTCGCCTTTGCACTAGGTATGATGAGCCGATACCAGCAGGATCCCGGGGAGGATCACTGGAAAGCTGTCAAGGCAATCCTCAAGTACCTTAACCGGACTAAGGATAGCTTCTTGGTGTATGGTGGTCAGGAAGTGTTATCAGTTGCTGGGTATACTGATGCAAGCTTCCAGACAGACCAAGATAAGTACCAATCGCAGTCAGGGTATGTATTCTTGCTGAATGGTGGTGCTGTAAGCTGGAGGAGCTCAAAGCAACCAACCATAGCGGATTCTACAACAGAAGCTGAGTACATCACTGCGTGTGATGCAGCTAAGGAAGCTGTGTGGATGAAGAAGTTTATCACTGAGTTGGGAGTAGTGCCAACTATCCAGGACCCAGTCGATATCTTCTGTGACAACAATGGGGCCGTCGCACAAGCTAAGGAGCCCCGGTCACACAAGAACACAAAGCACGTGCTCAGAAAGTTTCACCTCATACGAGAAATCGCGGAGAGAGGTGACATTGCATTGCACAGAGTGGACACCGAGGAAAATGTCGCAGATCCATTGACCAAGGCGCTGGCCCAGCCCAAGCACGAGGGTCATACTAGATCTATAGGGATTAGGCCCATGCCTAGTTGGAACTAGTGCAAGTGGGAGATTGTTGGAAATGCCCTAGTCCCGAGGCATTGGTCCTTGTATTTGTACTATACATTTATTGGATTTATGTGTTGTACTTATTTGTGTCATTAATAAAGGCATCAATTCATTTATTATATTTATCTTGTGCAGTATAGTAAATGAAGTATCCAATGGACATATCTATATCCATGACGACTAGTGTCATGCACTTAGCAGTAAGACCATGGATAGGGTTAACGATATTGTGAGCGGACGACGCGTTTTCGACGGGACGCGGGACTCCCTTTCGGAAGGATCGCCTCGATTTCGGGCGGGGCCCTCCCTCGCGTGGGGTTTTTGATTTGGAAATTCGTTTTTGGAAAAAAGTGGATTATTTCGAAAAAGAATCGAGACCTAAATCTCGATAAAAAGTATAGGAGTCGCCACCCGGCTCAGCTCAACCGGGAATTTACAGTGCAGCTGAACCAAAGCGGGAACTGCCACACTTTTCAGAGATTCGGGTCCGGACAAGTCCTTTATTTCGTGTCTAATTTAAATATTATTGTCAATGTTCTAGTTACAACACTTTATAGAGCTAAAGATTCATTTTTATTAAAAGAATACACGCAGCGCGCATACAGGATAATAATACAAAAATATAAAGTAAAGAGAATAAATATTTAAGGGCTTACAACCAAATTGAAAGAAAAATAAAACTCTCGTCTCACAGTTACAATCGCCTAGGATACACGAGAATCTATGGAGAATTTACAACCGCCTAAATACACGATTTAATTCTATTAAATACAAATAAAAAGAAAATTAGAATAAAAATTAAGGCTGCAAAACAAAGGTTAGCACAGTTTATACGGCACGCCACAAATAGGACTCAAATAGACAGAAATAGGGAATTAGAATTCGGGGTCATGCAATTGGGGGTAACCGGGTCGACCCGGTCGGCCGGCCCGGTCAGACCTGGAAAACCATTTTTTTGAAACGTCCCTGTATTTTTGGTTTTGTGAGAAAAATCATTTTTGAAAACAATTTTTCCGGTTTATTATAATTAAACATGTAAAGTGGGTCGGTTTTCGGGAGAATCGGGTCTCCGTCGTGGAATTGTTCTAAATGCAACATTACCGAAAAATAAATCTAAGGTCGTGATGCACACCACAAAATTCATTTTGATGATTTTTGAGGATTTTCCAAATTTTTCTGATTTTCTGGGATATTCTGATTTTTATGAAATTTTTTGGATTTTTAGAATTTTATTTGGATTTTAGGGATTTTTTAGGGATTTCTGTCCCTGGCCGCAAGCTACAGTCGTACGACTGTAGTTACAGTCGTACGACTGTCTACTACAGTCGTGCGACTGTAGCCCTGGTTTGGGCAGGAATCGCTAAAAAACCCTAAAACAAGAACCCTAAAACTGGAGAAGGAAGGACAGTCGTACGACTGTAGTGTTTTTGGCACGACTGTATTTACAGTCGTGCCCCTGTTCTTATTCCAAGAACAGTCGTACGACTGTTCTTACTTTTCCAGAAGCAAAAATGCAAAAAACTTGAAGAAAAATGCACCAAACACAATCAAATCACCCAGAAAGCTGGAAAAAGGGATAAGTTAAAGATTGTTTACCTCCTTGGTGACGATCCACAGCTGGAATGACCCCTGGCTACGCACCAATCCACGTGAATTTGCATTTTTTTCCCAAAAAGCCAAGGTTTCAAGTGTGTCCAAATAACTCCAGAAAAGTCACGGATTTGTGTTTGTTTTTTGGTCCGAAATGATTTAATTTGTTAGTGTGATTGTTAACCTAAGATGTCTAATTCGTTTTAGAGATTAAAAGCAAGAAATCAAGGAGAAAATGTGAGAAGAAAGGAAGCTTTTTTTCACTTCTCTCTCTTCTTTCTTTTTCTCCCCTTTTCTCTCTAAGACTCTGGTTTTTCACTCCAAAAACCTCCAAAAGTCCCAAAATCTGCTTTTTCCTATCCTTATATATCCCACTTGCCCGGAAATCTTGAGCATTAAATGCTCAAGATTTCCCTTCTCTCTCAAGTCAAAGAAGTATGGGCTGAAACCTGCTCCCCGAAAGTACAGTCGTACGACTGTACTTATACTACAGTCGTACGACTGTAGTGAATTCCCACGACTGTATACTACAGTCGTGGGTCAACGGTCAACGGCCCCCTTTTTTTTTTTTTTTTTTTTTTGGGGTAAAATTTCGTGTTCACAGGCTGCCCCTCGTGTAGCTGGAATCCGATTTCCGAAACGGATTTAGGTACACGACAAAGAACACGAAAACGCGAATATGCAAGGGTAGTTTTTGCAGGTGACTTTGGTAGTCAGGTGGTCCATATGCCTTTTTGCATGAGGATGACACCGAGAATATGAATGACATTTGGAGTCGAGCGGTTCCCTGCGATGGTTTTCGCGCAAGGATGACGCCGAGATGAAATGACTTTCGGAGTCGAAAGGCTGTGGACGGTTTGTCACACCGAGCCTAAAAATGCATGTGATGCATGTTTGATGAGCGTATTTATTCCTTGATCGATGATTTTGAAACAAAAATTTTTGCCCCTTCGATCAAGAATAAATACGGGAATGCATGCCATGGTTGCCTTTTATAGTCGTGCAGGACCGGATTTGTGAATGCAAGATGTGATAGTCGTGTGCGACTGGCGCACTCAACGGACTGACACAGGATTTTTGGTTCCCTTTTAAAGTCGTGGGGGACTATGATTTTTGTATGAATGCATGACGATCGTGTGCGGCTGGGCGCACTCGACAGACTGAAATCGGATTCGGGTTCCCTTTTAAAGTCGTGGGGGACTATGATTTTTGTGTGAATGTAATGGCCCAGAGTGGCTTGGCACGTGGGGCGCGTTGAAAATGCGATTGGCGTAATTATACTTACAGTGAATTTTTCATGGTTTTTCTTGGATTTCGTGCCCCTTGGGTGAGGCGGACCGTCATTGAAATAAATTAATCGTCGCTGGATTAGTCCTGCAAAAATTATTGAAATTCCCCTGCAGGGATTTTTTTGCACATTAGATAATGAAAATGGGTTTAAGGAATAAATAGGAATAAAGGAAAATAAAATAAAAATTTTCCCCCCTTTTTTTCACTACAGTCGCACGACTGTATTCAAATTTTGAATACAGTCGTACGACTGTAGGCGAAGTACAGTCGTACGACTGTACTTCGCGGGCAGCCAAAATAAAAGGGGCGGTTTCCGCCCCTTTCTCTCCCACTTTTCATTTTCTCAAAACCTCTCATTTCCTCCTCTCTGAAACAGACGCAAAAACTCGAAAAACCATCCAAGATGTTGAAGAAAATGGGAAAGAAGTTGAAGAAGATCCAAAATAGTGCGGTTCCGGAGCCCAACAATCCGGAGGAGATTGCTTTCGTGGGAATCGCCCAAGGATACGGGCATCCGCTTTACATGGACCACTTCGGGATCCGGTTCGGGATGATGATCCCCATTCTGCTGGCAATGGACTCCCATTTGTCCGTTACACAGGTTAGTTTTCGATTCCTATGCCTTGATTTTAAGTTTTCCAATATTTTTCCCTTTGAACTTTTGGAACTGATTTGCATGATTTACCGCTTTCTGGGTTGAATTGATTGAGTAGAATGCATGCTAGGAGTCCCCTGTAGTTAATAGAAACAAGAAACTAGGAAAAACAGGTTAGAAATCGCGAAAATTATACAAATTGCGAATTTTTTCTGCAGGCATATGAACAGTCGTGCGACTGTTCATGCAAATGATGAACAGTCGTACGACTGTGGGCACTACAGTCGTGCGACTGTAGCTACGCTTGTGCAATGCGTACTACAGTCGTACGACTGTAGCAAGAAAACAGCTTAATATTATCATTTTTTTTTTACTAAATCTGAATGCATGTGTGTTGTACTTCCCCGTAATGCAGAGGCACATGATCGCGGGTAGTGGGAATCTTTCCCTACCCCGGGTCTGGTGGGACCGACTTCCAGAGCCCGTGCGGGCCCGAGTCAGGCTCCTAGGACTGGAGTCTTTCGTCCTGTCTTTACCTATGAGCACACCGCACACCACTCATGCCGTGCTGATGGCGCTGTGCGAGAGATGGGTTTGCACTACCCACACCTTCCATTTGCCGATCAGGGAGTTCACCGTCACTCCCTCAGATTTCGTGGCGATCACTGGCTTTGGGTTCGGCGGGACCCCTATTATCTTTAACTGCAGCTTGACCCGGTACCAGCAAGTGGACACTTATATCCAGAGTTTGATCGGCTGCGCCCCTGAAAGGGGGAAGATCTTGTGTTCCCGGGTGGAGGCTTATTGGGCCACCCGCGCAGACCTGACTGAGGAGGACATGGAGCGATACACCAGGGCCTACGTGCTTGTCCTCCTGTCCTGTACATTATTTCCGACTGGGCAGAGTACCTGCAATTTGACACTGCTCCCGACATTGGTGGACCTGGCTGCCTTCCCGTCTCTAGACTGGGCGCGAGCTGAGTTGGGGCAGCTGTATTACGGGCTGGACTTGTGCGCCCGGGGAGAGCAGCAGGAGATTCTGGGATTCTGGTTCGGCCTTCTGGTATTGCCTCTTTCTTCTCTCTTTTTTTTTTTTTTTTTTTTTACATTATAATTATTTTTATAATTACAGATCTGGGCTTTTGAGCATCGGGTGCTGGAGCCGCCCGATTTGAGGGACGTCCAGGGTGAAATTCATCCTACTGTGCTGCGTCGCTGGACGCAGGGGTGGCAAGGTGCCGTCCGTGATATCGAGGAGATACGGCAGAGTCTGCTCGACCCGTCCTGGAGGAGGGTAAGTAAACAAAAATTGTTAGTATGAAAATTTGAATAACTTTTTGCTTACCTGTACTGAATTTCTTTTGTTGCGCTTTTACAGATCCGGCATCACCCTTGGGAGAATTTGGGTGCCATCACTCTCCTCTTCCGGTCTTCGACGCGCTTCGACCGCCGCCGCTTTGTCATGGAGAGCCCCATGTCCCAGGAGTGGTACTTGGGCGATCGTCTTTTCCTTTCCGACCATATCGACGGTCCGATTGGCCGGCTCGTGCCCCCGCCGCTCCCTCAGGCGCTCTTCTGGCCACACCTGGCGGACCCTGCGACAGACCCTGAGATATTTGGAGAGGGGTATAGCGTGGATCCCTTGGATGGAGATTACCCCGCTTATATCCAGCAGTGCTTATTGCTTGCTGCGGAGGTCGCACCAGCAGCTCCTCCTCCTCGTCCTCGTCAGGTATTCATTCGTATTTCGTTCATTTTTTTTTTTTCTTTTTGATCTTATATTCTCCTTGCAGGTTAAGAGGCGCAGGGGATCTGGGTCCTCCTAGCCCAGTGGGCCGGCTGGTGGGAGTACGGATGTAGGCACAGGAGACGAGGATACTCCGGTTCAGGATAGGACTCACCCTGTCCATGCAGGCAGCGCCGCAGCTTCGGCTTCGCAGGCCGTCGGCGCTAGTGGTGTCGTGGAGGGTCGCCTGATTTCCGAGCTCAGAACCTGCTTCACGTTGATTGGGTTGGATGGCACCCAATCCTATACGACCTGGAACATTTCTCGTGAGGAGCCTGCCATGTTCCTCCCGGAGGACACTACCCACGTAAGTCTCTCTTCTTCTTCTTTTTTTTTTTTTTTTTTTTTGATCTTTGATGTTCTTTCAGGTCCGGCGAGCTGACATGGAGGAGGTGGCCTACCGATACAGGAGTCTAGGAGACTTCCTGGTCCGGGAGAATGGCGTTTGGGCAGTAAGTATCTCGTGTTTCCTGCATCAAATTTTATGTAATGCATGAATGCATATGTATGTATGTATGTATGGATGCTAACTTTATGTCGTCAACCGCAGTCCCGAGTCGAGATATTCCGAGAGCAGGCCAGGGAGGCTACTTCTGCTGTGGCTCAGGCCCGGACTGCGAACGAAGAGGTGGAGAGAAGGGGAGCCGAGATAGCCAGGCTGCAGGCTGGGATGGCTCGTCTGCAGGCGTATTTTGACTCCTACCGGGCTACACATCAGAGTGAGTCTGAGGAGGAGGAGGAGGACGAGGGGCAGGATGAGAGCTAGTTGGAGCATCCTGCTTGTCTTATTTATTATTTTCACAGTTTTTTGCTCTTTTGTACTGGATTTTTTTTTTCTTAGATACATTGTGAATTGCACTTTTCATATTATTGGATTTGCTTTTGTCTCATCGATGTTTAGAAATTCACTCTTCTTCCTTTTCTTCTTCAATTTTTGCTTCTTTTTATCCAGGCTTTTACAATTTTCTAGAATCATTACAAGACTCTGACTGGCTCAAATTGAAGCCTTTCGGGTTGTGGAATCTCAAGGCCTATTACAGACACTCGTGGAACATCGAGCTGTTGAATGCCTGTTACCGTTTCTGGGATCCCGTGGACAACGTTTTCCGCTTCTCATGCCAAGAAATCTGCCCCTTATATGAAGAGTTCAGTGCTATCTTGAATATCCCCTGCCATAAGGGAGTGGACATCGCCGTCCCCGAGTTCACTTTCGGTAGCATTTCCTCCTTGGTGAGCTTGTTCGGGCTTCCCAATCCCGACGTGGAGGCTTTATTTGCTATTGATTCTCCTTTTCCTGGATTGAGCTCGGATTCCGTGTTAGGATGGTGTATCAATGCCCCTAGGGACCACACGAGTTGGGCCTCCATGGTCAGCCTGTTACTGGTGAGCCGGTATTTCTGTGGTCCTAGTGATGGGATTATCTCCTTCAGAGCCGTCTCCCTTATCTCTCAAATGGCCGTGGGAGCATCTCCAGCTCCTTTTGCACTTGCTGAGACACTGATTAGTTTGCATGCATCCAAGGCAAATGGTGTTCTCCACACTGGCCCTCACCTCACTCTGCTCCAGGTGAAAATCCTTATTGTTTGGTGTATTTCTGAGTCGAATGAACCACTAACCCTTGCTTACCACCAACTGCAGATCTGGTTGCTGGAGAAGTTATCAATTCTTAAGATTCCAAGGGGGAACTTTAAGAAATACAACCCGGCCAATCTGAGGGAACGAGGCTTCTCCGTCGACTCCTACATTGATATGTCTGCTGATGAGTGGGGTGCTTGGCTATCTCAACGGACTGATGACCAGATTAGGTGGGTGTGCCCCTGGTGGAAGATTACCCACGTGATTGTAGAGATGTGGGCACACGGTGTGCAGTTATTAGGACAGACCAGGGTAACATTCTATTCTCCGAGTCGCCTCTGCCGGCAGTACGGTCATCTACAAGGTATCCCTCAGCGCTCTTGTATCACCCGTTGTGAGGAATACACTGCTGCTTGGCCAGATCATATCAGACTTCGCTGGGCTGGAGATACCCACCGTGTGGCATTGAATTATGCCTCACTTGCTCCCACAGAGACAGATAGTCGTTACAAGGAATGGCTGGCCGAGATCCAGGATTTACCGACCCGTGAGGCGCGTGAGAGTGCGACTTTCCGATGGCTGGCCCCCTCTGAGGCTGCGAGATCACTTCCTGTCAAGAAGAGAAGAGCATAAAAAGAAAAAGCTGTGATTTTCACTATCATCCATGTATTGGTTATAATTATTATTATTTATATACATCTTTTCCGTTATTGATGCGGTCTTTTTTTTTTTTTTTTTTTTTTTTTTTTTTTTTTTAGCCTTAACTTTTGCTTAAGCCGCCCTTGCGGGTTTTCGACCTAATAGGCTCTTTTCTTCCTGCCTTAACTTTTGCTTAAGCCGCCCTTGCGGGTTTTCGACTTAACAGGCTCCTTTTTTTTTTTTTTTTTTTTTTTAGGGGTTGGATGATATTTGCAATTGCACACTTAGGCGTTTAAATGTCTTTGCTTATCTGGATGTTTCGACAAATGTATCATGTAACATACTCCAAACATTCATGCAATATGTTGAGCATAACGCACTTCATTAATGAAATTTAATTATCGCATTAATTGAAAATTCTAAAATTGGTACATATCTCGAACGAACTCATTCCTGTTATCAACCATCCTGTACAGGTTTTCTAGTCGATAAGCTAACCCTCGTTGCCTTAATTTTTGCTTAAGTCGCCCTTACGGGTTTTCGACTTAACAGGCTTCCTTTTTTTTTTTTTTTTTAATACATGGTAGCGTTTAAGATGATCTTGGTTAATCGGATTGGTGAATTCGTTGCCATCCATGTCCATGATCTTCACTGCGCCTTTGGAGAGTACCTTCTTAACTACATACGGCCCTTCCCAGTTGGGTTTAAATTTACCCCTTGCATCTGTGTTGGTCGGTCTCATTTGCTTCAACACCAGATCCCCCGCTTTTAGCGGCTGTTTCTGATGACGAACCCGCCGATTATAAGCCCTAGCCATCCTTTGGTGGTACATCTGCAGATGATCCAGAGCCTTAAGACGCCTTTCATCGACCATAGCCAGCTGTTCAAATCTCGCCTTCACCCATTCTGTTTCAGGCAATTGAGCCTCTAAGACCGTCCTTAGTGACTTCAATTCCATTTCGACAGGAAGGACTGCTTCCATCCCATAAACTAGCGAATAAGGCGTTTCCCCAGTCGGCGTTCTAACACTGGTTCTGTACCCCCACAGAGCATAAGGTAGTCTGTCTGCCCAATCCCGGTAGGTTGAGGTGGTCTTGGATAAAATCTTCTTAATAGACTTATTTGCTGCCTCTACTGCACCATTGGCTTGTGGCCTATAAGGGGAAGACTTGCGATGTTCCACATTGTATTCCTCGAATAATTCAACTGTGGCCCCCTGAAACTGCACTCCGTTATCAGTTACCACATGATGCGGTACACCAAATCTTGCAAAGATGTGCTTCTTCACGAACTTAGCCATGTTCTTAGCTGTAACCGTGACATAAGACTCGGCTTCAACCCACTTGGAGAAATAATCGACTGCCACTATAATGAATTTGTGACCATTCGATGCGGGAGGCCGAATTTCACCAATTATGTCTATACCCCATACTGCAAACGGCCAAGGTGTCATGAGGTTTTGCAACTCCATAGGTGGAAGATGACTGATGTCCCCGTAAATCTGGCATTCGTGGCACTTTTTCATTTCCTCTGCACAATCAGTCTGCATAGTGAGCCAGAAGTACCCTTGTCTCATGATCTTCTTTGCTAGAGCTAATCCGTTCATATGCGGGCCACAGATCCCTGAATGCATTTCTTGCATGACCTTCTTAGCTTCTGCTTCCGTTAGGCACTTTAATAACATCCCATCCGCAGTCCTTCTGAAAAGTTGCCCATCAAACCATCTGAACTGAGCTGCCAACTTTCTCAAAGTTGTCTTATCCGATCCATCTGCTTCTTCAGGGTATTGGCCATTCTGCAGAAAGTCAGCTATATCTTGGTACCAGGGCTTATTGTCTGCAACTAAAGCCAGGACCGCGCTAGGACGATGAAATGGTGTTTTAGCAGTCTCCAGGATCAAAGGCCGCATCGGTGTTTTCTGAGGTCCTTCCCACATGGATGACAGGGTAGCCAATGAATCCGCCATCTGATTATCATCTCTAGCCACATGTTTGAATTCAATATGCCCGAATACCTTCACCATTTCCCACAAAGTTTCCAAGTATGGGCGAAGTGATTCTTCCTTGATTTCCCATTCTCCGGTGGCTTGGCGAATTACCAACAGTGAATCTCCCACGATGGACACATCATTTGCCCCTAATGTGACGAGAGCATCAATGCCAAACAAACAAGCTTCATATTCTGCTCCGTTGTTGGTTACCGGGAATTCCAGCCGTTTTGACAAAGGAATTATCTCTCCTTCAGGAGTTACAATGATTACTCCGAGGCCCGCCCCTCTCTTATTTACAGCTCCATCAAAATGCATGATCCATTTCCTGCTCTCCACTTCTACGAAAGCCAACTGTTCATCAGGAAATTCCAGGTTTTCTACATAATCAGATTCAAGCAGTTGATTGGCCAGGAACTCAGCCACTGCTCTTCCCTTGATCACCTTCTTCGTTACATACTCGATGTCAAATTCTGATAACAAAAGCAACCACCGGGACAGTTTCCCTGTTAAGGATGGGGCAGAACAGAGGTATTTCATTGGATCAACCTTTGCCACGGCTTGTATTTTGTAGGATTGGAAATAGTGCCTCAACTTCTTCGTAAGCCAAACCATAGCAGTGCAAGTCTTCTCCACGACAGTGTATCGGGTTTCGTAATCTAGCAGCTTCTTACTGAGGTAGTAAATAGCATGCTCCCTTTTGTCATCTTGTTCTTGAACCAACATTGCCCCTATGGAGGTTTCTTCAATGGCTAAGTACAGAGTCAAAGGTTTTCCCAGAGTCGGGGGCTTCAACACTGGAGGATTAACCAGGTACTCTTTGATCCTATCAAATGCAATCTGACACTGATCATTCCACACAACAGGTTGTTCCTTCCGAAGAAGCTTGAAGATGGGTTCACAGACTGTAGTCAATCTGGCGATGAATCTGCTGACGTACTGAAGAGACCCCAGAAAAGACCTGACTTCTTTCTCTGTTTTTGGTGCTGGCATATCTCGAATTGCTTTGATCTTGTCTGGGTCCATCTTAATGCCCTTTTGACTGACAATGTGCCCCAACAGTTTACCCGATGCAACTCCAAAAACACACTTCTTTGGATTGAGTCGCAGGTTATACTTTTCAATCCTAGTCATAAATCTATCCAGGATAGCAGGGTGCTCCTCCCGGGTCATTGATTTTACTAGCATATCATCAACATACACCTCTACCTCCTTGTGGATCATGTCGTGCAGTAACGTCGTAACCGCCCGTTGATATGTTGCCCCAGCATTCTTTAACCCAAACGGCATCACTCAGTAACAGTACACCCCCCACTCAGTAATGAAGGCTGTCTTGATCTTGTCAATGACATTCATTAAGATCTGGTTATACCCCGAGAAACCATCCATGAACGAATACATAACTGCCCTTGCTGCGCTGTCAACCAGGACATCAATGTGAGGAAGTGGGAAATCATCCTTTGGAGAGGCCTTATTCAAATCCCGGTAATCCACACAAACCCGGACCCTTCCGTCCTTCTTGGCAACTGGGACTATGTTGGCTAACCATTCAGGGTAATCTACCACCTCCAGGAAATTAGCCTTTATCTGCTTTGCCACTTCTTCTTTGACTTTCTCAGCCCATTCTGGACGTAAACGCCTGAGTTTCTGCTTTACTGCGCTAAACTTGGGGTCAATCGGAATTCTGTGCTCTGCTATCTCTCTGTCAACCCCCGGCATATCATCGTAAGACCATGCAAACGCTCCCACATGCTTTTTAAGTATTTTCGTCAGTTCTCTCTCTTCTTCAGGGTTGAGTTCGTTAGAGATAGATACCATTTTAGGATTTTCAATTGTGCCCAAATTAATTTCATGTAATGCAGTGTCATGAATGCTGAACACATTGAATGAATGATTGCATGTATGCACAGAGCCATTAGGAAAAACATCACACAAATAAGCAAAGTCAGATTTCATTTCATTCATCGCCTTAAAAGCGGAATTGTTCATATCAAGTACATAGGATAAATTTACAAAGAAATCATTTTCTTCCTCCATATGCGGAGGGTCTTCTGCAGCAAGATCTTCCGGGTTAGCAGGCTCTTCTTCGAACAAGTCACCCAAATCAGCTTCAAGGGTCTCTTTCTGAGCTTCAGTTAAGGCATCTTCTGCCACTTTCGCCTTTCCCTTAGCCATCATTTTGGTGAGTTCAGCAACAGCTTTTTCTACTAACTCTTCATATCAAGTACATAGGATAAATTTACAAAGAAATCATTTTCTTCCTCCATATGCGGAGGGTCTTCTGCAGCAAGATCTTCCGGGTCAGCAGGCTCTTCTTCGAACAAGTCACCCAAATCAGCTTCAAGGGTCTCTTTCTGAGCTTCAGTTAAGGCATCTTCTGCCACTTTCGCCTTTCCCTTAGCCATCATTTTGGTGAGTTCAGCAACAGCTTTTTCTACTAACTCTGCCCGTCCTGAAATAGCTTCCTTCTTCACGGGGCTCTCTTTCAACCCTTTCTTCAGTAATTCAGCAAATGCTTTGGTAATGGTATCCACCAGGGGGTCTGTATCTTCTTTTGGTTGCACCTCCGGGATGATGGGAGCCACCACTTCAGCTTGGCTTATTGGAGGAGAAGTGGTCTCCTTCATATCTTCTAGCTTAAGCATTCCTTCCACTGAGCCAACCCCATATTTCGAAAAGTCAACAACATCAGCAAAAATCTCAAACCCGGGGACTGTTTCCCCACCAATAACCATCGGTTCCGGTTTACCACCATATGGCCCACCACTGGCTCGAACAAAAGTGTCCAAGAGATGGACTTTCTTCGTCTCTGGGATCCCCTTCTTTTCGGTATCTTTGTAACCAAGACCCCCTCGGTGTGACTGGCCCATAGTGATATCAAACTTTGTGACCCCTTGTTGATGAACTCCTAGCCCCATTCCCGGAATGAAATTCTGCTTCTGAAAATATTTATGGATCCATGGAGAAAATGTCAAGTCTTTCTCCTTATGCTCTGAGACAACTGCCACTTGAAAGCCAGTCAAAGGTTGTTCAGATGAGTTCAGAGCAGCCACCATAGAAGATTCATCTGCCTCAAGAGTCACAATCTTTTCTCCCATCGGAATCTTCACCTTTTGGTGCAAAGTCGATGGCACACCTCCCAATGCATGAAACCAAGGTCTTCCCAAAAGCAAGGAGAAAGTCACAGGAATATCAATGACAGTAAACAGCACGGTTGACTTAACTTCTCCCACTGACACTTCTGCTTCAAAGGTTCCAATCACAGTACGCTTGGAGTCGTCATAGGCCCGGATCACCGTGTTAGACCTTGACAATGCTTCTTCAGACATATGAAGGCTAGGTAAAACTTTCAGAGGGCAAATATTCAATGCTGAGCTGTCATCAACCATCACACACGGCAAAATTCGATCCATCATCTCCACTTTCAGATACAAGGCACGATTGTGGTTAGTGCCTTCCGGAGGTAAGTCATCCTCGGTAAAAGTGATTCCCCCGGGATTATCAGATTGTTGACTCTTTGTACTCCCAATCACCATGCATACTTCCTCGGGAGACATTAATGGGTTTGCATCCATTTCCATAAGCTTTTTTACCACTGCAGCTCGATGTCTTTGGGATTCCATAAGCAAATGCCACACAGATGCACGTGCGGGCATCTTTTTGAGTTGCTCCACTACCAGATCTTCTTTTTCATTCACCTTGATGGGCAAATAATCTTGAACTGGTGCTTCTGCCCTTTTACTCGGCTCTCCCAATCGCTGCGGCTCGGGTTGATATACCCTTCCACTTCTCGTGACATTATTCACCGGAGCATCTTCCTTCCTTACATACATCCCATCCTTAGTGCAGACAGGATAGACAGGTGTTGTCCGGTTCAGAGGCTCGGGCCTACTCATCAACTCAAATTCATCCGCATCATCATCCAATTCTATATCATCCAGATTCACAGGTTTGCTCTCCTCCACTGAGGGCTTAACATCTTCACCTGCCACCACTTGAATTGCGGGATTCGCCCTTGCAATCTGGGCTAAGACAAAGTTAGGAGATAACCCCGATTGCACCATGTTTACTCTTCTTTCAAACTGAGGTAGCGGATTACTCTGAACATTGGGCTTTGAACGGGGCGCTTCTATCTTCTTTTCATCAATCAGCTGTTGGATTGCCTTTTTCAAAGCATGACACTCGTTGGTTCGATGCCCCTTAGTCACATGATAGGAGCAAAAGTTGTTCTTGTCCGCCTCAGCCGGAGGCGTGTACGGTTTCAGACTTTGAAGAAAGCCTAGATTCCTGCATTTCAGAAAGATCCACCCCAAAGACTCTTCCCACGGAGAGATCCCTTTCCCGGCTGTCTGTTGACTAGACCCTTGAGCAACTGTTGCCACCTCTATTTGTTTAACAGGGGCGGGTGACTGGTTCGGCTTAGCACTTGTCGATGAAGAAGCCGCAGGGTTGTTGTTGCTTTTATACCCCGAGGAGTATGTACGGCTCCGATACCCCCCTCCATAACTGTTCTGGGCTGGATCAATCTCGTACTTCTCAACTTTGCGGGCCAGCTCATGCACCTCTATCAGGGACTGGAATTTATGGTACTTCATTACATTCCTATAAACCTCCAAGCTCCCGTCAATTAGCTTCACGATCAATTCATCTTCCAATGGCTTCTGATGGAGGAGAATCATTTTATCCATCCATCTTTGGTAGTATTCAGAGAAGGACTCATTTGGTTTCTGCCTCACCGCTTCTAAGTCTTGCAGCTTGACTTCCAGTTGTGTATTGAAACAGAAATACTTGATGAATGCATCAGACAGTGCATCCCAATCACCTTGTATCCCCTCAGGCTGCTTATTGTACCACGTGATAGCACCCCCTTCCAAAGTAGTGGGGAATAGTCCCACCAACTGATTCATTGTGAGGCCGGCCATGGTCATGATCCGCACGTATTGATTCAAATGGGCTGTAGGAGGGCTCTTCCCCACATACGGTGCGATCCGAGGCATTTGGAAGCCTACTGGAAGCATTTCAACCCCTCCGGCTATCAGTGTGGATGGGTCGATCCGTTTGGCAGATTGGATTTTAGAGCTGGCCCGCAGCTCTGCTATGGTTTCTTCCATCTTCTTCATCTTTCTTTCCAAGGCGGACTCCACAGGCCGCTCATGTTGGAAATGCCCTAGTCCCGAGGCATTGGTCCTTGTGTTTGTATAATACATTTGGTACATTAATGTAAACTTTATGTATTATACAATTTGTGTCAAGGTGATAAAGGCATTAATCTATTTATTGTATGTCTTGTGCTATATTTTAAATAGAGTATCCAATGGACATATCCATATCCACGTTGTCAAGTGTGAGGCACTTGGCAGTAAGACCGTGGATAGGGAAAATGATATGGCCATAAATTCATCCGTAGTCTGTTCCAATCATGGGAATGAATGGAACCAAAGACTATCGTTAGCCTGGTTGTATGGCGGTGTCTTGCCGGTCATAGAACATGGAATGTCAACTAGGTTAATGGGTACATGTAAAAAGGGCATGGTACTGGATTGATCCACTTAACGGGAATCTGCATGGTATAGTATCACAAATGATTCTCGTGTAGTACTTGTATAAGTCCTTAGACCGGACCATATGATGGTGCTGCATGTGAGGTGGCACACTTTGGTGTACTCCCAACGGGCCTGTAAAAGGGTGCCAAGTACGGGTACGTTCGGGTGTGTTAGTGAGCATGGCAGCACTATGGATATGCAGAAGGGAATGTCACTCAGTGATTCACTGAGACGATATCATCGGCCTCTTGAAGAATGTTACTGATAAGTGTGCGGCCGCACCCAAACAAGATTGGATCTTGTTTGTGAGCATCAGTTCATTCGGTATCAAGTCAAGGTCCAGACACAAGGAGGGTGATACTTCCATGCCTCTGTGTTGGACACCGATATCAGTGACATGGGATTTACAAGTTCAAACTACAGGGTTACGTTTTCAGTTGGACTGCTTACTCCGTCTTAATTGGGGGCTGCAGTGGCTTGCTAGAGTCCGCCTGCAGTCTGTGGGCCTTGGCCCACTGCCAACATAAAGACGGGCCCATCGGATCGTACACATTGAACGTCTGGACTTTAACTAGTCGGATTAAGTGTGTACTTGGAGTATACACATTTGAAGAGAGAGAGATATATTAATTATATTAAATGAATCAATTGGATTGATCAAAGTTATATAATTAATATTTATTTTGGCCTTCTCATAATTAATTCAATGAATTAATTTATGGGATTATTTCCTAGGTGGAAATATTATGACATGTATAGGTTTACATGTTTGTCATTTTATGTGTGTCTAATTTAATCCATTGATTAAATTAATAGGTCAAATGAATTTGAATTTAAATGTATGTAATATGTTACATGGTATCACATATAAACATACATGTTAAATTAAAGTTGCATTTGAACTTAAATAAATCAAAGGAATTAAATTGGGCTTAAAACTTAAAATGAATATTCCCACTTGGCTTGGAATGGTTTGGCCGAAATTATGGTGGTGTAATGGGAGGAGAATGTGAGTCATTTTGTTGGACAAAATGTTATGATGAAATGGTGAGTCATGGAAGACTTTATGGTAGCAAAGTTGGACTTTGCATCTTTGGATATTTTTGGTTAGTCATTCTTATGGTAAGAATTAAAGACAAAACATATCCCACATTTCATCCTCACACTTGGCCGAAATTCATGGGTTTTTGGGCATTAAAGATGACTCATTTGTTGGACAAAAGAGATGATGTAAGTGTAAGTCATGGAAGACTTTTGTGGTGGCATAGTGTGGCTTAATTCTTATGGTAGGAATGAAAGACAATTATTCCCCACATTCATCTCTTTTGGCCGTGGATTTGAGAGCAAGGATGAGTCATGTTTTTTGACCAAACTTTTCATGATTAAGGTGATGACTCATGGTGTGAGTCATAAGGTTGAAAATGGGTAGCAAAGTTGGACTTTGCTTCCCCTTTTCACCATCACCTTTTTCTTCTTCTTAATGATTTTTGAAGAATGATTTAATAATCTTTGGAGAAGTATGGCTGTCCATCACTGGTTGTTGTTAAGAGTGTTAAGAGAAATTGGTTTTCTTTTAAAGAAAGAAAATTGCCCACTTTTCATCAATTAATTCTTTTGGTAAGAATTAGGTGCACACTTGAGATTATTGGTGCTATCTTTTGGAAAGATAGATTTTCTTTTGGAAAGAAAATAGGGACAGCCATAAATCTCAAAGTGAGCAGCCCTCTCTCCCTCTCTTCTTGTCATCCGAATCGCTAGCACGGGTTTCGATCCGAGAGCCGTTCGTGTACGCATCGGTGGAGGAAATCTGCACTTGATTTCTGCAGTCTGCATCCGTCTCTTAGAGAGACTTTGTGGTGAGTTTTTGAAACCCTCCTTTTATGCTTTCAGTTTTTGATTTCCACATCTTAAGCTCCTGGGCCGGATTCGAGGAAATCGACGCGTATTTCCGCTTTTATCGGTCGGTTTCCCGTGACGAATCCCAACAGCTCAGCATTATCTCTCCGGCCTTCTTCAGCGTCTGACTGCCTGTCGTTCAGTCTCCCTCCACTACTTTCTTCCCGAGCACCTCTTTCCGGCCTCTGACTGGATGATTCGGCCAAAGCACTCTGCACTTGGCTCTTGATAAGATTCTTGAACTCATCAGAACTCATGAAATCACGAAGAGCAGAGGTAGCCATTGCAGCGGCAGCAGCTTCGGGTGGGATTGCCATATCTTGAAATCTTTGTTGCAGTTGTTCAAGTTCCAACGAAAACCCAGCACTCAATTCAGATGACGCTTCAACCTCCTCAAACTGAACAGATTCCTCAGACTCACTAGATGATGAATCACTGTGCTCTATCCTCACGAGTCGTCGTCCCGATCGGAGCCAAACTACAAAATATTCCAAACAAAAGTTAGTGAAATATGATCACCCAAAGAGTCATGAACTCTAGGGGATATGCGTGTATGCATGGCGTGTTGAATGGACGATGTATGGATGTTGTGTGAAATGAATTTGTAATACAAACCTTGAATAATTAACCCCTCGGGTGGTGGAGTATGCATGAACTCTTATTCATTTATGCATATGTTGCAATCCAAGAACTGGATACATGGATGAGACCTTTGGTACTCGGGGAGTACCTCGGGTTTTTGTGAAATGATGTGATTGTCCTTAGTGAGTGAACAGAGTTTCGGCCCTCGTGGAGTGCCTTGAATTTTGTGAAGTGAGATCGACACGCGCATGGCGCTTGGTCGAGGTTTCGGTGTCCGTGGGACACTTCGAATTTTTGATGATATGAAATGAACTCGTGCTTGGCTTGCGGGTGGAATTTCAATACTCGGGGAGTATCTCGGTTTCCGCGCCACGATGTGAAGTGAATGCGTTCTTGGTGAACGGGCAGAGTTACGGCGCTCGGGGAGCACCTAAACGTTTTGATGTGTGAAATGAAACTTTCCGGTCCTCGTGGAGTACCGAAAATGATTTAATGGAATGCAAAGAATTTTTGTCGGCACTCGTGGAGCGCCTAAAATGTTTTAATGAAGTGCGGTGAATTTTTGTCGGCACTCGTGGAGCGCCTAAAATGCTTTAATGAAATGCGATGAATTTTTGTCGGCACTCGTGGAGCGCCTAAAATGATTTAATGAAATGCGATGAATTTTTGTCGGCACTCGTGGAGCGCCTAAAAAAAAATGATTTAATGAAATGCGATGAATTTTTGTCGGCACTCGTGGAGCGCCTAAAATGACTTCCTACTTGGTAGGTAACGTGATGTGTGTGACCCTTGTGGAATTATTCAAGATTCGCATAATGCTTTATGTATGACATGCGTTTCCCATGGCTGCAAAATAAAATGGTTAATGCTCATGACATTCAAATGATGTTCGTGAGTTAATTAATTTTTCACACGAAGAAAAATGCATGGCTACAAAAAATGTGGTTAGTGTAAATGTCACGCGAGTGATTAATGTATTTACAAGCGAAAGAATGGAGATGGCTGTACAAAAGATGTGAGTTAGGATCACACAAATGCTTTAGATGCGGTATGTCATGTTTGTGAAAAATGTGAATGATGACATGTTATGCAAGGACAAAAAGACACGTAGCAATTAGCACACGGATCGTATTCTTCCAACCTTATTCCTCCAAACGTGGTCAGGTCGATAAAATTCTAACCGAGTCCTAGGAGGGGTTCTCTTCGATCACCAACCGGGGGTGATGAAGGTGGATTTTATTTTATTTTATTCACACAATTCGTTTTGGTACCCTAAGGGAATCCAACTAAGGTTGCCTAAGTGAGTTCGGTCCAAATTCGGGATAACATCAAGGCTCCCATAGCAAAAATATACTCCTCACTTCTCCCCACTCAAGGGTTCGAACGAAGGGGTTCGTACGAGGCTATGGGTGGTGTTTCGTATTCGTGCCCCTAAGACCAAGAGGAACTTAAGCGACACTTCAACGATTCACCGGGCTAATATTGGATACCTAACTTAATGCAATAAATGCCTAACTACAAAAATGCATAAAGTGCCATATAAGAATCATCCACTTAATTTAAATTAGACACTTTTCAAGGCTTGTCAAATTCTTTTAAGTTTTTTGAAAAACATCTAAGAAATCCCCAGCGGAGTCGCCACTGTGAGCGGACGACGCGTTTTCGACGGGACGCGGGACTCCCTTTCGGAAGGATCGCCTCGATTTCGGGCGGGGCCCTCCCTCGCGTGGGGTTTTTGATTTGGAAATTCGTTTTTGGAAAAAAGTGGATTATTTCGAAAAAGAATCGAGACCTAAATCTCGATAAAAAGTATAGGAGTCGCCACCCGGCTCAGCTCAACCGGGAATTTACAGTGCAGCTGAACCAAAGCGGGAACTGCCACACTTTTCAGAGATTCGGGTCCGGACAAGTCCTTTATTTCGTGTCTAATTTAAATATTATTGTCAATGTTCTAGTTACAACACTTTATATAGCTAAAGATTCATTTTTATTAAAAGAATACACGCAGCGCGCATACAGGATAATAATACAAAAATATAAAGTAAAGAGAATAAATATTTAAGGGCTTACAACCAAATTGAAAGAAAAATAAAACTCTCGTCTCACAGTTACAATCGCCTAGGATACACGAGAATCTATGGAGAATTTACAACCGCCTAAATACAAGATTTAATTCTATTAAATACAAATAAAAAGAAAATTAGAATAAAAATTAAGGCTGCAAAACAAAGGTTAGCACAGTTTATACGGCACGCCACAAATAGGACTCAAATAGACAGAAATAGGGAATTAGAATTCGGGGTCATGCAATTGGGGGTAACCGGGTCGACCCGGTCGGCCGGCCCGGTCAGACCTGGAAAACCATTTTTTTGAAACGTCCCTGTATTTTTGGTTTTGTGAGAAAAATCATTTTTGAAAACAATTTTTCCGGTTTATTATAATTAAACATGTAAAGTGGGTCGGTTTTCGGGAGAATCGGGTCTCCGTCGTGGAATTGTTCTAAATGCAACATTACCGAAAAATAAATCTAAGGTCGTGATGCACACCACAAAATTCATTTTGATGATTTTTGAGGATTTTCCAAATTTTTCTGATTTTCTGGGATATTCTGATTTTTATGAAATTTTTTGGATTTTTAGAATTTTATTTGGATTTTAGGGATTTTTTAGGGATTTCTGTCCCTGGCCGAAAGCTACAGTCGTAGGACTGTAGTTACAGTCGTACGACTGTCTACTACAGTCGTGCGACTGTAGCCCTGGTTTGGGCAGGAATCGCTAAAAAACCCTAAAACAAGAACCCTAAAACTGGAGAAGGAAGGACAGTCGTACGACTGTAGTGTTTTTGGCACGACTATATTTACAGTCGTGCCCCTGTTCTTATTCCAAGAACAGTCGTACGACTGTTCTTACTTTTCCAGAAGCAAAAATGCAAAAAACTTGAAGAAAAATGCACCAAACACAATCAAATCACCCAGAAAGCTGGAAAAAGGGATAAGTTAAAGATTGTTTACCTCCTTGGTGACGATCCACAGCTGGAATGACCCCTGGCTACGCACCAATCCACGTGAATTTGCACTTTTTTCCCAAAAAGCCAAGGTTTCAAGTGTGTCCAAATAACTCCAGAAAAGTCACGGATTTGTGTTTGTTTTTTGGTCCGAAATGATTTAATTTGTTAGTGTGATTGTTAACCTAAGATGTCTAATTCGTTTTAGAGATTAAAAGCAAGAAATCAAGGAGAAAATGTGAGAAGAAAGGAAGCTTTTTTTCACTTCTCTCTCTTCTTTCTTTTTCTCCCCTTTTCTCTCTAAGATTCTGGTTTTTCACTCCAAAAACCTCCAAAAGTCCCAAAATCTGCTTTTTCCTATCCTTATATATCCCACTTGCCCGGAAATCTTGAGCATTAAATGCTCAAGATTTCCCTTCTCTCTCAAGTCAAAGAAGTATGGGCTGAAACCTGCTCCCCGAAAGTACAGTCGTACGACTGTACTTATACTACAGTCGTACGACTGTAGTGAATTCCCACGACTGTATACTACAGTCGTGGGTCAACGGTCAACGGCCCCCCTTTTTTTTTTTTTTTTTTTGGGGTAAAATTTCGTGTTCACAGATATGACCATAAATAGATCCGTAGTCTGTTCCAGTCATGGGAATGAATGGAACAACAGACTATCATTAACCTGGTTGTATGGCGGTGTCTTACCGGTCATTGGACATGGAATGTCAACCAAGTTAATGGGTACATGCCTGGGAGCATGGTACTGGATAGATCCACTAAACGAGTAATCCACATGGTATGGTATCACAATGGATTCTCGTGTAGTACTTGTATGGATCCTTTGACCTGACCATATGATGGTGTTGCGTGTGAAGTCACATACTTAGGGGTACGCCTAAAGGGCCTGTAATAGGGTGCCAAGTATGGGTGCTTTCGGGTATGTCGCTGAACATGGTAACGCTATGGATATGCAGAAGGGATTTGTCACTCAGTAACCAACTGAGAAGATATCACCGGCCTCTTGATGAATGTGACTGATAAGAGTGTGGCCACACCCAAACAAGTTGGAACTTGTTTGTGAGCATCAGTACATTCGGGATCAAGTTAATATCCGAACACAAAAGAGGGTGATCAATCCGTGCCTCTGTGTTGGACACCGATATCAATGACATGGGATGTACAAGTTTAAACTACAGGGTTATGATATCAGTTAGACTGCCATCTCCATCTTAATTGGGGGCTGCAGTGGCTTGCTAGAGCCCAACTGCAGTCTGCGGGCCAAAGGCCCGCTGCTAACATAAAGATGGGCCCACGGGATCGTACACATTGAGCGATTGGACACCGATTTAAAGAATCACAAGTACACTTGGAGTGTACACTGTAGAGAGAGAGAACTATATATATTAATTATATTATAAGGATCAATTGGATTGATCATTATAATAAAATTAATATTTGGCTTCACATAATTAATTGGATTAATTATGAGATTATTTCCTAGGTGGAAATATTCATATGTATAGGTTTACATATGAATTTGTTTTGTGAAGACTAAATTTTAATTTGATGGATTAAATTAATTAGTCAAACTAATTTTAATTTAAATGTAAATAATATATTACTTGGAGTAATATATTAAATACATGGGTTAATTAAAATTGGGTTTGATATTGATTTAGACCAGACTAATTAAAATAAGTTTGGGCCTGAATTAAAAGGAGGAAGCCCACACAGACACAGAAGCCAGACTGGGCCCAAATTCCAGCAAGGGAATTTGGAAGCCCTAAGGTTAAAAACCCTAAGGGGAATTCGGCCAAGCCACTAGAGCTTCTAGCCCCCACTTGGCCGAATTCTCCTTCCCTTCCTCACTCTCTAATTTTGCGAATTTTGACGCTAGCACGTGCGGTGTTCGTTAGGCGCTCGTGTACGGGAACGAGGAGGAATTCTATCTTGAATTCTGCAGTCATCATCCATCTCAGAAAGAGATTTTTCTGGTAAGAAATTTAATCTCTTTCTTTTGATTTTAAGTTTTTCAATTTCCACCTCAATTGCTCCTGGGACTGGATTTGAGGAAATCACCGCGTTCTTCCGCTTTTATCGGGTGATTTCCGGTGAAAAATCCCAACACCGGTGATATCTTCTCAGTGGAACACTGAGTGACATTCCCATCTGCATATCCATAGCACTGCAATGTTCATTAACATACCCGAACGTACCCGTACTTGGCACCCTTTTACAGGCCCATTGGGCGTACACCAAAGTATGCCACTTCACATCCAGTACCATCATATGGTCAGGTCAAAGGATCCATACAAGTACTACACGAGAATCCGATGTGATATGATACCATGTGGATTCTCGTTAAGTGGATCAATCCAATACCATGCCCTTTTTGCATGTACCCATTAACCTGGTTGACATTCCATGTTCTATGACCGGTAAGACACCGCCATACAACCAAGGTTAATGATAGTCTTTAGTTCCATTCATTCCCATGATTGGAACAGACTACGGATGACTTTATGGCCATATCGTTTTCCCTATCCACAGTCTTACTGCCAAGTGCCTCACACTTGACAACATGGATATGGATATGTCCATTGGATATTCTATTTAAAATATTGCACAAGACATATAGTAAACAGATTGATGCCTTTATTTATTAACACAAATTGTATCATACATATCTTACATAAAATGTACAATGTATAATACAAACACAAGGACCAATGCCTCGGGACTAGGGCATATCCAACAATCTCCCACTTGCACTAGTACCAACTAGGCATAGGCCTAATCCCTATAGATCTAATATGACCCTCGTGCTAGGGCTGAGCCAGTGCCTTGGTCAAAGGATCTGCGGCATTCTCCTCGGTGTCCATTCGTCGTAATGAAATATCACCCCTCTCAACGATTTCTCTGATGAGGTGAAACTTCCTGAGTACGTGCTTCGAGTTCCTGTGTGACCGGGGCTCCTTAGCTTGTGCAACAGCCCCATTGTTGTCACAGAAGATATCAACTGGGTCCTGGATAGTTGAAACTACCCCTAGTTCCATGATAAACTTCTTTATCCATACAGCTTCCTTAGCTGCATCACACGCTGCAATGTACTCAGCTTCTGTGATAGAATCCGCTATGGTCGGTTGCTTGGAGCTTCTCCATCTTATAGCACCACCATTAAGCATGAATACATATCCTGACTGCGACTTATATTCATCCTGGTTGGTCTGGAAGCTTGCATCAGTGTACCCAGTAACTGATAACTCTTCCTGACCTCCATACACTAAGAAGCTATCCTTAGTCTGGTTAAGGTACTTTAGGATTGCTTTGACAGCTTTCCAGTGATCCTCCCCAGGATCTTGCTGGTACCTGCTAGTTATACTTAGTGCAAAGGCGACATCAGGTCTTGTACATAGCATGGCGTACATGATTGATCCTATAGCCGAAGCATATGGGACTAATTTCATGTTCTCCTTGTCCTGCCTTGTGTTAGGACAGTTTTTCTTACTAAGTTTCAGCCCATGACCCATTGGCAAGAAACCTTTCTTAGCCTGGTCCATGCTGAATCTTTTCAGAACTTTGTCTATGTACTTGGCCTGACTTAGGCCTAGGAGCCGATTGGGTCTATCCCTGTAGATCCTGATCCCTAGGATCATCTCAGCTTCGCCTAAGTCCTTCATTGCGAAGCACTTACACAACCATTGCTTTACCCCTTGCAGTGTTGGTATGTCGCTTCCAATAAGAAGGATGTCATCCACATATAATACCAGGAATTTGACAATGCTCCCACTAATCCTTTTGTACACACAAGGCTCATCTTGATTCTGTATGAAGCCATATTCCTTTGTAGCCTCATTGAATCAAAGATTCCAACTTCGGGATGCTTGCTTTAATCCATAAATGGACCTTTGAAGCTTGCATACCATTTCAGGATTCTGTGGATCGACAAAACCCTCAGGCTGTGTCATATACACATCCTCGAGTAGCTTTCCATTAAGAAACGCAGTTTTGACATCCATCTGCCAGACCTCATAGTCGTACCATGCGGCTATGGCCAGCAGGATCCTTATGATTTGAGCATAGCGACTGGTGAGAAAGTTTCATCATAGTCGATTCCATGGACTTGCCTGAAACCTTTCCCTACTAGTCGCCCCTTGAAGGTGTTGTCTGGCTTAAGCTTGTAGCACCACTTGCAACCTATTACCTTAGCACCCGGAGGTGGATCAATCAGATTCCAAACCTGATTATCGTATATAGATTGCATTTCCGCCTCCATGGCCTATTGCCAATTTGCGGACAGTGGGCTAGCTATAGCCTCCTGGTAGGTTTTCGGCTCTTCTTCATCAAAGACAAAAAGAGTGTTATCATCGGTAACAAGAAACCCATATCTCTCAGGTTCCCGACGATCCCTACCAGACCTTCTAGGTCCTTGTGTGACCTGGGTCGGTGCTTCCTCCTGTGGAAGCTCCACCCTGGTCACCGAGGTATCCTTTTCAGGAGTTTTTGAGCTTTGAACTTCCCTGAGTTTAATATTGCTCCCACTATCTTTCTTAGAAATGAACTCATTTTCAAGAAAGACCCCCTTCCGTGCCACGAACACCTTGTTATCGGCGGGGTTGTAGAAGTAATACCGTTTGGTTTCCCTAGGGTAGCCCACAAACAGGCATTTGTCGGTTTTGGGTTCCAGTTTGCCCCCAGTCAATCTCTTGACATGTGCATAACAACCCCAAATCCGCAGGAAAGACACATTTGGTGCCCTGCCCGTCCATATCTCAAATGGGGTCTTTTCCACTGCCTTAGTCGGAGTACTATTCAAAATGAGAGCTGCTATCTCAAGAGCATATCCCCAGAAACTTGTTGGGAGAGAAGCATGACTCATCATTGAGCGGACCATGTCTAACAGGGTCCTATTCCTCCATTCGGACACCCCATTCCATTGTGGTGTTCCTGGAGGAGTGAGCTGTGGAACTATTCTATGCTCTCTCAAATATGAATCAAACTCTAGGCTCATATACTCGCCACCTCGATCCGACCGAAGGGCTTTAATATTTCGGCCTAATTGGTTCTGTACTGTTGGAAATGCCCTAGTCCCGAGGCATTGGTCCTTGTAATTGTACTATACATTTTATTGGATTTATGTGTTGTACTCATTTGTGTCATTAATAAAGGCATCAATTCATTTATTATATTTATCTTGTGCAATATATTAAATGAAGTATCCAATGGACATATCTATATCCATGACGACTAGTGTCATGCACTTAGCAGTAAGACCATGGATAGGGTTAACGATATGACCATGAATAGATCCGTAGTCTGTTCCAGTCATGGGAATGAATGGAACAACAGACTATCATTAACCTGGTTGTATGGCGGTGTCTTACCGGTCATTGGGCATGGAATGTCAACCAAGTTAATGGGTACATGCCTGGGAGCATGGTACTGGATAGATCCACTAAACGAGTAATCCACATGGTATGGTATCACAATGGATTCTCGTGTAGTACTTGTATGGATCCTTTGACCTGACCATATGATGGTGTTGCATGTGAAGTCGCATACTTAGGGGTACGCCTAAAGGGCCTGTAATAGGGTGCCAAGTATGGGTGCTTTCGGGTATGTCACTGAACATGGTAACACTATGGATATGCAGAAGGGATTTGTCACTCAGTAACCAACTGAGAAGATATCACCGGCCTCTTGATGAATGTGACTGATAAGAGTGTGGCCACACCCAAACAAGTTGGAACTTGTTTGTGAGAATCAGTACATTCGGGATCAGTTTAATGTCCGGACACAAAAGAGGGTGATCAATCCATGCCTCTGTGTTGGACACCGATATCAATGACATGGGATGTACAAGTTTAAACTACAGGGTTATGATATCAGTTAGACTGCCATCTCCATCTTAATTGGGGGCTGCAGTGGCTTGCTAGAGCCCAACTGCAGTCTGCGGGCCAAAGGCCCGCTGCCAACATAAAGATGGGCCCACAGGATCGTACACATAGAACGATAGAATGCAGATTTAAGGAATAACATGTATACTTGGAGTATACACATTGGAGGGAGAAGTGTGTATATATTAATTATATTATAAAGATCAATTGGATTGGTCATAATAATAAAATTAATATATTCTATTGGCTTTTCATAATTAATTGGATTAATTATGAAATTATTTCCTAGGTGGAAATATTCATATGTATGGGTTTACATATGATTTTATTCTGTGTAGAGTTAATTTTAATTTGATGGATTAAATTAAATGTCAAACCAATTTTAATTTGGATGTAAATAATATATTACTGGGATAATATATTAAATACATGGGAATATTAAAATTGGGCTTGAATTAATTTGAACCAAATTAATTAAAATTAGACTGGGCCTAAATTAAAACAAGAAAGCCCGCACAGAATAGAGAAGAGCCAAGCTGGGCCAGAATCCCCTAAGGAATTCGGCCAACCCTAGGTATAAATACCTAGGGTTAGAAAATTTCGGCCACTCTATGCATTATAGCCACCTAGCCGAAATTTCTCTCCTCTCCTCTCCTTTGTTCAGTTTTTCCAACGCTAGCACGGGTTGCATTCGCCAAGCGTTCGTGTACGTGAGAGTGGAGGAATTCTAAATTGAGTTCTGCAGTCATCATCCGTCTCTGAAAGAGATTTTTCTGGTATGAAATTTTATTCTCTTTCTATTTAATTTTATGTTTTTCAATTTCCACTTCAATTGCTCCTGGGACTGGATTTGAGGAAATCACCGCGTTCTTCCGCTTTTATCGGGTGATTTCCGGTGACAAATCCCAACATGTACTTCGTTCCTAAATTCCTTGAACCGATCAAGTGTTTCAGACTTGTGTTTCATCAGATAGACATAGCCATATCTGCTGAAATCGTCTGTAAAGGTGACGAAGTATAGAAACCCACCCCTGGTAGCAGTGCTCATAGGTCCACATACATCCGAATGTATTAGGTCTAATAAGCCAGTCGCCCTTTCAGCTTTCTTGCTAAAAGGCGCTTTAGTCATTTTACCCCGTAAACAAGACTCACAAATATCAAGTGACTCCAAGTCAAAAGATCCTAGAATTCCAGCTTTGTGGAGTCTAGCTATGCGTTTCTCGTTTATGTGGCCTAAACGACAATGCCAAAGGTACACAGGATTAAGTTCATTTGGTTTAATCCTTTTAGTATTTATGTTATAGACTTGATTAGTTTCATTTAAATTCAGGATAAAAAGGCCATTATTTAATAGAGCATTTCCATAAAATATGCCTTCTCTAGATATAACCATTTTACCATTACCAATAGTAAATACATATTCAGAAGTATCCAAAACTGAAACAGAAATAATATTCCTGCATATTGCAGGTACAAAATAACATTGTTCCAGTAACAAAACTAATCTACTAGGCATCTTAAGCTGGTACTCGCCGATCTCAATGGCTGCAACCCTTGCTCCATTCCCGACCCGCAAGTCCACTTCTCCTGATCCCAGTGATCTTCTGTTCCTAAGTCCCTGCACATTACAACAAATGTGAGAACCACATCCAGTATCCAATACCCAAGATGTTGAAACAGTAAGGTTAATGTCTATGACATATATACCTAATGAAGACGTGCCCTGCGCCTTCTTTTGCTCTCCCAGAAGCTTTGGACATGATCGTTTCCAATGTCCCGTCTGCTTGCACCTGAAACAGACATCCTCAGGACGGGCCTTAGGTTGGACCTTGGCCTTCTTAGCTTTGGCTTTCTTAGCCTTTGCTTTAGCCTTTGTCTTATCCTTGGCCTTTACAAGAGGAGCCTTCCCCTTGTTTACCATAAGTACCGGTGGAGTCTTTTTGATCGACTGTTCAGTCAGCTTAAGCATCCCATGCAGCTCACTAACAGCTTTGTTCATCCCTTGCATGTTGTAATTCAAGATGAACTGATCATACGACTCCGGCAAGGAAGCCAGGATGGTATCAACCGCCAATTCCTGTGAAATGGGCGACCCAAGACGGGCTAAAGAATCCAAATAGCCCTTCATCTTGAGCACGTGAGCGCTCACAGATGTCCCAGTCCCCATTTTACAGGAATGGAATGCCTTATTCGTCAGGTACCTTTCCTGACGTGCCTGCTCCTGAAACATCTCATTTAGAGTTGTCATCATAGCAAAGGCCTCATGGTCCATAAACTGTTTTTGCAGTTCGAGGACCATGCACGCCAACATAAGGCAAGTAACATCCCGGTTATCCTTCACATGCACCCCGTATTCCTCCAGCTGAGCAGTTGGTGGATTATGCCCAGTAGGTGCGGCCGGTACAGGCCTTTCCAGTACATATTCCTTAGACTCCTGTCTTAGAACTATCCGTAAGTTCCTAGACCAGTCCAGGAAATTAGGACCAGAAAGCTTGTCCTTCTCAAGGATAGTGCGCAGTGATAAAGTGTTATTCGATGCCATTGATTACTACACAGAAAAATAAATGAGTCTTAATAAAGGACTTAACAAATTTTCCCCATAAAATAATTAATAATGAATCATGTTATTAATTAATCTGAGTTGTTGGGCTCATGGGCCGAGATCCATATTATATCAAGATATAGCCAGACGAGGGCCTGGAACAACTATACCCTCATTTTTAGGTAGGAACGCCGTTCAATCCCAACCTAGGGACTCTCGGTTTGATGGGTCTGTTGGCACTTACCCATCTGTGCTTAGGGCCAGGAATATTCTACTGCCCATGCTAAGTCCAAACCTCCATCCAAATGTCAGAGTAACCAATACTCCAACTCAATACAAAATGACAATGCTCCAGCGCATCCAGCGAGGGCTGGTCTACAACTGGCCCATCCCCACTTTGAGTAGGTTTTGGATGAGGGAAGCACTGTTAAGAGACTTAGTAATTACCTTTTGGTTTTTAGATTCAATTAATAACGGCTTAGATGCAAAAGCGGGTGAAATAGGATATGGACATACATTCGCACTTGCCAATAAAATATCGCATAAATAAATAAAGAATGGAATGCAACGGGCCAAAATTTACATCCTAATATTATTCTAGTAAAACTATACTAGAACAGCATCAGGTGGCCCGCCTCCTATTCCTTCTGGGCTCGCCAATCCAATCGGCTCCTTGCTTACATAATTTCATAATAAACATATAAAATAAAATTACATAAAAGGAAAACGACGCGCATGCCGTAAAAACCAAAAAGAATATTACAACCCAACATAAATTAGGCCCATTTACATCCATCCACACATTCAATCATACAACATGTAAACCAATACATCATGTAAACCAAGACATGTAATTTATAAGCATGTTACATGCATGAATTAATCCGATTTCATTTGTCCATCGCCATTATCTTGAAATCGCCAAATTTTGGTCGATCATGGTTCTTAACCCGTGCGAGCTTTGGGCCTCCAACCAGGCAAAATTGCTCCCAATCCAATTGGGAAACCATGAATTCCAAAATTAGCCGTCCGGGTAATCGTGCCAAGAAAACCCGAACCAATTTCAATTTACCGTATTTATTTCCAAAATAAATATCACATGAACAAAAAATTAATTCCATTCAAGAAACCACGCACATTAAATTTCCAAAATTTAAACACGCAAATTTTAAAACCCGGCCCTGCCCAAAAAAAACCCGCCAAATCCAAATTCGGGCCCGGCCCGCCGCGTGGGGCACCAGCATGCTGCTGGCCAGTAGCAGCCCTGCTGCTGGCGTGCAGCAGCTACTGGCCAGCAGCAGCGGGCAGCGGCTGCTGCCTGTGGCGCGTAGCGCCGCAGGCAGCCCCCGTTTCCGCCTGAAACGATCCGTGATTTTGTTTTTTTTTTTTTTTTTTAAAAAGAAAACAACATATGCAAGATATTAAATCTAGCATACAACCTAGATGCAAGAAATTAAATCAACCAAGAATTAAAATCAAGCATCCATAAACTATATATATATATATATATATATATATATATATATATATATATATATATATATATATATATATATATATATATATATATATATTTGCAAAAGGAAATTGAACCCTAGCATGCTCCATATGCTAAACAATTTCATATGCAAATATCATGAATAACCAACACAAATAGAAAATTAAATCTAGCATAAACCCTATGCATCTAATTTTCCATTTGTAAAATTCAAAGGGGCAAAATCACAAACCCCAAACCGAAAACAAATCCCATCCACAAAATCGCCAAATTTTAAAACATGGGATTCACTTCAAGTTAGAGATTTCCACGGAACATAAGCCCGCTCTGATACCACTATTGGGATTCGTCACCGAAAATCGACCGAAAAAGAGGAAATAAGCGTCGATTTCCTCGAATCCGGTCCCAGGAGCTTAAGTAGTGGAAATCAAAAACACAAAGCACAAGGAAGAAGGTTGTAAAAATTCACCTTAAAGTCTCTCCAAGAGACAGATGATGACTGCAGAAACCAAATTAGATTTCCTTCTTCGTCCCGTACACGAACGGCTCTCGGACTGAAACCCGTGCTAGCGGTTCGAAAAATCAATAAGAGAGAGTGAGGGGAGATGTTATTTTGGCCAAGAAGTGAAGAAAATATGGCTGCCATATTTTCTTTTATATCACCAAAAGACAAATGCAAAAAATAATATCTCAAGTAGAAAAGTCCAACTTTTCCACCCTAAGTCAAACCATGACTCATCACATATGATCATCACATTTTGTCCTTAACATGAGTCATCCTTCTTATCACATATGACTCATCAAAACTTGGCAAAATATCTCCCACAAATTCGGCCACCAAGTCACCAATTAAGGGCATCCCTTTTTCATGCCCAAGACCATATTTACATCTTTGATTTTATGTGATGTCAAATCAAATTTTACTCCTACATGTATGTAACACTCTTATACCATATAATATGTTACTTACACTAAAATAAAATTCATTTGACATATCAAATAAACCAAGAGATTAAATATGACATCCATAAGATGACAAACATGTATACCTATACATGTAGAACTATTTCCACCTAGGAAATAAATACTTAAATTAATTCATTGAATTAATTGAGTGATGGCCTAAGAAATATTAATCATATTATTTTTGACCAATCCAATTGAGCTATATAATATAATTAATACACCTCTCTGTCTTTGATGTGTATACACCAAGTACACACTTAATCCGACTAGTTCAAGTCCAGACGTTCAATGTGTACGATCCGATGGGCCCGTCTTTATGTTGGCAGTGAGCTAAGGCCCACAGACTCCAGTTGGGCTCTAGCAAGCCACTGTAGCCCCCAATTAAGACGGAGTAAGTAGTCCAACTGAGACATTAACCCTGTAGTTTAAACTTGTACATCCCATGTCATCGATATCGGAGTCCAACACAGAGGCATGGTTTGATCACCCTCTATTGTGTCCGGACATTAACTTGATCCCGAATGCACTGATATTCACAAACAAGTTCCAACTTGTTTGGGTGTGGCCACACTCTTATCAGCTGTATTCATCAAGAGGCCGGTGATATCTTCTCAGTGGAACACTAAGTGACATTCCCATCTGCATATCCATAGCACTGCAATGTTCATTAACATACCCGAACGTACCCGTACTTGGCACCCTTTTACAGGCCCGTTAGGCGTACACCAAAGTATGCCACTTCACATCCAGTACCATCATATGGTCAGGTCAAAGGATCCATACAAGTACTACACGAGAATCCGATGTGATATGATACCATGTGGATTCTCCTTAAGTGGATCAATCTAGTACCATGCCCTTTTTGCATGTACCCATTAACCTGGTTGACATTCCATGTTTTATGACCGGTAAGACACTGCCATACAACCAAGGTTAATGGTAGTCTTTAGTTCCATTCATTCCCATGATTGGAACAGACTACGGATTACTTTATGGCCATATCGTTTTCCCTATCCACAGTCTTACTGCCAAGTGCCTCACACTTGACAACATAGATATGGATATGTCCATTGGATACTCTATTTAAAATATTGCACAAGACATATAGTAAATAGATTGATGCCTTTATTTATTAACACAAATTGTATCATACATATCTTACATAAAATGTACAATGTATAATACAAACACAAGGACCATTGCCTCGGGACTAGGGCATATCCAACAGTAATAACCCAAAGGAGGTTGCAAATAAACTTCCTCATCAAGGAAACCATGAAGGTATGGATGGTTGATGGTCTTTACTTACTGGATAGGAGTTCTTTTTTCGCAAAAGAAATTGCATATTGTCAACAATTATGTTTTAACAGTATTTTGCATTCACAAACAGTTGATATATGGCACGACAGATTGGGTCATGCATCTTTTGATGTTTTGTCACACATATGTAATATAGATTTGCAAAATAATTTATCTGCTTGTGTTATTTGTCCATGTGCAAAAACAACATAGATTTTCTTTTACTTGAAGTCATATTTCTACACATTCCAAGTTTGAATTGCTACATGTTGTATTTGGGGTCCTTACAGGTTCCCAACTTATAATGGAGCACGATATTTTTTGACATTAGTTGATGATTACACACAATTAACATGGGTTGTGTTGCTGGCTTCTAAACAACAAGTTTCTTCTGCTTTGGAAACTTTCTTTCAACATATTTCTTACCAATATAACACACAAATTCTGGTGATATGAAGTGATAATGGTTCTGAATTTGTAAATACGACTTGTGATGTTTTGTTTAAACGTTTTGGCATTTCCCATCAGCATAGTTGTGTGTACACCTCAGCTAAAATGGTGTTGTTGAGCGGAAACACATGCATCTTTTAGAGATTGCACGGGCTATTATGTTCAAATCGGTTTTGCCAATTAAATATTAGGGTGAACAATTCTTATGGCTGTTGGTATTATGAATGTTTTACCGTCTAGGTATTAAATTGGGAGTCTCCATATTTCAGATTTTATGGATTGCTTCCCGATTACAGCCGTTTTCATGTTTTTGGTTGTTCCTGTTCTTACACAGATTTACATCCTCACAAGGATAATTTGCAGTGCGAGTTTAGGCTGCGGTATTTTTGGGATATGAAGATGGTAAGAAAGGTTACAAGGTCTTGGATTTGGCAACCAAGAAAGTTCTTGTTTCCAGAGATGTTTCTTTTCATGAACAGAGTTTTCCTTTTAACTATTCTACTTCCTCTGATGTTTCTCTTGATGCGGGGATTGATAGCTCTGATACCATATGAAACAAAACAGAGGAAATTTTATTATTCATTTTGCTAACTATGAGATGAATACAGCCAAAGTCTTTTATACTATAGTACTAAAGCTCATAAGATATAACAGGAAACAAAGCCCAGAACTTTCTCCTTCCCGCCCATACATGTGACAACAGTAACTGAATTCCAGCTCAGCAAGAAGGAAAAATCTGGTAGAAACAGATTTATAAAACTAGTTGTATTCTTCTCTTTATTAATTGAGTTTATTATAACTAACTAACATCTTTCAATACCAGTCGAAACTAGTACGATCCGGTAAGTTAGTATAACAAACTCAACTAATGCTAACAAATTTCAACAATATACAATATTATTATTTGTATTTGAACCATCAATTACTAAGTATAAGAAGCTCTAATGAATATCTAACAACTAATTGACCCAACAAATTAAAATCTCTAATAAATATCTAACAACTAATTGACCTAACAAATTAAAATATGTAGGTGAAGTACAATAATAATGTTTATTTAATTATCTTTGAGGGGAATTAATAAGAACATTTATCTTAAATGATTATTGAAAGATATCATAAATTTATTAAGTACATTAAGAATCGAATCTGATGTCTAATTTAAACCATTGTAAACCCTTTCCACCCAAATCAATTTAATTGCTTTTTTTTTTTTTAATTCTTTTATGATTTATACATAATGTGTAACAACAAAAAATACTGTCAAACAGAAGATAAACTTATACACCTTGAAGAGTTACATAAAAATAACAACATAGAAATTTAATTAAAGGAATTAATATAAGTAAAAATTTAAATCCATAACATAAAGAGAAATTAAAAATTTAAACATTTGGACAATGATGATTAAAAAAAAAAAAAAAATCAAAAGGCAAAAGGAAAAAAAGGACATAATAATTTGTACTAGAGAAGTGACCAATTATTGTTGAAGAAGGAGGCCCCATTGTCACATGCTGAGGGTCACCGCTTCCCTTTATTTCTGCCTTTCCTTTCAGTGTACCCAAAAGCCGTATCTTCTTTAAACCCAACTAAAGCAAAAACACTTTAACTATTCACCCCTCAATTATTTTTAAATAAATGATTTATCCCTTAATCTTTCAAAATGTACTGTCCACCTTTTAAATTTTCATGAATTTGTCTCCTCTCGCAATTGCAGCTCACCAGAAATTAGACAATTTGAACCATTGTATTTGACATGAATTAACCTAGTTAAATTATCAGACTTTTCATTAGTTTGTATTACTTGCTTGTTGTATCTTTTCAATATATCAGAAGGTTACAATTATATCATTTGTTTTAGTTTTTAAAGTTAAAAAAAAAAAAAGTTGGTGGAGATATTAGTTTTTCAGTAAGAAGAGATAGATGCCTTGAAAAAACTTTTTGCATTTACTAATTATTTGAATCAAATTTAAACATCTTATTAAATATTAGTTTTCAACAAAAGATATTAAGAGTCGTTATAAGAAAAGACAAGTTGTTAAAAATTTAAAAAGTGAAAGGTGATATTAATAATATCAAAACTAATTTTTTCGCATTAAGACCCAATTTACACCACTTATATGTCGCATTTTACTTTCATTTAATTGTAGTCTAGGATTTCCAACACATATGAAAGAACTATTTAACCTATATTATTGAAACCGTATCGGGCAATGAAACACTAAAGCTATTAGTTCATGGTTCAACTGATTTGATTTGCCATTTCAATTGCTAATGGAGCCATTTTCTACTTGTTTTCTCTAAAATTGGCCGAACTCATAGTTGATTCACAGTTTAACCGATAGAATTAACCAATTCCGTCCAATTTTAATAACATTTCATTTAACTAAAAAGTTTAGCATGATGAATAAAGCTCAAAAATAATACTTACATTTTCTATACCAACTCTTAACATGGAATTTTGAACATGCTGATCCGATATTACATAAATATTTTAAGCTTTGGGTGAAGTCTTATTTCTTGGATTTCATAATTTTAAAACGTAATTACATATGTAAATAACTTTTACTAAGATTGTCCCTTCAATCTATCTCAATTTCGAATGTTCAATTCAGTGAATTCATTCGTGCCGTCATTTAAATTTTGCTACCGAAATGGTTTTTTAGCAGCAATATCCAAAAAGTTATTATCAAAAAACACACCTAACAGCAAACTTATGTCAAATTTTTATTGCAAATATCTACGTTTTTAACTTTGTAGTAGCAATATGCGATAATTATTTTATTGCTAGTAAATAAATTTTTTGACAATAACTTATGGATATTGCTGCTAAATAAACATTTTTTGATAACAAAAATTGTTTTACTACGTATTGCTGCTATAAAATTGTGAATGTAACTATTTGCAACAAAAATTTGAAATAATTTTACTTCCAAATGTTTTTTTACAGCAACTTTTGAACAACTTTTGGATTTATTGTTGAACGAGCCGAAATTTTGCAGCAAACGGTAAATGAAATTTTCTTGTAGTATAAAGAAGTATTGAGCCATATGATAGTATCAACTTTGTCTCATTCCCCTTTGATACGTGGCTCAGAATATGTGATCAATTATTGCTTAACCAAATGTTGCTTAGCTCTATAAAAAGGTGAGCATGGATGGTATCATATAATCATTCAAAATTAAGCCACAAAGTATCTTCTTTCTCTTTGGCTCATCATCACTAATTCATGGCTAGTAGAGGTAAGATTTGTTGTTTTTAATCATCTTCATTTTTGCACTTAGTTTCTTCTCTTTCTTCCTATATATATAATCAATCACTTGAGCTTCTGAAGTGTATCTATGCATCAGTTTCAGTTGGTAAAGCAATTACACACACAGCAGATTGGAACAAGCCACAACTCAAAAATGGCACCAGCTCCTTTTACAGAGGTGCATTATATGTATTATTAATCACAAATTAATCTTTTTGAAACAATTTGTTCATGGGCTTCAACATGTATAACATAGGCTAACTGTATCCGGTATTGAAATTTTATCGAGTAGTAATATTATTATGATTTAAACTCTTAACCTCTCATATAAGAGTTTCTAATACTATATTAAACAGTTATTGAACCTGAAAAATCAAGCCGATTGGTAAAATTTACGAACAATATTCACTATATTCTATTGTTATGAATGAAAAAAAAAATATTTCTATCTTTTTTTTTTATTGTTTTAGTTTTATTTTTCTTAATGATTTATTTGAAATTTTAGTGATTAAATTTAAAAAGTTATCACAAAATTGGAAAATTTTAGAACACGTAATTGTTTTTAACACCTGTTCATAAATTGGTGTTGATTTTTCTTTTCCTTTTTTGGAACGTTAGACTTGATTTGATTGACCATAACATATTTTTGTGAGCCACCACCGATATAGTGACAATTTTTTTAATTATTATTTTAGACTCCGTTTATTTTAAAAGTAAATAAAAAATGAATTTTATTTTAATTCACGAGGTGATCATTAATTCAAAACATAATAATTTTATTTATTTATTTTTAATTACAAATTTCAAAAATAATCTCTTGTTTATATTTGCGATTGTTTTCACGTATCGTAGAATATATTTCTTTAACTATTTACTTATCTTTCATCATTAGGGCTTCATATAAATGTATTGCAAAAATATAAAAAAAAAAAAAACAATTGTTTATGTATGCGAGATCCAAGATTTATTTATTTAGTAAAAGAGATCAAAGACCTATAAACATTGAAATATTATGGTTGAATTTATTAATAACAAAATAATATACATGAAACATAATTAAGTATTTATACGTATTTATTATATATGATATATATCTCATATACAAATTATATGTGTGTACTAATTTTCTAATTTTTTTTTTATTCCCCTATTTTTCGTTATTAAAATTTTCTATTAATAATGATATTATATCATATTAAGTAAAAATCATTTATCATCCCAACAATTGAATCATGCAATAATAGATTAACAAGGGCGAAATTTTATAATATATATATATATATATATAGAAAAAATAAAAAATTTATGGATCTCCATTGAGAAGGCCAAAAACAGATGAGTCAGCACTGATGGTTTTTATTAAAACGACAATAGTACAAACTTCAATGTGGTGTCGTTTATGGAGTTGGCTGGCAAAGGTACACATTAAACAAGTCAATAATGAAAGACTGAGAAAATTGGTTGAGGAGATGGCCCACAATCCACATAGCACGTGGCAGAGTTTCATAGGATCACGTGATACCTCTCCCACATAAACAGATCTTTCCCAGATTCTTCCCTTTTTAAATATAGTACGACTATCTTTCTTTGAATTTTCTTTTGACAATGTCGGTCCTTTCTTTTTGAGAAAAAAAACTTTTAACACACATATATATATTTTTTTATTTATGATTCACTAATATGATTGATTTAATATTAAATTGCTATACTTTTTAATAATATTTGCATGAAAATTAATAAAATATTTAACATTTCAAGTTAAACTGAAGTGTTTTATTGATCAATACATAATAAATAAAGAATATATCAAAAAAATTAAAAAATTTGATAAAAATAAAATTCTTATATAAAAACATATTCTGCATAAGAAATTCATATACTTCAGAGTGATAACTGAACTCCTTAGTAATAACTAATAACTTATGATAGAGTGCCAAATTAAAAAGAAAATTAAGAAGATAATAGATAGAAAAATATCGTGTGGATTTTAATTTTTATATACATACATAGGTGGCCAAATTGAACTTGCACCAACCGAACCGCACCGGACTAAGTCAAAATCGATCAAACCTTAAATCGGACTGGATTAGAACCGAATCTGTGATTCAGAAGAAAATAACTTTAAGGATCAGGATCGATCAACTCTTGAACTTTTGAACTGGTGGTTCAACCAGCGGTTCAACCCTTAGGTTTAACAAATAGTTATATATTATGTAAATTATTAATTATAAAATAAAAAATGTAAGTTGTTTTTCATATTTGAAAATTATATTATTTTGTTACGTATATTAATAATTTATCGAGAAATGTCTACATCGAAACCACACGCAAATTGAATTCTAAATATTGATTCAAAAGGGTTGAACATGAACCAGACCGAACCTGAACTGTATCAAACCCTGATCAAATCCCGGTAAAATCCTGAACCTGAACCGATCTAACTTGAACCAATAGTTCATCCATTTTGAAGGTTAAGGTTCAAGTTCAAGAATTTCTTGAACTTGAACCGGCGGTTCATGAATCTTGGCTATGTATATATACATATTTTTATATTTTCTAAGTTTTATTATAAATATTCTAATATATCATTCTAGATTTTTAGTTATTGTAAAAATCTTAATTAATTCTCCAAAGAAAATGGTTATACTTATTTTTATTTTTATATATTCAAAGTTTGGAAAATAAAAAATTTCATTGGAAATTATACAACATCTATTTTAAATCAAAGAACTCAAAAATCAGCGAATGTGAGTCAAAGTAATAGCATCTCATAAATTAATTAAACTATTTCAATTGGCTGAAATTTGAATGTAATTTCACCTGAAAGAGTATTAGAGTGAAAAAATTATATATATATATATATATATATATATATATATATATATCACAAATTGCAATAAAATTTCTCTCTTCTTTCTCGGAATAAAAACCTATTTAACCCCTGTGTTATTATCCGTTTGCCCCTTTAGTCTTTGTGCTATTGAACTTTCCCTTTTGCTCCCTGTGGTATGCAAAAACGTTCCAAATTAACACCTATAAAGCATATTCCGTCAGATTCCGTTGATAAAATTGTTAACTGAATCTGACGGAATATACTTTTTAAGTGTCAATTTGGAACGTTTTTGCATACTACAGGGGGCAAAAGGAAAATTTCAATAGCACAAGGGTCAAATGAGCAAACTGATGAGAGTATAGGGACTAAAAAGGTCTTTAATCCCTTCTTTCTCCCATTGTGTGGTGCTAAGAAAAAATATGAAGCCGGTGATATGTACATTTATTGGGTCTCGTCCTATTAGAAACAACAAATTCTCTAAAATCTAATATTATATATAGCCTCAGACGAAAAGAAAATGTGTATTTATTTTCCAAGATGAGGCAAAGACGGACATTATCATCTCCGTGCCATTATACTCTCATTAATAATGGAGATGAGAAATTGCTCGCTTCTTTCCAGTCCAGTTTAGTGAACAGTAATTGTCACATTGAAATTTGATTTTTGTCATGATAAATTAATAAATTAATAAATTATATATATATATATATATATGAACTGTCGAGATATATTAATAATTATTATTAAGAAAGAACAGTTTTTATAATAATATATATATAAAAAAAAAAAAAGGAAAAAGAAATAATTATAAAAAATTGGAGATTAGTAAAGTCGCTAACCTTTCCCTGTAAAAAGACCTCTATAAAGGCCCCCCACACATATCAAAGTCTGAAACCCATCCAAACATAACCACCAAATCGCAGAGGCTGCGTCATCCCTTTTGTTGTTGCACCCTCTTACGTTCGTTCATGCAGCAGAAAGGCAGACTCTTTAACCGCAGATCCAGGAGCTTTTCTAGATCTCGCATTGCCATTGAAGGCTTTTAACCCTTACCCCTTCTTTTTCTCAATTCTTCTTGCCATTTCCCTCCCAACTTTTCAATCTCTTCCGCTTCATTTCAACAATGGATCAACGTGGTGATTTTTTTTTTGCATTTTTTTTTTCTGTATTTTGATTCGAAATGATTAATAAATTGAATTGGATCTGGATTCTAACACCTGGTTAATGCTTAGATCAATTTCAATTAGCTCACATTGTTGAATTGCTTTTGTTTTCTAGTTGAAGAACGTGAGATTCAGAAGAATTACTGGATCGAACACTCTGCTGATTTAACAGTGGAGGCAATGATGCTTGACTCGAAAGCATCTGATCTTGACAAAGAAGAACGACCTGAGGTACTAAATTCATAATTCTATCCTTGTTTCCTGCGAAATGTGAATAAATTGAGTTATAGAAGAAATGAATCTGTGGCGGAAACTCATTTTACAAAGCTTAGGACACTTCACAGGTGCTTTCTCTTCTGCCATCGTACGAAGGAAAATCAGTTTTGGAATTCGGAGCTGGTATTGGTCGTTTCACTGGAGAACTAGCACAGAAGGCTGGCCAGCTTATTGCTGTTGATTTCATTGATAGTGTGATAAAGAAGGTTAATTTAATATTTTTTTGTCCTAATCTTCATTCTTTTGCTGGAATGATAAGTTGAGTGTTAATTTAGTGTTATTAATTGCATCTAAATCGTTCTGATTTTTGCTATATCTGCCTGCAGAATGAGAGCATCAATGGTCACCACAAGAATGTCAAATTTATGTGCGCTGATGTGACATCTCAAGACTTGAACTTCTCAGAGGAATCAATGGATTTAATATTCTCCAATTGGCTTCTCATGTATCTCTCAGATAAGGAGGTACTGTTTACTTGTCGATTCATTTTGATTGTATAATAACTCTGAAGTGTTATTTTCTACTTATGATTTAGTGAAATCTACTTAAGGGATGCTTGTAGTCTGATTATGAACTTGTACTTCGTAGATCTGTATGCTATGTCATTTAAGGAGTTGTTCAAAATCTTATTTGTGCGTGTTGCATGATTTTTGAATAGCTTGTTGGATTATGTATTCGTTCTTGAAACTTGTATGCTCTGCATTTGAAATTTGATGATTTATTCTTTTATTTGTTTTGACGATTCACAACAGGTCGAGAATCTAGCTGAGAGGATGGTCAAATGGTTGAAGGTAGGTGGTTATATTTTCTTCAGAGAGTCTTGTTTCCATCAGTCTGGAGATAGCAAGAGAAAGTACAATCCAACTCACTACCGGGAACCCAGATTTTACACAAAGGTTTGCTTTGTCTTTCAAATCTTTTTGTTGATCAAATTCATCCAAATACATGAGTATAGGCTGCCCTGTTTGATGATCATGTTACAAATTATAAAATTTGGTTTTGTCTGCCATCTTGCTGTCTTTTGGTTTCATAAAGTATTTGTATAGGATTTAAGCATCCTGAGGCCGTGATTGCTGTTTCCATATTAAGCCGTTGAACTTTTAGTTTGATACATTTATCCAATAATCATCTATAACCCTGCACAATGAAACCGCTCATTTAAGCTTTCTAAGTGTTCAACATGTAGGTTTATAAATGATCAGGGGCTAAATGTGTATAAATTAAAAAATCACAATTTTTAAAAACAACAAAGTTCAGGTACCTGAGATATTCTTTTGTATTATTAGAGTGAGGACATTTGTACCGGGTTTCTTGCCACTATCTGTCAAGGTGGTCATATAACGCTCAAGCATGTAACAAGACTGGATGATGTAGTAATTGAAGTTTTCAGCAGCTTAGCTTAAACAGATGCTAACATGATTAAGAAAATGTTTCTTTTAATAGTTGTAACATTTAGGTGAAGATCTTGTTAGACCCCATGTAATGGCACTATTATTCATAATGCGTATGCGCAGATAGATGTTCAATCAAATATATGCTGCTGATCTATTGTGTATTGCAGATCTTTAAAGAATGTCACACCAATGATGGTTCTGGGAATTCCTTTGAACTCTCTCTTGTTGGCTGCAAGTGCATTGGAGCTTATGTGAGAAGCAAGAAGAACCAAAACCAGGCAATATATAGATGGATCAACATGATTTTGTAATTTGAGCCCATATGAATAGGCTAACTGACAATCCAGAGTGTGATTTTGCATGTTACAGATTTGTTGGTTGTGGCAGAAAGTCAGTTCACAAGATGATAAGGGGTTTCAACGTTTCTTGGATACTGTTCAGTATAAGAGCAATGGAATCTTGCGCTATGAGCGTGTCTTTGGACAAGGTTTTGTGAGCACTGGAGGATTAGGTATACCACGTTTTCCCACTCCTAATTTTTCATGTGTGACAGAATCAGCTGCCCTTTATAATTTCTACCTTATAGCTTCAAGTTTGTAAAGTTTTCTGTTGTTTTAAATGAATCTTTGGCTATGCCTATGTCCAGAAACAACAAAAGAATTTGTGGCAAAGCTGGATCTTAAGCCTGGTCAGAAAGTTCTGGATGTTGGATGTGGTATAGGCGGAGGTGACTTTTACATGGCTGAGAACTTTGATGTTGAAGTTGTTGGCATTGATCTCTCTGTCAATATGATTTCTTTTGCTCTGGAACGTGCCATTGGACTCAAATGTGCAACTGAATTTGAAGTTGCTGACTGTACAACGAAGACATATCCTGATAATACATTCGATGTTATCTACAGCCGTGACACCATTCTGCACATTCAAGTAAACATTCCTCTGTTGCTTTTCTTTTGCATTGATTGATACACCGATACTTTTTTCGAAGTTGTTAATACATCTTTTTTTTTTTATTTGGTTAAGTAAACTTGTTCTGCTTATAATATATTTCAGGACAAACCTGCATTATTTAGGTCATTTTACAAGTGGTTAAAACCTGGAGGTAAAGTTCTTATTAGTGATTACTGCAAGAGTGCCGGAACTCCATCCCCTGAATTCGCCGAGTATATTAAGCAGAGAGGTTATGATCTTCATGATGTGAAAGCATATGGCCAGGTCTTATTTTCATTAGAATAACTTGTAATTGCTTACCAAATTCTTTGTGGTTGCTCATCCTAAAAATTCCAATCTCAAACGATTTTCAGATGCTTAGGGATGCTGGTTTTGAGGATGTTGTTGCAGAAGACAGAACAGATCAGGTACTTTCAAAACCTCATCAAACATTTCTGAACTAAATCAAGTGAGCTTTACAGTTGAAAATGACTTGTTACTTGTGCTGCAGTTCATCAAAGTTTTGCAACGTGAACTAAGCGAAATCGAGAAGGACAAGGAAGGGTTCATCGCTGACTTTTCTGAAGTGCGTTCGACTTTTTTTTTTTTTTTAATCTATTAATCTTAGTTGTTTATCTTTATTTTAGTACTCATTTTTTCATTTTTTAACAGGAAGATTATAATGATATAGTTGGTGGATGGAAATCAAAGTTGATCAGGAGTTCCTCCTCCGGCGAGCAGCGTTGGGGCCTGTTCATTGCAAAGAAAAAATGATTTAAGTTCTTGTATGATGCTCAATTTTCAGAGCACAATAAATGTTGTGGACAATGAATCATCTGTTTTCGGTGATCGTATGGCTTTAGTCATGTTTGAACTGAATTCTTGTAGTGTTTTTCGAATTTTTAGTACAAGTATCCTTTGATTTCGAAACAAGATCATTAGATGAGTTTATGATTTTTTTTCCAATGTCGTTTATGGATGAAAACGTACTTGATCTTTTTTGTTTTAATTTCCAAGTCTTGTTAATTATATGTTTTCCAATTCTTTCCAAGTGCACTTTTTAGAAACCGGGGTTAATTATACATTTTCGTGTTGGATTCGTCTGAGCCCAACTTGACCTGATTATTGTGCGGCCAAGCTTCGAATTAATGTCAAACAATGGAGTATTCTTAGCCCAAGCGACATATATTGAAAAATTATTGAATTATGTAGGTGAGGTTGGATTAAAACTGAAAATTGAAATCATGGCCCGAGCCCAACCCGAGTTCGCCCCACATGGACGATAAACTATGTCTAATTGTCCACCAAAGTGTTTATGTTTGTAAAATTGAAGCATATTTTTCAAAAGAGGCGCATTGTCTTTTGAAACTATAGCCTCTTTGAACATTTTTCTACCCTTTACTAGGCATTAGGCAATAAGAGAAGCCATTAGGTATTTTATGATGTTACATTTATTAATTTATGTATTGAACATAAATGTTAGTAGTCCTATGATTAATTTACACATACAACTTAGAGATATAATTTAAATATATATATATGTATCACTATCCTATGCTACTTAAATCTGACTAGCACATGTGATGTAGAGAATTGGAATTGCAATGCAATTTTTTGCTCTTTCAAAAATCCAAAAATCATCTTTTCTTTGTTATAAAAATAGCTTTAATAAATAAAGCTTATAATAATAATGAGAAGATTATAACAGCAATAGAACTAAGATAGAGACAGAATATGAGAATAGAAACTTTCTATTATTGAATCTGAGTTGTATATAATAAGAAAAACTAACATGTATTTATAGGAAAATTCTAGAGGCATTTGGATAATTACGTAGCCTCAAAATAATTAAGGGTTACACATGCAATGACATTAATAGATTTAACACTCCCCCTTTTATGTTTATCATTTGCAACTGAGTTACTGCCTCGTTAAAAACCTTACCAAGGAAAAACCCAGTGGGACAAAAAAACCTTTGGTTAAGGGAAAAAGAGTACAGTGTTTACTCCCTCTGTTCGCAACATTATTAAAGATCTTTGAGATGATGCATTACAATACCGTAAACCATCTTCTTAAAAGTTGCAGTTGGCAATGCTTTGGTGAAGAAATCTGTGAGATTGTTGCATGAATGAATTTGCTGAATACTAATTTCACCATTCTTTTGTAGATCATGAGTGAAAAAAATTTTGGTGAAATATGCTTTATTTTGTCCCCTTTGATGTAACATTCCTTCAATTGAGCAATACAAGCGGCATTATCTTCATATATTGTTGTTGGAGTTTCTTTTTCTGATGTCTTACCACATGTATCTCGTATATGCTTGGTTAATGATCTTAGCCAAACACACTCTCGACTAGCTTCATGAATAACTATTAATTCTGCATGATTGGAAGATGTAGCAGTGATAGTTTGCTTCGTTAGGAGCCAAGATATAACTGTACTTCCATATGTGAATAAATAGCCTATTTGAAATCGAGCTTTATCTGGATCAGACAAATAACCTACATCCGCATATCAAACTAATTCGGGTTTGGATTCATATGAGTAAAATAAACCCAAATCAATGGTTCCTTTTAGATAACACATTATATGCTTAATTCCATTCCAATGTCTCCGTATAGGAGCGGAACTATATCTTAATAATAAATTAACTGAAAAGGTAATATCAGGCCTTGTATTATTATCAAGATATATTAGCGCACCAATTGTATTTTGATGGTCTTAAATAGGCTAGCTACAGTACTAAGGAGGGGTGAATAGTACTGTATACTGAATAAAAATTTTCACTAATAATTTAGAAAATTCTTTTTGGTGAAAAATAATTTTCTATCAATAAACACAAGTTTCACAAAAATGAGGGAATGATTAAAATAGTAAAACTCGTGAATATGAATTTGCTTGATAAGTAAAAGGTCTTCAAATAATACTGGTTCGACCCAACTAGCCTATGTCCAGTCCCCAAGCCAACCACTGAAATTTATACTGGTTCGACTCAACTGGTCTATATCCAGTCCCCAAGCCAACCACTTGAGAATTTCCACTAACGTTTCTTTTACAGGCAAGAAACAAGCCTGTGTTAGTTTTTACGAGTTCAAGTAACAAACTCAATACTTTTGCCAGTTGAGTATCAAACCTCTACTGTTACTTTTCAGAGCTCAACTAACAAAACTTTTTCGATGCTTTTTCAAAGCTCAAGCACCAAACTTATCCGATATTTTTTACAAGCTCAAATACCAAACTTTTACCTATGCTTTTTCAAAGCTTAAGCACCAAACTTTCACAAACTTTGTTGATCACACTAACAACAAAGTAAACCCACTTCACACAAATCCCTTGTGTGAAATACAATTCCCTTAAAATAGAATAGTTGAATGAATGAACAAAGATTGAAGCTTTTCCCTCTTGTAGGAATTATGGAAGACATGAGAAATGATAGCTTAAATGTATGAATTGTTGCTTTAAGTCTCCCAAGTTGCTTATTTGATTTCACTTCCTTTTATGGGTGATGAGGAGCTTATGGAGAGAAGAGGTAGCTGTTGCAATTACCTCTTAAAGCTTTTTTAGGTCATAAGTGAAATATGATTGTTACATTAATCTCTTAAAGAGGGTTTGGCCTTTGCAAATACTTCATAAAGCTATTAGTTGTTGTATGCATCTCTTGTTGTTGCAAACTCATCATGAAGAGGATATAGTTGTTGCTTTTGATTCATAAAGGAAATGTGGCAGTAGTTTTGAGCTCTTGAAGTAATAAAGCTATTGCTTTCAGCTAGTAAGCAAAACATAATTGTTGGTTGCACTTCATAAAGTGAAATATGCAACTTTTGAAGTGATCCATATCCTCTAAGTCATAAGCCTCGTAGCTCTTGAAGTTACTTGTAGTCGTTGGATATCTTTTGAGGATAATAAGCATAAGATGTTTATCTTCATAAACCAATCTTTGTCATATAGTGCTCTTCTCATCTTATGAAGTCCTTTATGGCTTTATGTCATATAATTTCAATTTCAATCATTCTTTATTAATTACAATGTAGTTGTAATTATTTATGCAAGAGGACTTCCTTATTCTTTAATGTCAACTTCTTGTGATCACCAAAACAAAAGTCAACACACTTAGATATGGTACTTCAGGACCAAGAAATTCTTCACTATCTTCTCGAAGGCGGAAAGGATCATTATTTACATCAAGTGATCGAACAAACATTGGGTTACTCAATGTATTTGCTTTTTTCATATTGAATCGTTTAAGGATCTTTTCTATATATCTTGATTGATGAACTAAAATTCCCTTGTCTAGGTGATCAATTTGTAATCCAAGACAAAATTTCGTTTTTCTAAGATCCGTCATCTCAAATTCTTCTTTCAAAGAATCTACTGCTTTTGAAATCTCTTTCGGAGTTCCAATGACGTTCAAATCATCCATATAAATGGAAGTGATTGTAAATCTTGATTTTGATTTTTTTTTTTATAAAAACACATTGACAAATTTGATTATTTTTGTAACCCTCTTTCATCAAATATTCAGTTAGGCGATTGTACCACATGTGCTCAGACTGTTTTAGTCCATACAAAGACCTTTGTAATTTTATTGAATAAAGTTCACCTTTGCCATGTTTTTTCGGCAGTTTAAATCCTTTAGGAATTTTAATATAAATATATCATTGTGAAGTGAACCATATAAATAAGCTGTAACTACATCCATTAGATGCATACTCAAATTTTCTTGTACTGCCAAACTAATGAGATATCGAAAAGTTATTGAATCCACTACAGGAGAATATGTCTCCTCACAACCAATCTTAGGTCTTTAGGAAAAACCTTGTGTAACAAGCGTTGCTTTATATCTTACAACTTCAGTTTTCTCATTTCTCTTTCACACAAATACTCATTTGTATCCAACAAGTTGTACACCTTGAGGAGTTTGGACTACTGGTCCAAAAGCTTCATGTTTTTTAAGAGAATTTAATTCGGCTTGAATTGCATCTTTTCTCAGGAAGTGTATTTATATTAGTACCTTATTCCTCAACAGGATCATTTATATTATTTGTTTTGTTATCCTCATCATAATCATTTGTATTATTAACACCTTTTCTTTTCCGAGGATTTTTATCTTTAGAACCAATAGGTCTCCCACGCTTCAGGTGTGTCTGAGAATTATTATTAGGTTGTACTTTAGAAATTTCAATACGAATTGACGCATTTACTGTTGGTATATGCGATTTTGTTACTCGTTTTGTATTAGCAAGTGCATCTGGCATCTGATTTGCTAAATTTTGAATATGAATTATTTTTTGAACTTCTTGTTCACAAAGCTTTGATTTAGGATCCATGTGAGAAAGCAATAGAACTTTCCATATGATTGTCTTTTCCACATTTACAACATTATTCATATTTTCTCCTCCTAATTTTGGAAATGTGGTTTCATCAAAATGACAATATGCAAATTATGTAGTAAATTGTCTCCAGTTAATGGCTCAATATATTTATTTATCGAAGGAGATTCATATCCAACATAAATTCCTAATCTCCTTTAAGGACTCACTTTAGTATGTTGTGGGGGAGCAATAGGAATATATATTGCGCAGCCTAAAACTCTTAGATGAGAAATGTTAGGTTCATGACCAATAGCTAATTGTAATAGGGAATACTGATGATAGCTTGTTGGTCTCATACATATAAGTGATGCTGTATGCAAAATTGCATATCCCAATATAGAGGTAGGAAGATTAGTTCGCATCAGTAATGGTCTAGCAATTAATTATAGACGTTTCATAAGTGATTCTGCTAGCCTATTTTGTGTATGAACATATGCTACAATATGTTCAACTTTTATCCCAATTGACATACAATAATCATTAAAGTTTAAGATGTAAATTCAGTAGCATTATTAAGACGAATTGTCTTAATTGGATAATCAAGAAATTATGCTCGTAAGCTAATTATTTGAGCTAGTAATCTTGCAAAAGCCATATTGCGTAATGACAATAAGCATGCATGTAATCATCTTTGTAGAAGCATCTATTAAAACCATAAAATATCTAAATGGTCCACATATATCATCGTGAATGCGTTCTAAAAATATTGGTGATTCAATTCCAACCTTAGCCTTTGATGGCCTTATAATTAATTTTCCTTGCGAACAAGCAGGCACAGAAAACTTCATTATTGTGAAGAAACTTCTGGTTCTTCAATGGATGCCCATTTGTATTTTCTATAATTTTTCTTATCATTATTGATCCAGGATGACCTAATCCATCATGCCAAATTTTATAAGTATTTGAATTTGTAAACTTCTGGTTTATAATAAAATTTGCTTCAATCATAGTTGCAAATATGTAATACAAACCAAATGGAAGAGCATTCAATTTTTCAAATACACATCTCTTTCCTGAATTTATTTGTGCAATGTACAGATATTCATGATTATCTTCACTAACAGTCTCAATATGATATCCATTTCTGTTAATATCTTTAAAACTTAATAAATTTCTATGAGACTTTGGGGAAAATAATGCATTTTTTATAATAAATTTTGTTGCCCTTGGCAAAATTATATTGGCTCTTCCAGAGCCTTCAATTATTTTTGTGTTACCAGATATGGAAGTAACAACTACTTCATCCATTCTTAAAGTAGAAAGTTTTTTTTTTTTTGCATCTTTAATGATAGTATGTGTGGTGGCACTATCCACGATACATATATTTGCTTCATTGAAGTCAGTTAAAACCGGGGACGAATTCATGTTCTTCATTAAAATATATATATATATATATTATTAATTTGAAATAGAAAATTACTGATAATTGAGAAATATGCCAATTATTTTATAGTGTAATGGAATTATTTGGTTTAATTTGGAATTAAAATGAAAGAATTATTATTGAAAAAGCTTGTTTTCAGGTTGCTCAGTAGCTGATGAAGGCTGCTAGATAAAATCAGAGCAAACAGGCTTGAATGGCGCTGAAAATCGCTTGGCAAAGAACCATTTGGATGGGTCGTGCAAGTAGCCCAATAGAGAAAGAGAGGAGATATTTATAAGCTGGAATTTACAGCTTTAACCGTACCTTTTTTGACTTTTGGTTATTATAGAAAGAACATTTGTGGATATTATGTTTTTGGAATATTTTATTGTTTAGTTGTTGATTTTTTGCTCTCTAGATCTTTCCAATGGCTATTAATACTTTGGCTCTTGTTTTGTTTGGTAGCAATTAAGAGTTTTAGGAAGATAGGAGTAAATTCTCCACAAAACTATTTATAGTTTTTATTTTTAGTATTAATTTAGTTAGTATTATTTTCTTTTCTGTCTGAGAAGCCTGCGTGCTATCATATATTATAAGGAGTGAATAGTCTTCAAGTAGGCTTGAGCCAGCTTAGGCTGGCCGGAGTAAGTAGTATTTTCTCTTTTTTTATTATAAGTAAAATGCTGTGTTGATTGTTTAATGGTGTTTTGTAATTTCTATGAGTTTGGCCACCTCATGTTTAGTGTTTTTAATAAGACTGAGATTAGATTTGTAAACACAGACATATCACTAAACACATGTGTACTATGAGACTAAGAGGAGATTAGTCACATGCTAAGGGTTTTTGTCTTATTGGATAAAATGCTTGCCTAAACTTTAATGCGTGAAATGAATCCTATGAGGGAAAAATCTAAGTAGGAGTAGTTTCATAGAATCCAAGTGAGGGAGGGATCTAAGCTTGGTGATTTGAGGAGTAAGATACCTTAGATCTATGTTCTAAACTTGCTTATAATAGGAATGAGAGAGAGCTATTGAACCTGCTTAACCCTACTGGACATGCCTGTGCATCCCTATCATTGTCATTTTCTTATTATGTTTTTAAGCAATCTTGTCTTCTGAATGCTTGATTACTTATTGTTGTTAGTTTCAATAGATTTTATATTAAGTCGTTTATCAAAATATTAAAGGAAATCATATCAACCCATTTGCTAAGAAATTTAAGGTTGTTTGCCCTTAGTCCCTGAGGAAACGATAAATGGTCATGCCTTGTACTACGAAGCGACCTAGTATACTTGTTATTGTCCATTTTGTAGGTAAGAATTACATTAAAACATCAAAATAGGAAATAAAAGAAAAATAACATATTAGTTAAAGATAATAAAATGATATGAATGATTATGTGCAGACTCCTTTCCACTAGTACTAGGTGTGAAAAAATCTGCCTTATCCAAATGGGTAATATCAATTGGATCTCATTGTTAAAGACACAAATTGTTTCCAAATCAGTGTCTTTATTTAGGTATGTTTGATAAAGATCAACTAAATGTTTTTCCGTACGATAGCTACGTGACCAGCGACCAGTCATACCACAACGGTAGCATATATCTTCATTATTGTTTGAATTCTAACTATTTTTCTTCTTATTAATTTTGCCAGTTGGATTTTTCCACTTCTGGTGGAAATTATTATTATTGTGGCTACCACGACTATATCCATATCCATGACCACAACCACGTCCTCATCCATGGCCACGACCGCAACTGCGGCCACGTCCACGACCACGACTATATCCACGGTTTTGAAAATTTTCATTATTATATGACGTTGCATTCACTTCAGGGAATGCAGTCGATCCAGTTGGACGTGCTTCATGGTTTTTCAATAAAAACTCATTATTTTGCTCAGCCACAAGGAGGCAAGAAATTAAATCAGATTATTTTTCAAAACCCTTTTTTCTATAGTGCTGCTGCAGGAGCACATTCGATGCATGAAAAGTGAAGAAAGTTTTTTCTATCATATCTTTATCAGATAATTTTTCTCTACAGAATGATAATTTAGATGTAATTCTAAACACAGCAGAATTATATTCACTCATAAATTTATAATCTTGCAAACGTAAGTGCATCCATTCATAACGAGCTTTAGGTAAAATAACAGTTTTCTGATGGTCATACCTTTCTTTCAATTTATCCATAAGATATATGGATCTTTAATAGTCAGATATTCAATTTTTAACCCCTCATCAAGATGATGACGGAGAAAAATCATGTCTTTTGCTTTTAGTTGTAATGGAGCATCGTTGTTTTCTTGGATCGTTTTTCCGAGACCGATATCATCTAAATGAATTTCAGCATCCAACACCCATGAAAAATAATTGTTTCCGGTCACATTAAGTGCCACAAATTCAATATTTGTAAGATTTGACATATCTTAAAAATAGTTTTGTTAGATCAAAACTAGATATATATATATATATATAAGAAATAAAAAATAGAATTCCAACTTACTTTGGACTAATTTGATGGATAACCGAGTTGATCTTGATCGTATGAGTGAACTCGTGCTGATAACCTGTTATAAAAATGACTTTAGTATATAAAGCTTATAATAATAATAAAAAGATTATAACAGCAATAGAACTAATATAGAGAGAGAATATGAGAATAGAAACTTTTTTACTGAATCTGAGTTATATAGAATAAGAAAAACTAACATCTATTTAATTGTAAATTTTATGAGCATTTAAGTAATTACATAGTCTCGAAATAATTTACACTCACGCATGCAATGACATCAATCCATTTAACATTTTTGTTTTTCTTCTTTGTTTTCAACCCTCGATTGTTTGATCAGATATTGGTGCCCCACCTACAGGATAAAAATTTGCTCTACCTAAAAGTTTGTGGTTGTTTGATAATTGTACTCACGATAGAATCACGTCAATAATTATTATGCCCTTTATTAATTTGACTACTACCAGCATATAAACGTGGTACTTACCATAGAATCACGTCACTAATTATCTACCCAAAAGTATAACTATTAGCAGCTATATACGTTGGCCATTTAATACAAATTTAAGACAAAGTGCTTACTGTGATATTTGAATTGTTATGATTTGTTTTTTTTCCTTAACCATTTTATCAACACATCGCATGTATAAATTTTTCTATTTTAATACTATTAGTTTCAAACTTGACATATTTATCTCGCATATCTTACTGTATTTGTTAATTAACACGAGATATAATTTTTATGAAAATTAAAAAACTCTAAAATTTATGAAAAAAATCTAAATCATATTTCTTATGTAAACGTGTCATAGTAATAGATGTAAATTATATATCTACCAATTTACAAAATTTGTATCACGTGATAGTTAATGGATAGTATAGCTCACACGAGACAAACGTGTCAAGCAGGGGCGGTGCCAGGATTGGGCAACTGGGAGGGCAGAATTTGGTTCAAAAAATTTCCTACCGGTTAACAAAAATTTCCGGCCGACGAACCAAAAATAAATTAATCAATTCATAACTAAATTTAAATATATTTTATCAATTTAAACCCAAAAATAACAATGCACAATCAATTTAATTCAAACCCACATTCAAACATAATTTATCAATTTATCAATTCAAACACACATTCAAACCTAATTTATCAATTCAAATCTAAAATGAACAACACAATTTATACAATCAATTTATCAATTTATCAAATTTGTCAATTCAAATCCTAGTTCAAACCTAATAATTAATATAATCAATTTATTAATTTATCAATTAATACCTCAATTTATCAATTCAAACCTAATTAACACAAATATGTTTCTTTAAAACCTAATTGCAATAAAACCTAAATAAATTACAAAAACCTAATATTTAAAATTAAAACTAACCAGAATAAAAAGCAAGGAGGAGAGGAAAGGAGAGGACGGACGGACGTTGTCGGAGGCTGGCGGCGGCAGGTGGGCTGGCGGTAGGCAGCAGAAAAGAGGAGAGGGAGACGATTGATGGTGGTGGGAGTGGGAGTGAGAGACAACAAAGTGAGGGAGGAGGAGATGAATTATGTGTCTTAATTTTTTTTTTTTTTTTTTAGACCAGGGCAAAACGACATCTTTGTCGTTTTGCCCTGGTTTGTTTTAATATTTTTTTTTTTTAAAATTACAGGAAAAAAAGACATCGTTTTGCCCCAACAAAAAAAAATAAAATAAAATCCATGATACAGGGGGCTTCCCTGTATCGGGGGGGTGCCCCTGCTCTTGGGGGGCAGGGGACCCCTACTTAGGGGCTTTTCCAGCGGCTGGGGGGTCAGCTGCCCCCCTGTGAACCCCCCCCCCCCCCCCCCCCCCCCCCCTTCTTGTGTCAAATTTGATGCTAATACTATTAAAACAAAAACACTAATATGTTGAAAAAATTAATCAGAAAATCTGTGAAATTCATAAAACTTTGAAGGGCTTTTGTGTAAATTTAAGAGTGAGGTTATCATACCAATAAAATTAAATTAATGTGAATAAATCAAAATTTATACATCACCTTAACGGTACGGTAAGCTAAAGACAATTTCAAGATGTTCAAATCAACACTGATCCACTGCTGGGAGGCATGGAGATAACGTGCAGGAGATAAGATGTAATTGTGACCACATGATTAGCAGACTAGGCAGACATGTTGCAGTTGGAATTTAACGGCAACTTCATCTTTGTCAATATAAAGCTTGATATTACTCGATGTCAAATCTATTGAAAATTCCTTCAACAATGGCTTCCGCCCCAACAAAAGAGCTGGCAATAGAGATCCCAAACATCATCCGTCTCTACAAAGACGGCTCAGTCGAACGTCTCATTGGCTCGCCATACGAGCCACCGTCTCTCAACCAAGACCCGCAATCAAAAGACATTACGATCTCTGAGAATCCAACCATTTCCGCTCGTCTCTTCCTCCCCAAACCCACACAACCCACTACCAAATTACCCATCTTGGTCTACTACCACGGCGGAGGTTTCTGTGTTCAATCCACCTTCTCGTCTGTACACCAGCGTTACCTCCGGTGTCTAGCTCTTGAATCCCAAGTTCTTGTTGTATCAATAGAGTATAGACTAGCACCAGAGGATCCTCTCCCGGCGGCATATGAGGATAGTTGGGAAGCTCTTCAATGGGTTGCTTCTCACTCGTTTAAAAATGAAGGAGAGACATGGATTTTAGATCATGGAGATTTGAACCGTCTTTTCATTGGAGGCGATAGCGCCGGAGCGAATATTGTGCATAACATAGCCTTGAGAGCTGGATCCGAGAACTTGGGAGGTAACAATAATACTTCAATAATATATATTTGTATATATATTTGTATATTTGTTATAGATAATAAATATTGTTTAACGTCCAGTCAAAAAGATTTTATTTTATTATTATTTCAAGGAGTTAACGTTCTCAGGGTATTCTAAATTTTTTTGTATCAGGTAATGTTAGAATCTTGGGCGCTTTTCTAGGGTATCCGTATTTTATGGGATCAAATCCTATTGGAAATGAGAAGAGTGAAGGTCATGACAAGAACTTGGGTCGTCTGATTTGGGATTTTGTTTACCCTTCTGCACCGCATGGTATTGATAATCCAATGATTAACCCAGGAAGTCCAGTGGCGGAACCAAGTGCCCTGAGTAGGCTTGGATGTTCAAGAATGCTAGTTTATATTGCTGGGAAGGATGATCTGAAAGAAAGAGGGGTTTGGTATGTAGATTTGGTAAGAAAAAGTGGATGGAAAGGTGAAATTGAGGAGATTGAATTTGAAGAAGAGGATCATTGTTTTCAGGTTGCTAATCCTCAAAATCATAATTCTCAAATTATGATCAAACGCTTGGCTTCCTTCCTTAACTACAAGTAATTACTTAATTTAAATAAAATTCTGTTGCTTTTTAGTTTAATCCTAATTTGTTTATAAATAAGGATTAATTATTGTTATTCAATGCTAGCTAAGGATGCAATTAAGAAAAATTTTAGAACACTCCCGATGTATGATACTCCAGTCAAACTATTGACTAATCAATTAAAACTAATATTTTATTAATAAAACTTTCAACACTTACACAATGGAGAAGAGAAAAATAATGTCCATTTCTTAATTTGTTAATCAATCAATAACAAGAATACTATGCTTATGTACAACTCAGTAGGGGAATTTAGAATCTCTAACCTACCAACTTCCCCCGTTTCCTAATAGAAAAGTAACAGCTCAGCACATTGATCCTATATGCACACAAGTCCACGATACCAATATTGAAGCTTCATCTTGCACCACACAATCACGTAACTCCAACATGTTCCCCCTCAAGATGAACCACAGTTGACAAACACTACTCCCATTTCGCGGGTATCCGGCTTTACCCAATCCTAATGGGACTGTCCATATTTGGTATAAAAATGTACGAGACATGAATGAGATTACCCCCTGGCTACCCACTACCCGATTCCGGTTATATATTATAGTTAAAATAAAAAATATTGTAAATATTTTGTAAATTAGTGGTGGGTTCCCGCCCCACCACCTCCTGATTGAAATATTAACCACTAAAACAACTTTAGTTTCTTGATAATTTATACATATAAATATATATCCACCGCATTCTATTATTAAATTATTATTAATAAAAGTTTATTAAACTCAATTTTTGGTTTATTAAGTTTTGGTAATCTACTATTCCATTTTTTTTTTTTTTTGCCAAATTTAATTTAATTGTTAATTTGTGGATAAGTTTTTATATTTTATTATTGATTTGTTTATTTTTTTTATTATTATTTGAAAGCAAATGCCCGACTAATCCCAAAATGTATTTCAATGGGTTATGATTACATTAACAATATAAAGAGAAATATACTCTCATAGTCAAGTAATGTGGGATTCCAATATTATTTTTTTAATAAACTGATAATTTCGCAAGACGGGTAATTAACGAGTACTTGCTACCCGTTGGTAATAGGACATGGCATGTAGTTATATTTGTAAATTAGAATTGGACAGGTAATCCCATTACCTGTGGGTACTCTATACGTTTCCATCCCTATATATGAATAAAATGATTAAGATATAAGTAAGTGCACTTCAAACTAGGCCGCCAAGAAGTGAAAAATCATTAAACAAATCTCAAACCAATAAATAGCAGTAGATTGTTGTATCCATTGTACAAATTACTTGAAAATCCATTCATAGGCTGCAAAATTAAAATAAACATATACAATATGATACGTATAACAAAATTAGACTACAAACTGTATAATGATAACTATAACCAAGTCTGAGTCATGTAAAGAGGCTAGCTCTTCCTTCAATTTTTTTTTTTTTTTTTTAACTAAATAAAAGCTCTGTTAACTCTGTTACTTGCTTTTTCCTTAAAAAAAAAAATAAAAATAGAAAGACTGTCTCACTTTAATTTGGCTATTTGCAATGTGGGATCTCGAATAACTGAAGCCATTAATATATGCATGTTAAATGTAACTAACTGTGTTAAAGCTGATTTTGCTTTTAGTAAACAATAATAAGAAAAAGAACATAATGAAAAGAAAAAGAAAGGAAAAATTTTATAATATTTTTGTATTATGGTACTCGTCGAAAATAAATTCACAAGAAATGTTGCTGATTGAACCTTTATGGTATAACAAAAAGAATATAAATCTCTTTTTAGGCTAAATGAGAATAAATCTATGAGCATTCTAAAATTTCTCGATTGGAGTTTGTAAGTATTTCAATTATAAATGTAAAAAAGTTCAACTTATATATTAGGCATAATGATTAGTGGACCAGGCTGAGAACGTTTAGATGGAATCACAGGTCCACCAACCTATATTGATCTTTGTCAATATAAAGCATGAGATTAATCAACATTGAAAACACTGTGGAAATTAAGATCATACCCTTGCTCTTAAACCAAATTCGTTCAACCATGCATTCCGCGGCTAAAAAAGAGGTAGTAAGAGAGATCCCAATGGTCATCCGTCTCTACAAAGACGGCTCAGTAGAACATCTCATAGACTCACCGTACGAGCCACCGTCTCTTCACCAAAACCCGCAATCAAAAGACATTATAATCCCTCAAAATCCAACCATTTCCACGCGTCTCTTCCTCTCCAAACCTACACAACCCGCTACCAAATTTCCAATCTTGGTCTACTCCCACGACGGAGCTTTATCCGTATAGAATCTACCTTCTCGTTTTTCCACCACCTTTACATCCAATCTCCAGCACTTGAATTGAATCCCAAGTTCTTGTTCTTGTTGTGTTAATAGAGTATAGTCAAGCGCCCGAGTATCCTCTTGCGGTGGCATACGAGGATAGTTGGGAAGCTCTTCAATGGGTAGCTTCTCATTTGTTTGAAAATGCAGGTGAGCCGTGGATTTTAGATCAACGCGATTTTGACCGTCTTTTCATTGGAGGTGACAGTGCTGACGCTAATACTGTGCATAACATAGCCTTGATAGCAGTGGCGAATCCAGGACATCAATTTTGGGGGGCAAAAATTTCCCTAAAAATTTTCCGGCCGGCGATAAAAAATTCCGGCCAGCGTTTAAAAATTTCCGGCCTGCCAACAAACCCATAATTAATTCAATTTAATTCAATAACGACACAATCCTTCGTTATTTATATACATAACATAGTAACAATTAATTTTTTCCAATTTAAATCCCTAAATAAAAATTCTTAAAATTATAAAATTTATAATTCCAATCAATCTAATTTCAATCTAATTATTTTTTTTTTTCAATCCTAAGATGAGAATTTTTTTTTTTTTAGGCCCACTTTTTAATTAAAGAATTAGAGTAGTTTTTTAGGCCCAGTCAAAACGACGTCGTTTTGCATGGGGATTTTTTTTTTATACCCAGGCAAAACGACGTCGTTTTGCCTGGGTTGTTAAAAATTTTAAATCCTAGGCAAAACGACGTCGTTTTGCCTAGGATTTAAAAAAAATAAAAAATAAAAAATAAAAATAAAAATAAAAAAAGAAGGGAAGAAGGGAAGAAGACGTTGTCATGATTAATAGTTGACATGATGTTCAACAATACTATATATAATTGGCTTTATTGTTTCCTGTTAACAATAAATTATGTTTACGATTTTGAAATATCATATTGTAGTGAAATTTATGATTAGATAAACTCATTTTTAATTATGTAAAGTTATATAAAAATTATAATTATATCCTTAACATATATAATTAAAGTTTAACATATAAATTAAATGGAATGCATGATCAAACTATTAATAAATAGTAAATTAATTAGAAAAAATTCACCTGGCGAAACTTTGGCTAGCAATATATATTAATTAAATATTTCCATGGAATAAAGCAGATTAACTATATATCATTTGAAATAAACATAAATGATAAATATTTCCAACAATTTATTATATATTTTCAAAATTAGCACTTTTATAATTAGGAATATAAGTTTTATTTTAATGTAAAAAATAAATATAGGGTTATAATTATATAGGAATCTTTTGCATGCAAAAATTTGAAATTTATTAATAATTTTATTTTATTTTTAGTATTAGAAAAAATTGTTTTATATCTTTTCACACTATAAATCATTTTTAAAAAATGTCGAACACACATTTGGACCCCCTGAACTTGGTCTAAAGAGCCAACGCCTCTCAAATCCAGTTATCCCACTAAACTTCGAAAAACTAATCCAATTTACTCTCTAAGTCCTACTAAACCAGCGTTTATGACACACGCATTTTGAAAAGTCAAACGTGAGACAGCTAATAAATAATTGACACATAGCAACAATAGGATAAACTAGGTCACTTTTTCAAAGTTTAGAGACTAACCAGATGAATACGAAATTCAGGAGAGCACTTGTGATACTAGAAACAAGTTTAAGGGGCTTCAGATATATTACTCCTTAAAAAATAAAATTAAATTTGAAGATGTTAATGCAACAAGTCTACTATGAATATAATCATTCAAATTTAGAAAATCTAATAATAATACCATTACGATAACCATAATATATAATACTAATAATACCGATAACCATAATATATAATACTAATAATACAACAACAATAATAATATAATAACAATAATGCTATCAAATTTTTTATTTGAGGATAGATCATTTCCAATGAATAAATAAAAAAAGTTAAATAAATAAATAAAATAATACTAAATTTTGCTATAAAAATTTATAAATATAACATAATCGACAAGCTAAATGAAAACTCACGTGGTCTAATAGAAATAGAAATAGGAAATTTAATTTTTGGACCGGCATTTTCCAACATTTACTAATTCATTTTCCAATTCAATACTTTTATTTCTTCAGTATTAATATATTTTTATGTAGAAAATGCAGTCTCAAAGTTTAGCCATTCATATCGCATTTTGGCAAAATAGGAAGGTCCGAATACATATGGAACCCTGAACTTGGTCAAAAGTGTCTATTGCCTCCTTGAACTTTAAAAGTGTTCTAATACCCTCCTGAACTTCTTAAGTGTCCTAATGCCCCCCTTAAACTTCTTAAAATTAGCCTAATTTGCGCCTTAAGTCTCATAAAATCAAAGTTTGCTTTGAAAAGTCAAATGTAAGATAACCAATAAATGAGTGGCATGTGGCAGCAATGAGGCAAACTGTGTCACTTTTTCAAAGTTCAGGAGGACATTAAAACATTTTAAAAGTTCAGGAAGATAATAGGCACTTTTGACCAAGTTCAAGGCGGTTCATATGTATTCAGCCAACAGAAAAAGATGCAACTACAAAGAAATCATTTGACATGACATTTTAAAAGTTTTTTTTTCCCTTTTCATTATTGACTGTTTGATATTTTCTTTTAGATTCTCGACACGTTATTTTATCATATTCACACATGTATCAGTTTAGACTAATTTAACCCCAAATAAAATTTAAAACATATCCGAACTTAATTTTCAATCAAAGTGATTTTGTAATTCAAATTAGTATTTTATTTAATTAATTTTTTTCTCATCAGCTTTTTTAGGTGTATAAATGGAGTAGGTATTCCCCATCCCCATTAGAGATACATTCCAATAAAGACAGAGAATTTTCAGTAAAATTTCTCACAGGACAGTGGAGATGGTTTTATCAGTGAAAGACTAATAGGGATGGAGACGGAAATACCCTTCTCTGTCCTGCTAAATCTTCGTCCCCAAAATCCTTACTTTATTTTATTTTATTTTTATTTATTTGATGTTAATAAAAATTTTTATAGTTAATTAATCTAATCATAATTCTAATAAAAAGATTTGAAAATTTTATTTATATTTAGTTTAAATATTTAAAGATTATAATTTTTTTAATCAATTTGATATATTTATTGTATAAATTTATACTTATCATATGTGGAGTCTGGCATGTAATCTTATAAATTATTTGGCAAAGCTTTTTTGAAGATTTTTTTTTTTTTTCATTATTGAGCCATTGGATTGAAAATCTATTTCTGATCACACTTTCAAGTTATAAAAATTGAGATTATTGAATCAGATCGCAATTTTATTTTTTTTAATCTCTGTCCTTTTCCTTGAAATTTACGCTGTCTTAGCAGGATTTTTTCAGAATCTTTTTTCTGAAACGATGTTAATTAAGGATGAAGATTATATTAAAAATGCAATCTTGTATGTGAGTTTCTTTTAATTTAGAAAAACTAAAAAAATGAGCGAGAAGTATTCACTTTATATATATATATAATAGATTATTCAATGTATGTACGTGGAGGGTCATAGTCATTTTGTTCTACCCTAGATTTTCGGTCCACGTAGTTTCTTTCCCTTGATGCAATTAAAATTTGAAAGTAACAATTATAAAAGATGGACAAAATAATTTAATTTATTGCAACTTTTTTTTAAGTATTTAATGTCACATTATGAATTAATCTTCATCAACCGTTTCTACAATTTCCTTCTCCATCTCTTACTGAAAAAAAAAAAAAAAAAAAAAAAATAGTTTCAATAATGTCTTCCTCCAAAACAAATGAGATAGCAATTGAGGTCCCAAAAGTCATTCGTCTCTACAAAGATGGCTCAGTGGAACGACTTTTAGGGACACCATATGTGCCACCGTCGCTAAACGAAGAACCGCAATCAAAAGACATTTTCATCTCTCAAAACCCAAAGATTTATGCCCGTCTCTACCTCCCTAAACCCACAAAACCTACTACAAAATTACCTATCGTGGTCTACTTCCACGGTGGAGGTTTTTGCGTTGAGTCCGCCTTTTCGTTTTTGCACCACCGTTATGTCAAATCTCTAGTGCTTGAATCCCATGTTCTTGTTGTATCTGTTGAATACAGACAGGCACCAGAGAATCCTTTCCCGACAGCATATGAGGATTGTTGGAAAGCTCTTCAATGGGTAGCTTCTCACTCTGTTAAAAATATGGGAGAGCCTTGGATTTTAGATCACGGAGATTTTGATCGGTTTTTCATTGGAGGAAATTGCTCCGGTGCTAATATTGCACATAACATGGCTTTGAGAGCTGGGTCCGAGAATTTAGCAGGTAATGGTTGTACTCCAAAACTACATACTCCTTCAATTGTAAAAACTGATTACACAATTTTTTATTAAATTTTAAAACCCACAAGTATAAAATAAATCTACGATAGTCCCATACTAGACTGGTTTTGGGACTATTAGGATACTGTCATGTCAGCAATTTTGATGAAATTGCAGCCATTCAGCTAAGTTGGATAACTCGCGGGATCACAATAGAACTTCTTGTGAGAATAATCTTTTTTTGTTTTGATATTGAGAGGAGTACTTAATCTCGAGATTTTTCTTTTCAGGTAATGTTAGAATCTTAGGTGCCTTTTTAGGACAACCATATTTTTGGGGTTCAAAACCAATCGGAAATGAGCCAACTGAAGATCATGACAAGAAATTGCAAAGTTTGATATGGGATTTTGCATACCCTACCGCACCATTGGGTTTTGATAATCCGATGATCAATCCAGCCACACGGGATAACCTAAGTAAGCTTGGCTGCTTAAGGCTACTTGTTTGTGTTGCTGGGAAGGATGATTTAAGAGAAAGAGGAGTTCGGTATTTTGGTATGGTGAAAGAAAGCGGATGGGAAGGTGAACTTGAAGAATTGTTTGAAGTTGAAGGAGAAACTCATTATTTTCATTTGAAGAATCCCAATTCGGAGAATTCTCAAATTATGATCAAACGATTGGCTTCTTTCCTTAATAAACATGTTCGTAAGTCTCGCGGTCTAGCTGACCTACCTAGGGATGCTTTCTAAAAATTGAGCATAAATATACATTTTGCATGCTAGGCTAGCCTAGACCTAAACTTGGCCCTATCATTGTAATAGCTAAGTTTGAAATTTTTCTTAAAACCGAAATTCCAGTCGGTCCAACCATACTTACTAATCTACATATATTTCAACATATACATGCATAAAATCACTATCAACAATTCACATATTTAAGTATCTTGTATGATGTGTTATTGTCATAGTGTAATTCAATGATATGTTGTTGCATTATAGCTAATTGTGTAATATTATATTGTATAAATATACGTTATATATTCTTGATAATATTATTATTAAATACAAATAATTACAATTTTTTATAAGAACATATGTAGATTGGTGGGATTAGGGTTGGCTTTGGAAATATCCAAGCCTAATTCGACAATAAATTTTACAGTATTTCGGGAGTAGGCAATCCCTTAGTTATAAAAAAAATATTTATATTTTTTCTTATTATACTATAAAAGAGCAAGAAGCAACCTTTTTTACTAATGTATTTTTAAGAAGTATCACACTACAAGAGTATTTCTAAAATTTTCCCTAATTCGATCTACATAAACATTATAGCTTTTCATAAAAAAAAATCCGAGGAAAATAAATTCAAAATAACAAAAATATCATATTTAATCTAGATATAAATAGCAATTTTAGTATTAAAAAAAGAGGGGGAAAAGATTTTAAAAAATATATATATAGATACGGATCTCATTTAGATAAGATTAAAAACTAGAAAAACATATTAAGTTGGATGAGGAGAAGATGAACGACCAGAATTTTTTCATTATCAAAGATGTGAGATAACGTTTGTTAATAATAAAAATGAAAAAAAATAATTATTGCATTGGTTATAAACAACAAGTTATTTTCTTTTTTTTTTTTGTCAATATTTCCTAAAAATATTTAAATGGTACAACTTTTTCTCAAAAATTAGGTGGGTTGAACTTGGACTAGAATTGGACTAATTATTTTAAAAACCAGCCCACTTAAATGCGATGAACCGGGCCCACCCAGCCCAGAAATAGATCTTTTCTTTGGTTTTGATTAATCGGTTCAAAAACAACGAGCGCAAGTATAAAATTCAATGTTATTTCTTATTCATTTAAGAAAAAAAAAAAACCGAAGTCGATAGTCCCAAAAATTACATAATAAAATCAAGCTTTGACTAATTTGACTAGAAAGAGTAAATTGATTATGTAATTTAAAAAATAGAAAATATAGAGAATAGGGGTTACTAAATTTTGGCCTTAATTTGGAATGTATATGTCTAAGTCAAAATTGAGGTCAACTAAATTCAAATTCTTCTTTGGATTTATAATTGAATGTATATGTTATTTTCTTTGGAATGTATGCTCTGACTTGAACTTGTAATTCTTCTCCACATTTCCACTTTCCATATCTTTCTTTCCAACAAATTCCATAAAAAAAATAAAAATAAAAAGGAATTTTTATACTAGAATACAATTCAATTTATTTAAGGAATCATTTCTTGTGTTTGAAAACCCTTTTTAATACAAATTGTAAAGTGTGTTTTAATAACTCTTCTCAATTGAATTCTCATTAAATCATGTCAATTTTTACATAATTTTCAATTTTTACATCATAAGTTATTTTTAATGATGAGAGAATTCATTTCTTTTAATATTTTTGTCTTTCGAAAATATTGTTTGAAATGAAAAAGAATATATATATATATATATAGAGAGAGAGAGAGAGAGAGAGAGAGTAGTCAAGATTTAGAAACAATATAATGTAATTACTATTTATTAATATGTCATTTCAGTTTCCATAATTCAATGTATTATGATTAATTTAATTGATCCCAAATCGAACAGATTTTTCAGTTTCCACATTACTCTCAATATTTATTTATAATTATGGTTTTCAGACCCGGATCAGTAAAAGGATGGATTCGTAAATTTTGGATTAAATTTGAATCGAACAGGAGTTAAGAAATATATATATATATATATATATATATATATATATATATATATGAATCTTTGAATATTTTTGTTATAATTCTTTAAACTAGAGGATTTTAAATTTAAAAAAGTTCAATATAATTTTTATAATTACAATTAAATTTTAATTTAATTTAAAATAATTTAAAATTTAATTATATTTTATTTTAATTAAAAAATCTAAAAATAATAACCTAAATCATTAATTAAAATAATTTTCTTTAAAAGAAGCCAGATCGAACCGAAAAAATTGGGCTGGTTCACGATTTTTCAGTTCGCCTGATTGGTCCGATAGGTTGTTGACTGAGTTTTGACTAGAGTATAAACCGACTAAAAACGGACCACATCGACCTCTGGTTCCATCTGATCCCTGTCCTACCCACCGGTCCAATTCGTTTTTCATAACTATGCTTATAATCCAAATCTTAATCCATTTATTTCCTCTATTGCTGAAATTTTTTTATGGCTACCTCCATATTGTTTACATATTTCTTTTTCATTTTGGACAAAATATTCCAATTCTTTAATTCGTTATTCTCCCATCGATTTTGAATTAATTGCATATAATGTTGCTGAAATTCTTTCCTTCTATTTCCGGTTTGCTAAGAGATGACATTTAACCTTGAAAAATCAAGTATTGTTTCTTTATCTATGTTCTTTTAGATATTCCCTAATTTCATTTGGGTTTTGAAATTAACAATACAAAACCAATTATCGTAAAATATTCACGTTCATTCCAGCAATTTTCTACAGATTGCTAATACATGATTGTTAGTTTTTTTATTTGATTCCTTGTACAAGAATTTACTTATGCAGGAGCTATTTGTTCATGTATTTGTACTTTTTTTTTTTTTTTTTGCCTACGAGGGGAGTTTCAAATTCTTTTATGTCTTCCTTTTATCTGTTTTGTTGTTTTTAACATCATTTTCTTTCTTTATATAACGAGTGATTCTTAAATTTATTATCTCTTTTCATAATTTTTTGGATTACTATTAGATTATGATTGGATTATTATTGGAATATCATTGGATTATTCATGCAATGTTTGTGATTATTAATTTTGGATTTGTTTAACGGTCTATATTAGAATATTGTTGGATTACATAGAGTAAATAATATGTTTATTAATTGGTTACTAAGAATTTATTCATAATTTTTTTTTTTTTTTTTTGTGTTGATTAAATTTTATTATTGATATTTTTCGATTGTAATTTTGTTTTCTCATTGTAGATTAATGTTGAATTTGTTTAATGGTCTATATTAGAATATTGTTGGATTACATATAGTAAATAATATGCTTATTAATTGGTTACTAAGAATTTATTCATAGTTTTTTTTTTATTAGATTTTATTTTTGGTGTTTTTCAATTATAATTTTGTTTTCTCATTGTAGATTAAATTGAAGTAGTTTTATTACATATTCATAATCTTGCTTAATTGTCTTGATCTATTAATTTGTAATGTTTTATATGACCAGATTGCACATCCTTAAAAAAAGAATTGTAATTATCACATAAATTGTAGCACCAAATCATGCATTATTCACAAATACACTTCATAAATAAGTTTAAAAAATAATATTATATGAGAAGAAATAGCTAATTATAAGAGGTAGGAATTTTATTTTCATGGAAGTAGTCCAAGACCCATGTATAGTTATACATATAGTGAATTAATATCTTTGGAAAATGTGATGTAGAAAGAAGAATGGCAAGTGGGATGAAGGAATGAGAAATGACATGATGAGGTGATGATATATGAGAGAGGAAATTGAGGAAGAAAACGAGATAAAAGTGGGAAGAGGGAAAACTAATTAAATTTTGGTCCATCTGCTTCTACTTCTACTTCTACTTGTCTACTTATGCCTATTTACTCTTAGGAGGACTTGTGTCTTTTTTTTTTTTTTTTTTCTCTCAATTTCCACATTCTTTCATTCCATTGTTTCTATCAAACCCTTTCACCTGTCACATCTCTCTTTTTTTCTTTTTTTCCTTTTCTTTCATTGAATTTTACTTACATTTTCAATAAATTATACATATAATATCTACATATACAATTTCTTTACCTGTGGGTAGAGGTGGCAATTCGTGTTATTAGTCATAATCGTGTTATATTGTTTAATATATTCCACATGATTATATATAACATAAAAGCAACAAATATGAGTTTCGTATCAAACGGGTCGTGTCAGTCGGGTTGTCTCTGTAAATCGTGTTATCGTGTTAGAAATTGCCACCCCTACCTGTGGGCTCTATTTTTTTCATCCAAAAATAAGAATAATATTGAAAACCCATTTGGATACCTATATAATGCTTTTTAATACTAAATAATAGAAATACATGTGTTTAGTTAGGTTTTGCTAATAACTGTTGATATATTTTTAGAAAATACAATCCGTTATTTTCGATTAGTAGATAAAACTTGTTTTTCACGAAAAACTCTTCTTCTTTTTTCATATTGGTTATTTTATTTTCTAACAGCAAAAATTTATCATATTTTTATCAAATACTAATTATCAATCAGCAAACAGTAACCATCAACAGCAAATAGCAAACAACAAAAAACAACAGCAAAAAACAAACAATAGAACTTGCAAACAAATTGGATTACAATTCACTTAGTAATGAAGGGAGAAAATGGAGGACTTGATTGGGATTTTTTTGGTACCTATCTCAGCTACGAGGAGCAAGTTCGAAGAAATCAAATTTGTCAACTTATCAAGTATCAAAGGAGACTGGGGCCAAATTTCATTGTTGGAGGAGATTTCAACTCAATCCTTAATGATAGTGAGGAGCAAGAAGGAGCTCAACGAAACTATAATTTGCGAAGTAACATTAGATTCCTTATGATAATTTGGGAGTGATTGACCTGGGTTTTATTGGTCCGCAATTTACTTGGAATAATAAAAGGGAGCTTGAAAGCAATGTGAAAGCAAGACTTGACATGTTTCTTATTTCTCCTCATTGGCTAGGCTATTTTAATCATGCCTCAGTCCGTCACCTCAACGACTTAGGCTCAGACCATAGGCCTATCTTGCTTAAAACTAAAAGTGAGGATTGTAAGTTTAAAAGCATATTTCACTATGATAAGCGCTGGTGTGGTAATCCGAAGGTTCAGGAAATCATTACTAATACTTGGAAGTGTAACAATAAGACATGTTCAAAGTTACATCAAAAGTACGGAATTGTAGGTAGAGGCTTTCATAGTGGAACAGCAAACAATCTTGTAATTCAAAAGCTAATATTGATCGAATTAAGGGAGAAATTGATGTCTTAAACCAACATAGTGACACAGGATCCATGATAAAGCGAATTTTGTTAGAGAAGGAGCTGAAATATGAATTGATTAATGAAGAACTCTACTAGGCCCAAAAAGCTAGACAAAATTGGCTTTCCACTATGGATAAAAACATAGCCTTCTTTCATGTAGTTATCAAGCAATAGAGAAGACGGAATACCATTCAGGGTATTAAAAATGAAGATGGGGACTAGTGCACTAGTAAAGAGCATCTGCAATGTAGTCACTGGCTACTTCAATTCAATCTTTACTTCTAAAAATTCTCTCAATTGGAATTCTCTTACAGCATGTTGGTCTATTAAGGTTAATGATCAGATGAATGACCATCTCATTAGAGCAGTTTCTCGTGAAGAAATTTGGCAAGCTATCTTCTCCATTCATCCAAGAAAAGCCCCAAGATATGATGATTCACGACTGCGTTCTATTAAGATTAGTGGGATATTGTTAAGGAGGAAGTTTATATGGCAGTTCAGAGCTTCTTTCGAACTGGCAAGCTGTTGAAAGAATTCAATCATACCATCATTACCCTTATCCCGAATTCCCAACAAGTTACTCTATGAAGTATTTAAGACCAATCAGCCTTTGCACTATTTTCTACAAAATTATCTCAAAGATCCTAACAGCTACATGCTAGAAGATTATGCCTTCTATCATCAGTGACAACCAAAGTGCCTTTCTAAAGAATGGAAGCATCATTGACAACATTTTGATAGCTTATGAAATAATGCACAGTCTCAAGAGTAGGAGAAAGGGGAAGTTAGAAGCAGCCATTAAATTATATCTCAACAAAGCTTAAGATCACCTGGAGTGGAATTTTCTGAGACATGTTCTCTTTAAGCTCAGTATTTGTGATACCATGGTGAATTGGATTATGGAGTGTGTTACAACAGTTTCTTATTCCTTCAATATCAATAGTTCAGTACAAGGTTACCTCCTTCCCCAACGAGGTATCTGATAAGGGGACCCTCTTTCACCTTTCCTTTTCATTATTTGTACTGAGTGCCTAACCTATATTCTATGAAAGGATGAAAATGAGGGCAAGATTAATAGCATCCAACTGAACAGACATTGTCCTTTGATTTCTCACTTGCTATTTGCAGATGATGCTCTTCTTTTCTACAAAGCTGATGCAAGTAACATGTCTCCTATAAAATCTGTTATCATTGCTTTTTGCGCAGGGAGTGGCCAACAGATTAATCTTGATAAGTCCTCCATCTTCTTTAGTCGAAATACTTCCTTGTACCAAAGACACCACTTTGCAGAGATTTTGGGAGTTCCTAATATGGGAGGGGAAGATAAGTATTTAGGATTGTCTTCCCTTATCCCTCATTCAAAAGCCCAAATTTTCAATGAGATTAAAGATAAGGTCGCTTCTCGTCTTGCTGGCTGGAAAGGGAAGCTTCTCAGTTTAGCTGGCAAAGAAGTGCTTGTCAAAGTAGTCACGATGGGTATTCCCATCTACTTAATATCTTGCTTTAAGCTTCCCATCAATGTTTGCAATGATATCAACCATATTGTGGCTAATTTTTTGTGGACCCATTCTGAAGACCGAAGGACTGGAAGATGATGTGTAAAGGGAAACATGAAGGAGGCTTCGGCTTTTAAGATCTTAATGCCTTCAACTTGGCCCTTTTAGCCATGCAAGGATGGACTATCATCAAGTTTCCAAACTCTCTACTTGCTCGATTGATGAGAGGTAAATATTTGCACTCTTGTTCATTTATGGAGGTTCAAGTTAGCCAAAGTGCATCTTGGGGATGGCAGAGCATTTGTCAAGGGAGACAAATCTACGAAAAGGTTTAAGATGGCAAAATGGTAATGGAGCTTCTGCGTGGTGCTTTGACAATCCTTAGCTAGCCCTAATTACCCTTTTCAGGTTACGCCTAAGCCTGGAGCTGATTCTTCTCTTTTCAAAGTCCAACACCTAATCTGTAGTAGGCTGGGTTCTTAGGATGTTCAAAAGGTCTAGAATTTGTGTCACCAAGAAGATGTTGGTCGTATTCTTGCCAATCCTGTGAGTATGACTAATGTTGCAGATTCACTTATCTAGAATTCTGGAAATTATTTGGTAAGATCAGGTTACAGTGTCGCCCTTACTCTTGCTATTCTTGTGATCCTCATCCCTTTTTGTTTCAATGGAAAAATTTGTGGAGCCTCAATATTCCCAATAAGTTGAAAATTTTTATGTGGCGACTTGTCCTTGGCCGCTTGCCAACCAATGTGAATTTATTGAGGAGAGGTGTTCAAATGATGGTAATTAGCCCAGATGTGGTTTACAGGAAGACTGCAGCCATCTCTTCTTTGGGTTTCAATTAGTTCACGCTATTTGGTTCATTTTGCCCTCAATGCTACGGACTGATTCATTGATTGGGAATTATTTTGGTGAAATTTGGTCTAGTATTTGCAGCTCACTTGATGGAAACCGTAATCTCATTCACAGTGGAATTTTTATTTTATGGCAAATTTGGAAAGTATGTAATGAATCTTCCATCCAAAGGTTTGGAACACAACAGAAATTGTTGTAAAAGCAACATCTCAAGCTTTATAATGTTTTTTGGTGCATGCTCCTCAATCCACTATAGTTTGTTTGGCAAACACCATTACTCCTCAACCTCATGGGCAACAATTTCTCTTGTGGTATAGACTAATGGTTGGTTGGGTTAAGATCAATGTTGATGGTGGCACCCGTGCAAAGGAGCAAAGAGGTAGTGCCAAAATTGTTGTCCACAACCATTTGGACTCCTTTTGGGCATGCAGAGCTAGGCGCTACCCTGGTTTTTTCTGCCCTCTAACTATGGAAACTTTTGCCTTGAGGGATGGTCTTCTTTGTAGTATTCAGTATGGCTTCCCCAAGGTTATTTTGGAAAGTGACTCTCGCCAACTTATTAGCCTGCTATCGTCCGCTGATTATTTTGTTTCTACTAAAATTTCTGCTATTGTGGAAGATATTAAGGCTCTTTCTTCTACTTTCCAAAATTGTTCATTTTCTTTTGTTAGAAGGGAAGCAAATTCAGCATCCCATGATCTTGCTAGAATGGCTATTAGTTCTGTATATTTTGGTTCCAATGATTTTATGACTCTTGACATTAGGAATCAAGGCTTGAAATCAAGGGTTTCCTTTTTTTCTTAATGAAATTGTTTGCTGTTAAAATAGAAATGTACTTCTGTATTAGGTCCTTGTACTATAGCTTATATGTAAGTTTTTAAAAAAACATCATTCAATTAAATAAAAAGCTATAATATAAAAAGTCTAATCAATGAAAAATATAAATATAGAAGACTTGATTTCTTTTCCCCACTTAATTATTCAACTATCACAAATAATTATTAAAAAGAAACAGATTTCACAGTAAAAAATTATGCTGTCAAAATTTAAAAAATTATCATAATTTCTGACAACAAGTAATAGGTGATTATATGTTACTGCTATAAAGTAGTGACTATACGTATTTCCAACAAAATTTGATATAATTTTGTTATTATTGATATATATAGTAACAATTTTTGGATTTTGATATTGTATTGACTTTTTACCAATAAAATTTATTTTTCTACATATGAAAAACTAACACATAAGTGGTTTTTTTTTTTTTTTTCTCAATGCTGACGTTACTTACGTATTGGTGTTTCATTGGAACGGTCCACATGGACAGGATCCCTATAAAATTTCTCAAATATTAATTTCTAATAAGACTGATAATTAAGTATCGATCCTTATCTGTAGTGTTAACTGATGCTTAATAGACATAGATATTCCCATTAAAAGATATCCATTTTTAGATTAGAATTTTTTTCTTTTAGTTTTCCTAAACATAACAGATAATATTAATTAGATAAAATATTATTCCTACGATTTAATTAAATATAAACAGTTCAAATTGAATTGATATATGAAATAAATAATCACATAAAATAACTCTTTTGGGTGACATATACTATTATTTAAGAATGAAATATTATTATTCTTTCATAGGAATGGAAAAGTTGAGATTTTAATATTTTAAGTAATAAGTAAAAACCGATCAGATAAAAAGTTTTCAAAATCTTTCTAAATGTTAACCTGAAAAACTTAATTTTCTTATTGCAATTTGATTACGAGTAGGGTCCCCACTCTTTGCTCCTTTGACAAAAAGAATTACCACTAATGGAACATAAAATAATTTTTATTAATTAAAAAGAAAATAAAAGCAATTAATGCTTGGAACAAAAATTACCCACAAAACTCAACTTAGTACATAATGGACAACATGGTCATAAATTTACCAGAGAGTAGAGACACAGTAATATGGCAGCTGCTTTTAATTGAATGCTTATATTACAAATTTTAGGGGACCACTCAAAGAAATATTTTCACCTAAAATATTGTCAAATGAAGGTAAAAATTAATTAATTTTATTACCATATATGAACAGTGTATATCATTTCAGTCAGTAAAATTAGATAAAATTGGAATTACAGCTAAGGCTGGTGCAGTATATATTATATTATATATAGTTTGTCGATATGTACAATTAATATTATTACTATAAATTAGATTATAATTTTTTTTTTTTTTTTTTTTTTTTTTTTTTTTTTTGCAATACAGGGACAAAATTGCTTTTGAATTTTTGGTCTAAATCATATGAGGAATTCATACTTTTTTTTTTTTTTACTATAAATAATATTAAAACAAAATCCTAATATTTAGAGTCCATTTGATCCTGCCATATAGGTTTTGAGTATTTTGGATATATTTATATATATTGCATAGTAACAATAAGATATTTTCTGCAATAGTTATTTTATTTGGGCTATATATAGCCTTTAAACAGAACTAACGTTGACCAAAAAAACTATAAATATTTCTGCATAGTAATTTATAGGCAAGGATTTATCATTTATTTAGCAAGACTTATTTGGATTATTTAAAGACAGAACTCTTCTGTATACCCTGTGGTGACCATAGCTATATATGGTACTTGAAAGCTCATTAATATTACTATTAATTTATTTATTTTCAACAAAGTCATCTATAAATTTAAGCTTTATTAAAGTTCTGGTTTATTTCATTTTGCTACAAAGTATATTTCTGTTAATGTTTGACATTCTAAAAAATACAAGTCAACAAATTAAAAGGTAACAAAAGAATATCCGAAAATAAAACTCTCGCTTATATAGTCTATAGACATGGTATTGAAGCATTTTGGATCAGGGGATCGATTGTTCAAATTTTGCAATTCTATTTATTAGTAGAATTTCAACACATGCTAGAGTAAACATATATTTGTACACGATTCAAATTCAATATGCATTTGCTTGAGGGAATACACCGGAGATAGTATGTAAAAACTATGTTTACGTCTTATTTATCAGCTTAAGTTTTCATGTCAAATGATTTATTGAGAGTTTGGATCTAAAATAACACTTCTAATAATAGCTACTTCAATATTATCGTTTGCGTTATGCATCTTCTTTAGCACCCACAAAAAATTATGTTCTAATTATACTAAAAAATTTTAAGTTGGTACAGTGCTACAAGAAATCTCAAAAAAGAAAAAAACATAGGGTTGCCAAAAGTGTAAAATATATTGTCATAATTTTTTAGGCAGCAATATAAAGCCAGCTGCATGTTGCTGATACAAAATTGTAATCTTAGGTATTTGTAACAAAAATTTAATATAATTTTGCTACTAAATGCGTTTCTTTGCAACAAATTTTCGATATTAGAACTAAATGAATTTTTTGACAATAAAATTTATTTTGCGGCAAAAGTCTAACAATTTTTGCGTTATGTTCATCCTTTGATCAATGTAATGTTAATTTTACAATATATATGCAAAATCAATCCGGATATAAGACGTATAAAACTATTTTGGTGATCTCAATTTTTTGAGATACATAAAACTATTTATAGATGGATAAGTATTGATATGTATTGACAACATCACAACACCATCAAATTCATCATGCTCATAACACGTTGTTGTATTGAAAAGTAAATAAAGCAAAAGAAGAAAGAAGAAAACAGTTTTTGTATGTAAAATTTGGTGAGCAATGATTATAATGGCATGAAATTGTTGGCATAAAGTACTAAAAGGTGATCAATATATATTTTATTAAAATATAAATACCATTTTTTCTTTTTTTCTTACAAAATAAAAAAGAAAGGCTTTTTGACCGATTAACATAGAATCTATTACGTTAGCATTTGACTTAGCTTTTTGGTGAATAATAATAATAATAAATTGTAAGAACATAAATAAAAGAAAGATATCATGTAAATATTATAAGCCCTAATTTCAAGGCGGTGTAAGAGTGAAAAAGCTTAACATGCATGAAAGCAAGAAATCAATATTCATTTCAATTCTTTCTCTCTCTTCCTAATTGAGTTTGATTTTTCAAAGCTAGAGAGAGAAAGAGAGACTGCCTGCTGCTGCTGCTGCTGCTGCTGCCTCTTCTGTTGGGCTACTGCTGCAGCTGCTTCTTCAATAGCTACAGCAAGACAAGAGATAGATATAGAGATTGATTAAATAATGTAATTTTATTTTTTATTATTACACAATAATTAAACGCAAGAAATTAAAAAGTGAGAGACAATACGTATTGCAGAGGAACCGACCATGATCTGATCTTCTTGAAAAGATATCATTCCTATTTTCACATCAGATTTGATCTTTCAATTCTACCAACCAATTGGAATCTTATCTTAATTTCATTCTTTAAATTTTCTTAATAAATGGTGACAAAACGAGTTTGTTTGTTGACAAGTTTTTGTTTTTTTTTTTATTTTTAATTCAGGTTTTGCACGTACGACAAAATTATTTGATTTATGTAGTTTTATAACCGATGAATCGATTTTGATATATTATAGAATTTTTGAACCAATTAAGTAATGAGCTTAAACTGATCCACCATCTATATATTTATAATCAATTTAAAAATTCAAATGACAACTATTGCTATCTATATATTAACAGAATATTTCTAATATCTAAACCTTTTCATCTCTTAGACTATACAGTTCACACCCTGGAAAATCCTGTTATTTATTAATTACAATTGCAGCATAATTAAGTATACATTTTTATTGAGAAAATATATTGGATTGTGTATAAATATTCATGCAAATATATATTGAACAAGGTTCACTTATGTAATTAATCAAATAATATCCCTCTAAATTAATGATTTCATGAATTACAAATTAAGAATATATATATATATATATATATATATATATATATATATATATATATACAGATTACATGTTATATACCAGAAGTGAATCAAAGAAGGAAAGAAGCACAAAAAATTTCTTCATCCCAAATCCTTAGTAATATCAAAATCAATCTTTCACATCTAATTCTATTTTGGATCAATTCATTGGAGAAATACAACAAATTCTATATTCAATTCAAGAAAAAAAATAAACACTACACCACACATGCAAATTTCAGTTGCCAAAACAAGACCAGTTGGTGTCAACATTAACCTCTGCAAAAATAATTTCAAATATAGTTTTTTTTTTTCTTCATTGATTTAACCAACATGGTCCAAATGCAATTTAGGGCACTTCAATTTCTTTAATATCCCCACACCAATTCCATGAAATGTAACATCATCATCATCAATATCTCATACTAAATTCAACTTCCAATTTCCAACAAAATTACAAAATTCCATAACCTAACCCATCGTTTTTACATGCATCAAAAAAAGTACATCCTCATAAAACCTATTACCAAGTCAATAAACCAAAAAGAAAAGAATTCATTAGGTGGGTAAATTAATATTTTTTCACAAGTCAAATTGAGTTTGGGTTCGAACCGGGAAGCTCCTTTTTTCTCAAAAGAATTATGTTTAAAACAGTTTTCATCAGTCAGTGCTTACTTAAAATTTTCTTGGAAATTTTCTCTTAACTATTTTTATCATCTTATTCTCGCTCAAAGAATACTTCTGCTTATGAAATTTTTAAAATTATTAGTCAGCCAATTTTTCAGTAAAAAAAAAAGAAGCATATAAAAGCACTAGATAACAAAATCTTAAATTGTTTTAGAACTAGAATCACTGAATAACTTACAAAAGAAAAATTAGTACATTAACTATCTCAATATTTTCACTTATCAGCTCCTAAAAACTAATTAACTAACAACCATTTTCACTACTAAAAATACTCGAACCCGAGACTTTACTTAAGCAGAAACAGTTGCTGATTAGTTCTTCATGGGAAGAAACTCGAAAAACTGGGTCGATGGAGCGGAGTTGGCATTCATGGCCGCAAATGATGACTCAGTCTCTTTATCATTAATGGATTGATTACCCTCATTAATACTATTACTACTACGTAGAGGAAAGAGTTGAAGTGTTTGAGATTCCCCACATCCATTGTCATTATCTTCTTCTTCTTCTTCTTCTTCTTCATTGAATAAATGGCCATTTTGGGTGTAATAAGGAGCAATGAAGATATTAGTCTTAATGAGCATTGGGTCCATTGTTCTTATTGCAGGTGTAGATTTTGTCTTTGCTGATTCTGATTTTTTTAGGGTTGAAGAAGAAGAAGAAGTAGTTGAAAAGTTGCAGAAGGGAGCAGAGGTTGTGTTAATTAGGTGGGTGGTGGGAGATGGACAAGACAACTGCATCATCTGCCACGTGGCATTCCTTTCAATAAAGTTCTTTCTGTTTTGAAATTCCATTTCATCCAATTGATACCATCCTCCTAATTCTCCTATCTCTCCTCTACATGATTCTGCCATATTTCCTCCTTTTTCTGCTCCCCTTTGTGTTGATATTGATTCCTGTCATCATTAATTTCCCATGCATTTACAAATATGTCAATTCTCTCCTCTTTTATTCAACTTTCTAATTTATTATTAAATGTAACCCAATAAAACACAAAAAATTTTACAAAAATCCATTGATGTAAAAACACAATTTAAAGCAAATTTTACAAAAATCCGTTGATGTAAAAACACAATTTAAAGCATTCTTATTATTTCCTAAATTGTGTTTTTTATATAACTGTATAACTGAATACATACTCCGAAAGTAATGCAAAGTTTCTCTCTATAAAAACATAGAACTGTCATTTTTTTTGTACAAATTACCAGATTGGAACGGCATACTTGCTACGGTTATAAATTTTTTTTTATTACATTTATATCATATTGAAATATATAGATAATATAATATGATTATGACACGATATACTAAATTGACTCTATATAAAAATATAGCTAGTTGACTGCGATTACACATAAAAAGCGATATATTTTTTTTTTATTGAATGAGAGCTTAATAATGGTTTTGGTTGAATTTAGGGTGAACTTGCAAAGGAGCAACAAGTTGGTTAGGGCATTAATTTAAGGACATGGGTGAATGTTATTCTAACTAATTAAGTGATCCAATTTAGTATGTATACATGGAGAGGTTAGTATTGTCATTCCAGCATCACGAGTAGCCTTATTTGAAGGAACAAATCAAAAGGGTACCTAAATATAATAAGCAAAAAAAAAAAAAAAGATTGATAACACAGCAGCCAGCCCCGACAGAAAGGAAGGAATGCAGCTTTTAGACCCTTTTCATTTCCCAACACATACAAAGTTATTGTTTCTTCTTCCCTATAGATATGAACTTTCAATTTTGATTCTTTTCTTTTTTTTTTTATTTAAAAAAATAATAAAAAAAGACTTTTAATCATAAGCTAATTATCAAAACTTAATTGTTAGTGTGGATTAAAAGTTAATTAAAAGTAGGAAATGTTAATTAGAAAGAAAGACAAAAGAATAGACCTCTGGTAGTGTACTGCAGTTAGTAGAGAGAGCCCAGTTCTTGATCTGTTCACCATTTCCTCCTGTTTTCACATCAACAAAAAAACATTAAAAGATTACAACTTTTCACTATTCTCTTTCTCTCTCTATCTCTAAAAAATAAAAATTTCATCCTTTCCTAAGCTAAAAACAAAAGGGTTTTGTTAATATTCTAATTATTTACCTGATTCTTTTCTTTCAAACATTTCAATGTCAAGCTGTTGTTGTTGTTGTTGTTCATTATCTGATGAAGTGATGGCTGATTCCAGTTGACGGCGTCGTTTTTGCCTTTCTCTTGCCTTATGATTCTGAAACCAGTAGAACACATTCTTCCCTTCTATCTTCCCATATCTTCTTAGCTGTGCTGTTATGTGTTGAATTTGTTCAGTTGATGGAGTTCTTGTTCCTCTTCTGTATAATTCTTCAAGTGTTCTTAATTGTTCCGGTGTCGGGTTCCATCTTGAACTCACGACTACTTGCTGCGTATGGAAATCTCTCTTGCTTTGATCCGCCATATTCGCTGCGAATCAGCACATAGTGAAAATACAGAACGAATAAAAACTATTCTTAGACCTTAATCTTCTAGTCATGCCCATAACATGGTACCGGAGCTTACAAGTACGGTGTAAGAATAGTTTTTATTATTTCTAACAACCATAACGAAGACAAAGAAACAAAACATACCCAGATGGTGATTCAGTGAGAAAATATCATTTCCATGGAGACGGCTAAGTCTAGGAGGACTAGTGTTTGAGCCATGGGTAGAAGGAGCCATTGGTGTTCTTGGCATCAAAGGTCTAAGCTTTCTTCCATTAAACGATTCAGGTATGCTAAACTCTCCACCATCACTACAACCCATCATCCACATTTTTATGCACTCAAAAAAGAAAATTCACAAAGAAAAGGGTTAAAATTTCTTTTCTTTTTTTTTTTTTTTACTTCTTGAATGAAGGAGAAGAAGAAGAACAACAAGAAGAAGGAAAATAAAGAGAATGGAGTGGTGTTGGGTTGAATAGGAACAAGAAAGGAATGAAAGAGAGGTGAAATGAAAACATAGAGAAGGATACCTTTATAACAAAAGTAATAGATGTATGGTTTGTTTATATATATAGAATAGAATAGTTTTTCGAAAGTATAATAATAAAAGAGAGTGCTAGTTTTGGAATGGGTTAATTATAAGGGTGAAATGGGTTTTTGTGTAAGTAATAATAATATATTAATTATTTTTAATTTTTAGTTTTTTAGGAATTAGAAAAGAGATGGGGATTGATCACTCTACGTACAGCGTGTAGGCAGATCTCTGCAATTTCCTAGCTATAATATCAACAACGAGATTGATAGAGAAAGCAAATTTCTTAAAATAAATAAATAAATAAATTGGAGTGTATGGTATATGTATATGTTGGTTTATTATGGAACAGCAAAAAAGTGAGTAAGACATGAGGTTGACGAGGCTATTCTAAGCAAACAAATATGCTTTTTATTTTTATTTTTATTATTATTTTTCTATTAGGGTTCAACCTATACAGTACCTTTAGTCAACTTTTTTTTTTCTTGAATACGTATGATGTTTTGTGTATTTATATTAAAGGTGATTGGTGTTGAATTGAGAACCTCAGGCTCATGTCCAATTCAGCCATCTCTAATTAACTTTTGATGATGTTAAACTTCATCATTTCAATTTAAATTGATAAATAAAAAGGTTCAGTATATCTAAATTTTTAAAAATATATAGGGAAAGATTCTACTGTGAACTGAGTCCACCGTGATCGGCACCGTTGGATGCTTGACACGTCATCATAGTTGCTGACGTGTCACACATCGAAACGGTGCGGATCATATAAATCCGATCCATATTAGAAATTTTCACGTATAGGATACAATACTAATAAGTTGTTGGAGTGGTTAACAACCCCTTCTGTTTAAGTAAAATCTCATATTCAAATTTTAAATGACAAAAATAATTATTATGAGAGCTTTACATCTTTCACTAAAAACAAATTAATAATAACAAAAAAAAAAAATTCCTACCAAAAATATAAAAGTTGTTACCACAATGTTAGGTAATTGTTGCATGTTATTGTTATAAAGTTGTGACCATGTTTATTTGGCAACTAGATTTCAATAAAAATTTGTTGCCATGTATTGCTACTAAATAAGTTTTTGCTATCAAATTTATTTATTATTTCTTTTTTTTTTTTGGATAGAATTTGACAACTTCTAGCTCAAATCCATATCAAAATTGAACTAATGGTGAAAACCAAAAGTATACTACGAAATTCAATATATATTTGTTTTGAGATAAAAATAATTTTTTCTAGGATTATTTGAGAATATTAATTTAACCCTAAGTAATATTGTTATCATTTCAATATAAATTATAATCAATTTCAACTACACCATGATTGATATTTCCCTTATTAAAATGAGAGAAAATTGATTGGGATTTATAGGAGAATTTAAACATGGTAAGACAAAAGACAAAAAAATAAAAAAATAAAAAAATTATAGTAATATAGAGAAGAAAAAAAGAGGGTAGGTATAAATGAGAGTGAAAAAAAGAGAATGTAAGTAAGTAAATAGGAAAGGACAAAAAGCAAAAGAGAGAAGAAGAGAAGAGGAAGAGGAAGAGAGGAAGAAGGCGTGGAATTCTGGGAGGAGGATGGGATTATTGGGAGTAGCAAATCAATAACGACGTGACGATCATGAGACCCTTATCATCACTCTTATTTATTGTTCTCTTCAGGTCTCGTGCCTTTCACACTTATTCTCAATCCAAACTGCCCCTCTCCTTCTCTCTCTACATTTTTTACTGTACGGACATCTCTTTTTCACCCTCTACATTTTCTCAACAGCTTAAATAAGTTTTGTTCGCTTTGCATCCGCTATTTCGTGTTGGTTTCATATCGAGTTCATGATATTAGATCAATTGCGCTAAGATATTGCTTCATATTCCGTTGATGTTGAGTAGGTTGTAGATGGGTTGTGCGATAAATAGGATGAGAGAGGGTTTGAAATTATCATCGATAAGTTTTGGGATCAATTGGTTACAAAATGTATTAGAGCCTTTTAGACTAAGAGGTAGACAGTCAAATCACGACAATGCCACTTGTTGAATTTCAATACATGATAGATTGTGTCTTTTAATTGTGGGAGGTGTGTAAAAATTAATGTAAATATTAAGCTTTGGCCTTAGATACCAACTTAAACTTTTGGTCAAATGGTTCGATGACGGTTGCTAGTGATAAACATAAAAGCTATTATTAGGTCTTAATTATCAGTTTAAGTTTTTGAGTCAAATGGTTGTATCACATGGTATCAAAGTCTCCTGGAAAAAGATGTCAATGGTTTCAAATGTCGGTAGCTCCATCTATGTTGGAATTTCAACACAATGGTAAAATCGGCATGTGTTGTACACGCTTCAGGCCTAATTAAGAGACATTCACTCTATGGTAGAGGTAATAATAGAAGCTATCTTTGATCTTACATATTCGCTTGAGCTTTGGGATTATATGGTTCCATGACAATGGTTGTGGGATTTGCAATGAATGTAATGTAGTAAAGGTGATAAAGAATGAGTGGTGGTAGGGAAGTGAAGAAACTTTATGGGCTTTGAGAATGTTTGATTCTAACTACATAAGTGAGTATATATGTGGGGTTGGACCCGTGTAACACCAAACTGATTAGCTTATGTTAAGACCAATCAACACTACTTATATGTTACTCTGTAGTCTCACCTATTTGCAATGTGGGACAATATTTTATTTCTTAACATGAGGGTCAATTCTTATATAAGGTATGCCACAAAACCATTTAATCTAATAGCTCAAGTTGATAGATAAAGTCGGAAAAAAAAATCTTTTATTGTTATATTTTAGGGCACTCGACACAAATTATTCATGGACTAGAAACTGTATATATAACACATACTCACTCTATCATGTACTGAAATTTCAATAATAAATGACATTATGAGGATTTGAAAAAGTTTTTTCCATGTTATATCATAGAATCATTTAACATAAAAACTTAAATCGATAATTGTGGCGCAACAAGAGAGGCATAGACAACCTCACTCCAGTCAGTTTAGGTTTATAAGAGTAGGGCCCTAACTCCCTTAAATTTTTATCTTGATTTTTCCAACTAACTAATAGCTAAGATTTAAGAAAAGGTTTCAAACTAAAACTCAGAATCAATTAAAAAGTTGAGGGTTTCAAATGAAAACCACAACCACTACATATCAAAAGTGAATAAAGACAATATTGATAAACAAAGTGCAACTCCATATAAAAATTTCTTTAAACAAAAAAAAGATTGGGGTTAAGATATGAAAAATGTTAGAAAAAAAAAATGTCTAGGCAGAAATGTGAATATATAGGAATCTGAAATAGTAAATAGAAAAAGGGTAATGCTTGTTGAGCAAAAGAGTAGAACATTTAGGCGTAAGAAAATTGATGAATGAAAAATGTTTGTTTGGTTGTCCTTATTAATGTTAACATGTGTGTTTGTGGGTTGTGTGGTTGCTATGAATGATGTTACACTTTTACGTGCTATCACAATTACTGTCTCTTTTTTTGGAATCTTCTTCACCCCTCTCTCTTCTCAATTTTTACCCCTATCTGTCTTTCTCTCTCTCTCTCTCTCTCTCTAGATAATGCTTTGGAAAATTTTGTTTCTGGTAGCTACCTTGTTGGTCACAGTACATAGGAGGCCCCAATTTCAAAGATATGATACAAATTCCATTGCTCATTATGATTGAATCATTCCATTCAACTTGGTTGTGCCTCTATTTTTGTCCTCTTTGCCATTTGAATCATTCTTTACTTGATTATTTCTGCAACTTTCACATTTCCTAACCATTTTTTATTATCCATTTTCTTTACATATATACACACATGATTTTTTTTTCTACTTTTAAATATGAGAGTTGCCATTTCTTTTCTTTACCATGTGTGTTTTTTTTTATAAAGTATAGTATATGGTCGCTAGGAGATTTGAACAAATTTCTTATCTAAGGAGAAATCAAAGCACTTAGCACCTAAATGTATCTGGATGTGCACGAGATTTATCATTTTAAAATACTTAATAGGCTATCAATTATTATACGTACATGTAATCCCTAATTAATAGGATATTCAATTAGTTATAAATCTGTATATATTTGCAATTTAAAAGGAGGTTTTAAATTGACATACCTTAATAATAGCAAATAGATATTAATATTATGTGTTTTATTCAAACAAGATCTAGTGTAGTAGATTGGACCTTGACACAAGCTAATTGATTTTGTATTACATGGTCTCAACCTCACATATGTGTTCACTTATGCAGTTAAATCTAATACTCCTAAAACCTATAGAGTCTCTTCAATAAGGACATCTAGATATACATCAAAGTGGAGTACTTGTATCTAAGGATGTCAATCTTTAATACGACAATGCGATTTACAGAGACAACTCGATTAACATAAATATCATTTTATTGCTTTTGTATCATGTATGATCACGTGAAATACATTAATCAAATTTACAATACCCATTTTGATACCCTACTATTTCCATATCCACTCTAGTAAAAAAGTAAGAAAAAACATCTTTAAAATATATAAATTATTTTTTAAAAATAAACATATTTATTTTTGTTCTTTTTTTGCATTTACGGTTTTCGTTATTTGAAGGGTTTACCATCTTATGTCACAGAGACTTGAACTCTAGACATTCTAATGAGGGGGAAAACTATA